>CM034468.1:7861944-8601035 GCA_019925255.1 Litchi chinensis | reverse complement strand
CTAGATAAGGTCTGGGAAGGGTCCTGTCAATAATGCCATCCAAGGATACTTTCTCCTTCTTAGTAGGTCTCTCTACCCCACCATAGTCTACCAGCAAAGTATAATTGACTTCCCTCACATACTTTCTGTGTGACCTGTTCGAAGTACCTGCGAGGTGAGGACCGTCATGAATAGTAAAAATAGTTCTTATAGCGGGCTCGTGCTCGGACTCTAGAGCTCGCTGGGGCCTCTGCTGCTCCGGCTGCTGATTTTGAGTTTGAGGATGCTGTTGGTGAGGTCGCCTACCTGCAGGTCGCACTACATACTCTCCCAAGTGGCCTCGTCTGATCAGTTCTTTTATGGCATCCTTTAGCTGCCAGTAATCCAAGGTATTGTTCACAGTTTCGTTGTGGTAGGCACAGAACTTCCTCGGGTCCCGGTGTCTGTTTGGAATTCCTGTGGGGTTGGGCTTTCCAAAGTTTTCCCTGTTTCTTTCTGTGGCGAAGATTCGGTCCTGAGTATCTGACAGGACGCTATAGTTTTCATACCTGCCTCGGTGCGGAGGTCGCTCCCTTCTCGGCTCAGGTCTAAGCCCCTTCGCCACTACATTAGCAGAGCAATTCCTCTGTTCGCTGTGTCCGTCCCCACCGTGGCCCTTTCTTTTCCCTTGGTGGGAATTGCTCGCTTCACCCCGTTGGTTACTAGGCTTCTTGGGTCCGAAAGCCTCCTCTCATCTGATTTCTTTGGCAGCTCTCTCGTAGAACTCACCTAAGTCCTTCATAGGTGACTTATAGATGCTTTCATAGAGTTTCCTGTCTTTCCTAAGTCTTGCTGAAATTGCTGTCAGGATGCTCTCATCTGAGGGTGCTTCCATATTGCTCACCTTATCCCTGAATCGGGCGATGTAATCCTTCAGTGACTCGCTTTGCCTCCGGAAAATAGTAGCGAGGTGGCATGGGGGTGCGAGTTGCTTCCTCAGGGTCTTGTACTGATTGAGGAATTTCTACTGGCATTCTATCCAACTCCTTATACTGCAAGCTAGGAAGCCCTTGAACTAGGCTCGTGGGGCGTCCCCCAGGGTAGCCGGGAAGACTCGACACTTGATCAGTGGGTTGTTCGTCTGGAGATCCATTTGTATGTTGAAAGCATCCAGGTGGTCATATGGGTCACTTCTACTATTATAGGGCGGAATGCTTGGGAGTTTGAACTTGGGTGGCAGGGGCACTGTCTCGATCTCCCTAGCGAATAGGACCCTATAATCATCTTGCTCTTCCTGACTTTGAGGTCCAAGTCGAGCCTTCAGCTGTTGGACCCTTTGCAGCAATTCTTCCACCATCGGATCCTGGGGTCCGGACCCTCTGGTTCGATTTCGCCTACTAGTGCTCTCCTGTTCTCCCGAGTGGTGATCTCGCGACCTATGCATTTCATCAAAGTTCTCTACTTGTCTAAAGTCTCTTCGCAGCTCGGGTTCATGGCCACCACGATGTTCGCGAGCTCGCTCATGCCCACGACTATCTTCAATATGACGGTCACCTTCGTGGTTCACCCTCACCCTTATGTCAGCTGGGTGAGGTGAGGTCTCCCTTTCCTGGGCTTTGTGTCCGTTCCTTCTTGGGTTCAAGTTCGAGGAGCGGATGGACTCTTCAAATAGTGATCTTTCCCTTTCAGCACCTCTTTTTGGGGTTGGGATTTCCTCTGTGCAATTTGGGTGAGCTCTTTTTGGGGGTGCGACCTCCACCCTCTTTTGCGTAGCTTTAGTTTGGACTTCTATCAACGCCCTTACTGTTTCAATTAGTTGTCTCACTGTATCCTCAAGAACAAGTTGACGTCGTTACCACTCTTGAGTGGCTTCTTCCCTGGGAGGCAGAGTGCTTTGTTGATCCTTTTGGCCTTCAGGTCGCTCATCCGTCACACCAACACTTCTGGTTACTTTTGTTCTAGCCATCAAAGTTTAGTGAAATGTAAGCAGTTGAAGTAGAAAATAACTGGAGAAAAGATTACCGAATCGCCGTTGGGCCCTCCTTCTAGCGCCAAAAGATGTCGACGCCCGGAAATGGTCGACTCAGATATTCTAAGGCCCAGACTGCGATTAAGGTAATAAATGATGATAAGTGTATTAATTGTGTAGTAAATATAGTTTAAGGTTGGTGTATTATGATTAAAGTGAAGGAATGTTGGTCGTGGTAGATGGTCAGTAGCAATAAAACTAGCAATAATAAAAGAGGGGAGGGAGAAGAATGAGAAGGCTGCCATTTTTACGTGGTTCGGCGAGTGCGTCTACGTCCACGGGCCACTCTGGTTTAATTCCGGCAGAGTGACGACAATACTAATGTTGTTCAACCTGTGTCATAATGAAAATCTCCCCTATTTATAGAGAAGAGGGAGTTGCAATTGGAATATTACACACGTTTCTGATCATGATTATACTCACCTAACCTGATATGAGTCATGCTGTATTTAATACTATAACAATGATTATTCTCTTTATGCATACGCCTGCATTAAATGCATAAGGTAATAAAGTCTTCCCTTCATTAAATGAGCAACTGCCGTAATGAATGCTTCTAGGGAGCTGTTAAAGTTGCACCGGCGTGAAATCTAGAGAGTAAGTTGACCCGATGGCTGGTTTTACAAGGCACCTCCTGGTACGGGCTCTTCGACCTGGCGGGCTGAACGAGCTGAAGAGATGTCAGGGCGGACTGATGAACATGGGCTGGAGAGTCATTGAGGTAGATTCAGGCAAGTATAGGCTGGAAATAAGCTGAGATAGGCTTTGGATGCTACGAGCTTCGAGAGTTCGCCGAGCTCGTTATAACGAGCTCTAGATGGGCTCATTGGGCTTCTTGGGCTTCAGTACTGTTCACGTTCTTTAGACCTTTAACAACCTTTTTGTTTAGGTCGAGAAAACGGTCATAACACAATCCAAAATATAAAAATATATATACCTACCATTAAAATTACATGAATACTCTTCTAATATGAAATTACTTTTTTATCCTTGTTAAATGGGTCAACCCGTTTAAGAAAATGTGAACTTGACATGATTAGTAAAGGGGTTGAATGGGTTGATCCATTTATTTACCCAACCTGTTTATGCTCAACCCTAATCCATAATAATCGTGTTAGTTTCGTGTCGACCCATCGTGTTAGGTTCCAAATTGCCAGCTTTACTTTCCATACTAAAAATTTAGTTTCCAACAAAAATCTTATTCATGCACGTATATATAAAAAATCATAGTTTCTCATATACTTTATAAAACATGCTCTAAACTTTCATAAATCAATTAGTTTATTCATAAATCATAAAATATAATTTACTTTATTAGTTTATAAAACCCACTTTGAAAACTTAATACAAATTATAAAGTTCACAGTCATCAAACGCGTACTTTAAATTTACCAAAAGGAATAGATTCTAATTCTCTCAAATCATAATATATACTTTTAAAATCACAAAACATAATCTTCAATCTATAGGTTTCAAAATATACGTCAAGATTTTAAAATCAAATAATTTAACTCATAAACCATAAAACGTAATTCACTTTGTTACATCATAAAACCAACTTTGGAAACTCAATACAAATTATAAAATTCACAAATCATCAAATGTATTGTAGAATCACCCAAAAATATAGTTTCTAGTTTATAAATCATAAAATATACTTTAAAATCATGGGATGTAATCTAAATTCCATAAATTACAAAGTATATTTTAAGATTTCAAAACAAAGTCCATACTTTTATAATTCACAAATCACATCTTAAAATTGATAAAATATAACCTAAAGTTTATAAAACATAATCTAAAATTTATGAATTCTAATCTCAAAACATAGTCTAAAATCTATATCTCAAAAAATATGCATACCAAACATAATTCCCTTTTCTTAAATCATGAAACCTAATTCAAAATCTTAAATCATGCTTCAAAAACTTGGAAGATACATCAAAATTCATAAATCACAAAACATATTTAAATCTCAAAACTAATAAAAGTTGAAATATAACAAAAACACTTTCATAAATCAAGTTAAGGGAAAATATCCACTCACTAGGTTACTTCAAAGTCCTATGAAAATCCTTTTACACTGGCATTCTCTTTGGAACCCTTTTCACTTAAAACAACATCAAAAACTTATTTAAGATTTATAAGAACTAGACTTAAGAAAATTGATTCTAACTTGAAATTAATTTCTCATCACAAATCCTTCTCCAAACTCTCTTGATTTCCTTTACCTCTTCTTGTTTCTTCTTCCTTCTTTCTTCTCCCATTTCCCTTGATTTTTCTCTTCTCTTTTGAGTAGGGTTCAGCCGAGCAAAGAAAAATGGAGAGATTGGCTTTTAATTTCACGTAAAATCATATATATATATATGTATATATATATTCCTATGCATGACCCTAATTCCATCCACTTAGCCACCTTTTCCACCACTTATTTTTCTATCAAATAAAAATCTAACCAAATGTTCTTTTGCATTTCCAATTTTTCCTTTCTCATAACATTTCATTTCCATTCTTGTCCTTTCTAAAGAATTCTTTCTTTTCCATCAATTGCCCTTCGAAAGTTTTATAATTCCTGTTCTTTTGTGGTGGATAATTCTACCCCTTTTACATACTCCTTCTTTACCATTTTACCCTTCTTACATCCTTCTTTTTACATGTTTTTCCTTAGATGAATGTATTTAGAAAAACACTTGGATGTGTTTAGAAAACAATTGGGCCATATTACTTTTAATTGGGCTCACTTGAATTATTTTCTTTTTAGGCCCTTTAATATAAATTTTTAATTGAACCCCTTGTGATTTTTGTTTGAACCCCACCTAGACTTCATTTATATATACATATATATAATTTATTAAATCGGTTCGAATTCGGGGTATTATGATACATGTCTCATGTATTGTCCTTATCACCAAAAATTCATTTTCTTCTCTTTTCCTTCCATGTCATTCGAAATTGCACTATTTTTTGTTTGTTCATATATGTTTTTTTTTCTAACACCAGTGAGTGCATTTAGAAAAAGGAACTGGACAATACTAATTCGAATTATGAGCTCACTTAAGTTTTGGGCTCCATACTTTTTATGTGACCATTTTTTTTATCACTCTAATTTGACCCCCTTTTTAGATTAAAGGCTTCTAATTAAGCCCCTTCGACTTGTTCATATAAACCATGTTTATACTTATTCAATTAAAAAATTCATTCTGCTAAATCTATTTAGATCCAGGCGTTATAATGAGAGAGGAAGATGGGATGATAGACTCGATAGATCGGATAACGATCTTGGTAGCATTAAGATGAAGATACCTATTTTCTAAGGGAAGATTGATCCTGATGTGTATTTAGAGTGGGAGAAATGAGTAGAGTTGGTCTTTAAGTGTTATAACTTTACTGAGGAGAAAAAGGTGAAGTTAGCCGTAATTAAGTTGGTGGATTATACTGTGGTTTAATGGGAGCAATTAGTGCTAGATAGAATGAGAAATGAGGAACGTCCTATAAACACTTGGGGTGAGATGAAGACTGTTATAGGAAAGCAGATTGTTCCTAAATCATACTATAGAGAACTATATCGACGATTGCAAAGCCTAACATAAGGTTCTAAGAGTGTAGAGGACTATTATAAAGAGATGGAGATAGCTATGGTTAGAGCTAATGTAGAGGAAGATAGAGAGGCTACTATGACATGATTTTTGCAAGAATTGTATGAAAATATTGCTAATATTATTGAGTTGTAACATTATGTGGAGCTTGAAGCTTGGTCTACATGGCTATGAAGATGGAGAGACAATTGAAAAGAAGGGGTTCAATGTCACGATGTGGTAGTAATTCGAGTTTCATATCTAGTTGGAAGTTGAATTGGAGTAGAAAAGAAGATAAGACATCTCAAAAGCCTAAGGCTGAAACTACTAAGCCTAAGGAAGGTAGAGTTAGAAGCCATGATAAGGGCAAGACCGAGACTGGGATATCAAATGTTTTAGGTGTTTGAGAAGAGATCACATAGCTTCTCAATGTCTTAACAAATGAACTATGATCCTAAGAGAGGATGGAGATATAGAAACCGAAGGGGAGAGTGATGATGATGAGATGCCACCTTTGGAAGATACTAGTGATGTTGAAATTGAGTATCCCGTAAATGAAAATTTGTTAGTAGCAAGACATGCTTTAAGTGTACAATTGAAGGAAAATGATGAGGTTCAACATGATAATAGTTTTCATACTATATGTCACATCAAGGATAGTGTGTGTAGTGTGATTATTGATGGGGGTAGTTGTACAATGTTGCTAGCATTGAGTTAGTGGACAAACTGAGTTTACCTACTTCAAAGCATTTTAGACCATACAAGTTACAATTGTTAAATGATTGTGGAGAGGTTAAGGTAACAAAACAAGTGCTAGTTCCTTTCGTTATTAGTAGGTACAAAGATTAGGTGTTGTATGATGTTGTACCTATGCATGTTGGTCACTAGCTTTTGGATCGTCCATGGCAATATGATAGAAGGATAATACATGCTGAGTTTAAGAATAGATATTTTTTTTTTTTACCATGAATGGGCAAACGATCACTCTTTTACCTTTAACACTTAGACATGTGTATAAAGATTAAATGAGGATAAAAGAGAGTGAGAGAAAAAGAGAGGCTAAGATTTCAAACACTAGTGAGGCCAAAAGAAAGGGAGTTAAGTGTGAGAAAAAGAGTGACAAAACACTAGAGTGTATGCAAAAGAAAAGTGGGAAGGTTGAGTGTAAAGGAGAGAATGAGAGGAAGAAAAGTGAGAAAAAGAAAATGAGTGTTTATGCAAAAAGGAGCGATGTGAGAGCTGTTTTTCTAGTCAAGCAACAAATGTTTGTACTTTTGTGCAAAGATGCTTATTTTTCTAACTTTAACCTTAATATTTCTTTGCTTAATGTTGTTACAACTCTTTTGCAGGATTTTAAAGATGTATTTCCTAAGAAGATGCTAGATGGATTACCACCGAAGAGGGGAATAGAGCATTAGATTGATTTCATACTTAGAACTGCAATTCCAAATCGACTCGCATATAGAAATAATCTCGAGGAGATGAAGGAGCTTCAAAGGCAGGTTAAGGAGTGATGAAGAAAGGGTATGTGAGGCAGAGCATGAGTCTATGTGCCATACCAGTTCTACTTATGCCTAAAAGGATAGGACTTGGTGTATGTGCATCGATTGTTGAGCTATCAACAAAATTATAGTTAAGTAATGACATCCCATACCTAGATTATATGACATGTTGGATGAGTTGCATGGATCTTATGTGTTTTCTAAGATTAATCTTAAAAGTAGACATCATTAAATTAGAATGAAAGAAGAAGATTAATGAAAAACTGCATTTAAAACAAAACATGGTTTGTATGAGTGGTTAGTCATGCCTTTTGGTTTAACTAACACACCTAATACTTTCATAAAATTAATGAATCATGTTTTGCGTTCTTTCATTGAAAAATTTGTTATGGTCTACTTTGATGATATATTAGTGTATAACAAGAGCATAGATGAACATGTTAGACATTTATATTGTGTGCTTGATGTGTTAAGGAAAGAAAAGTTGTATGCTAATTTAAAAAGGTGTTCCTTTTGCATGGATAAAATTGTGTTTTTGGGCTATGTTGTTACGTCAAAAGGGATAGAAATAGATTAGAAAAAGGTTAAGACTATTAGGGAGTGGCTTAGACCTAGGAATGTTAGTGAAGTGTGTAGCTTTCATGGGTTGGCTAGTTTTTATAGGAGATTTGTTAAGGATTTTAGCACCATAGCTGCACCACTAACTGAAGTTGTGAAAAAGAGTGTGAGTTTCAAATGGGGTAGTGAGCAACAACATGCATTTGAATTGATTAAAGATAAATTGTGTTTTGAACTATTGCTTGCATTACCTGATTTCTCTAAGATATTTGAGATTGAGTGTAATGTAACGGGAATAGATATAGAGGCCGTTCTTATGCAAGATAGGCGTTCTATAGCTTATTTTAGTGAGAAATTGAGTGAATGATTATTGAATTATTCTACTTATGACAATGAGTTGTATACTTTAATTAGAGCTTAAAAACTTGGCAACATTATTTGTGGCCTAAGAAATTTGTAATCCATACTGATCATGAGTTCTTAAAGCATTTGAAAGGACAAGGTCAATTGAGTAAGCTTACTTGCTAAATTGGTAGAGTTCATAGAAACATTTCCTTAAATATCAAGTACAAGCAGGGAAAGGAAAATGTTGTAGCTAATGCCTTATCTCGTAGGCATACATTGATTTCTACTTTGAATGCAAGATTGTTAGGTTTTGAGCATATCAAAGAATTATATATAAATGATCCTGATTTTCCTGATTTTCCTAGTGTGTATGTTGCTTGTGAGAAGGCTACCTTTACAAAGTTTTATAGACATAAGGGTTATTTATTTAGGGAAAGTAGATTGTGCATTCCTTAGGGGTCTATAAGAGAGTTAGTTGTTAGAGAGGTGCATGAGGGTGGTTTAATGAGACATTTTGGTGTTAAGAAAACTTTAGATATGCTAGATGAGTATTTCTTTTACCCATACATGAAGAGAGATGTTGAGTGTACTTATGAGAAGTGCATAACATATAAAAAGTCTAAGTCTAAAGTTTTACTCCATAATTTGTATACATCTTTGCCAATACTTAGTGAACCTTGGATTGATATTTCTATGGATTTTGTATTGGGTTTACCTAAGTCCAAAGGGGTCGAGATTCGGTGTTTGTTGTGGTTGACAGGTTTTTGAAGATGACGTACTTTATACTATATCATAAGATCGATGACGCCACATTTGTTCCTAACTTATTCTTTAAGAAGATTATTCGACTTCATGGAGTACCGAAGAGGATTGTTTCAGATCGAGTTGTGAAGTTCTTAAGCCATTTTTGGAGGAGTTTGTTAAGGAAGCTAGGAAGAAAGCTATTGTTTTCTTCTACTTCCCATCAGCAAAATGATGGACAAATGGAGGTGGTTAATAGAACTTTGGGTACTTTGTTGCATTCCATCATCCAGAAGAATTTGAAGAATTAGGAAGATTGTTTGCTGTAGAGTTTGCTTACAATCGGAGTGTGCATTCGACTACTGGTTATTCGCCATTCAAAGTTGTGTATGAGTTCAATCCATTTACTCCTTTAGATTTGATACTTTTACCTATGAAGGAAAGAGCTAACTTGCATGATAAGAAGAAAGTTGAATTTGTTAAGCAATTGCACGAGAGAGTTAGGTAACGTATTGAGCGACAAACCGAGCAATATGCTACTCAAGTTAACAAGGGGCAAAAGAAAATTGTGTTCGAACCAAGAGATTGGGTTTGGGTGCATATACACAAAGCGAAGTTTCCTAATCAATGCAAATCTAAGTTGCAACCATGTGGAGATGATCCATTCCAAGTGCTTGAACGCATAAATGACAATGCGTACAAGATCGACTTGCCAAGTGAGTATAATGTTAGTACTACTTTCAATGTTTCTGATCTTTCTCTTTTGATTTTGATGCAGATGTCGATTTGAGAACAAATCATTTTGAGGAGAGAGGGAATGATGGAAACCACGGAAGCAAGCCTATAGGTCTTTTGAGCATCAATGGAGGACTATGACAAGGGCTCGAGCTAAAAGGATAAATGAAGCTTTAAATGGGTTTGTTTAAGAGATTTGGGCTAAAAGTCTTATACAATATGGCTTGGACAACTTGGAGGGTACATCGAGAATTCAAAATATCATTCAAGTCCTAGACCAAGTCTCAGAACATCATTCTTGAGGCTTGGGTGACAATTCTAATGCAAATTGGCTGTTATTTATTTGTTTGTATTAATTTGGACCTAATTTGTATTATGCGTTGGGTTTTAATTAGTTTAATTTACTTAATTTTACACTATATTTTTAATTATTGGGTTAAGACATTTAATTAAATTAAAAGCCTAATGGGGTGTCTTTAGAAGAATAGGTGTGTGGGGTTAATTAAAATTAGGGTTTGTTTTACTTTCCTATTAGATTTAGAATTGTATGCCTATAAAAGGTTTATTAAACCTAAAATTTCAAAGAGACATTTATCGAATAAAGTTTAACTTTTCTCCATTGTTCTTATGAGAACTTTGACAATTGCATCAAGAATTGTTATTGATTTATCAACTTTGACTTATCTCCCACATTTTCATTTCTTTCTTGGGAGTGGCATCATTATTTCTTTGGTTCTTGGTTTTCTAATCAATGGGTCAAAGATTTTTTATAATCTGAATTATCTTTCTTGATGTTGTGTTTTAATTTGATCGTAGATGTCGTATCTTTATATATGAGATTCGCATCAAGTGTCTCTCTCCTTGCTTAATTTGCATACACACAGTCTACATAGTAACAACAACGACAAGATGGAAAACATTATCTATGAAAACATCCCAGATTTGCTATCTTCATTTGTTGACACTTTTGCTGATTTCTTTGTGATAGGAAAAAATTCATCTCTCAAGACCTCCCCTAAAAACTTACCTCTTGTAAGAATATTAGAAATAAAAAAGAAATAAAACATAAAACAATAACAATTATCACAATACAAGAATGTATGTGGAAAACTCTAAAACAGGAGAAAAATCATGGCCCTCGGAAAGAAACTCATTTTTGAAAAATTATTACAATCACATAGACTATTCTCTCACAACCTATAACCCTAATACACTTACACTCTCCAAACATACACTGACTTACACCTTTTTATACTCTAAAATAAGAAGAACAAGAAATGAATTTTAACTAGAATCAAATATAATGTTTAAAGTGTCTTTGATTGGGGCGATTTGAAATTAAGGCTTCAGACTCTTTTTATAGCCTTCAAAATCCATCATTCTTTGTTTTGTTTCCAATGTAGGATTGGCACCTGCATTTCTTTTTAGGAATATAACAATCTTCCACTTAAAGACTTACTTCAGTCATGTGTTCACAAGATCAATCCAACAGCTCATCTCTTCTTTTCTACACTTATAGGCCAACTGAAGCTAAACACAACTTTAGTTTGTCTATCATCACTGTCTTTGTTAGCAAATCTGCAAGGTTTTCATTTTCATAAATCTTCTCAAGTCTTAGAGCTTTGTCCTCCAAAAGAGATCAAATGAAATGATACTTCGCCTGAATATGCTTCATTCTAGCATGGAAAAACAAATTCTTTGCCAAGTGGATTGCACTCTGACTATCAGAACAAAGAACATTATCTTTTTGTCATTTCTTCCAAAAAACTTTGAAGCTAAATCATCTCTTTTCTAGCTTCTGTAATTACAATATATTTTGTCTCGGTAGTGGAGAGAGCTATAACTTTCTACAATTGAGAAACCCAACGCAGCGTAGTTCCTTCAAGAGTATACACATACCACTTAATGCTTTTTTTTTTATTGTCGACATCTTCGGCTAAATCAGCATCAACAAAGCCTTCTAGTTTCATATCCTCACTTTTAAAGAGAGAGTGTAATTTTTGTAGTACTTCATAGATATCTAAGGATCCATTTAACTACTTCACAGTGCATCTTGCTAGAATTGTTCATGTATCTGCTCACCACTCCTACTGTTTGTGTAATATCTGGTCTGGTACAAACCATGACATACATCAAACTTCCAATGGCTAAGGCGTAAGGAACCTTTTTCATATGATCACATTCTTCTTTAGTCTTTGATGAATTATCCTTGGAAAGTTTAAAATTGGCACCTAAAGGAGTGCTCATTGGATTAGCATTCTGTATGTTAAATCTGAAAAGTACTTTGTTGACATACTCTGTCTGTGAGAACATCAAAGTTTCTACTTCTTTATCTTTTGTAATCCTTATTCCAAGAATCTGCTTCGCAGCACCAAGGTCTTTCATTGCAAACTGTTTTGATAATTCTCACTTTAAATTACTTATTTCTTGCACATCAAAACCTATAATGAGCAAATCATCTATATACAAAAGTAAGATGATAAAATTATTATCAAATCGCTTAATACAACAATAATGATCTGCTTGACATCTTATGAAACCGTTGTTACTTATTGTTACACATGAACTTATTGAACTTTTTATACCACTATCCTGGAACCTATTTTAGACCTTATAGACTCTTGTTTAGCTTGCACACCATACTTCTTTGCTTGTTACGATAAAACCTTTTGGTTGCTTTATATAAATTTCTTCCTCCAAATTGCCATGAACGAATCCTATCTTTACATTTAACTGGTCAAGATATAAATTCTCTATAACTACTATTTTTAGCACCAACTTGATCGTCGTTAGTTTCACTACTAGAGAGAAAATCTCAATGTAGTCTATGCTTGCTTTCTGCTGAAAACCTTTGACCACCAACTTAGTTTTGTAACGCTTGCTTTCATCATGCTCTTCTTTGATCTTGAAAACTCATTTGTTATGAAAGCATGCTTTCTTTTTGGTAGTTTAGTCAATTCCCATGTTTGATTTGATATTAGTGAGTCTATCTTATCTTTTATGGCAGACTCCCACTTGATTGAAATCTTTAACCAGAACTGTTTTATCATAACACTCTGGTTCTCCATTGTCAGTCAATAGTAAATAATGCAAAGAAGATTAATAGTGTTTTACCGGTTTAGGAGTTCTAGAGGAACGCCTCACTTCTACTACAAGAGTGTGTGGTTCTTCTTAAAAGAATTCATTTTCAGGACTCTATTAGTCCCTTGATTGCACTTTTTCTCAGAGTTCTCCTTAAACTCAATAAACTCCTTCTTTTCAACTTTAACTTTTGAGCTAATAGATTTTGCAGTTAATCTATCTTTGTACATTGCTTTCTCATTGAAAATGACATCTCTACTTCTGATGATTTTTCAAATTTTCAAAATCCCAAAATCGCTAGTCAAACTCATCAATGCCATAACCAATGAAAGCATATTTCTTAGACTTCGGGTCGAGTTTGCTCCTTTCAGATGAGTCAATATGAATAAAAGAAATACAACTGAATACTCTTAAATGTGAAAAGTTTACCTTTTTATTAATCCATACTTTCTCAGGTAACTTTTTTTTTATAGGCACGGAGGGCCCATGGTTAATAAGATAGACCACTGTGCTAACAGCTTCAGCTCAAAACATCTTGGGTAAGTCTACATATATTCTTATACTTCTGGCATGCTCATTCAGAGTTCTGTTCATACATGTTGCTACATCGTTCTGTTAAGGTGTCTTAAGAGTAGTTTTTTCCAGCTTAATTCCATTAGCCGTACAAAATTCCTTTAGCTTCTCGTCCCTGTACTCTCCTCCATTATCAGACCTTAACCCTTTTACTTTCAAGCTCATCTCGTTCTCTACCAAGACTTTCCATTTTCTAAAAACATCACACACCTCAAATTTTCTTTTCAGAAAATAAATCCAAACTTTCCTCATAAAGTCATCAATGAAGGTGACATAGTATAATGAGCCTCTGCTGGATGGAATTGGTGATGGCCCCTACATACCTGTGTGAACCAGCTCTAATTTCTTTACTTTGGGTGGCTTATCGATCTTTGAGAAACTGATCATTTTTTGTTTATCGAAAATACAATCCTCATATAAACCAACGTCTACAAACTTCAAATCTGACAACTTTCCCCTTGAAACAAGAACCCTCAATCATTTCTCGCTTATATGACCGAGTCTTTAGTGCCAGATTTTAGAATTGTCATCTGATTCTGCAACTGTTACAGTATTCTCCATGTTAGAAGCAATATAGAGAGTACTATTCTTTTTTCCACGAGCTATGACTATAAATTCCTTGGTGATCTTCCATTCACTACCTGTAAAAATTGTACAATAACCTTCTTGATCAAGTTGACTTACTGAGATTAAGTTCATTTTCAGACCAGAAATAAATCTCACATCTTTCAACTTCCATATAGTCAAATTTGACAGCTTTATTTGGATATCGTCTTTCTCTATAATCTTCAAGATCTCATCATTAGCTAGATGAATCTTCCTGAAATCATTGCTAACATAATTTTCCGTGATTTCTCGATGCTGATGCTTCAGAATCCAAAATCTAGGATTCAATTTGACTATTGACACTCAAGATTAGAGCATCTCCATTATTTTTGACCACATTTGTGGATTCTTTTGCACTGTCATTGTTCTTCTTTAGTGCTTTATAATCATTCTTCAAGTGACTACTCTTGCTACAGTTCCAATAACTGTACTCTTTCTTCCTAAATCTAGACGTACTTTGTCTTGATTTCGATTTGAGTTTTTGTCATTAGATCTACAACTGGATTCGTTGTTGTAAGCAAAACTTGATGTTTCTCCTAATTCTCTCTTGCGTATCTTTTCACTTAGAATTAGGTCTCGAACATCTTTAAATACCATCTTCTTACTCTTAGAAGAATTACTAACCGTTGTTACCATTGCATTCCAGCTTTTCGATAGAGAGGATAGAAGTATTAATGCACAAACTTCGTTGTTGAAATCAATTTCCATCAAACTTAGTTATGTTGTGATCGTACTAAATTTGTTGACATGAATTGTTTTGACGCGCCTTCTGTCATTTGTAAATTGAACAACTGCCCCATCAAATGTACTTTGAATGGCTTCTCATCTATGTTTTAGAGAGCTATTATTAGACCTTTCGTGGTCCTCTCCTTTGCTATATTAAAAGTAACATTATGAGATAATATCAATTGAAGAATACCAAGCGCTTACCTATCTAGTAAAGTCCAGTTTGCATCCTTCATATCTTCTGACTTTTTTCCTGAAAGAGGCAAATGCATGCCCTTTTAATATAATTTCTCAATTTTGATGCTCTTTCTTTCGTTTGCTACCATCGCTCCCACTCAAATCTGGTTTCACTAGATTTCTGCAAAATGTTGTAAAATTCCACTCGGAGCTTTAAATCACCAAGAAAATTCCTAGAAAAGATTAGAAGGGCCACAATGGTCCCATTTAAAATCCAACTTCCTTAGATAGAACTTTAAAAAAGTTTTCAGGAAAGACTGGATGGGTCATAACAGTCCCATTTAAAATCCAGTCTCCTTAGATAGAATTTCCTTAGGTTACTACCAAGCTCTTAGAACACAATCGAGAAAATTTACTATTCAAGAATTCACCATTCATGTGACCTCACCAAAAACAATTCTTTTTTGATGTGGAAGATCAGACAATACTGTAACCACAAAGCATATTAAGAATTTTCTAAAACATTTGACGCCTTACTAACCAGACAACTAAGCTTTGATACCAGTTGTTGGGAAAAAATTCACCTCCAAGACCTCCTCTAAAAATTTGCCTATTGTAAGAATATTAGAAATGACAAAAAAATAAAATATAAAATAATGACAATCATCACAATACAAAAATTTACATGAAAAAC
Organism: Litchi chinensis; assembly: GCA_019925255.1. Taxonomy (NCBI): domain Eukaryota; kingdom Viridiplantae; phylum Streptophyta; class Magnoliopsida; order Sapindales; family Sapindaceae; genus Litchi; species Litchi chinensis. The sequence continues at coordinate 8,585,735 of CM034468.1, read as the reverse complement.
TTCAAAATAGAAGAAAAACCATGGCCCTCAGAGAGAAACTTACTATGTGAAAATTATTACAACCACACAAACTATTTTCTCACAACCCACATCCCTAATACACCTATTCTTTCCAAAACCCCCAACACATTTACTCTTTCCAAAACATACACCAACTCATACCTTTCTATACTCTAAAATAAGAAGAACAAGAAAAAGAAATTTAACTAGAGTTAAATACAATACTTAAAGTATCTTTGACTAGGGCAATTTGAAACTAAAGCTTTGGACTCTTTTTATGGCCTTCAAAATCCACTAGCTTTTGTTTTGTTTCCAATGTGGGGTTGGCACTTACATTTCTTTTTAGGATTATAACACTATGTTAATGGTGGTCTTTTCTTACCAAACCCAAACTCCAAAACTCACCAGGAAGTCTCCAACAACAACATCACTCGCTACCCAACTCCTGGTTGTCTGGTTGCCATTGGTGATCTTCATGGTGACTTGGAGAAATCGAAGCAGGCTTGCAGCATGGCTAACCCTATCGACGCTTCAGATCCATGGGTTGTTGGGTCCTCCATGTTGGGATTTTTTTATATTTATTATTATGGGCTTACATATTAAATAACAATTATATTATGAGCTATCTATTTTAATAGGGCTAAATAAGTGATCTATTAATTGAGCTCTAGAGATATCCATTGGGTATAAACTTTAGCGTGTAAAAACTCAATACTAATTAATTAGGGTTAATGTGGACCTAATTAGGTTAGTATATAAAGTGTATTATAAGGGTTATGATCCCTAAGTCAAATCAACATACATAATATTTTTATCTCTTTCTCATTCCCTATTCAAGAAGAAAACTATAGAGCAACTTAAAGTGATTTGACTGTGGAAGACTTAATCCTTTCAAGTTTATAATATGGATTCAGATATGTTTTTTCTACAATAATTCTTAATGATTTAATATAAGTTTTTAGATTTTGGTTTAGGTTTTTGCCTGTTAAAGTTTTATCCAACAAGTGGTATTAGAGCCAACTTATGTTGAATCATTGAGGAATTAATTAGTTTGGTTTATTGTTGTTGTAATAGAAGCATGATGTTTTATACATTGAATTTCCATGGTGCCTTTCGTGTTTTTGGATTATTAAAGCAAAAACTGTTTTATTGTTATTCGTTGATATATATAGAATTCAAGCACATGTTTTTTAATTTGATGAAAATTAGATATTTACAAATATCTATCTCTTCATATAATAAAGTAGAGACAGTAGTTAACTTTAGATGCATATAAGTATATGTTTCAAGAATATATATATTTTTTAGTTGTTTGATGAGACATGTCTTTGATTAAAAAAAAATGTCTTTTGTGTTGCGCTTTTCAATGTTGTGGCTTATTTAGTTTATGAAGTTCTACACTGGATGAATGCCTTTTATGTTGGTTACAACTGTTAAAGCAAGAATTGCTTGTCTCATATATTTTTTGTTAATTGGGCTCCCTCGTAATGAGACAATTGATTCTTATTATTATTATAATTGTTTTTTTTTTTATTTGAACAAAGGGTTGTCTCATGTGTAATTCAATGAGACTATTTCAGATTGTTATGAAATTGTTAAATTCACCTTATTTAACAAGTTGTCGTGCATATGCACGCTGGCATGTGATTTAATTTTGTAGTATTAGGAAAAGTTTTGGTAGATTTATATGTAATGTGAAGTTTATGTTATTCGATTATCATGTAGAAAAAAAAATTGATTGAAATTATATGTTACCAAAGTGACCTTTATAAGGTAAATTTGTTTATCTTGGAATATTCAGATGTGTATGTCTATTATTTATGTAAATAATGACCAACCCAAAGAAAAGTTGTTGTTTAGCTAAATAATGGGCATACTCATGGTAATAAATATGTGATGATTATTAGGTTTTCCATATGAATAATAAGTCAGTCCAAAGAAAAACTTACTACTTGACGGGATTAATTGTCAATATTTGATTACTACACGAAGAGTACCACTTACAGTTGATACTTCTATCCAAAGTCTAAATATCAATATTATGCTAGGTATCTTGTTTTAGGGCCCACCATTATAGGAATCATTTAATCATGTCATATATGAATTTATTCATTGAGTATTTTTATGTTGTGACATGATTATTAATTGTGAGCTTGTATTTGGTTTTGTTCTTGATTTAGTTGCTACTTCTACTTCGACAATAACTGTCAATATCAATTCCATTCTTGTGCTTAATGGCATGGATTTCAAGAATTGGAATCAGTTGTGTAGATCTTGACTTTGCACTTAAGAAAGAACGACCTGCATCTCTTAATGAGAATAGTTCCGCTGATGAAAAGGTGAGCATGGAGAAGTGGGATCGTTCTAATCGTATGAGTCTTATGATCATGAAACATTCCATTTTAAAAACTTTTAGGAGCTCTATGTTTGAAAAGAAAAATGCTAAGAAGTTCTTAGAGGAAATAAAACAATGTTTGTAAAAAACGAAAAGGTTGAAACAAGTACCATTTTGACTAACCTTGTTTCAATGAAGTATAAAGGAAAAGGGAACATAAGAGAGTGTATCATGAAATGTCTTATATTGCTTCTAAACTAAAGGCACTAAAGTTACAATTATCTGAGGACTTGTTGGTGCACTTAGTTTTGATTTCTCTTCTTGCACAATACAGTCTGTTTAAAGTGAGTTACAACACTCAAAAGAACAAATGAACTTTTAATGAGCTCATATCTCATTGTGTGTAAGAAGAGGAAAGATTGAAATGAGAAAGTTTTGAAAGTGCTAACTTAACGACCATCTCTAAAGACAAGAAAAGGAAAAGAGGAAAAGAAGCTGCAGTTGGGACATCAAAGCATAAGGTACAAAAGAAATAGGATGAGGAGTTGTTACTTTTGCAAGAAAGCTGGACATATAAAGAAAGAATGCTCTAAATACGCCAACTGACATGTCAAGAAAGGTACACTCCTCAATTTAGTCTGTTCTGAAGTTAATTTAACTTCTATACCTAAACACACTTGGTGGATAGATTCTGGTGTTACTACTCACATAAGTGTGTCTATACAGGGTTACCTGTAGAGTCGTCAACCAAGTGATGCTGAAAGATTCATCTATGTGGGCAATGGAAAAACAGTTGCGGTAAAGGCTATATGAACTTTTAGGTTATTATTAAAGGCTGCTCAATTTTTGAATTTGGAACAGACTTATGTAGTACCGTCTTTTAGACGGAATTTGGTTTCAATTTCTGTTTTGGACAAATTTGATTATTCTTATTCATTTGAAAATAATAAATTTAGTCTTTTTCAATATTCGAATCTTATTGGTACTGGTTCTCAATCTTTGCATGATAGTCTATATTTGTTGGATACAATTGCCTCAATTAATAAAACTTTGCATATAAATTCACTAGGTACAAAATGAAAATTAATTGATAGGGATTCCAACACATTATGACATAAACATTTAAGTCATATCTCTAAATAGAGAATTCAAAGACTTGTGTCTGATGGGATTCTTGATCCCCTTGATTTGATAGATTTCGACGTCTGTATTGAGTGTATAAAAGGGAAACAAACAAACATCAGGAGATTAGGTATCAATAAGTGTTCTGATGTCTTAGAACTAATTCATACTGATATTTGTGGACCATTTCCTATAGCTTCTTGGAATGATCAATAGTATTTTATTACGTTCATAAACAATTATTCAAGGTATGAGTACCTATATTTGATACATAAGAAGTTTTAATCTCTGGATGGTTTTAAGACCTTCAAAGTTGAAGTTGAAGTTGAAAATCAACTTAGCAAGAAAATTAAAACTATCAAATCTGACTATGATGATGAATACTATGACAGATATGACAGATCTGGTGAACAACGTCCAGGACCTTTTGCGAAATTCCTAGAGGAATGCAGTATCGTCTTGCAATACACAATGCCAGACTAACCTAGCATGAATGGCTTGCTAAAAGATGAAACATAATGCTTAAAGACATGATAAGAAGTATGATCAATAGTGCTTCTTTACCAGAATCCCTTTGGGGAGAAACACTAAATACTGCAGCATATATCCTTAACAAGGTTCCGAGAAAAGTGGTAGCTAAAACCCTTTATGAACTATGGATTGGCAAAAAACCTAATATTAGACATTTACACATTTGAAGTTGTCCAATTGAGATAAGGCCTTACAGGCCAAATGAAAAGAAACTTGACTCAAGAACTGTAAGCTCCTACTTTGTTGAATACTCTAAATGATCAAAGGGTTTCAAGTTTAATAATCCCATTACTAGAACAATTTTTTAGATAGAAAATGCGAGATTTCTTGAGGAAGTTGAGTTTATAGGGGGAGATAAGATTAACGACATTGTCTTTGAGAGAAGAATTTGTTTCTTTTTCTGCTATTGTTATTAATAATGATCGGACTTCTATTCCTGACATTGTTTAAAATACAAATCCAGAATATCAATACAATGTAGAAGAGTTCTCCATGCAAAATAAAGAAAATGAAGAAATTATACCTAAAGTACAAACTCAGCAACCTTAAGAGGATATATCATTGAGACGATCCACTAGAGAAAAGAAAAAATGCGATTCTGGATGACTATATCGTTTTTCTCCAAGAACATGAGGTTGATATAGGAGTGGTGGAAGATGATTCAATCAACTCTATCAAGCCAAACAAAGTTCTAATTTTCAAAAATAGATTGATACCATGAATAATGAGATGAATTCTATGGAGGACAATGATGTTTGGGATCTCATCGAATTGCTTGAAGGTGCGAAACCCATTGATTGTAAATAGATATTTAAGGCCAAAAGGGATTCAAAAAGCAATGTTGAGAGATATAAGGCTCGTCTAGTTGCCAAGGGTTTCACTCAGAAAGAAGACATTGATTACTAAGAGACTTTTTCTATGATTTCAATGAAAGACTCTTTCAGGATTATAATGATACTTATGACTCATTTTGATTTAGAGCTACATCGGATGGATGTAAAAACTACGTTTCTCAATGGTGATATTAAAGAAACAATATATATGATGCAACCAGAAAACTTTGTATTCATTGATCCAAGGAAAATGGTTTGCAAATTAAAGAAATCCATTTATGGTCTCAAACAGACTTCCCGTCAATGGTATCATAAATTTCATCAAATCAATATTTTGAAAGAATTTTAGGTAAATAAGGTTGAAGATTGTGTATATCATAAGTTTAGTATGAGTAAATACATATTTCTAGTGTTATATATCGATGACATACTACTTGCTAGCAGCAATATAGACTTATTGCACAAAATCAAGAGATTTCTGACAAAGAATTTTGAAATAAAAAATCTCGGGGATGCCTCTTTTGTATTAGGCATACAAATACATTGAGATTGAACTTAAGGTATCCTCGGGTTATCACAAAAGAGCTATATCGAAAGAGTTCTTAATAGATTCGGCATGAAAGGTTGTGCACCAGGAGACACCCTTATAGCTAAATGAGACAAGTTTAGTCTCAGTTAGTGCCCTAAAAATGAGTTTGAACGAAAAAAAAAATGCAAAAGATTCCTTATGCATCAGCTGTAGGAAGTCTAATATATGCTCAAGTATACACGTGTTTAGACATTGTGTTCATAGCAGGAATTTTAGGTAGATACTTAAACAACCCAGAGATGGATCATTGGAAAGCAGCCAAACGAGTTATGCGTTATTTATAAAGAATAAAAGATCACATACTCACGTATCAGAGATTAAATCATTTAGAGATTATTAGGTATTTTGATTTCGATTTTCTGGATGCCAAGATAGTAAAAGATTCATGTCGGGTTATATTTACCTACTAACTGGAGGAGCTATTTCCTGGAAGAGTGTTAAGCAAACACTCATAGCTTTTCCACTATGGCAATTGAGTTTATAACCTGTTATGAGACATCTAATCATGGAATATGACTACGAAATTTTGTCACGAGGCTACGAGTTATGGATCGTATTGAAAGACCATTAAAGATATATTGTAACAATAATTCAGTTATGCTATATTCCAACAACAATAGAAGCTCTATGATGTCAAAGCACATGGATGTCAAGTTTCTTGTTGTTAAAGAAAGAGTTTAGAGTCATCAGATGGCTATAAAATATAGTGGGACAAACTCCATGATTGCGGATCCACTTACTGAGGGATTACCACCCAAGGTCTTTCATGAGCACACTGCTCGTATGAATGTGGTTTTGGTTGATGATATGTATGTTTAGTGGGAGTTAGTATTTTGATGTTCTTTGTTACAGACATGTTTTATATTTATTTTCTACAGAATAAAGTATAAAGTTTAGTTATAAACATTGAATATTATTTGTGTTTGATCTCATTGAAGATTAAAGTAAGATCAGTTGGAAATAGGCATGTTTGAGATCACATTACATATAATTTCCATGCTACACGTCCATATTCGATCTTTGTCATTGAATGTATTGGTATGGTGACCACTGACAAGTCTAGTTATGAATAAATGTAACAAAGGTCGCTTTGATCTCATACTAATATAGTAGATGGACCAAATTGTAACTAAAGAGATATTTCAAAATTGATAGTTTTTTTGGTGCGCGTTCAAGATTATAAATAATATAATTATTTCAAGAAATATATTTAGCCTAAGTGTGAGATTGTTGAGATTATTTTATATTTCTTATTATGAGCTTATATATTAAATAACAATTATATTATGTGCTATCTATTTTAATAGGGTCAAATAAGTGATCTATTAATTGAGCTCTAGAAATATTCATTGGGTATGAGTTTTAGTTTATAGAAACCCAATATTAATTAATTAGGGTTAATGAGAACCTGATTAGGTTAGTATATAAAGAGTATTATGAGGGTTATGGTCTCAAGTCAAATCAACATACGTAATATTTTGCTCTTTTTCTCATTCTCCATTCAAGAAGAAAACTATAGAGCAACCTAAAGTGATTTGACTGTAGAAGACTCAATCTTTCTCAAGTTTGTCAATATGGATTTAGGTATGTGTTCTCTACAATAATTCTTAATAATTTATTATAGGTTTCTAGATTTTAGTATAGATTTTTGCTATTAAAGTTTTATCCAACACTCCACCGTTGTCCGGATTGGTGATGTTCTTGATTGTGGTGATGATGAGGTAAAGATCCTCTACTTGTTGGATAAATTGAAGCGGGAGGTTGACAAAACTGGAGGTAAACTTATAACTATGAATGGCAATCATGAAATTATGAATGTTGAAGCTGATTTTAGATACGTTACCAAGAATGGTTGGAAAGAGTTTGAAAATTGGGCTCATTGGTTTTCGCTGATACTAAAATTAAAAGTTCATGTGTTGGTTTGGAGAAGCCTAGAGATATTTATGATCGGATTCCTTTGGTTTTTAGAAATGTTCCATAAGAATTCGAACATAGTATGAAAGCCAGAATTGCTGCATTGCGACCTGATGTTGTAGGGGATTCGGTTTTTGTTCATGAAGGGTTGTTGAAGCACCATGTCGATTATGGATTGGAAGGGATTAATGAGGAAGTGAGAGATTGGATCAATGGGTTGATAGGAAAGTTTGCCCCTGCACCAAGGTATTGTAAAGGGAGGAATGTCGTGGTTTGGTTGAGGAAGTTTTCAGATGAGTTGGCAAAGAATTGTGATTGTTCGGCTCTTGAACATGTTCTTGCCACCATCCTTGGTGTGACGCAGATGATTATGGGTCATACCATTCAGGAGATTGGGATTAATGGTGTTTGTGATAATAGAGCAATAAGGATTGATGTGGGGATGTCAAAGGGGTGCATTAATGGGTTGCCTGAGGTATTGGAGATTAATGGTGATCCAGGGTTGCGGATTTTGACTTTGAATCCATTGTATCAGAACAAAAACAAAGCATATTTGGATGCTGATAACAAGGAAGAGCTTGCTTTTTTATTCCCAGAATATGGTCCAAAACAAGTGGAAGTGAAGGCTTAAGAGTTTGATCTTCTAAACTTCATAATAGTTGTTTTGTTGTACTCTCTTGAACATGTATTCTTTTGGTTTTAACGTGGTAGAAATTAGTGATTGTATGAGCATTGGTAGAATTTAGTCATTGGATTAGCACGTTTAGTGGGCTCTAGAATTGACAGACATTGATTATGATAATTTTGTTGATCAAGAAATTTAATCAATACAAAGATTGTTGAACACATTGTAAGTTTGTCTTTTGTGTTTAATGTAAAATTATAGTTTTGGAAGGTTTACTTTGTGATCACTAATTCTGTGAAAGCAGAGCTTTGTTTTTTCCTTTGAAGGATTACCCATAACATAATGCGACCAAAATTAACCTATGACCGCTTTCTTTTGTTTCCACCTTTAGCTTAATTTTGTTCATGCTATTGACTTGTAAACTGATTGGTCATTCGTTATGTATTATTCTATTCCTTTTGCAATCTGTATTATTTTGCTATTTCCGTTTGCACTTACAATTGACCTACACTACTGGTTAGTGTGTCCATTGGTCTCTGTTGTTGTTTATCATGACTTATTAGTTGGAAAATAAGGCATAATATTATGAAGAAAACCAGCTACAACAATTTTGATATCTACATTTGTTTTATGTTGAATACATTTTTCGTGTCGCTTCGTTATCTCTTGGTTTGCAAAGGGAGATGTTCTTATGATTTGAACCCTATGTTTTTTACCCTGTTAGATTTATTGCACTATCATGATATTACTCGACGTATTTGGTTAAGTTAGTCTCATGATTTTAGAATCTGATGACCTCATGGATGGAAATTCTGCATTGATAACATCAAATGCTGACAATCAAGAATACTTTTTGGGTTAGAAATTGGAAGCTCAAGGAAGTCTATACTTGTAGTTGATTTTAAAGGAAATGCTGTTGAACTTTTATTTGGTTTTTGAAGTTATGAAATTTGTCAGTCAAGGATAAATTGGTGTTGTATGAGTATACTCAGACATTGGAGATAATATGAGTCTTGAATCATTTTTATATGAAAGAACAAGTGCGAAGAAACTGGAGAATGTATCAAAATGAGAGAAATTTGAAAGCTCAAGTAGTGTAATTAGTTTCATTATCGTATAATAAAGTTCAAAAGTGCAATTTGTTCAAGTGGTTTTATTGCCTTGAACCGAATTGTAAAAAGAGCAAGTGTGAATGGATTTTTAGTGTCATCTGATATTTACATTGTAAGAAGCCACATATGAATTTATAAGCAATTCATAGGCTGGAAATTTCTATTGATGACAAATACAACGCAAACTTGAGAAACCATCAAGAGAGCAGATTCTACACCATTTTTGGGTTTACTTCAAAAGAGATAGATGAAGAGCTTGTTGAATCTCAACAGTCCTTTTCATTCCTTTTCACTCCATAATGAGACCTATTTGAATTCTTAAAAGATCTGCATAGTTTCAAATCATTCATGCTAAAACAAATTAAAATTGGTGGCAAACTTATGGCATTTGTGTACATGGTTGGGCTTATCACATAGTATTGGTACTAATAGGCGAAAATATATCAATGTATCTTTTATTTTTATGTGTAACACAACAATTGATTCACCACTGGAATAACACATTTCGCATCCTATTTCATTTTGAACACAATTCTAATAGTTTACAACTCATGTTTTAAATGGTCATTAAGAATGGAGATAGCCTTATTAGCTCACTAAATAGATCATTAATTTTGGGAAAAATCCCAAAAAATACCCTAATGTATGAAATAATCTCGTTTTACCACTCACTGTTTTATTTTTATTCGATTTACCATTATTGTCATAATTTAACAAAAAAGTTTGATAAAAGTTAAAAAGACCTTTTTAGCCCTAAGATTTTTATTAAAATAATATTTTAAAATAAAAAATGATAAATTAATAACAAATTAAAAAATAAAAAATTTAATATAAAAAAGGTGGAGATCTAGATTGGATCTCTTCCATCCGTTCTAGATCTCCACTAGCAAACACCATCATCAATTTCTCAATATCAATATCATCAAACATCAGCAAACTCTTCAATTTTCATCTAAAAATTAACAAACCCAAAATTAAAACTAATCCAAACTTAAAACTAACAAACCCAAATCAATATCATCATCAACAAACCCAAATCAATGTCATCACTAACAAACTGAGAATTAATACTAACTCAAAGTTAAAACTAACAAATCAATGTCATCACTAACAAACCCAAAATTAAAACTAACTCAAAATTAAAACTAACAAATCAATGTCATCATCATCGGTTGTTCGGTGGCCAGCAAAGATGGGAACCTAGATCGTCTCGATCTAGGTTAAACCTAGGTCGTCAATGAGTTGAAGAAGACACATAGATGAGGTGGAGGTCGGCAGCCACGTGGTGAAGGAAGCGATGATTTCGATGAAGGAGATGGAAGAGGAGTGAGAGAAGGAGATAGAGTTTGAGAGGCAATAGTTGAGTTTCATCTTGCATGGAGACTATCATCATTGGACGAGATCCATGCCATTGCTTTGTTGCTACCGCTATCGAGATCCCTACCACCATCATCATTGGACGGAGATAGAGAACAAGAGAGAAAAGGGTCGGTTGGGAGAAGAGGAAGAGCGGAGAGAGAGAGTTGGAGGAAGAGAGGAGAGAGAGAGATGAGAGAAATTTAAGAGAATTATATATATAAATATATGTTTTTTTTTATGATTTTATATTTAATATTATTTATTTTGATGTTTTATATTTTAATTAATTTTTTTATTACTTTTCTGTTTTTGTTTTTAGTGTCAAACGGTCAACCATATCAATATAACAGATTTTATAACCGCCAGCGACATTGTCATCTTTTCATACATCTCCAATGAGGATTTTAGATATTCATGTTAATGTCAAATTGTATTTTAGATAAATATAAAACAAATAGACATATTCCTATACGTTGGGTTGTTTTTTAAAATTTCCTCTTGTTTATTTATTTATTTATATTTTCATCAACATATGAAGCTTTTATAGGCAATTAAAACATAAAAAAAAACTCACATATATACAAATAATAACAGGAAAAGATTAAAAAGAAATGCTAGATTTTTAAAATTTTTAACTTAAATCCGTACCGAAATGATGGGCTCAAGGCGGACCTCCTGCAGGGCTGTTGCTCAGGTGGGAAATTTATTTGAAAAAATTACAGCATGACCAAAATGCCCTAGGTTTTCTATCAAATTTCAAAAATGCCACTATATATATATGACTTTGTTTGTTTTTGCGCTTCATCGGCCCTGCGGCCCCTGCCTCACTTCTTTCGTTCCTTTACTGTGTGCGTATCTCATCTTCACTTCACATTTAGGGTTTCTTGAGATCTCCTCCTCCATATCTTCTTCTTCTTTCTCTGGCAGAGCGTTGACGTCGTGGACGAACTTGCTGAGTCGAAATGCCTTGCGGTTGAGTGATTTCGAGGAACCTGTCGAGTGTCGACACCATCGCGTTTTGCCGGGTAAGCTTCTACATGGTTTAGAAAGTCTGTGTCTTTGCTTCTTTGGGTTTTGGTTTGGATGGTGTTTCCTGTTACGTGTTTGATAATAATCTCTTGGTCACTGATTGTAATGTCAAAACTGAAATTGGGATTTTTAGATGTTGTTTCAGCAAGGGAAATAGTAAGTTTACTTTGATTTTAACTGAAGGGACTGGCTAAAGGTGAATCAGGTTGGAGCAGATGTATTACTTCAAATATCAATCTATTGGTTTTTATTCAATTGTAGGAAATTGGATTGACGGTTGGTGTTAATTTGATTTTTGTGTTTGTGGATTTGTGATGAATTTTTTATTGGGTATTTTTGTAGGGTGGAGATTTGATAAGTGGGTTGAAAAGGCAAATGCACCAGCTATAGAGTCCAGTCTGAAACTCTATGAAGAGATTTTGGGATAGGGATTTAAGGTTTTCTTGCTAACTGGTGAAGCGAGATGTATATAAGTATCGCTGTTGAAAATTTGAATAATGCTGGGTTTCAGATTTGGGACAAACTCATTTTGAGGTCAGTATTGCTTCTTTTTTAATTTGACAAAGTCAAAATTTCAAGTTACAGTGCCATTTTAATATGTTTGCTATAATACTCACTATTTCACTAGTATTGGCATTGCACACAGTTTTGATATTGTTATTGGGCATATTGAGTAGCAAACCTAGTAATCACTATTGTCAAATGTTTGCAACTTGTATGGAGTTTTATTATGGATGCTTCTTTGTTATGAATTGAGTTTTAGATCATGGTGATTAGATAAGCATAAACTTGTCAATTATGATCATTTTGCCCTTGCATTAGCAGCTGAAAGTAGGTATGCTTAAATCAAGATAAAGGGTATGTGCTATTGTTTCTTAAACACTTAGCAATAGATTTGGAGTCCTTTAGAATGGTGGTATTTTCTCATGTAAATTGTTCTACAATGTTTCTCTAGTTGAATTTCAACTTAAAACCATTTCTCATGTGGGCAATGATTCATAGCCTCACTGCTTACATTTTTGTTTCTCTTCCCTTCTTGTTATTGCCTTCTTGAGTCAGGGTGAAAGAAGTGGAGTCCCTTGAAAAAGGGGTAAGGTTCATTATGTGCCCCCCTATCTAGGTGTATATTTTGTTTTTAGTCAATGAATTTATCTTGTACTATCAAGGTTTTTCTAAAAAATTTTTTATGCCTTTATTTTAGGCCACACTAACAGATTATCATGGCTACGCCCTTGAATGTGATATGTGAGTTGTCAATATCCAGTGTTGTAAAACTTAGTCGAGTACTCTCAAATTGGCGTTCTGTCGATTTGAAAACCCCCAAATCAAGGGTTGTACTCGGCTTCAGCATAGTTCGTATATATATAGTACAGTATGGTACGGTATATCCGATACAGTTTATATAGGCGTATATATGGCAAATGGTTGAAAAAGAAAAGCAAAAACACTAATTTTTTAATAGTTGTTTTTTAAAAACATTATTTATTTACATTTTTTAATTTTTAATATTTATTTTTTATCTTACTTAATTTTTTTATGTTTACATAATTGTATTAAATAAATAAAAACTAATTTTGATTTTTACAAGAGTCATACAGTAAATTCACTAAAATAATATTAAAATATTTTTATATAAAATTTATTTATTTTTATAATGTTAAAATATTTTTTTGAGTGGGTGACATTGACCCACCCCCTAATCTCCTAAAACCTAGAGTTGTTAAAGTATTTTTATCATACAGTAAATTCACTAAAGTTGTTATCAATTCTTTTTAAAACTTTTGAGTGCAATTATAAAATATAAAATTAAAAAAAAAAAAAAAAAAAAACCATACATACAAACAACTCTATTTCTCTTTCTTTTTTCCTCTTCTCTATGATTACTTCTCTTTTAGTCATTTCTCTTCTTCTTCTCCTCTTTTTTGATTACTTCTTTCTCATCAATTTCCTCTTCTTATTCTCCTCCTCCTTTCCTTTGCTTTCTATTTTCGATCTCACCCAGTCATGAACAAGTCGAAAAGAGACATAGCCAAGAGAGAAGTTGTCGAAAATGGAGAGAGGTTGAGAGAGAGGCACCCAATCAAGAGGTATAAGAGGTTTAGGGGTTTTTTCCCCTTTTTTTTTCTTGAAACCCAACCCATATATGGCTGTACTAGTATGCATTATACGCCTGAAATCCATATGGCCAAAACACGGTCGTATAGCCGTATATACGGTCATATCAGATCGTATTTACGAACTATGGGCTGTAGTGAGTACTCGTCGAGTTAGGCTGAGCACTCAGTCCAACTTGGCTTAACTCGGCCAACATGGCCGGAGCACTTGTTTTTTCTTAAAAAAAATCCGAGACACCAAAAAAGAAACCCTTTTCTTCATTCTTCTCATTGTCTTCTTCGAACTCGCAACACCCTCTTCTTCATTCTTCTTACCGTCTTCTTCGAACTCGTAGCACCTTCTTTTTCGTTCTTCTCATCGTCTTTTTCTTATTTCTTCTTCTCACTTCGCTAGTCTGCCTCTGTCTGTTGCCATATTGTCATCGTTGCCAGTGAATTTTTTTTTTTTTTAAATTAATTTAATTTAATTTTTTTACTTTTAACAATCCTTTCAGATAAACTTCACTAAAACTGAACTAACCATACTAGTAGTAATATAAATGTGTGTTTAGGACACAAATTTGTAGGCACTAGAAGCTTATATTTTACTAGAATGTGTGCTTTAAACGCTCCAAAAGTTGGGTTTCAATTAAGTTAGTTCTGGTTTTTTGATATTTTCATAGGTGGATAGTACAACTGTAGCTTTCATTGTGTTAGTTCTTAAGGCGTTGGTTGCTTTATTAGTTGATGTCTAGTTAATACTAGTTGTCCGTTGCTTAAAGTGTGATGTAGCTTATATTTTCAGGCTGTTGTTGATGAATTTTAGTTGTTGATAGTATGTGTAGCAGTGTAGGTTAATATTGGATCACTTGATGTTGTGATTTGATGGTTGGATGTATCTTTAGGGTGTTTGTTGCATTTGTGTAAAAGTGGCTTTAACTTCGTTGTTTTAGCTCGGTTTTTTTTTTTTTTTTGCTGATATGTGCTGGTGTGCATGTTCTTTAAAATTAACATGTGAATGATATTTGACGTTTGTGTTAAATGCCTATATGTTGCTAATTAATGCATTTTTCATTATGTTCTTAAATGATTTACTATCTTTCATGTGTTAAATGATTATATTTTTTGGTTTTAAAAAAAAATCCTATCTTTCTAATAAATGCTTTACTAAAATTTTAATTAGAATATGATTATCTAACTAGAAGAAAAAAAAATTTCAAGGATTGTTATCTTACTTTTTATGTTTTATTGATTACACACTTAGTGAAGTTGAATTTATGATTTAGGTTGAATACAATTGCTAAAGACATATTAGCATAATTTTGAATTTTCTAAATTTGGTATACTTTGAATGACAAATATTTGTTGTGTAAATGTGTAATTGCTTTAATATTTGTTGGATGATTAAGTTGATTGATATTCATGGCGAATGTTAATGAATCTTCGAGAGCCTCCATTACCCAACCTCTCAAATGGAATTCAAGTGATATTGGATGGAATTATGGGTTGTTGGTTGATAGGAAGAGCTTAGAAAAAGTGAAGTGCATATCGTGTGGGAAGGTTATGTCTGGAGGGATACATAGGTTGAAAGAACATGTAGGTCACATATCCGGAAATGTAGCCAAATGTCTAAAAGCAACAACGAAGGATAGAAATAAATGTAGGAATGCACTTATAGAGTCAAAAGGTAGAAAGAAAAGTAAGATAATTGGGGAGAATTTGAAGAGAGGAGAAGTAAATATCGAGGAAGAAGATGAGGTGGAAGTGTTAACACTCCTACGAATAGAATCTCGTCATAGGTCGATTCACTGGGAAATCTTCTTGATTCCCTTTGTTTGCATTTCGACCTTTCCTAGAGGAACCTATTTTGAAAAATAACAATGGGGGTTTGTTCTTAAGAGACCACCCAAACTCTTCTTACTCTTTTTTTATTATAAAAGGCTTAATGAATCGTTTTATTTCATAATCTTCACTTTTATAACAAGAGAATGGTTTCAATAAGGATACAAATTATATATTGTCATTCTAGAGATCTTGAAATTAAATAACTACCAAAACAAACATCTCTCTCAATAAGGAAACAAGATATCAAAACTAAAGGAAACTAAATACCTCACAATACTCCAAAAATAAATGAAAATAATTAAAAGGATTTATGTCTATTATGCATTCCTATTCCTTCTCCTATATTGCTTTCCTATAAAGGCATCCCTCCCCTCCTTGACAACGAGCTTGTCCTCAAGCTTGAACTCAGGATATGACTCTTGGAATTGGAGTGAATTTTCCCACGTTGCTTTAGTAGAGGAAAGACCCACCGGGATCCACTAGTAGCAGTTGCTCGGGCAGAACGTCTGTGTCGTCCACCATAAGGCAGAAAAGTTTTTTACCTTTGTGCCCTGCGGAGTAGGACTCATCATAATTGTAACACAAACATTTTGCCTGTCGTTCAGCCATCTTGGTGCTAAACAATCGCTTAATAAACGGAGACAGTGTGCTGCCACTGCTTGAAGTCGCAGAAGCACTACTAGCAGTCCCTTTCTGCTCGTTACTGGATACATGAGTGGAGGTTAATGGAGTAGGTTTGGTTGTTCCTGCAGAAAAACGTTGTCTGCCTGCCCCACAACTAAGCTGCATTTTTCATTTAAAGGCCCTCGCAATGTTCATTGTTGTCACCAAATTTGGAGGGTTTTACATCTACACGAAGCGTCTCGGTTAATCCTGCAGTAAATATATCTACCTGTTGGTCAAAGCGGACCGTTGTCGCCTTAGCAAGGAAGGTCTAAAATTGGCGTTGATACTCTTCAACTGTACCGATTTGCTTCAATTTAATTAACTCACCCAAAGGATTGTTGCTCAAAGGAGGGCCAAATCGTAACAAGCAGTAGTGCTTGAACGATTCCCACGTGAGGCTCGATTCCTCTTGTTCAAGTCGGTAGAACCATAATTGCGCCTCACCTACCATGTGAAAAGTGGCCAACCCCACCTTGTCCCCTTCGCACGTCTGTTGGTTGAGGAAGAATTGCTCGCAGCGATACAACCAGCCCAAAGGATCTTCCATGCCGTTGTAAGTCGGGAACTCAAGCTTGGAATAACGCGGAACCACCACACTGCCTGGACGTCCCCCCTGCAGTCCGCCTTGCTGCTCTTTCGACAGTCTGAACAGGTTGTGGCTGTTACTGCCGGAGCCATCTGCTGGTTCAGCAACCTTCCCCTTCTGTGCACATTGTAGTTCCAGCATGTGTTGGATTGCCTTGACAGATTCGCGCAGGTCACGCATCTCCTGGCTGACTTTCGGTTTGATTCTAGCATGCGCCAGTCCAACTCTTGCACCTTGATCGCTAGCTGGTCGGAATCACCCATGACGTCAGGCTCTGATACCAATTTGTTACGCTCCCGCGAATAGGATCTCGTTACACGTCGATTCACTGGAAAATCTTCTTGATTCCCTTTGTTTGCGTTTCGACCTTTCCTAGAAGAACCTATTTTGAAAAATAACAATGGGGTTTGTTTTTAAGAGACCACCCAAACTCTCCTTACTCTTTTTCTATTGTAAAAGGCTGAATAAATCGTTTTATTTCATAACCTTCACTTTTATAACAAGAGAATAATTTCAATAAGGATACAAATTATATATTGTCATTCTAGAGATCTTGAAATTAAATAACTACTAGAACAAGTCTATCTCTCAATAAGGAAACAAGATATTAAAACTAAAGGAAACTAAATACCTCACAATACTTCAAAAATAAAGGAAAATAATTAAAAGGATTTATGTCTATTTATGCATTCCTATTCCTTCTCTTATATTGCTTTCCTATAAAGGCATCCCTAACATGAAGAACTAGAGTTAGGAGGGCTAAGGAAAGAGCTC
This sequence comes from Litchi chinensis, assembly GCA_019925255.1. Lineage (NCBI taxonomy): Eukaryota > Viridiplantae > Streptophyta > Magnoliopsida > Sapindales > Sapindaceae > Litchi > Litchi chinensis. The sequence goes on along the minus strand of CM034468.1, from coordinate 8,568,322 downwards.
CATCTTATTGGCCTTATGGATAGGTTTGTAAGAGGGATTAATCTGGAATCTTCACTAGGTTCAAGCAAGGCAATACAACAAAAAAATATCAATGAAGCACTATTAAAAAAGAGAACTGATCAGGTGCATGAATGAGTGATTAGTTGAATGTTTGAAAATGGCATTCCATGGAATGCTATTATGAATGATAGTTTCATATGTGTTATTGAAGCGATTGGTTAGTTTGGGTCGGGTTATAAACCTCCAATTATGTACCAAGTTAGGGAGCAATATTTACCAAGGAAGATGGAATAGACCAAAGAGTTGTTGAAAAGGCAAGAAGAAGAGTGGGCTCAAAATGGATGCTCAATTATGATGGATGCTTGGACGGATAGAAAAAGGAGGAGCATCATGAATTTGTGTGTGAATTGCAGGATAGGAACCTCTTTCCTTTCTTCCAAGGAGTGTTTTGATGTTGAACACACTGTTGAACACAGTTTCGAGTATGTGAATAAATGTATTGAACAAGTTGGACCTCAAAATGTTATTCAAGTAGTAACTAATAATGCCAGCGACAATATGACCTTTGTGAAGATTCTGAAAGAGAAAAGGCCAAACATGTTTTGAACCTCATGTATTACTCATACCATCAACCTCATGCTTGAAACTATTGACAAGCTTTTAAGGTTTAACAAAGTGATTGAGCAAGCAAAGTGTTTGACAATCTTCATTTATGCTCATCATAGGACTTTGACAATGGTGAGGTCTTTTACAAAGAAGAGGGATGTAGGTTGGGAAAGACTAAATTTGCATCCGCTTTCCTTTGCAATGCTTGATGAAGAAAAAAAATGTTTTGAAGACAATGTTTAGTAGTAAGGAATGGGAAAAATGTAAATTCTCAAAAATCTCTAAAAGGAAATCGACCTATTCAACTGTAATGAGTTTGAGGTTTTGGAATGGTGTAATAAGTTGTTGAAGGTTTTTGGACCTCTAGTGAAAATGGTGAGACTAGTGAATGGGAACTAAAAGCCATCAATGCCCTGGTTATATGGAGAACTAAGAAGGGTTAAACAAGATATTAAAGAGGCGTTGAACAATATCGAAAATAATTATCGGCCAATCATTGAAATAATTGAAGAAAGAATGAAAGATTGACTAGATTCTTCATTGCATATGACGATCTTTCTATTAAATCCTTATTACCACTTTAAGGATCCAACCATTAGTGAAGAAAATTAGTTGTCTGATGCGCTAATTGAGTGCGTGGAGGTTTTTCATCATGATGATTTATACTTTCAAAATCTAATTATTATGAGTGAATGGCCAAAGTATAAAAGAAACGAGGGTGCTTTTGGGAAACCGTTGGCCATTAAAAGATGTGAAAATGATTCTAAGGATCCAGGTAAAAAATTGAACATTCTAATTCATATAAATTATTTTTAATTGTTTTATTTGTTTACTAAATACTATTATAGATTATGATTTCAAAAAAATATATATATACTATTATAGATTATATTTGTAAAAATATATCTTCCAAGTTTTAACTAATTCTATATTTGATTATTTTCTATGGTGTAGTTGAATGGTGGACCATGTTTGGATGTCAAACACCTAACTTGCAAAAAATGGCAAAAAGAATTCTTTCATTGACAACTGGTTCATCCAAATATGAAAGAAATTGAAGCACTTTTGAAGGGATAAGTGTAATATTCATAACTTATTTTTAATATTTTAAATGTTAATTATATATTAATTTATTTAATTTTAATTTTTAAATCTTATATAGATATATAAGAAGAAAAGGAATAGACTATATACAAGTTGATTAAACAATCTAGTCTCTATCCAATTCAATTTAAAATTAACAAGCAAGAAGAAAGAGTAGACTGAGGAGGATGTTGATGTGCTACTAGCAACTGATGCTAATGCTAGTTATGCACAAGGATGGTTTGTTACAGGTGGTGATGATGATGAAGTAAAGCTCGGTAAGAGACAAACGAAACAACTTAATGATGATGATTTTGATTTTGAAGAGAAGGAGGAGGAAGAGAACATTGATTTAGAGTTTGAGTTTGATCATGAACAAGTTGTGGAAGACTTTTATGGAGATGAAGAGGGGTTGAATCCTTCAAATGTTTATGGGCTTAACTTACTTTTATTTACTTGTTTACTTACTTCCATTTAGTTGTTTGGACTTTGGACTTTCTTTTTTGGTTGCTACTTGGAGTTTTCCTTTTTGGTTGCTATTAGCACTTGCTGTGTTATTATTTACATGTTATATATGACATTGGTTGTGTTTGAAATTGAAAGAAGGACCGGAGATTCTAAGTAGTTGAGATATGATAGAGTTTTGAAGTATTGTTATTTTTGTGTTTTACATGGTGGAATTGTTGAAAAAATAGTAGTTATGTTGTTGAAATTTTTAAGGTATATAATATATTGTGATTATGTGATTGTGTTAAAGTGACTTTTAAGATTATATGAGATATGTTTGATCATGTTTTATTATCATATGATTGTATTTTAATCCTATGATTTTTTTTTTAAATAGATTTGAACATTGGTCAATAGGTTGACCCTTTAATCACCGAGCACTTGTTGAGTAATCAAGCACTCGTTATTTGTTAGATCATCGATCGAGTAGTGAATAGAGAATTCTATAACATTGTCAACATCTTATAAATAATGTTAATAACTTATATATCATATTATTTGACATGAATTTGGACAAAAAACTAGCATTACTTATTTACAAAATAGAAATAACTTAAATCTTTTGAATAACATTTAAAGGCAGATTAATCGGATTCGTGATAACTAATTATAAAGTGTTTTATGAATATGATAACCACTACAATCCTTGGCATTGAAGGATGTGATACGCCTAGTTAAAGAGTGAATTGTTTGTGGATATAAAAATCAGGAAGTCCCGTATTGGTCTATGGATTGGATTGTTACCAAAGGATAACTAAAAGATCTCTCTCTCTCCTCCCCCCCCCCAAAAAAAAAAAAAAAAAACTGTTAAAGCTTTTGAGCAAAAGAGCTAGTGTAAAAAGGATGACCAGTGCTCTTCAAGGACAAAAAAATGACGGTGATGACAGGTTGAGGTAAAAGATACTAGCTCATTTACTTCTTCCAGCTTTAAGATGGATAAGAGTGCCCAATTATAGGATTTTGTAGCATGGCAAAAGGTTGAGGTGTTGGCCCATACTAAGGTTTCTTTTGGTATAATTTTTTCAAATAGATTTATAAAAATAAATATTTTGCAAATAGATGTTTTTAAAAAAAAAAATATTAGCTATTTGGTTGCCAATTAAAAAAATTCTTTTAAATTATAGATAGTTTGGTTAAATTATTTTTTAAAGTACTTATAGATTATTTATTTACTAAAAAGAACATGAGAGACAAAGTAGTATATTCATTCTAAAAATATAATTGCTTCAATCTTAACCATAAAAAATTAATCAATCGTAGTCGTAATAAAAATTTTATTGCTCTCTGTCAGTTTTTCACTCTTGATTTAATTAGTCACAAGAAATAAAAAGATTGTATTTCTCTACTATTATTTTATCAATTTCATGATTCTTGTAAAGTTCACATGTACCCATTTCAGACCTATTGGTTGATTTTGTTTCGTTATTTTGCTTTTTTAAACGAAATAAAAAGATTTTGTTTTTCTTTCTCTTTCACTTGTACCAATTGCAGGATAATATAATATAATATATATATATATATCAACGAATCAATAACCAATTGCAATTTATTTACTGATTAAATAGAAGTTCTCAGATATTTTTATGAAATAAAAAGTTGATGAAAATGGAAGTTATATATTTATATTTATAAAGAAAGTGTGATAGGGTTAAAAAATGTGTAATAGGATTATAAGGGCGTAAAGATATTAATAAAATAAAATAGGGGTAAATTAGATATTTTAATCTTTTAAAAAATAACTCAAAAAGATCTACTTGAAAAAGCTCAAAATTGAGCTTCTTCAAGTAGATATTTTCAATTTTTTTAATTCCTCTAAAACTCTACTGGGATATCAACAAAACAATGTAAAAAAATCAAGTCTTTTAGCATTAAAAAATATTTTTGATTAATAGATAAATTGTACTAAACGTATATTAAATCAAGTAGAAATATATATTATGAAAATTATTAGTCACTATAGCTTATTTATTTTCACATACTTAAATTAGCCATTTTTTTTTTATAATATTTGTATCGAGAAATATATATTATATAAAAATTATATGTGATTAGATATTCATATTATATATTATGATAATTTAAACTAGCTATCTACAGAAGAGAAATTGGCTTTTGTGTAGTAGTAACATCAAAAGCTCATCCATTTGTCTTATTAAAAAGGTTGTGGGTTTAGCTTGTAAGTCTCACTTAATGTGGACAATTTTCCTCATATATATGGGTTACCCTATTCTATCATTTAAGAGTTGATTCCCGAATTAGGCTTCAAAGTCATATCATAGCTAATCTCCGCAACCCGTAAGTCCCACTTAATATAGACAATTTTCCTTACATATATGAGTTATCCCTTCTTGTTTTCTAGGAGTTAATCCCTGAATCGTATCTCAACGTCATCGTAGCTAGTTCGGACAACACATATAAAAGCTTTTTTCTTTTTTTCTTTTTTCAAATTTCATACACTACATATTATTTCTTATCTCTTTCTTCATTTAGGACTAATCGGATTGATTTGAAAATTATACCATGATGGAAATTTTCTTGTCTTCTTCTTGATAATGATGTGTAATGACAGTATGACACATCGTTGATGAGATAAATAAGAGTCCTGTTGAGCCCACGGGTAGTCGTTAAAGCCCTCCCTGGCTCATTAGTTGATTTGGGCTTACTTGGCAGTTCTGCTTGGACCCCTGTTTGTCACCCACCTTTCCTGGAGAGTATGTTCATGACCTTGCTAAATACAATATCAGATATCATTAAAAAATTAATAAGTTAAATTTAATTTACGAAGTTTTATTGTTTTAAACCTTAATTAAAACTAATATTTAATGACAAAAGTTAAATTTGAAACACTTGTGAATGCTATACGAGTCAAAAACATATTCTTTGTCTTTACATCTCTAAGTAGAGTGATTGTATCTCTCCATCCTCCCAAAGGTTGAGGGTTCAATTGCCACTAAACCAAGGACATAGTCAGGAATCTCCTTTAGGGTGGGTTAGAATAAAATTTTTAATGAACTTTGACGGTATGAAAACATTTTATAAATTAAAAAAAAAACATAATATACCTAGTTAAAGGAAATATAACGAGTCTTACTTATCCTTTAAAATTCATATTATAAACCAACAAAAAGAAAAGTAAAAAAGCTGAACAATATATGAAAGAAACATGAAATATAAATAAAATCAGACATCAATCAAGTTGTAACTAAAAATATTTAAATAATCAAATTCATCAAATATGAATTACAACATAATAATGCTATAATATCAATAATCTTTCTTTAGATATGGACAATCGACATTTTAATAATTATAATTTATAATTACTACTGCATTTTAAATTAAAGAGTATATTAAAAAAAAACACTAAAGATATTAAATTTAAGTAATATATTATGTAACTAATATTATGGTAAAAAAAAAAAAAAAAGAATCAAAACGTGAAAATGTAAATAAAATTTCAAATCTAATATATGAAAGAAAATTATTATATATGCAATATTTAAATAGAAATATAAATACGAACAAGAAAATATAGATAGTAAGTTTGAAATAAATAAGTATTTGTTTTGATATTAAAATAATTAATAAATATATATATTTTAAAATCAATATAGTTTTATTATTATAATTTTTTTTCCAATGTGGGCTAGGGTGGCTTGATGATCCGACCTTGTGTGGAAATGATGATAAAGAAAGTTGATGAAAATGGGTCTCTATGGATGGTTCTATTGTGCATATTACTATTTGTGGCTCCTTTGCACTAGGATCGTGCAAGAGCCTATTTAAACTTTTCTAAAAAAAAATAAAAAAATAAAAAATAACTATCTGAACTATATTTATAATTTTTATTTCCAATATGAGCCTACTCTAACCCACACTATCACATGTCAACCTCAAGTGTTAAATATTATAGTTGGATACTTTCTTATCAATTTAAGCTTTTGAGTTTAATGGTAACTAATATGGTATTAGAGCTTAGAGGTTCCTGATATAAACTCTCTCTTTCTCTTTTATCTGAAAATCATCTCTTTACATATGTTATACGGTAGGAGATATGTAACATGTGTTCATCATCTGTCATCTGTTCACATTACATGTGTGACGGCATATCACGTATCAATCTCAAGTCTGAAATACTATAGTTAGATAATTTTCTATCAACTTAAACTTTTAGATCTGATGGTAACTAAAACACACAATGCTACGTTTATGCACTAAACGTATATTATAATTTGTATAAATAGTTTTCTTTCTCTTGAGATTAGTTGTCTTGTTTTTTATTCATGGGAATAGATATTCGAATAGTTTTTTTTTTTTTTTCTCATTTATTGTAAATGTAATTATCTCTTATTTATAAGAATAGATATTCGAGATAGTTTTTCTCCTCTTATTGTTGGTATAGTTATCTCTTGTTTGGCATTCATAAAAATGAGAATAGATATCCGAATTACATAAATAATACTTGACCGTATAGGTCTTGACAAAACTTTAAACCGTTTGGCAAAAAAATAAAATAAACATATTTATTTATTTAAGTTTATGTGATATTGGAAAAAAAAAAAAAAAGGAAGGGAAAATTGTGGCTAGTATTTCTATATGGATATGAAACATTGTAACAAATGAGAGACGATTTTATAAGCAGTTCATAAGCAGGGCATTCATTCAACAATTTACATAAAATCCCAAAAACCTGGAAAACTAACAAGACAGCAGATTGTACATTTCTGGTTTTACATCATATGAGATTGATGAAGAACTTGTTAAATCTCAATAGTCCATCCCTTTTTATCCTCAGTGAGACCTGTTTGAATGCCTACAAGAGTCGTGTACAATTCCCGAGAAACAGAACGAGGCCCTGTTTTGAATTCAATTCTGCATAGTTTCAAATCATTTGTGCTAAAACAAGTTAGAATTTGGCACTTTGTTTTCATGGTTGTGCATATCAGCAAAGCAAAATTAAATATGATTGGCGTTGTATCAACTTATCAAGTACCTTCTATTTTGATATGTTATACTTCCAACTGGAGCAACAACTACAGCAGTTCCAGTGCAGAAAACTTCGTCGGCATCAATTAATTCATCAACCGGAATAACACGTTCCTCAACCTGTTCATTTTCAAGACATTTTTTTTTTCTATTATAAGCACAAGTACATGAGATAAATGGACCTAGGAAATATAAATATATAAATTTTTCTCAATTTTGTTTTGTTTATGACATAGTGTAAAAAAACATGATAACCTTTCATGGATCATTAGAAAATTAAAGAATCCATTTTTAAAAGCAGATTATACAGATCTATGATGAAATAGATTAGTCCTGTCAAAATGATAATCATAAAAAGAGTCTTATTGATAGACATGCCATCCTCTGTCCTTTGGAGATGTTTAAAAAAATCACCTGATAGCCATGATCTCGAGCTATATCTATTATACTTCTTCGAGTAACCCCTTGAAGAATAGTCCCATTAGTAGCAGGGGTTGAAACAACTTTGCCCTGAAAGTGACAATATATATGAGGATCAATGATAGTGAGCCAATTCTGTGATGCACTATGGAATTTTCATGATTGAATACAAATATAACTAGACTCAAAATATAAATGAATTAATTCAGTTAGTTGTATATCAACTAACCAAAAAACGGCTAATTAGGAATACATTTTAATGGCATGGCCTTCAATCATGCCTCAACTTTAATTAATAACTCATTGCTTCATGTCAATATCTGCATTTAATCAATATTGCTTTGGCTCCCGCGATTCTGTTTGTATTTTTAGTATCACTACGCATGGTGATTAATGCACAATTCTTCACATGTTCTATGTATTAGTAAAGAAAAACACTACATATTCACAATGCAGATGTGTAAATAATTCTTTATATTTTTATGACTAAGCTAATAAGAAGGGTCCAAAGGGAAATACAATATGATAAATACCTTAACAATAAAAATGTTACAAGAAGAGACTTCCTCCAAATATTTCCTATTCACCGAGTCAAGGTACAAGACATCTGAAAATCCACTGCTTTTGGCTCTGGTTATTGCTTTCAAAACCTACACAAAAAGGATAACGAATATAAAAAAACATGGAAGTTGCATTTGATTTACAAGATCATAACCAAAAACTTGACTTGAGACCAAACGTTCCAATTGAACCATTATACGCTTCATTTTACAACAATTGGAGGAAATCTGCTTACAGGAGCATAATTGCCGATTGTTTTCACACCTCCAGCTCCACCAGGTGTGGCACGGACAAATTCTTCCTCAATATACAAATTCAATGGCACTGTACCTTTCTGTTTTCAGGAAAAGAAACACGTAAATTCTCCCATTTCAACATAAAATCTGTCAAATAATAATCTATAGGAGTACAATAGAAACAGAAGCCTGCTTGCCTTGAAATAGTGGCCGACAGGAGAAGCAAAGATGAGGAATGTGTATTCGGGCGCCGGGGCCAGTCCCAATACAGGACCACTTCCCATGAGCAATGGCCTAATGTACAGAGAACCTTTTCCTGGAGGAGGAACCTGATTACAATCGCGACACCAATTTTTTAAACTGATAAACCTGAAAGAGCAATATTGATCGAAAAATCCAAGAAAGATATGTATACGATACCCAACGCTTGTTGGCTAGAGCAATTTCCTTTACTGCATTGACAAACTGATCAACTGAGGGAGAGGGCATACACAATCTTTCCGCGCCCATCTTCAAGCGCACGCCATGTTGATCTGGACGAAAGAGAAGAATACGCCCGTCTTTAGTCTTATGTGCTTTAGTACCCTCATATAGCCCCTGCATGAATTTTCAAACACCAGGACATTAGTACCATCAAGGCACCAAAGTTAAAGTTAAAAGTGACACTAATTGAATCTTGTGCTAAATTCAATCAATATTGTTTTGATTTATTTGTCTGACAATGTTTTTGCAGTTCTAATTCTAAATTCATAAATAATGGTTACAATTAACAGCGGCTTGCCTGTCCATAATTTAAGACTCCTGCAGAAGGGCTCAACTCAAGGTTTTGATAGCGACTAAGTTGGCCTTGCTCAAATTTTTCGTCCTTAGCACATTTCATGGTGTACATATAATCAGCTGGCATGATGCCAAATCCAAGATTATCCCAGTCCACATCGGCATACTCATCATCGCTAAAGAGCACGATCATCCAACAACAGCCATAGAACACATAAGATAGTAAAAATTGCAAAGATAGCAATAATAGTCATACATTTTAGTGAACATAATCTACAAATACACATAAGCAGGCCCATAAAGGATCAATAGAGTAGTGAAATAGATATATATATTCTGTTACCTGCAAATAGATGGTTTATGCACTTGTTGCACAGAAGAGGTAACCTGTGATGTGTAGTAGCTATAAGATCCAAGCTGAAAAAATATATATGCACAAATAGATTTGTTAATGTCTTTTAATCCAACTTGGTCTATCATAAAAACCTACGAATGTATTGCACTTTCATTTGAATGAATTTTTCTCGAAAACCCTCATCATTTATCATCAGTTATATCCATTAACAACCCCTAGGTGACCATTAATTAAAAATGAGAAGTTGGCAGCATTAACAAAAGATGACTTCTTGTGTAGAATATCAAAACAAGAAAAAACGTCTCCTGAAGGTAACTGAGAATCATCAGACGAAAAGTAACAAAAACCATGAATGTTACAGAGCCAGGGCCAGGGCCAGGCGACCTGAGACGACGCAGAAGAAGCTCGAAACGAGTGGAATATTTTGCGTAGACATGCACTTCTATGAATCATTGTCGTAAAATATCACCAAGAACTTTGAACTTTTCACTCTTTTGTAAGAAGATAAACAACTCAAGAACGGATTCAGAAAAAAGTGTGAGAGAAGGAAAAAGAAGAAAGTACGAAAATGCGAAGAAACTGACAAGAGATAAAGAAAAGAGAGGTATGCGAACAAGCAATGAGGTGGCAGTCTCCAATCAGAAATGATGAAAGCGCCAAAAAATATAAAGAAAGAAATATACGTTGAACAGTATCTTACATTATTGTTGTCTATTCCTTCAATTCTATCTCAATTTATTATATGTTAATAGATGAATAAATATAATACATAATTCGGATGTGTTACATGTGCAGTAAAATTATTATTTATTAATGAAGTTTTTAAATTCTTAATTGTTATATTAAATTCAGATTTTAGGAGGGTGAAAAATAACTTAAAAAAATATAAATGGAGGGAGATACAGAACCGGTCACCGTCAACTTATAATAATCTTGATTTGACCATGATTATTAAATTTCATGAGATAAGGGATGGTTGGTGGGGGATCGTGCGTGCATATCCAATTCAACGTTTCATTTTCATGCCGTGAATCGGAATTCCACAGCGATCAGCAACTAATGTCTCAGGCTTACCCACCTCATTTCTGATCATTATCATCGAGAGAACCTTCATTTTAGTAACTAAGATATAAAAAATTATCAAAATTTTAAAACTCTTTTAAAATCAGTTCATTTTATCCTTAAAATTATGAAAACTTTTTAAAAAAGTCAAAATCTTCAATCAAGTGACAATCAAACCAAATAGAAAAATCAAAATGACTCAATTATCCTTCATCATATAAAATGATTGTTTTATCCCAATAAAACTAAAATATTACATGTCGTTCAATTAACAAAAAGTTGACACATGTAAAATAAAAAGACTTTATTATTATTATTTTTTAAGTATGATGACTGTTTTTCCAAAATTAAGGGATAATTCTAATTGTCTTTTATAGTTTAATATAATAACCAAAAAAACTCCTAAACCTAAATTCACTAAGGACCTCCTATTGTTTATAAAAGTAGTCCCCAAACCTTTATATCGTTTATAAAAATAGCCAAAAAACCTCATACCATCAATTTAAATGTTAAAAATCAATGTCTGAAAGTTAGTATGGAATGACAAAACTGTCAAATCAAGATAAAATACATAATAAAATATTAATTAATTAATTAAAATAGTTTTTTTTTTTAAAAATGTCATCTCCATCGTCCATCATTGGACGGTGAAGATAAAAAAATTAAAATAAAAATATTAAATAAAATTAAAAAATAAAACAAAATTTTTTGTCTTTGAAAGCAAAATAAAACAATTTTTTTTAACTGAAATCAAACATATTTAAGAAAAAAAAGGCATCTCAATGGAGATGGAAAAAGAAAAAATGAAAAAAAAAAAAAATAATTATTTCCAACACTCACATCCAACCGTCCATCACCATCATTTTCATCATCATCATCTTCTTCTTAGTCCATTGTCATGCACAACACCCCTTCCTCTTCACCATCGTCAACACCCAGCAACCCATCCTCCTAGTCCATCGTCAACACCCAACAATCCTTTCTTCTTTATCCATCGTCAAAACCCAACATCCCTACTTCATTGACAATGCGCACATGGAAGTCAACTATACCTTAGTCTCCTTGACGATGGAGATCAGATCTAATCTCCATCGCTAAGGAGACCAATTTTGGTCTCTATGCATGGAGACCAGTTCTGGTCTCCACGTAATAGGGACTGTTAGGTCTTCTAAATTAGAGACCCCTGGTCTCCAATGAAGTAGACTTAATGTTCTCTATTTTTCCATTTTTATTTTTTTTCTTTCAATTTTTTTTTTGAAATGGTTGATGATAACGATTTTTTGTTGATGTTGCTAATAGTGGATTGATGAAAGTTTGATCTTGATGAATGAGTTGTTTGTTGTTGTTTCGGTATCTATTAATAAATGAAAACATTATTTATATTCTGCATTGAAAAAGAGCAAGAAAGATGTAATTTTCAAATTAAATTTCTATGCCTATCAATTTCAAGATTATATCTCTACCTTTTTTCAAAATAAAAAATGTTTCATAAAAAAATTTAATTAATATTTTATTTTTTTAAATTTTTAATTGAGGGACAATTTAATCTTTTTATCCACTATCATTGTTAATTTTTTTTTGTCACTAACAAAATTAATATAAGGGTAAAATGAGATTTCATAAAACTAAGGAATAATTAACGATTTCATCAAACAATAAAAAGAAATCAGAATTATCCCCAAAATTAAACAATAATAAAAAAATAAATTTATTAAAAAAAAAAAAACCGACGACAACAACAACAACCACGACAACAACGACAACCACAACAACAACAGTTTAAGAAGGCATTATATTATCTGGGTAACTTTAAGAAGAAATAAAAAAATCAAATTCATCCTCTTTAATGAAAAAATCAAAAATTTAAAAAAAAAAAAAAAAAAAAAAAAAAAGATCGTAACCAGATCGGGGACTTGGTTAAACCAGAACTTGAACGATCTGGTGCGAACCAGATGGTCCACAAACTGGTTAAGATCTAGTCCGAATCCACTGCAACCCGTCTGGTCTCACCTATCTGGTTCGAATCCACTGCAACCCATCTGGTCTCACGATCGCCGACGCCGCCTCTGAGCAACAACAGATCTGGTCGTCTTCTTCTTCTTCCACTGCAATTTTATTGTTTTGTTACAATGTTCCCACTTGATCAAAATCAAAACAGATATAAGGGAAAAAATTATGCATATTCAAACAACAGCTACATTATCCATTTGGAACATGCGGTTCTGTTATACTTGCCTGCTCCAAGCACATATAATTTTGCAAAAGTAACTGGAATATGTTGTACATCATAAGCTCAATGATATCACAATAGCTATTTCATGCAGAAAGGAAAATGTTAGATACCTTGTATACAAAAGTATAGTAGACTAGAGATTAAAGTATAGCAACAGAAAAGAGAACGTATTGGCAACAATAACCTATTAATATCCCTACTTAGCTTAAGAAGTGGGATGTGGGACAGCATTTGGAACATGATTGGCATTACAAATTCATAACTAATCACAAATGTAAGTGACAGAACGTATTCACATTTCACGAATCTTACTAACAGAATCAAAAATATTTTAATACAATATCCACACAGGGAACACAAGAAGAATGTACACGGAGGAACATGAAAGAATATTTCAATTGTTGAGAATTTTCTGGCTAGGATAGACATTTTGAAGCATACATACACTTAAACATAACCAACAGAGATGGATCAGAAATCACCATAGATACTACCAGTTTTCCTTCGCAATATTTTTTTATAGCTTATGTTGTTGCAAGTAGTACTTGGACTTTGTTGTTGTTCATGATCATATGAATTTGATTAATGTTCCCACTTGATCTTAATCTTATTTGACTGCTTTGTAATTTTGGTTTTGTTGTTGCTATAATTGGAATTTGGAGTCATCGCCTAATTTGATGTTATTATAAATTGATCATCAATTGTTACCGTATATGGTTTCAACCACTAAAATAGCCATGACCATGTTTAAATTGATGATTTTTGGCACAAGTTGAGGCTTCACTATTGCTAATGTGCTGTGATTGAAGCAATGAGTGATTGATCTTGTTGGAAATTTCTATAGAAGGGAAAAGTGAGGCACAAGAGGTTCATTCATCAATGTATGTGCAAATTCAATGTTTATAAAACTGGTTAGTTTATAATTGTTTTTGTAAAGGAGATGTGTACCTTGTTTGATCATTAGCTTATTCTGATAGTAAAATATGGATCCTTGTGCAATCTCTTGAAATGGGTTTTGGTGTGTTTCTTCACATTCATAATATAGATGACTTTTCAGCTTGCTGATTGTTGTTGATAAGCATGTGTATATTGAACACATAGTCTTGCCGGTTAAACAAATGGACATGGTCTGGGTTCTGCTGAAATCATTGTATGTTGTTGTTCTTTTCCCTCCGTTTCAAACCTGTAATTATGTTCATTGTGCTTATGGACAATGTGTAACACACGTTGTATTTAGTTCGTTGCTTTTGCTTTGGTAGTTTCAATTTCTTTTGTATTCTGATTTAGTTCAATCAAGTTTGTTATATCGTAGGAGATTGCATCCGGAGACATTGGAAGCATTAATGTGTGTGCAAAATTGGATATGGGCTCCACTTCAAGGTATGAAAGTAGTAATAAATTTGATTATATTATGTATATTATTTGTAATCTATAATTTAATATTTAATTTTTTACTTGATTTATTCTATTAGGTGGCGTTCCGGAAGAAGAAATATGTCATAAACAAGATGAAGAAGAGCCATCAACATCTTGATTTTATTTCTTATATTTGTATTTATAATTTCTTTTGTTACTTTTGGGATGTAAATTATGGATAAATTTTAACTTTTAATGTTATTTTTTGTTTAATTTTGAGTGTGGCATATTTTTTTTTCAAAATTGGTAAGAATGATTGTGGAATGAATTATGTGATGTGAAATTAGTGTAGTTTAATTTGTTTTAGAAGAAAAAATTGATATATTTTTTTAAAAACAAATCAGGTTAAAATTTTTGATCCATTGAATTTGTTGCTCTATAGGGAATTTATGAAAAATTTTGGAAATTTTTTTTTAAAAAAAATTCGGGTCGATCCGAATAAATTCGGGTTGACCCGAATTCAATCGGGTCAATCCGGTCACATTCGGATCCGATCCGGTCAATCCCCGGATCTGACCCGATCAATACGGGTCTGACGCGGGTCTGAACAGACCCGCAAAAAGTGCGGGTAGGATTTGGGCCAGACCCTCAAATTTATTTGAGGGTATGGATAGGGTCTGGACCCTCAAATAAAAATAAGGGTCCAATGTGGGTCTGGGCCTGGTGCGGGTCCAGACCCGCATTTTGCCAACCTTAGCTGGGTGTCTTGCTTCGTTGATTGGAGGCTTTGTGTTTTCTTGTTCTTGCTCTGAGTCTTGTTGGGATAATGGTTCTTGTTGTTGGGAGTCAGCACTGAACGAGGAGGTTGGTACAACCACCTCAGGCTTCTGGACAGCGCCATTGCTGGTGGTGTGATTCTTGAGTTTCTTCGAAGTGAGTTTTTTGTTGTTCTTGTTTTCTGGGTTTGTGATTTCAGTTTTCTTCTTGGCTTTTTCTTCATCTCTCATTTTCTTCGAAGCAGCCATTGTTTACAAAACAGAGGCTTCACATGCTGTCTCTCTCTGTATTTCATCTCATGTGCAAATTTGTTTTATTTCTCGTTTGAAGATCTGGGCTTGCAACATATGGGTGAAGATCTGGGTTTGAACTCATATCTTGGGACCAGATTTTTTTCTATTTTTTTAATTTATTTTCATGATTAATTTTAATCTTCACAGTTGATCTTAAATATGACGGTAAATATGGACGGTAAAGATATTTTATATTTTTTTAATTTATATTAATTAATTAATTTCTGTTTTTTAATTTTAATAAATGTAAATATATATACACATATATATTTTATATTCATTTTAATCTTGACTTTACACGTATCGAATTCTCAGCTATATATTCATTTTAATCTTGACTTTACATATATCGAATTCTCAGCTCTATCTTGAAAAATATAAAAAATACTCTTTCTATCTAGAGTTTTCATCTCTTTCCATCATTAATTGATTGTCAATTTAAATATTTTTGAAAAGATTTTAAAAATTTAAAGATAAAATTATTTTTTTAAAAAATTTTAAAATCTTGATAATTTTCAATACCTCATAAATTAAAGTAAAATTTCCCCTTCTTATTGTTATTATTATTATTATCATTATTATTATTGAGTTCCTAAAAAGGATAACCAAAATTAAACTGAAAAGATACTACTAAAAAGGATAACCAAAACTAAACTGAAAAGATACTACTAACGTCACTTGAATAAACCTGAATAAATAACTTTTGTATAATTAAAAATTATCTATGATAAAGGATAACCCATACAAATTTCATTATTAATTATTAACAAAGATGGGGTACACACTCTTTAACCCATGACTCGAGTAATGGGAGCGGGTGTAGTGTAGTGTTTTATCACTCCAACAGCCCTTTGTGCTTATCTCTTATTACAAAAGTTGGCGTTGGTTGGATATCGTGTTTATCGAGATTTTTTCAAGTGAAACGACTTTTTCATTAAATAGTAGTCTTTTGATTGCACATCCAATACATGTATTTAAATTTGTATTTATTTTTCTTATCAAATATATTTTAATATTAAAATAATTAAATATTATTTTTATCATTTATATTGAATGAATATTTAAATTAAATTATTGAATTAATAATATTATCTTATTTAAATTATTATCATATATATGACATCATAGATAATAATTTTAAGTTTAATTATAACTATAACATGTTAGTTTAATTAGGAGATAAAAATGAGGATTCAATATATTTTTATCCTATAAATTAATATAATTTCAAATGATCATAAGAATTACATCAAACATTTCATACTTAGAAAAGTACTAAATAAATAAGGATAATAAAGAGAAATCTTATTTTCAATATATTATTAAAGGAAGAAAAAATACAATGTACTATCAGTTAACATCCATAATATCTAAAAGCTTCTATATACATTATATCCTTTTGGATTCTTAAACTTTAAAAAAAGTTTTAAAATTTGAACCTTGAACTCCGACCACCATAGGTTTTTTGATTGCTTAAAATTCCTTTTGAGCTATTTATTGAAAAAAAAAAAAAAAAAGCAAAACGGGGACCGTACTCAATGTCTATCATGATTGACCGATTTTGGTTTCTAAAGCACAACATAAATCATGGCACAATTGTATAATGACAGAACAAAAATTAAAAAAAAAAAATCTAATACCAAAATTAAAGACCTTCTTAAAGTAATCCAATTACTTAAAAGTTAATTAATAAAGCTTACATTTGTAAGTAGAGATTACATTATTCCAAACTTCCATAGGTGATTCAATTTAACGTATATTTCTAGATAGAGATTACAAATTTTATCTAAGATGTCCTCATTTCTCAGTTCAATAAAACAAACTATACTCAAAACACCACCAAATTTCAAGTAAATTACTATAAGTAGATTAACTTTTAAAGACTAACTTTGTGATATAACGTGACCAAACACCTTGCTTACAATTAAAAACAGGTAACACTTGAAAAATATTCACTTTAAGGCAAGTAACTAAATTACCCAACAACATGAAAACCTTAAGCATACACTGTTTGGGGTATTAAACTCGTCAATCCAACACTTCCCCCATCATATACCAAGTCAATCTTTCTCTCAACCTATAATTCCAAGCTTTATCAATTAAACTGAAGCTAACAGTTTAAGCTTAGAACCACCATCAAATACAGTCCAGTTAACCAAATAGCATGGCAGACATAGTCATTTAAATACAAGAAACACCCATTTTGCAACTCATCAACCTAAACACAAAAGCATGCAAAACCCAGTTTTCCAAAACCCATAACCAACTCAACCAATGAAAAACATAATCGCCAAAAAAAAACCATCCCAATTCAACTCATCAAACACAAATGTCATAACTCCATAATACACACACCAAGACATTAAAAACAATTCACCAGAAACTATATCCAACACAGTTTCCACAACACCAAACACTCCTAAAACAGTACTCATGGTTAAGACAAAAACTTGAAGAACAGATTTAGAAAAAAGAAAAAAAAAAAACATGAAATTAGCAACATAATTTTATTTTTTATTTTTTTGAAAACAAGAACGAACCATTACTCTTATTTCACACATGGAGGTGCATATCTGTAATATATACCACTAATCAACAGAACAAAGCTATATAGATACTCCCAAATCCACACACCTTTTCCTGAGTCATCATCAAAAGATTCCACATGAAAAGAAAAAGATACTCCTTGAAATTATGTTGTCTTTCCCCATTTATAAGTCAAATGGAGGAAACCTCCAAATAAAAGCAAGAAGAGAGTGAATGTCCATTCATACACCAAGATCAAACCAGTCCATGACATCACTTGTCGGGGCACAATTGCAAAAGAAAATCCAAGGGAGACCACCACAATCATTAAACATACAAAGATTGAAATCCCACCGAGATGGGCAGGAACCTTCAACCTTGTGCCATTAGAAAACTGTATAACAACATACTACCAACTTTCAACTAAGATAGGGAATTAGAATTCTAACATTTATAAGTAGAAAAAATATGTCACGATCCAATGAGGAATAATGAGACAACATCATTAAATAATTAAGTAAAACAGTTTAAAGCAATGATGAGAAAACATCACTCCGGGAAAGGGGACCTTACCTGCTGGTTAGAATTGATGGTAGCTGATGAAGAAACACCAGCATAAGCAAGTGGTCCACCAACTCTATATTTCAAGTAAATGTCTGAAATGATCACATAATAAACTTCTATAATATGAGCCAAAGAATTCATGAGCCTGCACAAAAAATATGCTTAAAAAACACACTCAAGACACACAGAGATAAAAGAGAGAAAATTGTTGTTAGAGTCAAAGTATTATCTCTATTTGCTAGACATCTAAGGAGCAAAATCAACTGTAAGTACCAACCTGAAGAAAAGTACGGTAGTAGCAGAAGAGGAGAACACAAAGCGGCAGCAGGAAGAGGACTCTGACCAAAAACTCATCATCAGGATTTCTGCTCCCACCAGTTCCAGGAAGAGATTCCTCAAGCCTTATCCTAACATCCTATAGGACCAACATGGTAAATACTATGATTGACCAAAAACAATCCATTAACTAAACATCTCATTGTCTTACAAGAGAAAATAAAATAAAATGTATACTCCCACATTTGAAACATATAAAGGAATAGACCAACACAATAACACATGCATTGTGACATACAAACCAAAATGCAAACACCTCCAACTTCCCTCCCCTCACCATGTGAAACAAAAAGAGAAGCAAAGGATAAGCATTTAAAAAATTAACAAATAAGTTGGCAAAGGAATGGAGAAAAGCACCGGCTAGACGTCAACAGGTGTTAACAGCCAAGATGTCCACCAGTCCCAAGGTTTAAGCGGTCCCAGTGTGTAGTGAATAACACGGAGTTTACTGTCATCAACCATCCACTGCATATAAAAGGCTTAAGAAAATGAGAACCTTTAATGGGGAAAAACAAAAGTGCAAACCATAAGCAAATACAAAGCCCAGCCACTTGTAAGAAAAAAATTGCTCGTACCATTAAGCAAAACAGAAGACCCCGTATAAGCTCTTGATTATTGAGCAATAGATCAAGAAACAATGACTTTTGGAATAGAAAAATTTCTAAACTCTCGTTGATTTTCAGCTGAATTGTACAAATGAATTCAGTTCAATGCAATTCTGTTTTCATTAGAAATATATATCACTAAACTTCTCTATAACAACTTAGTAACAGGTGGCATACATTGATTGGACACACTAATATCAACCTAACTGAATTTCCCTCCAAAACCTTCATTAATCATGATCATATTGATCAGTCATCCTATGATGATGATGATGACTTCTGAACACTTGAGTGTCTTGACTGTCCAGTAGGTGATTTCTATCGGCTTTAGTGTGCTCAAGCTGACAAACATTAGCTGCAACTAGCTAAGCTTGTTGATGACCATCAGCTTCAGCTTCTTGAGCTTCAACTTCAACCTTTTGCTTAACATGCCCCCTCAAACTCAATGGGGGAGGCTGCACATTGAGTTTGGTTAGCAAAGTTTGAAACCTATGTGTAGACAAAGCCTTGGTGAAAACATCTGCTACTTGATCAATAGTAGGAACATGATTTATTAACAATTGCTGTTGCACTACCTTGTCTCAAACAAAATAAAGATCAAGTTCAACATGCTTAGTTCTAGCATGAAGAACTAGATTGTGAGCCATAGCAATTGTGCTTTGATTGTCATACCATATGACAGGCAACCAAGATAAGGACACTCGTAATTCAGACAGCAGGGATTGCAACCAAGTTATTTCAGCTACAAGAGAAGCTAAACTTCTGTATTCAGCTTCTGTGGAGGACTTCGGGATAGTATGCTACTTCTTTGCACTCCAAGTGACTAGAGTAGGTCCTAAAAACACACAGTACCTTGATGTAGAATGCCTATCATCAAGATTAGATGCCCAATCAACATCTGAATATCCAATAATGTTGAAGGTAGCTGATAGAGTAGGAGCTTTAGTGATTGTTATACCATAGGTTGAAGTTCCCTTGAGGCAGCAAAGAATACATTTGACAGCCTTTCAATGTTCATCAAGAGGCTATTGCATAAACTGACAAACCCTGTTGACAGAATATGCAATGTCAAGTCTTGTGATGGTTAGATATTGCAAAGCTCCTACTATTGACCTGTACTCTTTGGCATTTGGAAGAAGATCTCCTCTATAAGCTAAGAGTTGACTGCTAGTACTAGATACCATTGGAGATGGGAAAGGTTTAGTTGAAAACATATTGGCTCTCCTTAGCAAATCTGTTATATATTTATGTTGAGATAAATGAAGACCAGTTCCAACATGAGAGACTTCAATTCCCAAGAAGTAATGAAGCTCACTAAGATCTTTCAAAGCAAAAAACTGATGAAGTTGACAGACCAAAGCATTAATAGCTGAAAAGCTGCTGCTAGTGATGATACTATCATCTACATAAACCAGTATATAGATGGTGACATGATCAATGAACTTATAGAAGAAAGAAGAATCGGCTTTGGATGAGACAAAGTCTAAGTGCACAAGAGACTCCTTAAACTTGTCAAACCAGGCCCTAGGTGTCTGTTTTAAACCATTTAAAGCTTTGTGAAGCTTACAAACCAATGTGGAATTAGATGAGTCTTCAAAACCTGGAGGTTGCATCATATAAACATCTTCATCAATGCTACCATTAAGGAATACATTATTCACATCCAGTTGTCTTAAAGACCAGCCCTTGTTAACAGCAATGGAACGCACAATTCTGACAATGAAAGGCTTGACAACAGGGCTAAATGTCTCTAAAAAGTCAAAACCTTCAATTTGATGAAACCCTTTTGCCACAAGTCTTGCTTTGTATATGAGTAAAGAGCCATCTGGATTTCTTTTAATTTGAAACACCTATTTGCAGCCTATAATCTTTCTTCCTGAAGGAGGTGAAACCAAGGTCCAAGTATTGTTTTGTTACAAGGCTGAGAATTCTTCATTCATTGCTTGAAACCATTTTGGATGAGCCAAAGCCTATTTTACAGTCTTAGGTTCTGTCTCATCAAAGTGTGTGAGCCAAACTTTTGGTTTGTAAATTCCAACCTTGGATCAAGTGAGCATTGGATGGACATTTCCTTGTGGTTGAAAAGATTGTGAGTCATTTGAGGAAGGTGGTGCTTCATTTGATAAATTAGGAACTGATATTGGTGGTGAAGTGGCAGTGTGATCTCTGTTGAATTCAGGACTGGTTGATGAGAGGGAAGAGTTTTGTTGATCTTGTTGAACAAATGGTATGATTGGTGGCAGTAATGAGATAGGTGTATCCACAATGCTAGACTCATGAGCACAATGCTTGTTGGCAAAAGGAAAGAATTTCTCATTGAACTCAACATGTCTCACCACATACACCTTTCCTTGGGCAATTTGACACTTGTATCCTTTATATTGTGTGCTACAACTAATAAAGGTACAAGGACTGCTTCTAAACTACAGTTTATGCTTATTGAAGGTCTCATATAAGGATAAACTAAGTAGCCAAAGACTTTAAGATCCTTATAGTTTGGTTTAACATGAAATAAGCATTTTAAAGGAGTCTTTCCATTGATGACATATAATGGCATTCTATTTATCAAATACATTGTAGTTATAAATGCATGATCCCAATACTTAAGAGGCATGGAAGCTTGTGCTAACAAGCTCAACCCAATTGCCACAACATGCCTATGTTTTCTTTCAACTATTCCATTTTACTCATGAGTGTAAAGACAACTATGTCTAAATTGAATTCCACATTTAGCTAGATATAATGCAAGTGCTAAAAACTCTTTTCTGTTATCACTTTGTAATGTCTTCATTTTGTAAGATATACAAAGCTCTACTTGAGTCTTGAATTGAACAAACACATTATAAACTTCACTCTTTGACTGAATAGGAAACAACCAAGTATATCTTGAAAAGACATTAACAAAGCTAACATAGTATTTGTAGCCATTTGAGGACAACATAGGGCTGGTCCCCATATATCATTAGCAACAAGTTCTAAAGGATGCTTATATTTTTTTTTGACAAGTCAAAAGGTTGTTTGTGAGATTTGCTCATCTTGCAAGCATGACAAAAGAAACTACACTCATTTGGAAACACAAAATGACATTTATTCATGATCTGTTTTACAATAGCAGAGGAGGGGTGTCCTAACCTCAAATGCCATAATGAAACATCATGTTTGGAGCTTTTACAATTTGATTTTATAAGATAAAAAGTACTGTGGCCAGAAGCAAAGACATTATTGAAAACAAATTTAAGACTACTATTATCATTCTGTTTACAAGAGATTGAAGCATTTGTAGGTCTTGATGCTTGAAGAGGTAGATCAAAAACATAGAGTCCATTCTTAAGAACCCCTTGAAGAAGAACCTTCTTCGAAACCTGGTCCTTCACAAGGCAAAAATCAAAGTGAAACTCGATAAAAACTTTGTTATCTCTCACAAATCAAGAAACACTTAACAAATTTTTTGTGATTTGTGGAATATGCAAGATACTTTTAAGCACAAATACATGTTTATCAAGCATAAATGAATTAAAACAGTAGAAGAGATTCTCAAACCTTGTCCATTACCCACATAAACTTTCTCCTTGCCTTGATATTCTGATTTTTGTAGAAGATTCCTCCTATCAAGTGTGCAGTGGTCTGTTGCACCATTATCTGGATACCACATTGAGTCACCAACAGTTTTTGGTCCAGCAATCATAACAGTCATTTGAACGTTATTTCCACCATTTATTCCTCTAGATTGTAGAGTGTTACCA
Source organism: Litchi chinensis (assembly GCA_019925255.1). Lineage (NCBI taxonomy): Eukaryota > Viridiplantae > Streptophyta > Magnoliopsida > Sapindales > Sapindaceae > Litchi > Litchi chinensis. Next base: position 8,545,296 of record CM034468.1, on the reverse strand, counting down.
CCAAAATGCTGAGTATTGTTTGGTGCTTAAATAGATTGATCAAATATGTAGTAGCATATAAGAGCACATGTCCCATTCTATGACATATCTGACAAGGGGGTTTGCTGCTGTTGTTGTACCTTCCTCATCCTGGACCTCTTCTGCCTCCATTAGAACTTCCTTGATTAACATTCCTCACATAACCTTGATTATTAAAGCCTTGATTCCCAATAGAACCTTTGCCTTGATTTCCTAGATTGTTAAAGTTGCCATTTCCTTTCCCATTTACTGCAAGATTCACACTCATGCTTTCAAGTTGAGTATGTTGTTCAATCCTTGCCTCATGTGCGAGCAATAGAGTAGTAATTTCATGCATGGTATAGCTTTGAGCCATTGAAGTGATAGGAATTACAAAAGAATCATATTCTAGTCCAAGACCACTAAAAATTATCTGCTCTGTGCCTGTTTGAGTTAATTAAGATAGAATGATGGAAATTGTTCCCATGGTACATCATTTTCAATTGCTAGCCATGTTTCTAGAGGATTTGTCTGATTTCTTTCAAACATAATCTTTTGAATTGGCCTAATCTGAGTTGGGTAATTGAATGTTTTACTGAAAACTTGAATTGGATGTTGTGTTATGAATTTAAATTAAGGTTGTGAAAAGCATAACCCATCTAATCTAATATGGTTAGGTCTGTGAAACAGGAAGATTGACCATTACTTTTGAGGGTGCTAGTTATAAAACCATTCTTGCCAACTAAAGATTGGTTGAAACCATTGGAGAAAGTTAACAAGGTGGTAGATTGGTTTATCAGTGGTTTTGTATAAGAATTTGAAAACATGAAACATGGTCTGATTGTGAGGGTGCTAGTTATAAAACCATTCCAGGGTTCTGATCATGAAGTGGTTTGGGATTTCTATGGCGATATGGTGGAGATGTGACCAGCACTAAAAGAACCATAAAAATTCTTCTGAAAAATTAAACAAAGGGTGGTAAGTGTTTGTTGTAAGGGTGAAGACTTTTGCATATTGGTAAACAGGGTGAATTCCTAGAGAATCTAAAAGATCTTGACCATAATTTTTAATACATTTGAACTGATAATGAAACATTAAAGATTTAATCTTATGATGTGGGAAATGGGATTATACAAGCTCATTAAATTCTGGGGATATATTATACTTTGGAATTTGGGTAATTTGGGTATAAGATGTATTTGGAGAATTTGAAAACATGAAACATGGTCTGATTGTGACTGTGCTGATTTCTGGTTTGGTTCTAGATAGGTAGTTTGCAAGTACATTATTTTCACATTTAATATGCTTAACTGAAAAAGAATGCTTACTAAATCATTCTACCTATCCAAGAATTTGTTGATGCGGTATTTTCTTTTTATGGAACTAAAGCATTTGTTAAAATGATTTAATGTCAAATTCCACTAAAAAGTGATGGCCTATGAGATAAAATTCAAAGTTCTTAATCACATTTTTTACTACAAGAATTTCTTTGAAAATGGATTGGTAGTGTTGCTGGTGAGATTTAAATCTTCTACTTTGGTATCCACATAAGTATCTGGTTCCATGTTTTTCTTTTTCAATGGGAACTGTACCTCAGAAATTTTTACTAGCATTTGTCTGAAGAATTCTTTGACCTGTAGAAAGTAGTTTAAGGGGTTCAAGGTTTTGAGTGATTTTTATGAGATTGATCACAGCTTGAATTGGACTATCTGACTAAGGAGGTGGTTTCTTTTTAAGAAAGTCAAAGTGGTTTGACGTGTTTGGATAATTTTGGGATGAAGGCTTTGACATAGTTCACAATGCCAAGGAATTGTTGGATCTGTTTCTTGGTAGTGAGGGTATCTAGAAACTTTTGAAGTTCTTGAGCTATATGCGATTGTGACTGATATTTTCCTTGATTAATTTGCACCCCAAGAAACTGAATGATCGATTGTGCTATTTGCATCTTCTTTTTTGAGAATATAATTCTAGTGTTTTTTACTATATCTGCAAACTGAGACAAAAGTTGAAGATGATTATGTTCATCTTTGGAGAATAGAAGAATATCATCAACATAAATAAGGGCTGAATGAAGGATTGGTCTAAAGATTTTTGTTATAGCTTTATGAAAAAACGATAGGGCTACTTTGAGTTCAAAAGGCATGACCTTTCGCTAATAGTGGTGATTGGGTATATAGAAAGTTGTTTTGTATCTATCTTTAGGATTAATACCTAGTTGTCAGAATTCTACTTTCAAATCAAATTTAGAAAATAGTTTAGCATCATGGAGATTAACAAACAAGGTATTTCTAGAGGGTAAAGGAAACTTATCGTCTTTGAGGAAATGGTTGAGGGGGATAGTTTTATAATAAAACAAAGTTTGCCTCAGGTTTATTTTGCTCTTTTGTTGACATAAAAGGCTTCACATGCTTAGGAAGAATCTAATGGTTTTATCAGATCTTGAGCATGAAGTTGTTGGCATTCTTGTTGAGCAAGAACAAGATGTTCAAGGGTCATTCATATATGGCTGGCTTTTGTGGGGTTGATGTTTTCACTGAGATGAAAAGGAAGAGAGATTAAAAATTTTGGGTTTTGCCACAAAGGATGATTGCATTTTTTGAGAAAATCAGTGTGACTATTTGTATAAGAATCTTGAACAATTTGTGAGTGAATTTGGGAGAAATAATCTTTTGATATTGAAAGTAATTTTGGGTGATCTGTCCATGGTTGGAAAAATGTTTTATACCGAATCCCATCTCGAAGAATCCTAAGTTTGGAGAGTTTAGCATAAATAGCAAAATCTAGAATCATATCCTTTCTTGAGAGTTCTCAACCTAAGACCTAGTGGTAGATATAACATCTTGGGAATATCTGAATTTTGATAGGACGACTGATGATATTGGTAGTAAAGATGTCACTACTGACTATTTGAAAATGTTCTTGATGTGGTTTCCGGTAATGAAAATGATGTATTTTGGGATTCATGATTGACTTAGTTGTGCCAATGTCAAATAATGCTATGATATCAATGGGTTTAAAGTATTTGGATAGGAGGATTTTAGATAGGAGTAAAAGGAATAGGACACATAGAGAAAATGGACTGTTAGACTGGTTTTTGGATATGGTAACAAAAGTCATCTGAATAGTTTGAATGACTATCAGAGTCAGCTTGTTCATATTACAACAAAGATTCTATAGTTGGTCAGTCATCCACAGAGAAAAGACTTTCAATTTCATCTTCAAAAAGAGAGAATCCTAAATTTGAGATATTTGTTGAATTAGCTTTTAGTACAGTTTCTTTTTTACTGAAAATTTTTGGTGAAATGATCTTTGTTATTGTAAATATATCATTGGTCGATAGATCTTGAGTGAATTCTTTTCTTTTTAAGAAATCATATGACTTTTGGTCTATGGGCTTTACGAATGTGTCTGGACTGGTATGAGTCATGTGACTTATGGAGTCTGTACTTCTTGATATGTGACTTTTTATGAGATCTGCATGAACACTCTTTGGTGGATTTGCATTTGATTTGTAAGTCTGGTCGGTAACAGATCTTTGAAAGTTGCTTGGATCTCTTGAGATGGTTTTCAAAGAATTTTTTCTGAGCACACAGTTTGTCTTAGACATTTGAAAAAAAAAAAAAACAGATAGATTTCTCTAAGAGATGTTTGGTTTAGCTGCTTATTCTGAATTTACATTAGGTTAGTTGTTTCCTGATTGAGTGATTCTAGAATTGAATGAAGGAATACTTGTTTCATGTTGGGATCATCCATGTCACGTAAGACATGGTATCTTCTAAGCATTTCTTCATAGTGCTTATTTAGATCTTTTTTCTTTGGAGAGCAACATTTTATCTAGAAACGTTCTTCTCTCATTTGGTTCTTGTGCAACTGTAGGAATCCACAGAATTCATCATACAAAAGGTACAGTGCTCAATTGATGTTTGTCATTTGGATGAACTGCATCTGTCAATATTAGCCTAAGTTATTCCACCAGTCTCTGAGAATTCCTACGAGTCTTATAGTGAACTAAGTGAGGACATGAGAAACTTATGCTCCACGTTTAAGCATTTCTATTTGAAGTCATGTTTGGAATTCAAACATCCAATCACGCCATTTTGATAGAGGAATGTTGTCAACTGTAAAGGTGTGAATTTTGGATGAACTTGAATTTGTTGGTTGATGAGCATAAGGTTGTTCCTATAGTGGCTCATCTACTGTTTCTAAAATTGTTTCTTCATTAGAGTTTGTAACATATGGTTCGTTGTTCATATACTGAGTGGGAATGGGTTCAGAGTTGATGACAGATTGTTCACTCTGATCAGTGTCTAAGTTGGTGAGGATATGAGTTGATTCCATCTCTGCTGACTAAAAGAAAGATGTATTGGATGAATTGTCTGAGAAGACTAAGTGTTTTTTGTTCTGTTGAAACTTCCATTTAAGAAATTTATTGAGTTGTCATCTCTTTCAACATCAAGGTCAAAGGATTGGATATCATAAGTTGCATCGGATTTTGTTGATAAGAAGGATTAGCGTCTCTGGGTTCCATCATTTTGGTGGATGTTGATGTAGAGGTTTGGGTCTCTTTTCCTTTCTTTTAAAAAAGTTTGGCTTGCTGGTATTGTTCTTCTTTGTCTTTTCTAAGTTTGGCATATAATTGCTCAGTGGTGTCGAAAGCAATTTCGACATTGGACAAAGTGTTTGGAATGGCAAAAAGCTGACTGTATTTGGGAAAAATAGGTATGAAAGGAGGATCCCCTGTGGTGTTATCAAAAGGGTTGTACAATGGTTAGACTATTGGAATGTTTGTGTAGACTGCCGATAGAATTCCTATTGTAAAGAGACAAGTTGGGCTTTGAGATTTCTCATTTTTGCATCTTTATGAAGGAAAGTGAATGAGAAACCTAGAGTAGTATAAGCTAGATGCATTAGCTTGTTATGAAGTTTTGCAATCTAGTTTTGAACTTGTTAGATGATTTTTATCGTTCAGTGCATACCAAAGTCCACTTGAAAAGTGCCAAGGTCGATCTTTTGCTTGATTCTATACATAGCCCTATTCTGGGTAATGACATTTTCAGATTCTCAGTTTGATACGGCCTCTACTTGTGAAATTGGTTTGACTGATCCATTCGGTTGTATGGTCTAGGAAGAATTAACTTTTGGCTTTTGATTTTCTGTTTCCTGTAAAGAAGGAAAGTTTTTGTCATAACTTGCTTGGTTTTGTGCAAGTTGCAAGGAAGAGACTGATGATTGAAACATGATAATTACTGGGATTGGCTATATAAGTGTTGGTTGTGGATTATTTGTTATCCACTTGAGAGCCCTTTTGTAACAAGGGAGTGGTGTCTTAGGGTATGGTTTTAGTGGAGGTAACTCAGGTTTTGGGTTACAAGAATCCCATGTAGGATCTATTGGTGGAGGATATGATGGTAGGGCTATGTATTTGACTACATAGTCATATTTGTCTAACGGTTGGCTAAGAGAACCAACATCTAGGTCACCATTTTGGTACCTCTAAAACAATTTTCTTTCATTGCTATGTTCCTTTCATTTTCTTTTACTACTACTCCTAACTTGGTATTCCACCTCCATTCTGTCATTTTCGCATCCTTGGCAATCACAACCAAGGTCAAATCAAATGGGCAATGATTTGTGAATGAATCTTTAAAGTAAAAAATTGACTGACCAGTTTGTTCAAAAGAATGAACTTATGGGTCATCTTTCTGGATTGTTGCTATTGAATTGATCTGAGTGATCATAAACTGGGAAGCAAAGCCTACTGGAGGAGCGCTTGGACCTAGCTTAGAGAAAATGATAATAGTAGTACCATTATTATTCTTCTTCATAGTAGATTCACTTGAAATAATCGGCTCAGACTATTTGAATGTGGTCTCATAGTTGGTTACGTACTGTTTTGGTAACAATTGTATGAGTTCTTCTCAGCTAATTTGCCTAGGTACTAATACACAATAAGAAGTCTATTGTGAATCAACTACAAGGATCAAGACATCAGTGCTAAAAGGAAGGAAAAGATCAATTGCATGATCTTGGATTCTCCACACCATTTGGTAGTGTAGAGTGGCTTGAACAGATCCAACCTTTTGGGTCACACCAGTGATTTATGCTTGAACTTTAAAGGTTAATGAGAAGAATTCATTTGCAAGGGACATGTTGAAGTTAGGATACAGAGTAAGAACCATTGTTCCTGCATTCAAGGTTGTTTGTAAGGTTCCTATACAAGCATGTATATACTGGTCATATCTAGTATCTAAAAGGGCAAGTTTGACAGAAACAAGGAGACTTTTTCTATCGTGATAGGTAATAGCTAGATAGATTGCTCCAAAATGGATATGAGAATATCCTTCATTTTTCTATTATCAAATGGAAGCCTAAGGGATTTCCAACGTGACATATTGTTCTTGAGGAGTTGCTGACAAAAAGCAATTATCAAACTTATAGGCTGGATGTATTCCCTTACTAGCTTTTTATTTGGCTTTACAAAGGCTTTAATAGACTTAGGAAGAGTAGAAATAGACTTAGTGAAGGTAGTATAAGGGTTTATGATAGGAGAGATGGTATCTTGAATTTTTTGGTCATCAGGAAGATAAAAATTTCATACAAACTATCTAACTTAGAAGAATGAGATCGAGAAAGATGAGAGGTAATAAGGACATTAATACGAGAAGTCGAAGAGGTTGAAGATTCCATAACCTTATATATAATGCCTGAATCTAATTAGATCTAGTAGAATAATTTCGTTTTCATTGAATAAGTATAAATAAGGTTTATATGAATAAGTCAAAGGGCTCAATTAGAAACTTCCAATTTAAAGGGCCTAAATTGGAGTGATGAAAAATAATTCAATTAATTAGTATAAAACCCAAAACTTAAGTGAGTCTAAATTTGGATTTAGTGAAGTCCATTTTCTTTTTACTAAATACATTATTAGTATTAAAAAGAAAAATATATATAGATATACAAAGGGTGCACAATTCGGATAGTATAGAAAGTAGGAGAAGAAGACAAGTTTTGATGATAGAGTCAACACATAAGACAAAACAATGAGTTAGTGGGTGAATATTTTATAAAAGAAAACAAAAAGCATGAAATAAGAGCAAAAGCAAATGGAATGAGACAAAATGGGGTATAGCTAAGAAAAAGAGGCATTGAAATGAAATAAAGACAAGAAAGTGAGATTGGAGAGAAAAAGTGTGGGACTAGTCCATAACAAAAACCACCACCATAAAAGCAAAACTAAACAAATGCAAAAGATTTGAGATAAAAAATAAGTAAGAAAAATATAACAATAAAAAAAGTCAAGTGGAAAAAGTATGAGACAAGTGGCAATTGAATGGAGGGGTAAGAAAAAGAGAGTAAAAAGGGAGTGTATGCGGGCCGGTCACATAATAGCTAATATATATATTGATTTTCAATGAAAAAACACAATACACACACACACACACACACACACACACACACACAACCGACTCTCATAGTAAAGTAAAAGAAAAGAAAAGAAAAGAAGAAAGAAATAGTGAGCAAGGAGAAAGAGAAAAAAAAATAGGAGAAAAGTTTCGTATAAGTGATCCGAATATTTAAATGTCCGATTTATCCAGATAAGTGATTTTTATTTCAATGAGATTTGAAATCCAAAAAATTAGTTAGTTTTTCTATAAATTTTAAATTGAGTTTTATGTAATTCTAGAGTGGATTCGTGATAATAAGGAAATTAAAGGGAAAGTTGCTTTAGATCTAGAAATAAGTAAATGAGTTATGTGAGTGGATAGTTTTATTTTAATTAAATTGATTAAGTAATATTTATTTGTATTTAAGATTTTATTATTTATTTCAAGTAAATAATTTGTTGAGTAAATCGATTTTATAAATTATAAATTATATTTTACGATTAAAATAAAAGTTTGTTACGAATTCGTATATATGTATACTTATAAAAAATTTTAGTAAGTATTTTATGTTTTCAGTTTGAGTTATTATTAGAAAAATTTCAGTATATTTTAAATAATGTGATTTTATGCTTTGAGAAAGAAAATAAAAATAAAAATATTTTCAGAATATCAAGGTTGTATCTTCCCCTCTAACGATGGTCAAATAGGCTATACATGTGTAAGTCCTAGATTCGCCCAAAACATGTATGACAGATGTTTGAGAGTCATTAAGTCGCTCAGTATATGTATGACAAATATTATCTCTCACTCTGCGTGTGTGTTGGGTATCTCCTACCACGTATGACAGATTTCCTTAAGTACTGATTGGTGTAAATTTTCAAAATATAAAAGTTACATTTTGAATTTAATCAATACAGAAAAAAATTTACAAAACACGACATTTACAGAAAGAGATTCTAGAAAAGGTTTACAGATTATGGATTTTCATAATTTATATTATTAAAGTTATAAAGATAATTTATATAGAAGATTACAGTTTTACAATGATATGATATTTATATTCAGTTTTTTTTCCATATATGATTGTTTATAAATCATTGAGAATTGTTTCTTTTTACCGGTGATAATTTTGATGTTTTATCTAAAAATATTTTTAGAAAAGTTATATCCACTCACTAAGCGTTAGCATTCACTCTTTTATAAATCCATTTTTTTAGGTATCCGCTGCAGGTTCCTACAGATTATTACATATTGTAAGAAAGGTCACATGATAATAAATAGTTGCAATTGTGTAAATTATTTCTTTATTTACTAGATTTTATAAATGTATTTCCAAAATAGTTTGATAGATGAATAATTATTTTATAGATATGTTATAAATATTGTATATATTCAGTCCATAGGTCCAGCACGAGAAATTTAAAGATTTTAGATTTGTTCAATTTATATCTTGATTAAGGCAATTATTAGAATTATGATGATTATTTTAAAAGATTTTTAGTATATCCAGATTTCGATTAAGAAAGATCTTAGTTTTCACAGGATCCTTTTAGACTCGAGATAGGAGTACGATCGGATCCTATCATTATAAGACTTTCTTCTTTTAAGTGTGAAAGGATGAGTACTGTGAAGTGTCTGCTGCCAATGCTCTGATACCAAATGGAGTACTTGGCTCACTAGACTGCCGTTTGGTACTCAAACATAGAGGAACTGATGGTTACGTTAGCTCCCTGAATTATATCAATTAGGACAATCACACTCTGAAGCATCGTGTAATCCACAAAATGTTATATTTAGGTCAAGAGGCAGTTTAATTTAAAAATTGGTTTTGACATGAAAAATGATTGACTAAGCATGCTGCATGCTTAGCCACGCTGACTGATGATGTGTTCGACGTACTCAGTTCAACGTGTTTGAACATACTCAATGTAATTCAATCGGATACTCAACCTTCTTTATAAGTAGAATTCAAATTATTCATTATTTTTGTAAGCTGAAACCTTTTTCCTTTAATGTTTTGGTTGGGTTGATTGTCCTGCACTTATAACAGTGATCGCTAATTTCTAGGTGATCTCCTCCATTGTAAACTCCAGAAAACTTCTCAAATCTCAATCCTGTCCTTAACCATATGTTATGTTGTTTGTCAAATATTTGAAAGGAAAATTTTGACTTTTTACCCAGATGTTAGGTTGATCCTTTGATTTTACATGCGGAAAATTTTCACAGTCAACTAATTTATTCTCATCTTATTAATTAGCGTGTTAGCTTTTGACCTTTAATTTGATGTAGTGGAGGTAGTAAGCTATGTGCGGAATCTATGGTTTCTCAAATTAACGTGCTTATACTCGTTAAGTAGCATATTATTTTATTTATTTATTTATTTTGAAATAGTTAAATAGCAGATTATTTATAGAACCGGAGAATAATTATTCTAACAGGTATTATTATTTGTGGTTAACTTCTTGTATCCAGATGATAAACAGGAGTTACAAGACCCTCCATGAAGCATAAGAGAAGCAAGTAGATATCTTGTACGTGTTTCTGTTCATTGCATGTGAGATGGATCGACTGCAGCTTAATGAATCTCGAGATTCCAGCCCTTGTCATCCTCGATGCGCCCTGTTTGAATTCCAACTAGTGTTGAGTACAGTTCTGAACTCACGGACCGAGAATGCGTTTTAAATTCAATTCTGCAGATGCAAAAGTAGTATGCAATGATAGAAGTTAGAGATTAGCAATATCATATGAATCACGCATGCAAAACATGAAATAGCGCTTCCTAGTATTTGACACTAGAAAAATACAATCTAGAAACAGTTACCTTCTACCCCGGTATGTGACACTGCCTACAGGAGCAACAACCACAGCTGTTCCAGTGCAAAATATTTCTTCAGCATCTAGCAATTCATCCACCGGAATTGAGCGTTCCTCAACCTGGAAAAGTTTTGGAGCGAGGATAAGCCATAAAATATCTAGTTCAATCACATTTTAAAACCGATAAGTTTTAATATAATTTCTTGAGTAGGTGAATTAGTTACAGAGTAAAAGTAATAAACAACAACGAAGTCCGGATGGTTACAACTATTAGAAGAAGACAGTGGATTTAAGGAAGAAATTTGTGAAACCAGGAGAAAAACTACGAAGAATTTAATAGTATAGAAGGTCTAGAACGCGAGCACAAGCATTGCATCATTGAACACTTGGTGCAAGAGCTAAGTATTAAGAAAACAATTTCCTCGTAATACATAAATCCAGAGCACCAGATGGTTAGAGTTAATAGGCTAGAAGTTAAGATAGTCACACGGTAACCATAATCCAGAGCAATTTCAATGATGCTTTTCCGAGTAACTCCTGGAAGAATAGTCCCATTTGTAGCAGGTGTTGAAATGACGTTGCCCTGCAAAGATATACATAGATAACCAATTCTGAGATGCAGTGAAAAGAAAAAGGTTAGGTGCAGCATTAAAAATTTATGTAAACAAATCTAATGAGTTGGTTCAATTCCTTATTTTATGCAGGTTAAAAATCTAGAATTCCAGATGTTGTTATTTGAACCATACCTTCACAATGAAAATGTTACAGGCAGAGACTTCTTCCACATATTTCTTATTCACAGAGTCAAGGAACAAAACATCAGAAAATCCTTTGCTTTTTGCTCTGCTTAGTGCTTTAACAACCTACAGATCAAAGACGGCATATGCTTAGATAGGACAGAAGCCAGATTTGATGCCAGAACAGTCTCATATACAACAATGACGCTGCCACGAGAGAATATATTTTCACTTACAGGAGCATAATTGGATATGGTTTTCACACCTCCAGCTCCACCAGGAGTGGCACGATGAAACTCCTCCTCCACGTACAAGTTCAATGGAGCCAAACCTTCCTATAACAATAACGAAGAAAATGTTTTAACTCTACTTTTGCAAAGTCAAAGCTGAAACAAGTCTCATAAAAACAGAACCCACCTTAAAATAGTTACCAACCGGAGAAGCAAATACAAGAAATGTGTGCTCACGAGCCGGAGCCAAACCCAATACAGGACCACTTCCTATGAGTAGAGGCCTAATATACAAAGACCCTTTTCCTGGAGGAGGAACCTGGTAGATATTAAAGATGTTAAATTGCAGGTAGATGAGAAGAGACGTTTCACTATCATAGGAATTTAGCACTTTAAATTACCCAGCGCTTATTTGAAAGAGCAGTTTGTTTGACTGCATCAATGAATTGATCAGTGGAGGGATATGGCATGCACATTCTTTTAGCTCCAATCTTCATGCGGATGGCATTTTGATCTGGACGGAAGAGAACAAGTTTCCCATCGTCTTTTCTGCGCGCTCTCAGCCCTTCAATTAGTCCCTGTATAGAAATATATATATGCAACCATATAATATATTTATTCGAGCCAAGTACCAACGTTGGAGGGGAAGCTTATATCAATTGAATTATTTTGACAATTACATGTAATAGAAATCATTTGAATATACAACAAACAATAAAAATCAACTACAGCTTGCCTGTCCGTAGTTTAAGACTCCTGCTGACGGGCTCAACTCAATCTTTCCATAGCGACTAAGCTGTCCTTGTTCAAAAATCTTGTCATCATAACATTTCATACTGTACATGTAATCAGTTGGACTGAGACCAAATCCTAGATTGTCCCAATCCATAGCAGCACACTCATCATGGCTGAACACAAAAGCAAAAATTATAAAACAGGATAGAAAACATGATCATAAGTAGACAATTTACGAACAGTAATGCAAGGATCAATTTTACAAACAATTCTAATCATAATGAAGATAAAAATGCAACATCACACATATATATAGATATATATATATTTGGTGAATTCAAAGGATTTCTTAATGAATTCATTCCTTTTGCACTGGTTTGGTTTTACGGAACTACAACACACCATTTTTCATCTGATGGACGCTGATAAGAGTTTTAACTAAAAGGCGACTAACAAAGTTGAATTACATATTTGTATCATAAAGTGTTATTGTACATCCGAGGCATTAGCATTATGTTGGACAACATGGTTTCAGATATGTGGTTTACCTATAACCAGACGGTTCACACGCTTGCTGTAAAGAGGATGCAGCCTGAGATGTGTAGCTATAGTAAGCTCCAAGCTGCAAAAATGCTAATAAATGGATCAGTTCACTATTGTACTTCAGTCTTTACATTCATAGCCTTCAAATAAGGCCATGATTATTTTTTAGTCGTTAAATGATTTTGGAAAGTAAGAAAATTTTATATAATAATGTCAAAGACAATTTGACAAACCTTGCTAACGGCAGAACCAACACGAAAAGATCGAACCAAATCACGAAAGCATGATCTTTGAATCATTGTTGGTATGACAATTTCAGTGAAAAGCTGATAATAAACAACACAGAAGAGCTGATAACCAATGTAGAATGTTAAGAGATAGACAGGATGGAAGGGGAAGATACTAAAGAGACGGAACTCCTCACATGACCGTACATGTGTAATATGGCGCCTAGTGTTTAATGTTCAAGGGATAGGAAAAAGTTGGCGATGCACATTGCTCGCCACTACACGTTAGACAAGCTCGGGTAAGACCAATCTCATGTGTCATGTGCAAAAGTTGGTCATCATTTCCCCACAATCCAGACATGCAATTGGTCGATAATATATAATTTTAGTTGATGGCTCGAACCTATCACGGATATAGTAGATGTCCATTAAAAAAGATTAAGTTGAAGTATGTAGAAGCTCTATCTACTTTGATAAGATGAGACTGTTTTTTTACTCCTAAGAAATGATGATCTTTGTCTTATATGCCTTTGCTATTCCTTTCTTTTCCTTTCTTTTTTTTTAAGTTGAGATCTTATCCAAGAGATATCATGTATCCTTGTTGGTTATAATTTTTTATTCCCACAAATTGGGTTATAAAGGACATTTCAAACAAAAAAAAAAAAAGGTTATAAAAGGGCCAAAAAATAAGTGACCAATTGAGATGTCTAATCATACAGGTTGTTGGGTCTCTTAATGTCTATGGAAATGGACTCGGCTGTTGGTTGTCAGTAGTCAGCTTGCATTTTTCAAATTGAGCACTTGAGCGAAGCATAAGCGACCCGGGTCATTTTGCCCACCTCAAATGTCGAGATCCTTTTAGCCAATTTACTTGGTTTTGTCAATATCGGTAGGCTCGGTTGGACGCAGCCTTATAGTTGCGTCCTTATAATACAATCAAAGAAAAATTCACTTTAATCCCTATATTTCTTTTGAAATATTACTTCTTTACATATGAATACGTTTTTAATAACTATCATCCCTAAAGTTTTAAAAATTCATCAAGTCAGTCTTTCTGACTAAAAAATTGACGATCAACCGTAATAGAATCTATATAAATACCAAAATACTCTTATTATTCAAAAATAAAAATGATAAAATATAAAAATAACAAAAAAAAAAAAAATCTCCCAATTGACCAAAAAATTGAATTTCATAGGTCATCATCCTAGATAAAAAAACATATAGGTTCTTATGCATATCTATTTGGTTCGAACTAGATCAAATAACCCAGATGGTTCTTTGATCTGATTTGAACCAAATTGAAGAAAAATTTTGAAAAAAGAAATGATAATCAAAGCATCAGTTTTAAAAAAACTCGAAATTTAGAAGCTTATGGAATTATCAGCTCAAAATGATTAATACTTTCATCATTTGCTCATATTCTCTACTTCACTCTCCACAATGAAAACAAAAATAATACAATAGAAACAAACCTAGATCGAAAGAAAAAGTTAAACACAAAGCCAATTTTAAAAAAAAAAAGAGATTCACTGTAAGCACACTCATCTGGGTTGGTGTTCTAGTTGTTTGTGTTTGGTGTTTGGAGATTGAATATTCTTTTAATAAAATATATACATATATATATATATATATAAATCCATGACTGACAATTGCCTATGAAAATTCCACTTTAATCCCTTTATTTTTTATCAAATATTACTTTTTTACTTACGAATATGTTTTTAGTTAATATCATCTCTAAAATTTTAAAAATTAACCAAGTTAGTGTCTTTGACCCACAAAAAAAAAAAAAAAAAAAAATTGACAGTCAACCATAACATAATCTATGTAAATACCAAAATGTTCTTATTATTCAAAATACAAATAACAAAAAAATAAAAATAAAAATGGCAAAAATATAAATAAATCTCCCAGATGACCAAAAACTTGAACTCCCTAGATAATCATCATAGATCGAAAAAAATATAGGTTCTTATCCATATCAAACTACATCGAAAAACCCAAATGGTTCTTTAATCTAGTTTTTGATGTGGTTTGAACTAGATTGAAGAAAAACATGAAAAAAAAAAAAAAAGAGAGAGAGAGAATCAAAGCAAATAAGAAATACAACTATAAATCATAACAAGCGAAGGTAGGAAGTGAATGAACTAAGCATCAATTTTAAAAAGCTCGAAATTTTGAAGCTTTATGGAATTGTCAGCTCAAAATAATTAATAATTCATCATCTGCTCAGATCCCCTATTTCACTCTCCATAATGAAAACAAAAACAACACAACAAAAATAAACCTAGATCAAAAAAGAAGTCAAACACAAAAACAATTTCAAAAAAAGTGATTGACTATTAGCACTCTTTTGACTTGGTGTTTTAGTTGTTTGTGTTTGCTGTTTGGAGATTGAAGAATTTTTTAATAAAATTTATACATAAAAAAAAATTTCCATGTGGGATCGAACCACGATCTAGGTACCTAGATCTTGGCTCAATAACCTTGGTTGAACCTAGATTGAGAAAACCTAGGTTCCTAGATCATATCATTAGTCGAACGGAGTTTAGTTTTTATGGAAGATATCCTGGATATTGCAAGGTCGTTCGAGATGATCAGAGAGCAAACCGGCAACAAGGATGGTCAAGTTTTAGTGGCCAACGAATGAGGAACCTTTATAGGTCAGTAATGTGATGATGGATTGGTTGTCGAGATGTTAGTGGTTGGCGGACAAGGAACATTTCTAAGTCTAGGTTCTTATATCACCAATTTGGGTTAATTTAGTCCCTTTTTTTTTAATTTAATTCCAAAAACAAATTCACCGTCCATCTTATAGATGGATGGTGATGATAAGCGTTTTTGTCTTTATTTTTAAATTTTTTTATTTAATTTTTAATTTAATAGTTTATCATTAAATCTTGACTTTCCTTTTGATTTTTTTATTATTATTTTTTATCATTTTTTAAAATCTCCACCATACATGTGTCAACCAAATAGTTAATTAAATAAAAAGATTAGTTTTTTGAAAAAAATAATAATAATAACTAGAAACTTAATGTTGTTTAGTTTAATTAACGGTCAACTGATGAAAAGACTAATCTAATAAATTTTTCAAATTTTAGGAATAATAGGAACTAAAAATATATTTATGAGAAAAAACAATATTTCATCAAATATAGAGATTACACTGAAATTTTCCCTTGGCGAAAACAAGAAGTTTCCGGGAAATGATTTCGAGTACAGCAAGAAAGATTATGACTTGTGAGATTCCATGTCGAAGAGAAAACACTCGGCCACCGATAATACAAGTAGGAGAGAAGAAAGATTGTGACTTGTGACGTACAATGGTGGAAGTATTATTGTCGGCCATTGTTTTGTTTGGACTAAAGCAGCTCAAAATTCAGAGGATATGATGGAAACCATTTTCCTTAATCATTAATACATTGTATCCTGCCCCCACAAACTTCCAATAGAAAGAGAGGAAGGTGATAAGAAAAGTGGAAAGCAAATATTTAAATATGGATCAAATATTGAAAAAAGTTAAAATCAATCAATAAATTTATTTATGTTGTAAGACGTGCTGGATTCCACCATTATCTTTTTGTTTTTATACATGAAAAGGTTGCTAACCTTAGCCGACCCAAAGTCTCCCTCTCTCCCTCTATCTCTCTCTCTCTCTCTCTCTTTATATATCTATATATGTTAGCTGAGTGAGAGTAAAAGACTTACTATTGTTTTCTCAAACTCAACTTTCTCTGGTTTGCTTTGTTCCTCGTCTCTCTCTCTCGTTCTTTGTTTGCTTTCCTTTTTAGTTTATAATATATTTTTTTATTTTATAACACATTATTAATTCAATCCAGATAAATAAATAGATTATAATTAGTTATTTACTTATTACTCATATTTATTTATACATAATCCTTATTGAAAGTTTGGTTACGCTAACTCAATAAATATACGAATTTGCTAACTCAAGGGGAATTTATATTTTTTACCTAAATCAAAAGGAAATTTTTGTTTTTACCCAGCTATTTTAAAAAATTTGTTTTTGACCTCTCAAACAAATTATTTCCATCGTATACCAAAGATTACGAAAATACCCTTGAGTTAAAATAACTAAAATGCCCAAACATGAAATTACGAAAATAACCTTCTGCCCAAATATGAAATTACGAAAATAATCTTCTTCATCCTAACAATATCCTCCCTTTTCTCTCTTCTCCATCAATGGTTATCAATGATTTTTTAGATCCATTGCAGCTGAAAAACAATCTATTGAGGAGATTATTCATTTGAGCTTCTTCATCCATTGAAGTTTTTGGATCCATTCAAGTTTACACCATTAAAGATTTTGAAGATTCTTCTTCCATTTGAGTTTGAAAGGTAATGTATGAGTTTTTTTGGTTGGTTTTTGGATTGTTTTGTTCATATTGCTAGCTAAAAGACTATAAGAATGATTTGGTTGTAAGATCTAAATTTTTCTGAAATTTGCGACGGAATCTGCAAAATCTGCGACGAAATCGGTTTTTCGTGAGCGATAATCGGTTTTCCACAGAGTGGAAAACCGATTGAAGAGTTGTGACGGTTTTTCAGTGGGATCGGTTTTTCAGCCACTGAAAAACCGGTATCGGTTTTTCATACAGTGAAAAATCGGTACGTGGCTAAAAACCGATCCCAATTTTTCAGTGGCTGAAAAATCGATCCAACCACTGTAAAATCGATTGAACAGTTTTTCACGGTTTTTTCGGTTTTTGAGAGAATGAAAAACCGATAACTTCACTGGAAAACCGAATTTACCACCTTTTTCATGGTTTTTTATATGTTTGTGTTTCTATATATTGAATATGATTCGATATGATTGTATTTTATAATATTGCCCGATTGAAATGAGATTTAATAGTATTATTTTATTTGAATGTTATAAGAATGACTTAAGAGACAGTTGTAATCAACTTTGACGGAGAGTGGAATTGATGTAATTACATTGGAGGGAGTCGATCATGTGTGGGGTCCACAAAAATAGTAGCTTTTCAGCATTGGTGGACGTTGTATACAGAGAGGCTGGTATTGATAGAAGAAGGTGGGATATCTGTATATATTATTTACTACAAAGTACGATAAATGGTCAGATTAAAAAGATACATATCATGTCTGATCTTGGTGTTGTTGGTTTGATAGCGATAAAAAATATTGATGTTAAAGAGATTTATATCGATAAGATTGCAAGAGATTTTGGAGCTGGGGTTAGTAGGCGTACCGTTCATCCATTTGTCACTGATTCAATACCAGACATAAGACATGACGAGACAAATATGGATAGACCTGTAAATCCACATACGGTTGAAAGTCATTTTTATCTCACTTCACGTATTGGAAGCAATCAAGTTGATACTTCTATCACCCCATTTACATTGGTTGAAAGTCTCATTCGTGACTTTAATGATGACTATATGAATTATGGTACTGATGATGAAGATCGGGACACAGATGATAATGGTGATGGAATACGGGATAGTGATGAAGAGCAAACTGAAGATAGTGATGAAGAGGAAACTCGATTTGATGATGTCGCTGAAGAAGAAGAGTTTCCAGAATTAAGATTTTCAGGTTTACAATTTTAGAACAATCCTTCACAACCATATTGGATTGTTCCTGGTGTAGAAATGGGGGACATTGAGGCTACTTCAAGCGCTACGTCAACCGTCTACCAACGTGGTACGTTGTATAAAGGAGCATTCTTTACTAGTAAAGAAGAAATGACTATAGCTATTGGCGAATATGCTCTGAAAGCTAAGTTTGAATATCGGGTTAGACGTTCGGACACGGAGCGATTTGAAGCTGGTTGTAAAGATAAAACTTGTCCTTTTATTGTTCGTGCAAGATGTAGAAAAGGTTGTTCAATGTGGTTTGTGTTGAAGTATGTAGGCGAACACACGTGTCAACAGATAGTCATGGAATCACATATGAAGAGTGTGAAGGCTATTGTGATCGGAAAATTGTATGTAGGAAAGGTGGGAAGAGATCTTTATACACCTAATCGTTTGGTTGGAGAAATGCTAGAGCAGTATGGAGTGCAGATCTTATATAGTAAAACTTGGAAGGCTTTACAATATGCAAAGAAACTAACATATGGGCAAGCGGATGAATCATATCAACAGCTTCCGTCCTACTTTGAAATGTTAAAATTTTCAAACCCCGGCACAATGACGACAATTAAGAGAGATGAAAACAACCGGTTCTTGTATTCTTTTGTTGCACTTGGAGCTTCCATTGAGGGTTTTCGGTCTTACATGAGACCAGTTGTTGCTATTGATGCCACTCATTTAAAATGTGAATACAAATGGGTGATTTTTTTTGCTGCATGCAAAAATGGGTCGGAGATGATTTATCCCATCGCCTTTGGATTTGCTGACGGAGAGTCGGACAATTCATGGACTTGGTTCCTAAAAAAGTTGAGAGGAGCAATCGGGGTGTCAGACGATTTGCTGATCGTATCGGATCGTCATAAGAGCATATCGAATGGGATGAAAGCAGCTTTTCCTGAAGTCCCACATGTGGTATGTTTTTTCCACTTGTGGCAAAACCTTAAGCAACAGTGTAAAAAGCGTTCGAATGTGGAAAATGCATTTTACAATGCAGCATATTGTTATGTGCCTGATGAATGCAACAGAATATTGGAAGAAATACGTGCATTACATCCAACCACACATAGAGCTTTGGTTAAGGCTGGAGTGAGCAGGTGGTCACGAGCACATTGTCCAAGAAGAAGATATGAAATGATGACTACCAACATTGCAGAGTCGCTCAACAATTGCATGATGCAAGCACGTCGTTTGCCAATAACAACTATACATGAATATGTAAGAAATGTATTGCAGAGATGGTTTAATAATAGACGTGTTGCCGCTGAGAAGCTCACAACGTATGTTACTACCGCTGCATATGATCGTATCATGTTGGCAAAAGATTTATCCACAGAAGGTAGCGTACATCCCATTACAGAACTATATCATTACAGTGTCATACATTATAGCAAAGGAGATGCGATGGTTGACATTCAACAGCACACATGTACGTGTAAGCAGTGGAACTTTGATCAGTTGTCATGTGTTCATACATGTGCTGTGGCCAGGTATGGTAATTATACATTGTTTTTTTCGGTATTACATGTCATAGCGTGACACTTAAATTGTTGATACATGTCAGGTTCAAGGGCGTCAGTTGTGATACACTTTGCAGTCAGTACTATAGCGTGGAGTGTCTAAAAGCCACATATGCACATCCGATTAATCCCGTCCCAAAATTGGTCAGTTTGAATGTTTCAACGGAAGTTAGAAGTATGGTTGTATTACCATCGAAAGGTAAAAGACAAGCAGGTAGGCCGAAGGAGGTTCAGATTCCTTTAGCTGGGGAAGATCCTCGTCAAAAAAAGTGTGGAAAATGTTGTCAGAAGGGACACAACCGTCTTCGTTGCCCTAACCCCCCAACTTCTATCAGCAAAGGGACAAGCGCAGACGTGGGTGCGGATGTTGGAACGAGTTCAAATGCTACTGAAAATGAGCCACACTCTCGAAGATGTCGCTTGTGTCATGAGATTGGACACAACCAACGTCGATGTATACTACGGTTTCCTACTCTCGATCCAGAAGCGGCTACTGACGAAAATGATGATTAGCAATTAATTGACATTTTGTTCATGCATGTTTTATGTAAAACGTTTTTATGTTAATTACTCAATTATGTACTAATATAGCTGTATAAATTATTATTCCATTTCTATTGTTTTTGTATCATTTCATATCAGCTCGAAACCACAAAAATCGGTTTTTCACCGAGCCTGGAAAACCGGTACAGGTTTTCTAGACTCGATGAAAAACCGATCATCTTGCCTTTGATTTCCCCTATCGTTGAGGTACATAGATCGGTTTTTGAGTAAGCCTGAAAATCCGGTATCGATTTTTCAGGCCTACTCGAAAACCGATCCACTTGCCACCACTTCTTCCAAGCCTGGACAAGTGTGGATCGGTTTTTAAGCAGGCCTCAAAAACCGATATCAGTTTTTCATGTGTCCCTAAAAACCGATATTTACTTGGATTGAATTTATTTCTATCTATATATTCATTTTATTTCTCTTTAAGTGAATTATTTTTACAAATCGTTATATACGGATGTATGTAAATATATTATATAGATTAGGGAGCGTATAATTTTATTACAAACGATATCATTATTTTAAAAAAATTATATATTAATTTTATCATTTATTAATATTCATATGATATTAGTAATAATAAATATACCTTTACTATAATATGTGTTATCTTAATATATCATATTAATATGGTTAATACATTTCACATAATTTTACAATTATTATAACTATAATCTAATATGGCTTATAACTTATATGGATGTAATGTTAATAATATATATAATACAAATCTAGATATTATATAATATATTACAATGATATCAGTTTAATGTTTATAAAATATTTAAGTCAATAAATTAATATTAATATATGATATCATTAAAATGTATAATTAACTATTGTATAATGCCCATATAATATATTAACCATACATAACATATTAATATGCACTCATTATATTATATCATTGTTAACATTAACATATATTAACATAACATTTTAATATATTAACATTAACTTATATTAATATGATAAATATTAATGTTAATATATTAACATTAACATATTAATATAATAAATGTTAACATATAATTATATTAATATATGTTAATGTTAATATATTAACATATATTAATATATGTTAATATAATATAATAATATTAATGTTAATATATTAACATTAACTTATATTAATATAATAAATGTTAATGTTAATATATTAACATTAACATATGTTAATATAATTATATTAATATATGTTAATGTTAATATATTAATATAAATAATGTTATAAATACATGTATATTTAATGTTATAGTATTAACATTTATGTTATAGTATATTTTATGTTATAATAATAATTAATATCTAGATTTGTATTATACAGTGTGATATAATTATATTAATGTTAATATATATTGATATTGTATGATATTATCATGATGATATCATACAATGATCTTTTAAGTATATAGTAGTTAATATATTAAATATATAATCCTAAATAATATAAATATAATGATATAATATAATGAGTGCATATTAATATGTTATATACGGTTAATATATTATATGGGCATTATACAATAGTTAATTATACATGTAAAATATATAATATATTCTATTAATTTATTTACTTAAATATTTTATAAACATTAAACCAATATCATTGTAATATATTATATAATATCTAGATTGGTATTATAAGATTGTATCTATAGTATTAAGTGGTATATAATATAGAGTATAATTAACTTCCTATATTGATATTACAAATTAATTAAATCAACATTTCAAAAATATAAATTATAGTTAATGTTAATAAGTAATATAATACATATAAATTATAGTCATAATACATGTATAATTGTGTAATGCTAGGGATAAAGTAATAATATTAATAATACGAAATATTATTTATTTTTTCCATGTTATGATCATATATATATAATTAAATTTAGGGAAATACAATGTTACTTAAAATGTTTAATTAAAATGATTTGTTGGCCATTATAAATATAGAATGTAATAACATCAAATAAATAATGAACACATTTAAAATATAATTAAATTTATTTATATACAATTTCCCCATCAGAGTCTACAAACCATTTCCCAAATTTATTAACTTTATACAAAGGCTTCGTAAACATATATATGTCTCTGGCAATCTCTGCCCTCAGTGCAATGGCATCTACAACGGTCTCAGTTTTTCTTGATTTCCATGTACGTGTGTTTGAAAGCACTAGGTCGCGTACGTACATGGCCACGTATGCTCCGCAACTCGTCCTGTATCAGTAATAAATTAATTAAATATCATAACATAAAGACTATATATATATTAATTAGTTATAAACTTACTCACCCATCAAGTTGCTGGGGTACAGCTGATCTGCTAAGACGCTGAACTTTTCACCGCTCATCCACGAGTGGCATATCTACCTGGGCCCGCTCATAAAATCCTATGAACCGCAACAAAATAGGCATAAAACATAGCAGCGGCTCAAGTGGTTGTAGCCGTGTGACTAGGTCAACATGCGCCATGGAATCATATATCAAGATCCTCTGCTCTCTAAGGCGCACCTGACATAGGACCCAGTGTTCTTGATTAAGGCTACACGGTAGTAACACCTGCATTTCAAAACGTTAGTGCTATAAGATTAGTTCGGATAATCATATAATAAATATTAACTTTCGAACTATACTTACACTATCAACCCGCCACCACGGGACTGATGCGTCTATCTGCCCACGACCGTACGCAAGCCACTCTGAGGGTACAGTGGCTGTAAACGGATCAAATTTTACACCTCTGTTGATGTAATGTAGCCTATAATACATTATCATCAAAGCATGCATGATAAAAATTAAACATGTTACTACCGATCAACTGAACGCGACATGAAATTGTAAATGCATAACTAACTTAAATGTAAATACTTACAAACAAAGAACTGCCATGGACAGCGTATCTACTGTCGTCCACCTCATTCCACCCTTTTCTTTGTAGGCACATCAAATAAGAATCGATGTGCTCATTAGTCAACCACATGTCTTCGTTCTCGAGGGTGACCAATGTGGTCGGTATCACACACCACCCACAACGATCAACCGAACGCCTACATTTAAAAAAAAAAAAAAAAAGGAATTAAGTATTATTATAAATTATCTTACATTAACAACTAGGATGCAGAAATTAGTACCCTTTTTTTTTTAAATATACCTGAAATTCAAAGTGGTTGCAGCTTTATATTCATTATAGACCACTTCTACAGGATCTGTAGCCTCTGCCACCTCCTCCGCCTGCTGTTGGGCCACTGTCTTTTTCTTTTTTGCCGGCCTCGGATCCGTGTATGGCGTACGTAGAGGTGCTGCTGGCTTCGTCTTTTGTTTGCCTCGTTCGAGGATGCTCTCGTCCTGCAGCTGTAAGTAAATTAAAAAACATGTATGATATTAATATTTACAATTATATTTCAAAATGCAACACAATAGAGATACAAAGTTTACCTGGTCATGCTCTTAAGGTGACTGATGAGGTGGTTGTTAGTCACCCTGCTCCTCCTCCTGATGGGGTGACTGATGAGGTGTCTGATGGTCATGTATGTAAATTAAAAACATGTATAATATAAAAACATGTAAAAAATATTTCAGAATGCAACACAATAGGGATACATAGTCTACCTGGACCTCCTCCTCCTCCTCCTCCTGCTGGGGTGGCTGCTGGTCACCCCGCTCCTCCTCCTGCTGGGGTGACTGCTGAGGTGGCTGCTGGTCACCCTCCTCCTCCTCCTGATAGGGTAACTGATGAGGTGGCTGCTGGTCACCCTGCTCCTCCTCTTGATGGGGTGACTGATGAGGTGACTGATGGTCATGTATGTAAATTAAAAACATGTAAATTATATTTCAGAAAGCAACACAATAGGGATACATAGTCTACTTGGACCTCCTCCTCCTCCTCCTACTGGGGTGGCTGCTGGTCACCCTGCTCCTCCTGATGGATGGCTGACTGGCCTACATCGATAAGCAACCGACGGACACCCTCGTCCTGATATGGTGGTGGTGGTGGTGGTGATGGGTAATACATGTGCTCATCTTAGACAAAGCTCCCACCATCATCATCATCGTCGTCGTCGTCATCTTCATCATGCCCACCAACCGGAGACCTGGGAATTTTTAAATGCTCTTCCACCCGTCTCAGCCTCCTATCCATCTCCCTTACAATCTGAAAGATTGCCTTCTGCCTCCTATCCATCCTACTTAACTTCTTATGGGTTGTCTTCTGTAAATCCACGATAAACTCAAACAACCGCTTCACCTGTTTCGTAGAATCATATATATATATCATTTTATATACTACCCTGAATTTTAAAAAAAAATTGATAGAGTCTCCCCTGTTTTTTTAGTATCCAGGGAAATACAACCTACATATTTAAACAAATTACACTTCGTCTATCATTTTTAGAGACTCCGTCTCTCTTTCACACTCCGTACTACTACACAACATGTCCACATCATTTGCATTTACTACAATGGAAATTAATTGAATAATTTTATTCTATAAATAGAATATTCGTACCTCATAATCTACATGTCGTACATCATGTGCCTTCTTTGTCCGCAACTCTGATAAGGTATCCTCTGATTCGGATTGCACGCTTCAGACGTCTTTAAGTGGCTGATCGTCACCCTCCACCTCATCATCATCCTCTCCCTCCACCTCATCAACATCCTCTATCTCATCATCATCCTCATCCTCATCCCCTACACCATCATCCAAACCATCGTCATCGTCGGCCTGGTCATCATCATCATCATCATCATCATCACTCCCCCCACCGCCACATTTATGTACTTCTTCATGAACCATATGATTCGGATTAAAGGATTTCCAATAATCCATCTCCCTCTCGGCATCAGTAGGCTCCAAGGTTGGCCCAGTGCCAACTATCTGCATTATATAAATATATTTAGTTATACTACAATTATATACTTAATATAAATAACGATAGTTATAACAAACAAATAATTGACACAAATTTAGGTTATGTTTGCCACTTACGGGGGGGAAATCATTGAGGTTGTGTATATTTGTCGGTGTTCTCTTCAGTGATTATCTCATACATCTTGGTAGATCATTTTCGAGGTTCCGGTTCTTTTTTTATATCTTCTCCTGTAACACTGGGAACACCTCCACTAACCACCACTATAATGTAAAAATGATTAAACAAAAAACATACATATAGTTAGTAATGGTCAGATAATATATAATGCAAAATTGATTAAACTAAAAACATACATATAACAATATATATTAACCGTAATAGAAGGAAGCAATAAATATTGAAAGTATTAGTTATACCTGAAACGCCAACACATAGCCATAAATATTAATGGTTCTTGACGGATTTCTGATCCGCTCTTCGTTAAGTGTCTTGTCGAGACAGGACAACAGGACACTATAGCATAATGTGCCCCAAGGGAATGTCTTCCACCTCTCTGTATTCTCAATCAGGACCCTCATAAATGTATAAATCTTAACCCTATCATCTAGTCCCATAAAGAGATGGAAAGCAATCCCTACATTCGCCAATTTCAAAAGATCTTCATCATCTATCGGATCCTACCCTGCACGGTCTCCCTGCCCACTATGACTTTTTGCCTCAAGAAATATGACCAACTCCCTCACCTCCGGCGACACTCCATTAAACATTCGCCATAGGAGACCGTTTTGATCATTTGGCACTATTTGAAAGATTTTACGGTCGATGCCCCCAAAAGGAAGTCCGGTCACCAATAGAAACTCTTGTTTCCCAAACCTATATCTTCTCCCCCCAATTTCAAACCACATCTCATCACGCCGTGCATCCGTGACCTTTAACTCTCTAGCAAGCACCCACAAAATCACAGAATCAGCAGCCGTATTATTGGTTATCTTCAAAATATGTCCGAACGGACATTCTTCCATGAACCAATCATATAGATTTCTTCTATTAATAACGGCAATTATCTTGTTAACCAATCTTTGACCAATATGTGTGTTTTCGCTCGTATGTGTGTCAATTGTTTATGAACTATATTTATAGTTGAAATCCATCTGTAGGAAAGAAAAACAACAAAGAAATCGGTTTTTGAAGGAATAAATTGAAAAACTGAATTGATTTTTGAAGGAATCTGAAAAACTGGTTAATGAAATCGATTGGTTTTTTAAGGCATCTGAAAAACCGGTCAATGAAATCGATCGGTTTTTCACTTCGGTTTTCCATCATTGATTTTTCAGATTGGTTTTCCATGATCGGTTTTCCATTTCGGTTTTCCATGATCGGTTTTTCAGATCGGTTTTTCACTTCGGTTTTCCATTATTGGGTTTTTCAGATCGGTTTTGAAAAACCGAACCATGAAAAACCGAAATAAAAAACCGATCGTGGAAAACCGATCTAAAAAACCGATCCTACCTTTTAGTCGGAATCGGTCATTTTCAACACAAAAACGACCAAACACAATCAAATTCAACCTATTCTAAACCTAATAATCCTAAACTAACATCCATAACACAACAAACATTTCAAAATCCCAAATCTCAATCAAAAAATACAACAAACATATCAAAATCTAACCTTCACACTTTCTGCAGGTTCGCCGGCGGTAGGAGCTGCTCGGGGAAGGTCGACAACATCGCGGGAATGGCCGGAAACGAGAGATTGACGTCGGGTCGCGATCGGGTTCGGGTTTTCCAAAAACCGGTGTGCTTTTGAGTGAGAAATCGATGGAACTGATTTCCATCGATCGGTTTTGAGGTATATATATGCAAGGGCTTAATTGTAATTTCACGTTTCGGTTTTTCGTAAATTTTAAACTGTTCAGGGTTTTTTTTATAAAAATGTCCAGGGACATTTTGGGTAATTTGGGTATACCATTAAATATATTTGTTTGAAGGGTTAAAAACAATTTTTTTAAAAATAATGGGTAAAAACAAATTTTACCCTTTTTAAATGGGTATTTTTTACAATTTCCACATATATTTATGTATATAGTTATACTAAACTTATTTATTGTTATACATTACATGTGTGGTTCCGTCGAATTTACTAATTGCTATGGTTATATACTATATGTGCGACATTGCTGACTTTATTTATTGACTTTATTTATTATCTTTATTATGCTTTATATGTGCGGCTATGACGGTGGTATTTACTGTTATGCATTATATGGGTTCATTTGCTATTTTGTTTATATTTATGCACCATATATATGACTATGCTTATTTTGTCATTGTTATGCCCATATAAATATGCCCATTTTATTTCATGACTCCATATTTCTATCACTTGATAGATTAAAATTGAAAGAGATTTTCATATATCCCTGTAGGATGAATTTAATATTATAATGTAATATTTTCTTTGTCTCTTTCTCCACAAAATGTTTATGAGACTCAATATCTCACAATTGAATTGTCTAGCATATGAAGGGATCGATTAAATGCATATTTCATAATTATTCTCATATTGACCCCGAGTATGCTCTTGAAGAAGCATATCGAGGAATTTGATAATTGAGCTAATATATAATGAAAATATTTTCCCAAAAGTGGAATATTCTTTTAAGCTAAAATGGGGACCTGTAAAAAGGCTCATGATAAACTAAATCTTTCTAAAGATCAATATACATTATAAGTTAGGCATGAAAGAGCACTGGTAACCTATTCATTATACGCTCAAATGCTTAGTTGATGTAATGGGCATTATCAATATTAATAGATTTGTTTCCACGAAGTAATACTGACTCTTTCATCGATGTGGGATATAGATTTAAAAATAAACTTCCCTTATCAAATGGAGATATGAAAAATGTCTTATAGATAATGGGTTAACATGCAAAATTGTTTGAAATGAATATTTCTCAAATATCTATATTGATATATATTATCAAGTTTTGAAGACTTGGTTAAAGACTCTAGAAAAGCTGTAATATTGTTAGCAAGCTAAATCATACTAAAGTAGATTGTGAAAATATTTAATTTGCTTCAGAACTATAAGCCTTGCGAAAATGCCTGATTTGGAAATATTTGATTGTATTGACTGGCCGACAATTAAATCAAGAGAATTTAGTGATCCTGATGCCCCAATCTCACCTCCATTGTTTCAATATTGTGGTGATGATGATTCATTAAATCTTGTTTTTCCTAATTAGTCTTAAGTATATCATATTAAGACTACAAATAATATATTGTTGAATATCTTTATGTCGTTTAATTCAAGTCAAAAGCTTATTTTAAAATTTAAAGAGGTTTCGTGCATACTCATCTGGATCATATTATATAGTCATATATATCAATTGGGATTTGTACACATGAATTAGAATTTTCTCAATCTCATAACTCTTCTGTTTTAGCATGACTACATTGATGATCCAAGACCAATGATGATATAATGACATCACTAAAATATCTCATTAATATTTAGTAAAAGAACTAGAAGGCTTTATGGTTAAATGAGAAAAATCGTGTTGCCTGCTCATAGGGAAAATTATTGATCATATTGCCCCTTTACATGAGTTTTAAATCCTCCATTTTTATTACAAAGAGTTCAAAAATCATATATGTTAACCTATTATTATGTTACTATGATTCCAAATTGATGCTTTTTACTTGAAGGAAAATATTTGTTTGTTGTCTGTTATAATGACTTAATCTTTGCCAAATAAATTGCATAGATTAAAGGGTTCCAACCAGAAATAGACAATGCTGATGAATTTATATATAAATTAATGGTTGTATAATTTTACATGTCTCTAAGTGTTAATTTTGGCTTTCTAGTTATATGATCAAGTACCATGATTAGGCAAGTGTTTTGAGGTAAGTACGAAAACTTCACTACTATAAGCATGATTTTATGCATTAAGCTTCTTCTACCTTGACTATTATGTTATTAATTTTCTCTCATCTTAGCACATCTCTATACTCCTCCATAACAAATATATCTCACTCAAGAATATCTTATTAAATTGTATATGTCTTTATTGCATATCCTATATTGAGTTGAAATAAGATTGCAACATACTTCGGGATTGATGTTAGTTTTGATTCACCTACTATTACTAATTTATGGTTTCAAAAGGTGATGGTACTACATGGTTTACGAGTTATCCTTTGATTGAAAATTTTCTCAATCAATGGAAGAAAGTTTAGGCTCCCCAAAAGTGAAAAACGTGTAAAAATATTTATGTACATAATTGATGTGTATAATTCAGATGTAAAACTTCTCTAGTAGAGAAGTGTGAATTCTCAAATGACAAGATTGTGAAATGACTATTGTCGTATATGATAGAACATCTCCAAAAGAGAAGAAACAAGAAAAGTTGCTATTATACATAACAGATATTTGAAACTTCTCCAGCAAAGAAACATGAATGATAAGTTAATTGTACATAACAGAAGCATGAGACTTCCCAAGATGTAAGAAAGAATGAAAAGTTATATTATGTGTAATAGAGATGTGATTTTCTACTAATGGAATAATTGTGTCTCATTCAAATCCTTATAGGAAGAATTAGTAATCTTCAAATAATTGTTGAGTTGTTATATGTATTTATGACTTATTTGCAAACTGCTTATATATTAACCCAAATGATTGTTTTTGATGAACAATTTGTAAAAATGACAGTTAAGAAATTATCTGATACATATTGAGAATATGGTTAACCACTTGATTTGAATGATGTTATTTCTGAAAAATCAAATTTAGGATCCTATTGAGAATAATGCTAGAGCTGTGAATAAATCTACATTCTCTTTAATAAATAACTCATGTTATGAGTTAGTAGCCCTTAAAGAGACACAATCTCCAGAAATAGATTAAAGAGAGACAAATTACTTGACGTGACATAAATTTTCAAAGAGATAAATCCCTTAAGTGATAAATGTTTTTGAAGGGGCATAAAATCTTGAAAATGTGTATACCTTTAATGAAGTAGAAATTTTTAGTGTTTGAAGAAGTACAAAGAATCACGCACTACATAATATTTAATTCTTATATAAGAGAAATGTGGAATGGTCAAGAAATGGTCATCGATGACATATTTTCAAATATAGCAGCTAATAAAAGTATAAATTATGGTTACAAATCTAAATGACATAAGCTACTAGGCATGAGTGGCCTAAAGTATGAGTAAATGTTATGAATTTGTGTAACACCCTTCACCTGATTCCCATTCAGATGAAAACTCGAGTCGGAGGATGCTACCTTAATCGGTTTATTCGTTATTAATTTTTTTTTTCTCGAAAATCCAACAGAGTTTCCTCTGTTTTTCTGAAAAACCCAAAATTATAAAAACTTGTAATTTCAAAAACAAACACTTCTAAAATACATTCATTTTCTCAACTTCCATTTCGGATTCTCCGTCCGACTCTAAAATTACTTCACCACACAAACATTTATAACCACAATATTTAATAAAAATTATATTCATCAAAATTAAAAACAAATCAAATGATAAATAAGAATTTTCTTTACAAAATTACTTTACAAACCAAAAACTTTTTTCTATCATTAATATACATTCTCATGTATAAAATCTTGTAAATACATAGACATATAAATGCATTTCCATATATTTAAACACCACTGTGCAATACTAAAAGTAAAATTATCAAGGATGGAGGGATGTGACTTGTAGAAAGCGCGGCAGTTATCTTCTCGTCTATCCTTATCTACAGTGTCCAAATTCAACCTACGCGTGGAAAATCCAACGCGCTAAGTGTTTCTACTTAGTGGGTGTACACTAAATTTAAATTTCATCAATTTCAAAGATACAAGATTTTAAAGCAGGATTTCATAGTTATCAAATATTCATAATAAATCATAAAGATATCAATTTATTAATAAACGTATATATATGAAATGCCTAAAAGTCATTTTCCAAATATGACCCTACAAAACCAGATTTCATCATTTTCACATATTCGTCAGAAAACGAACTAAAAATTAAATCTCATCCCGTAAAAAAATTATCATGTTGTCAAACAAAATTCTCCAAATCTCAAACTTTTATCAAAATTCATGAATAACTCCGTTTATTAATAATTGTATATATAAAACAAATGAAATTTGTTTTCAAGCATATTAAAAATCAGACTTCCAAAATGTTCAAACTTTTATTAAAATTCACAATTACGTCAATTTATCAAGAATTGCACATATAAAACAAACATTTTAAATTCCTCGTCTCACAAAAATATCATTGGGTAACACCACCCTTTTATGTTTTTCTCAAAATACTAACATAATACGTAAGGAATTTACTTTATTAATAAAAGCACATATAAATCGCATAAAAGACTTTTCTAAACATTTCAACACGATACCTTTGAACTTGTATGTTAAATCACAACGACAGCACATTATTAACAATTACGTATATAAAACTTATAACAATCGTTTTTCAACATAGTTACACGATTTTCATGTAATATATATATATATATATATTTTTTCCAGATACAAGTGGTAAATCATTATTTTACAATTTTCGAACTTTTACAGATAAATTTACAAAGAATTCAGATTTTCATTCACTGCACGCATAAACACATTTATTTTCATTTTCAAACATGTTAGCACGATTTTTCTTTAATAATATTTAGCGCCCTTTGTAAACACTGACACGATACCATGGACTGGACATCAGGTTTTACGTTTCCCCTGGCATCGGGCACTCGGTGACTACCCGCCGGAGCACGTTTCATATAATACACAAATTCTAGGACCGGACACTCGGTGCCTCGCAAGGTCCATGAATTTCGTATCAACATATATAAGCAAATCGGTGCAGTATTGCTAATATCCCCCTATTGGCATGCCAACTACCAATCCCCACCTACTAATGTTCAGGTTTATTCGGACCCTTATAATTTCATTCATTATCAAAAATTTCATGTTTTCACAACTTTCATTTCTTAACAAAAATTCTCATTCGGAAAAACTCAGAATACTTTTTCAATCGAAAAATATATATATTTTTCTTATTTATTCGGAGCATCATTATAAGTATCACAACACATCATTTTTTCGTTTAAAGTTACTCGTCAAATCTCATCAAAATCGTTGTGCCCTTCTTCCGATATACATTCGGTCAAGACACTAACGTGTTCGTTTCTTTCCGTTTCTTTTTCGTTTTCATTCGAAAGTAATTAAAAATCACAATTCAATATCATTTGATAATAAATTGTCAAAATAATTTCACAAATCCTTGAAATTCCACATTCGGTCAATACTTTTTCTTTCACAAAATTTTTCATTATTCGATGCCACAAAATTCATCATAATATCACTTACACATAAAATGTCACAAAATCATTCATACTAAAATTAACACATAGTCACGAAATCAATTTAATTAAAAATTGAACAAAAACACACTTTTTCCCAAACTTTTCAAAATTCAAATATCAAATACTACAAAAATCATTCATAACATAATTCACACATATTCATAAAATTTATTTAATTAAAACTAAATAAACTCATATACTAAATTAAACAAAATCTCTACTAATAAAAATGAGTTTTTAAGATAAGTGTACACCAACCTTTTTAGCCCTTTCTATAGCTTATCCACTCATATAACTCCTTTGATTTTCTTATCATCCTAGATCCATCCTAAAATTACACAAAACTTAACTTATAACTTATAGAAAAATAAACTAATTTTTTGAAATCTAAATTCTATTAATATAAACTTACCTATCTAAATAGATCTGGCACCCAAAATTTTTCTTTTCTTTCTTCTTTCTTTTCTGCTTCTCGGCTTCTCCTTCTCTTTTTTTTTTTCTTTCTTCTCTTGCTGCTTGCCGTTTCTGCTCTCTGATTTCTATTGTTTCCGAAGACACACACATATATAAAGCCACTGCCATCGCCTCATGCATTTACTTCTTCTTTTTATTTTATTATTTTAATATTTTTTTTCATTCGGCGATCACAACTAACATTTATATAATTTTATTATTTTATTTTATTTTATTTTCATTCCAATCGGCACCACACTTTCCTATATATATATATATATATATATATATATATTTTTTTTTTTTTTTTTCAACCCCCACCAATAACTAATATATATATTTATTTATTTCAATGGGTCCCACATCATTTAATATTTTTTTTTCTTTTTTCGACACACATAAATTTTCATTTTAACCCCTATAACATTTTTCCTTGTAATCCCACTTTCTTAATTTCTTTTAAAAATATCCTCCAATAGGATATTTATCCACAAACTTCTATACTTCTTAAACTAAAATCAGACCAAATTAATAATAATAAATTGAATCTCAATTAATCTATTGGATCCAATTAGATTGGAGAGTTATAGAAATATCGTCGTACATATCTTTTACAATTAAATATAATCATGTCATTTTTAACATCTCATTCTTGATTTTCTTTCCTTCCAATTCAATCACCTAAAAGTCATAATTTAAATCACAAAATCTATCACACAATCTTTTAAATTCATACTCAATTTACAATTCCCTTATGCCACATGTCATATTTTCATGGTTGCTTGTCGTACATGTCTATCATTTCTTGTCTCTTTTTATTTGACTTTTCCGAAACCCCTGGATTCAGCTTTTCTGAGACTTTTTCGAAATTCTTTCAAAACTCATCAGGGCCTATATTCGGATTGCCTACATAATTCTGATAACCTCAATTACTCTTAAAAGTCATTCTATGCTCCTTTTGAGCTCTCCGTAAATTCATTAAATTGTCTCAAACGATTTCTAGATTGATTTCATTTCCATCTGAATCACCTTCGAAACTGTCGTTTGAGGTTCTAAAATACTTCATGAGCATTTTAACACTCATTTTGACACTTCTCTAAATTTTTAAATTTTTTCGAAAATCTTTCTGAATTTCCAATTGAATCCGAAATTGCTTCATTTTACCTCAAACGAACTCATTTTTTATCTGTTTCAGTTTCCTTAGAGTTCATTACTTATTCCAGAATTTTCTGACTTTAGGGTCCGCTTTCTGAAAAATTCACTATTCACAAGGATACTATTTCGTCTGAAATCACTATTCATCCCCAAAATACTATTCATCCTGATATATTTTCATTTCTTTTAAATAGAGAAAATTTGGGATGTTACAATTTGAACCATAAATTCATAGGCATCATTGACTCATAAAATAAAAATAATGATTATAAACCATATAAATTCAAAGGCATGATCGGTTTGAAGTGAAAATAATGATTATGAACCATGTAAAGTTAGAGGCATGATTTTCACAAATAAAAGGCAACTCAAACAATGTTGAGCTCAGAATTAGCTAAACTAAAGATATTTATGTTTATAATCCAAACACTTAAATATGTCAAATCCATTGGATATAGATGGATATGGATGGATATTTGTACAAAAGCGTAATGATGTAATTAAGATTGTGAGATACAAGGCATACATAAAATTTCTCACAACGTCTTGTGATTGATCACGAAGAAATATATTCATCTATAATAGATAAATTACGCTATGGTTGTAACTATTTTTACTTGAAATACATCCAATGGATGTAGTCATGACATCTTATGGTTCATCACATATTAATGTTTATATGAGAATCTTTAAAGGATAAAAATTACTTAAAGCGTGTAATTTGAAAATTAATTGCTCGTGTGCAATGATGCTAGATTGATCATTGTATGGACAAATGTAATATAATTCAATATGATAAAATACCAATGTGTTAATGAATCTATATGTTCATGTGTTTCAATAAAGAGCTTAGAATCCATATATGCAATTACAACAATAATTACCGATGATATAAATTTAATTAAGAACTCGAGGTTTGAAAGAATTTGTGAAGAATATCTAATGTCAATAAATATAACAAAAAGGAGGGAAAACAAAAATGATATCTCAGTCTAGAAATCGAGTATATATTATATGATATTTATCCTATTTACAAATATATATTGAAAGGATTTTGAAATATTTGAATACCGATGTTCATCCCTCTAAGTATTATCAACTATTTCATTGATTTAAGAAAGGTCATTTTTTACTTTGAGTAATTTGGTAAAAAAGTTATTTGATTTATGAAGTATTATATTTGACTGCACCAATGTATATGCAATACAGTGCAATCGATTTGATATTATATTTTTAAGATCCAACTCTTCACTAGCATTATACTATTAAATGGGATCAAATATATTTTTCATTATCTCCATTAAATAGTGGATTTGGTATTATTTTATTTAAAATTAAATTGTGTTCAAAGTATATTTAGTTATGCAGATTACAAGTGTTTCTTTGATCTACACCAAGCTTCTTCTCAAGTCGCTTATGTTTCTCATCCATAACAATTCCATGGCACTCCAATAAGCAAGAGTTTTACTAAGATAACCTTTGATCGTTTTTATATTGTTCAACCTCATAAAACAACATTTTTGGAAGAATATTACCATGGAAGGTATCTTATCATACTGAGCACTCCATTAAAGGGTTCTTTAATGGGGAGCGTTCTTTCAAAGAAAGCATTCTTTTAGGGGGAGAGTTCTTTCAGGAAGAATATATTAAGACAATATAGATATATGTGCGTTACATTCTTTTTTCCTTCGATTAGGTTTTGTCTTATTGGATTTTCATAACAAGGTTTTTAATGAGACAATCCCTTTAAGCACATCCAAACACTATCATATCTAACAAATCGTCATATATTTTTGCCTTAATTCGGCATATCATAGATTATATTTTGCTTAGGTTTTTATTCCATTGGATTTTTACTAGTAAAATTCAAATATAATTGTGTCATATAAAGGGAAAAATCAATTTTAATATGAATACGGAAATGTAGATTTTAAAAATTTTTCCAAACAAAAACAGGTTCGATCGATACTAATAATAACAATTTAATAATTAAATTAATAAAATCGAATCTTACCTTGCATAAAGATTGAATTGATCTCTTTTGATTCGCAGATTCTTCACCACCTGATCTTCCTTGCTATGACTCTTTACAAAAGAAACTATATGTGGACACAATCTTGAAGAATCAAATCACAAAATCTTTTCATAAAAGAAAATTATGTAGAAATCAAAAAACAAGTTTCTTGATTTCTTTTGAGATGGGGCAATATGGTATTTTTAATTAATAGAAGTTTTTGGTTTCAATAGCCAAAAAAAATCTCTCTTTTGTTACCAACATAAAACACCATTTTATAATGATAAGCTCGAGTTCTTTTCAATTTAACAAGGAATTCAATTTGCTTCTTAAATTGAAAAGCTTAGTTCCTATCCAATATGAAATCAAATTCCTTATTGGCTTGGAACTCTTTACTTTTAATTTAATATGGAATTCAATTCCTATTAAATTAAAATTCTTTTAATTTAATTTAATATAGAATCTAATTCCAATTAAATTAAATTATTATTTCCATTAATTAATTAAATGATTTTTCATTAAATCAAATAATTTTAAATCATAAATAATTTAATAACACCATTTAGAATTGAAGTCATAACCTTTGTAGATAATTAAATAATTACATATATTTAATTATTTAAATAATTCATGAACGTGTCCGTAAAATTCATATGTGACACCAATAATTGGACAATCCAATTATATTCTTCCATTTGTTTCTTTATGTGGTTGTGAACTAGCAAGACGACCCAATGAACCAACAAGAGGACCTAATGAACCTACAATTTGAGCTCTAATAATATCATAATTATTAATTAAACTCTTTAATTAATAATTCACTCTTATTAACCTTAGAGTTACTCCACTAAAAACTTAAAGTTCTACTCTCAAAATTATAGTTGTTTTACACAATCTAAATTTTCAATGTGCATTGATTTAATTATTTTATATAGTTTGATCCTCCACGAGTAGTTCATAATTAAAGCTAGTCATTAAAGTCTGTTATGCCTCTTTAATTATATTTTATTCCACTAAATATCATTGATTCTCTAATGAACAATATATCTATAACAACTTATGAATTTATCTCTCTGTTTACTCGTAAATAGAGAGTCGAACATTTTTATTTCTCAATACCCAATATCAACATTTAAAGAAACTACTGATCTACCTCTTGCAAGAAAAAATGGATTCAATTATTGTATAGAATATTCTCAACCACTTGTTAAATCATATCTCTGAAGTATGAAACTTATTGACCGTAAGTCCATAACAGTCTCAATCATGTAAATCAAAAGATATGATTGAACAAATAAAAGTTTATAAAACACTCGGTATTAAAATCACTTAATATATGTTCATCTAGTCAATAAATATGAATTTCTTTATTTAATAGATATTAATAAAAAATTCATTTTTATCGTGGTCTAGTCCTATATATAAGGTGTCTCCATTTTTATGTCGCTACATGAACGATTCCAAATAAGATCATCACATCAAATATGAAATGAACCACAACTGTAGATTTACCGTAAGCAATGTATTTAGTTTTGTTTGCTTTATACGGACTCTTTATATTACTAATCTCAAATTAAATCATTTTGTATATAACACTTATGTACTTAGTTTGAGACTACATAATTAATCATGGATATTATATAATATTCGTATGAAACAAACATTTCACAAATGCATATAAATTGAATAAAATAAGTATTGTTTATTTATTATTTATTTTAAACGTTTACAAATTATAAATTCTCATGACATAAAACCCTAAGGGTATGTTTTGTATGTGGGATTTTGGATGGGATTGGGATTCATTTTTTCTCATTCTTCCACATCATATGTTTGGAGCCGTTGATGGGAATGGATTTTTCATTCCCACCCTCCCTCCATTCCCATTCAACTTGGGAAATGAAATCCTAATCGTACCCATGTCTTTCCAAAATCTTAAGTTTATAGGATTCCTTTTTTTATATATATTTTTATATTTTTCATTTCATCCTTTTTCTCTCTCTCTACAAAGTCACAAACTTTTTCTCTCCCTCATCTCCACCATGTCGACCCACCACCATCACAAACTGCTCTTTGTCTCTCTCATCTCCTCCTCCATCTAGATGAACCAACTATACCTTCTCTTTTTTTTCTTTTTTTCAAGTTAGGAGACGAACCAAAACTAAATGGTTCTGGGTTTGATGAACCCAAAACTAGGTTCGAGTTCTGGGTTCATTGAACCCAGAACTAGATGGTTCTGAGTTCAACGATGAACTTAAAACCATTTGGAACAGGGGTTCGGACGAAACCCCTGTTTTGAGGATTTTTTTTTTTTTTTTGTTAATGTTACGATGTTTTAATGTTATTGATGATGTTATTGTTGTGGGAGATGATGATGTTGATGAATTGGATAAATGATATTAATGAATTATGGGTTGATAATATTGAATTGTAGGAGATAATGATATTGATTAACTATGAGATTTGATATTGATGAATTATTAGAGATGATGCTTGGTTTTTTTTTTTTCAAATTTTTTATAAAATTAATTTTATATAATAAAAAATTTAAATTAATTTTATTTCAATCCAATCTCAACTAACACCAAATATGATATGGTAAATTTTAGTCCAATCCTAAGTTCTATCAAACATGGGACGGTGATTTTTTATTCAAATCCAATCCAATACAATTTATCTCATAACAATCTAATTTATTTCATTTTAATCAAATCTCGCGTACTAAACAGAACCTAACATCTTCCAAGGGAAAGTATTGTAAAACATGGTGGATTCCACCATTATCTTTTTATTATTATAATATGTTATCCATTACTTGCAAAGGTGACTAGCCTTGGCCGACCTAAGTCTCCTAATATATATATATATATATATATATATATAGGGGTAGGATCGGAGGACATAAGTTTTGATACAATTTATTGACCATTAGATTATGAAGATTTCAATGATTTAAATCTATTCACACATTTATACACAACTTAATTTTATACTCTACATAAATATGTTTTTTCATCTCTTTCTTCATCATTAATTACATCATATCTCCTCTCTCCTATTAATATTAAATTAATAAGTCATCAATTAATATTCTTCTCACCCAATCAATGATTTTGCATCTTTTCTTTTATTGATTTATATATATATATATATATATATTTTGAAGTACATTTCAAATTTTATTATTTTATCTTTTTTATTATATATCATGCTTATACCCAAAATAAGTTTAAAATCCATATATTATTTGTATAATTTGACTAATTAAATGGAGAGAAAAGATTAAATAAAAATTTGATTTATAATTTTTTTGTTTTGTGTGATAGCTGATAAAGATAGAAAAGACATGTATTAAAAAAAATTGTTTTTTCTTTTTTTTTTTTTTTTCTTTCTTTATGCGTTTATGAAATGGAGAGGAAAAAATAATAATTTTTTTTTAGTACTTTATGGACTATGTGGAAAAGAAATTATATATTTATATATATATGTGAGTTTTTTTTTTTTACTATTAAATGTATATATATTTGAAAATAACATAATTTAAAAATAAATAAATAAATAAAGATGCAAAGAATTCTAATATTAGTTGGAGAAGTTTTAATATATATATAATATTAATTAGAGAGATGAGAAAAATATAATAAATGAAGAGAGAGGAGAGGAATATATTAATATAGAGTTGTAAAATTAAATCGTAATTAATAAGAGAGAGGAGAGGGGAGACATGATGTAATTAATGGTAAAGAGAGAGATGAGAAAACATATTTATATAGAGTATAAAATTAAGTTGTGTATAAATGTATAAGTAGATTTAAACCATTGAAATCTTCATAATTTAATGGTCAACAAATTATATCAAAACTTGTATTCCCCGATCCTACCCCATATATCTATATGTTAGCTCAGTGATGGCAAAAGACTTACTATTGTTTGCTCAAACTTTTCTTTGTCTGGTTTGCTTTGTTCCTCGTCTCTATCTCTTTCTTTGTTTCTCCTCTCTCTCTCTCTCTTTCTTTTGTTTGCTTTCCATTTTAGTTTATAATCTATTTCTTTATTTTACAACAATTTATTCACTTATTATTATTATTATTATTTTATTGATTGATTACTTTTTTAGACATATGTTAACATTCCCAATAAAAAATATTGAATTATTTAATTAGTTTTTACTTTTTAGATTAACACATGTTTTTAAGGCAACCGTTAACATTATCCATAATAAAATGGTTATTGGGTATTTTATTCAAAAATTTTAAAATATAATTAAAATATATTTTTGTAGTTGATATTTGCCTACTTGGTAACCGTTTTCTTAAATAATGATTTGATTATCATTATTAATGGAGCATTATATTTAATTATTATTGATTTAATGATAACAGTTACATGTTGAATTTATGAGCAGCATAATGATCATCTTTATGATTTCATAGTTATTTTAAGAGTAATATTTATTTGTCCAAATTGATATTTGTCGATGTTCGGAAACGGTCGACGGAAGATCCCAAGTCCAATACCTGCAATCACAAAGCACACCAAAGAGAGGAGAGAGAAAGAACAAGAAATTTGCACAGAGATTTTTACGTGGTTCGGCAATTATTTTAAAAGTAATATTTATTTGTCCAAATTGATATTTGTCAACGTTCGGAAACGGTCGACGGAAGATCCCAAGCTCAATACCTGCAATCACAAAGCATACCAAAGAGAGGAGAGAGGAAGAACAAGAGATTTGCACAAAGATTTTTACGCAGTTCGGCAATGGTGCCTACATCCACAGGTCACTTTCAATATATTTTTTCGAAGTGACTGTAATACTAAAAATTTTCCTCTTTTTACAATGAATTTCCCCCTCCTATTTATAGAGGAAGTAGGATTACACTTGAATGATGTACACGTAAAGAAATAAATTACTCTGACATAGCATTTATTGCATTGACTAACAACTCTGTCATAGTCATACTGCATTAATTGCTCTTCGGGATCTGGAATAACACAAAGCTCGCTGGTACGAGACCTGAGAGCTGAGAGCTCTATCCTGCAAGCTGAGCTAGAGGTTGAGCTAGCTGCGAGCTGGATGCTGAGCTAGCTGAGAGCTGGATGCTGAGGAGCTGCGAGCTGAGAGCTAGAGCTAGCTAAGAGCTGCGAGTTGAGCTAGCTGAGAGTTGGATACTGAGCTAGCTGAGAGCTGGATGCTGAGGAGCTGCGAGCTAAGCGAGCTGCGACCTGCGACCTAGAGGCTAATGAGCTTAGAGCTAGGCCAGCTTATTTGATTGGTTCTTTGGGCTTTTACTAACCCATTTTTGCAGTCCCAAAAATAGGTATAACAATATTCAAATGATGTCTTATCCTAAAATGTAAAAGGACTAGTCAATTAGATCGTTATTCATCACTTTGAAATCGACTAATCTTCCTGTTTTCAAACTGTGATTTAACGAAAAGAGGAGTGCGTACATTACTCACATATGCTAATGAGTGGAAGCCTTTAATAAATCAAAGTGTTCAAAGCGTTTGATGTAAACAGCTAGATGGACATATATAACTGTATAAGATACAAAACATCCATCACAAATGCCAACTGTAACTGATGACTACTTGATGTAATTTTGTAATTTGTTAATATGGAACTGAGTCTGTACTGTTGTTTAATGACGTCTCCATCACCAGAAAAGGTGATTAAACCTGATCAGTAGGGATTCTCAATCAAACTAAAGATGCATTATTATATCAAACAGAAGTTAAAGTTTCATTAATAGAAGCAATACCATTGCTGCTCTCCCTACTTTAAGACAACTGTCCAACCCATTTTGTCTTCTGTATGGCCCATTTGTATACTTGTGAGTGCTGAGTAGAGCTGCTGTGACACGGCACCCACTCCCCTATCTTTGTAAGACACCCTGAAATCTCCCAGTCACCCAAAAAGCAAAACGTGTGATAAGTCACGTACTGTTAGACTACGACATGCAAGAATATGAAATAGAGTTCAGCAAACTAAATACAGTAGATGTAGAGCAAATGTAAGGCTAAACCACTGGCAAGTGGATAGTGGTACTTCAAATATTTATGATGTATACATGATGGTGTTACAAGTTTTCAAGCAATGAAAGTCAAAACTCCTGCTATCCAAAAATGAAACCAGAATTAGGTTAATTACCTTTTATCCAAGTATGTTATGCTACTCACTGGTAGCAAACAAACAGCATCTCCAGTACAAAAAACTTCATCAGCATCGAACAGTTCTTCAACTGACACAAGTCGTTCCTCGACCTGCTTATTAGTATCAAGGAGCCAGTGAAATTTATAATCGATTCAGGAAAGTACAAGAAGTGTTTTTTGTGATTTCCATTGAAGAGTATATCAGATACATTTGATCAATGATCCATGTATTGATTGGTATTTTCAAGTGAAAATACATACCCGGAACCCTTGGCTGCGAGCAATATCAATAATACTTTTTCTTGTAATGCCGGGAAGAATTGTCCCTCTCAATACAGGAGTAGAGATTGTTTTGTCATAGTTCAGAAGCATCAAATCAAGTTATGGCACAAGAATGAAACAGGGATCAGAATACATATTTCAGTATGTGTCATTATGTTAAACTTGAACAGTCATCTTCATCTAATACCTGATTCATTAAACTAAAAGCTAGAAGGCTTGTGTCAAATGAAGCAAAATCTAGGACCAACAGGTAGATAAATGCCTGAATGATAACAAGGCCTCAAGGAGTCAAGGTAAACGATAAAGATGAGCGGAAGCTGAGTGCCATACATATGACTTGACTTTACTTACAAATGATGTAGACAAAGAACCTTTACAAAGATGCATGTCGCATAGGTCATTTTGATGACCAAAAATATGCACAAACACTATGCAGTCTAAAGCCTTTTAACCATTGCACCATCCATTGGCCCTCTCCATGTACTATTCCACATTAACATAAGCAAGAGCTGGAATATCTGTGACTCCACAAACAGTCTTAGTAGTTCATGATAAGCCCAAAATCTAGAAATAATACCCCTACCTTCACAATGAAGATGTTAGCTGTAGAAACCTCTTCCAGATATTTATTGTGGACAGAATCAAGATACAGTACATCAGAAAAACCATTTGCCTTGGCAGCAGATAGAGCCTTCAAAATCTGAAAAGAGAAATTTACTAGCCCCAATAATTTGGAGTACAATGAAACGGATACATTACTAGTCTGACAACTTCTTTTAACTTACTGCAGCATAGTTACTAATTGCATTTACATTTCCAACCCCACCAAGAGTTGCTCGATGGATTTCATTTTCCACCACCAGATTAATCGGTTTCAATTGCTTCTGTGATCATCACAATAAGTAGAGAGTCAGAGACGCATAAAAGCTATGAGAAACAGTAATAGCAAGTAAATCAAATTGTGTGAAAATATTACAAAAATTCTCAAATCAAACATCAGATTATGTATGACTACCACAAAAGTTCTCAATAATCAACATCAAGAGGACTGTCATAGCAATACATTGTAAAAAAAACACTTGAACTAGCAAATTAAATTCAAGGCATGCATAAGATCAAGGTTATTAACAGCATACCTCAAAATAATTCTCAACCAGGGTAACGTAAATCAAAAAGGTGAATTCAGGAG
The DNA here is from genome assembly GCA_019925255.1 of Litchi chinensis. Taxonomy (NCBI): domain Eukaryota; kingdom Viridiplantae; phylum Streptophyta; class Magnoliopsida; order Sapindales; family Sapindaceae; genus Litchi; species Litchi chinensis. The sequence continues at coordinate 8,501,415 of CM034468.1, read as the reverse complement.
CTGGTGTCACACTAAGAACAGCTCCACTTCCCATAAGTAGTGGCCGGATGTGTAAAACGCCTTTATCTGGAGGTGGAATCTGCAGTGCAGCATTGAACCCAATGACTAAGCCAGTACAACAGCAAGAAAATTTTTTTTTCATAGGTAAATGACATAAATTGCGTTACCCAACGTCTATTTGCCAATACAGTAACTTTTACAGCTTCTACAAACTGTTCGACAGTTGGTGCTGGCATGCACAATCGATCTGCACCTGTTCTCAAACGTAATCCATTTTCCTCAGGACGAAATAGCAAGATAGAATCATCTGGTTTCTTCTGGGCTTTCAAGTCTTCTATAATTGCCTGAATAGAGAAACAATTATAAAACCATAATGGCAAAGAGCTTTAAATCAGATCTCTGCAACATTCTAGTATTAAAGATGCACAAACTTAAAATATCTAAATCACTAACTGAATTGGATGACTTGGTGGAGAGTATAACCAAAACAACCAATTTATACAAATTCTCCTCTTGGGAAATTCCAAATTGACAAATTCTATAAATTAGAAGAGGTCTTCTTTTAAAAGGTACATGCTATTCAGCAAACTTGGACCATTCAGATACCCGTTTCTTATGCATACCGACAAATTTACCCTTCACACATGCAAATGCAACAGAATTCAGAATACGAATTTCAGAGAGCACTAGCATTTTCTTTTCAAAACAAAAAATCTACGACTACAAGCATGAAAGCTCAGGATTCTGGAAAGACTTTTATTCTACAGATCATCCCATGAGTCAATATTAAAGAACTAGACTCTGTAGTCATTACACTAACCTGGCCATAGTTCAAGATACAGGCTGAAGGAATCATTTGAATGTTCTGAAAAGGCTGCAAACTGCCATCTGAAAAGTTACCTTCTTCAGAACATCTCATAATATACATGTAGTCCGTTGGCACAGGATCAAATCCAAAGTTGTCCCAACTTCTACCAGCCAACTCAGATGTTTCCCTGTCATACTTGTCAAAATCTCTTACAGATTTATTAACAAGCACAAGCAAACACAAAACATTTGTGCTTTTTTTTTTGGTGAAATAAGAAAACTTTCATTCACCTTAAAAGGGGAAAAACAAACAGAGCTATTGAGACTAAGAGACGTGGGAACCAAAAAAATATATATATATATATATATATGCATGAGCAGCTTTATTACAAGCTCTAGGAACAAAAGTCAAAGAAATGTCTTTGTTACTACTCAGATCTCTTTAACATCCTGTACAACATTATCAATCTCATGCCTTAGAGAACAAAAGGCCCAAACATATTTTAACCACATTGCCATCAGACTCAATCCAAAACGGAGTAAAGCCTTTACGTAATGCTAAAGAGACACCTGCAAGAAGGATAGCACAAGCTTCAGCAGTTTCCAACAGGACCTACCAAACCTGTGGCAGCACAACCAACAACACCACACCTTGGTCATTTCTCAGCACAGAACCCAGACCAAACCTGCCTACCTTAGCCTTATCAACAGCAGCATCTGCGCTAAGCTTGAAGTGATAACAGGAAGGCGAACTCCATTTTAAAGCAAACACAAAAACTTGATAACTGGTGTAATAATAAGCATGATTCGAAATTAAGACTAGGGCAAAAATACCATGCATTTCATAATTCACCAGCACCAAATGGTATCAACATGTGCATCTAACATTTTCACTTAGCTGAATGCCTACCTCAAAAATTAAATTAGACAAGTCTGTAAACCATAAGCACATCATCAAAGGCATATGCTTGAACATTATCAATAAAAAAAGGTGTTGTTTAGAAAAAAATTTAATCAATTTAGAAGATAATAGTTATTCAATCAATACATTCATAACCAGTTGTTTATACACAATCTTAAAAACTCTTAAAACCATGAACCTATAACATAACAACAATGCCTTTCAAATTAAAAACATCTTTTTAAATCACTAGAAACCATAGAAATAGACAAAAATTGGGATATGCTGCAAAATAATCTTAAAAAATACAAAACTAGTCACATTACCTACAAGAATCTGAAGGAATTGCTTTGTTACATGTAGCTAAGTTTGGATAGGTGAGCAGGCCAGGTAGTGAAGGTGATCCAAACTGACTCTTACCATGAAACTGCAACACCGACACATGCAACCGAAAAAAAGAGGGATAAGTCTATTTTCCCCCTTATAGTTTGGTATAATAGCCAAAAAACCCCTTGTCTAAGAAAATCGCTAAGAACCCCCTTTATAAATTGTGAAGTAGATAAAATACCCCTTTTAGTTGAGAGAAATATCCAAAAAAACCCCTACCGTTAACTTGAACGTTAAAAGTTAATATTTGACCGTTAATGGGGAAGGGTAAAACCGGTAATTCGTTAGAAAATAAATTTAAAAAAAAATGATTAAACTAATGAGTGACACGTGTGGAGGGCATGTGAATAAAAATCAGATGAAAATGACCGATGGTCCCAAAGCTCCACCAAATCATCCTTTTTCTGTCCATCTGGTCCCCTTCTGCTCATGTAACCTTGGCGCCAAAAAAAAAACCCTAAACTAGTCATCGTCAATCTTTATAATGCAAAAAACTTCTTGCATGCATGTGTGATCCCATCTGGAACTGATATTGAGGAGTATTGTGGTGTGGTTAAGGGTGAGTTTGAAGGAGTTGTCGAGTGAGAAGGTGTACGTGGTCGTTGGAGTTACAGTAAGTTTCTTAAGTGTTTTTTTTTTCCATCTTTTTTGGTAAATGGTTATTTCATGTGTATGGTTTGGATGGTTGATGTTTATGTATATGGATTTTGCTCATTTCGATTTGTTAGGGTTTAAATCGAAAAAAAAAAATTGGGGGTTTTTCTGTTGGAAGATGGAAACACGTAATTGATAGTATAAAGGTGGTTTGTATAAGAGTGTAACATCATGTATGTGGTTTATTTACATAAAGAACAAGTTAGGGTGGGTGGATGATTTTGGTCACTTTCTGGTCACTTTCAGAAACTGGTTGCTTTCATGTTTATTGTTTTATATCACTTATTTTTGGTAAAATAATCAAAGGTATTTCTTATTGTTTTATATGTGTGATATTTATATGTGATGTTGTCGTGTTTATTAGTTATATGTGTTAAAGCATTGTCTTTATGTCGATTGTTATCTTCTTTGACATATTAATATTGAAAGATGGCTATGTGGGCGACATGGATGTTTGTATCTTTTTTGGTAACACATGTTTTATATGGATAGGGGGATGCAAAATCTGGTAGGAAGTATTGTAGCTCTGAAGTGATTGAACAATGTAAAGCAGAGCACAGTGCTTTTAAGAGCTAAGGAATATTTTTCGATATTAAGGTAAAGGAATATATGATTGTCCAGAATGATAACTAAAGTCAATATTTGGTTGGAATGGAGACTATAAATCAAGCCTTCAAAATGTTTTAGGCAATCATCTAATTATATATCTGAGTTGGCTTATTCTAAATTCTTAAAAACTCATTTGTTATTTTAATAGTGTCCTTGAAGTTACATGGACCATAAAAGTTACCAAGTGTGATTTGTTTAAAATCTATTGTCTATATGCGGGTAGTACATTATGATATTGAGAATTTCTTCAGATAAAGATTACAATATGTATATGTTTTTCTCTTTTTCTTTTTGGAAAAAAATATTACACTATGTATAATTAATTAAGTTTGTGTTTGGAGTTTTATAGATATCCATTAACTATGTAACAATCGTACGGTGAAAGTAGAAGACATGTGAATAAACTAGTGTTATTCTTTTTCCTTGCCATGTGTTTGTTAAGTTCTGGTGAGAGTAGAGTGCCTTGTATGTTTAGTTGGTGTACTATATCCAACAATTCACTGTGTAGTCATTATGTCAACAATTGAAAATGTGCAAAGCAAACTGCAGTCTTTCGAGGTCTTTCCTATGACATTGAAAGAGAATTAACTTATTGTCTTATTTTATTATCAATCGGATTTCAATGATTTTAAGTAGTACATTCCAATCAATATAAATTAGTTTGAAATGCCATGAAAAATTCTGTATATGAAATTGTCATGGTATCGATAGTCTTTATAATGTCTTCATATCTGATATATGTTCATACTTGTTAATAGTTGATATGTGATGTCTTAGTAAACTGGTTGTTAGTTGTTAATTATACAGAATTTTTCATGGCATTGACAGTCTTTATGATGTCTTCATATCTGATATATGTTCATACTTGTTAATAGTTGATATGTGATGTCTTAGTAAACTGGTTGTTAGTTGTAAATTATACAGAATTTTTTATGGCATTGACAGTCTTTATAATGTCTTCATATCTCATATATGTTCATACTTGTTAATAGTTTATATGTGATGTTTTAGTAAACAAGTGTTAGTTGTTAATTATAATTATTTTCATTTTGGCAGTAACAATGGCTTCGTTTTAGATATTTGTTGATGTATATGAAGAAAGGATAGACCTTGGGTGTTGGGATGTTGACCATGTTAGTCTAATAACCATAATTAACAATGTGAAACATGAGTATATTGGAGATAAAGATGTGCTTGACAAGGAGTGGTTGGTTTATGTGAAGTTGCCTTGGTGTAATGAAAATTTAGAGATTAGTAGTGATGGTGAGTTAGTGAAGGTGTTTAAAATGTTTGGAGATCACAATTGTACTAAGCTAATGTTTGAGATGAAGGAAAAACTAGGAAGTGAACCACCATCAGTAGATTCATGTTATAAACCTATTGTTGAAACTTTAGGGGATGATATTAATCGAGAGCCTTTAGAGGATTACTGGCCATTTTCATGGGGTGATCTAGAGGGTTTTAGTGATGTAAGGGATGATGAGGAAGAACACAACAATGTTAAAGATGTGGAGGCTGATTAATCTAGCAATGGCAACCAAATTGGTAAAGATATTGAGGAAAATATAGAATTGTTAGAGGGATATGAGTCAGGTGATGATTCTGGGTTTTCTAGCGATTCAGACGATGAAACAGGTGGCAATGTGGTGGATAGATTAATGAGGGGCAGTCCTTTTAAGAAGGGGGGAAATGGGGAAATAAAATTTCATGTGAACCAGGTGCATGATAGTGTATATAGCTTGAGGGAGACATTAAAAGATTATGCAATTCAAGAGGGGATTTCTTTGGATAGAGAGAAAAATGATAAGAGTAGATTGACTTATAAGTGTAAGGCAGTTGGTTGTCCATGGCGGATTCATGCATCAGAAATGGCAGATAAGAAGAGTATGAAGATTAGAATATATAATGACCTCCATGAGTGTGAAAGGGTGTACCAGAATGCAGAAGCAAAAGTGGCATGGATTGCTAGAAAGTTTGAGTCGCTTGTCAAAAGTAATCCTGAAATTAAGATTGGAGTGATTGCTGACCTATTGAGAAAGAGGTATAGGGTGAATGTTGACAAGAGAAAGTTGTGGAAAGCTAAACAAAAGGCATTGCATGGATTGGGAACTGATCATGCTGAGTGCTTTAAGCTCCTTAGACCTTATACAGAGATGGTTAGGTTATGTAATCCAGGTTCTGCAGCCTTTGTTCGCACTCAAGAGCCTCAACCAATATTTCACTGGTTTTTCCTCAGTTTTGAAACCTAAAAAGTAGGTTTTCTATAAAGGTGTAGACCCTTTATAGACCTTGATGGTTGCCATTTGAAAGGCCCATTTAGAGGAGTTCTACTGTCTGCTATCTGTTTAGATGCAAACAGTAGGGTTTTCCCTTTGGCAGTGTGTATATGTGAAGGTGAAACAAATGCAAGTTGGATGTGGTTTTTAAACCACCTTAAAGCATTTCTAAATTTTCCACATGGCAACCCACTTTGCTTCATGATTGACCGACAGAAAGGGGTGCTGGTTGCTGTGCAAAAAATCTTTCCTTATGCTTCTAATAGGTAAGACTTTTGCATGTTTGATATGTTATTTTTTTGGGTTAGCATACTATCTATTTTTATTTCTCATTTTGCAAATTTTGTGCGAACTAACTATTTTTTATTTCTTCATTTTGTAGATTTTGTGTAAGGCATAAATATGCCAACTTTAAGTAAACTTATCCTGGGTAAAAGCTGAAAAACTTGTTTTGGGCAGCTAGTAGGTCTTACAACCTCCATGATTTTAAAAAAAAAATTGAAAGATATAGCGGCTGAAAATGTAGAAGTTGCACGGTGGTTAGCCAATATAGAACCAACTCATTGGAGTAGACATGCATTTGATATTAGTATTAGATGTGATCATGTCACAAACAATTTGACTGAGTCCTTTAATAATATGTTAGGTGAACATATGGCAAAATCATACTTAAGTGTCCTAGAATGCACTAGAAGGATGGTCATGGAAAGGTTTGAAAAGAGAAAACAAGATTGTTTTAGATGGAAACATGAGATTCCTCCAACTGTCTACTCCAAAGTTATAAAAGCTAGTAAGGAACTCAAATTCTTAGATTGCTTGAAGCTGGGAATGGGGAGTTTGAGATTTTAGATGACAACAGGGCTTATGTTGTCAACTTAAGGAAACATACTTGTGGGTGTAGGGCATGGCAGAAAAGTGGTGTCCCTTGTAGGCATACAATAGCTGCTGTCAACCATTTAAATAAGATGTCTGATCTCACAACCAATGTCAAAGAATATGTACATCCAAGTTTGTCAAAAGTTGCCTTCATGAAGACATATAGCCAAATGATTCACCTCATTCCAGATCAATTTTCTTGGGTTCAAATTAATGCACAACCATTGTTGCCACCACCTGTAAAGAAAAGAGCTGGTAGACCGAAGAAAGTGAGGATAAGAGAACCAGGTGAGAAGCCTCCAGCGTCTACCTCCGCGACCAGAGCAGGTGCTGTTGTTTGCAAAAAATGTCGTCAACCAGGCCACAATAGTAGAACATGTGGAAAGAGACACAAGGTGGTCTTTATTTTTATTAACAAGTTATTTTTATTTGTTTTTTGCATTACTTGGTAATATTGTTGATTTTATTTTTTTTTAGGGACAAGGAAAGAAATTAGTCTCATCTTTACAGGGTGCACAATCTCAACCTTCAGAGGAGACTCTAATTCAAAGTGCACTATCATAACTCACTCAAGTAGAAAATTAATGTAAGCAAGGCCACATGATTTATGTCAGTACTGTTACTTTTTTCACATGATGTGTGTTTATAAAATTTTAGTATATGTTTGTGTCTATTTGGATGATATTTTCTATTATCTTTCTATTGGCAGCATGTTAGCATCTTTTTGTTGGCAACTTACTAACATGTTCATGTTTTGTTAGCAAGGTCAGATTAGTATTTATGCTGGCATCATGAACATGTTTTTGATTTTATTTTTTGGTCAGGTATTTGTTGTTAGCATTTTGTAGGCAGGTTGCTAACATGTTCATGTTTTGCTAGCAAGATCAAACTTAGTTTTTATGCTAGTATCATGAACATGTTTTTGGTTATATGTATATTTTTGTGATGATTTACGTATGTACTTGTCAGAATTGGAGCATTGCTTATATATATATATATATATTCATAAACATATACTTTTTACATTGAGTAGCAAAGCATTGCAATATATATTTATGAACATTTACCTTTTACATTGAGTAGTAAAGCATTCCAATGTTTACACAAAATACAACTAAATTTACTAGCACCAACACTGTCAACCATTCTTGCATTGTTTCTATTTTGTTCATTTTCTGGATGAAGCACCGTTCTAGGTTTTGCACTCTCACTTCTACACTTTCTATTTGATTCAGTTTTGATTGCATGTCTTCCATTTCTTTCCATCTTCCTTCTGTATGTGGCACCAACTCTGATTCAATCTCTTCCGCATCTGGCTCCCAAAAAGAGTAGTATTTGCACTGTCCAGTAGCACAGTGGAAATACAATTTCATTGGGTTGCTCACTAATTCAGATATCTTCACACTTGCCTTTTTTCGACAAAAGCATTTTCTGTTTTTGAACTTTATAACTCCTCCATTGATGTTGCATGATGAACTTGTTGCTTCCATCTACTTCTTGTTGTGGTTGTGAGTATTCAAATTTTGGGTGTGTCAATTGTGTGGGTGTGAATTTCGTGGTTGCCTTTTAGTTTTGGGTGTGTATGTTTTGCTCCTGTTCAAGCTACTTACAAATTGATATACATTTGCTTCAGGTTTGAGTGTGTGTGTGTGTGTGTTTTGCTTCTGTTCGGGTTGAAGACAGCCTTTTAAAGGCTTAAGACATGTGACCGTTGCACTCACAACGGTCACATGTTATTTTTTCATTTTTCTTTTATTTTTCCCCAACTTTAAGTGTAACTTAGGGGTAATATTGTCTTTCTACATACTATCATTGTCAGCACACCTTTTTCAGTAACAGATCTAACAGAAGGGGGAAAATGGATTTATGCTAAACTACAAGGAGGTTTTTAGCCATTCAGTCAAATAACAGGGGGATCCTTAGTATTATCCAAAAAAAAAGAAAAGAAAAAAACACTTGATGATTCAGAATTGAAAATTAGTTTATTGGTAATACAAACAAAAGGAAAAAGAAAGAGAACAAAATTGCCTTGAGAGATGATGAGTAATGGAGAAGTGTAGTAGTAGTAGCTGTTGGTGTTGTTGTAGCAGTGGACAAGAAGACGTAGTTGCTGAAGCTTTTCAACATGTCTGTGTTTAACAGTTATTTTTTCAGTTTTGATCGAATCTTGATAAAATGCGAAAGAGTTAGGTTCCTCGTGGACACATCACGCAACCATTTAACGGTATGAAATTTAAGTAAACATAAATTGTTAATATCCCTACAACATTGTTGAGTACACTCATACAATTTTTTCTAGATAGGCCCAAACTGAGATACTTCTCTTGAATAGATGTTTGTCCAATGGAAAACTAAATTTGGGCCGTCAATGAATTGTAATTGAGTTGTGATAAAAAATTGTGTGAGCACCTCAAAATTGTAATTTCAACATCATAAACCAACTCTTTAAAGTTTAGAAAGTAAGTTAACTTTAAAATTATTATATATAATTGTTTATTGAGAACTTTACGTAACATATATCAAATGAAAAAATTCATAATAAAAGGATTCTTGATCATCTTCTAATTAATGTAATCTTTGTAGAGAAAATAAAACTTACAAAAAAAGTTCTGAAAATCTCTCATTGATTTCATGAAATCTGATTATGTTTTATTCTACACAAATGATCTGCTTCTGCATTTTATATGCAGGATTTGCTTACAATCCAAGCTATCACTGCCTGACTAATTCTAAACAATCATTGGTTGAGAAATGATGTGCTGGCATCCTTAACTAACTTTCCCGCCTAATGAAATGATGATCTGGTACTGCTGGTCTATCATAGTTGATCTTGATTGACTCATCATAATGATGACCTTGGAGGATATTTATAGACTCTCCTTGTGAATGACTCTACTGAACTTCCTGTGAATGGTTCTGCTTAGCTCTTATAAGCTGATCACTCTCTCTAACACATAAATAAAAATTAAATAATTTTTTAAATAACGTAATTTTTAAAATGAAAAACAAAACCCATGAAAAAAGCACATATATTGTGCAATTCTATGGTTGGTTCTCAGTACTGCTATTTCTGAGAAACGAAGGCCTGGGTTTTCATCAGGCATATATACATATATTAATGTTGATCTCAGCTTTTACATATTTCTTTTACTTTTTTGTACGTTGATTTATGATTTACTTTTAGGAATTTATTATGCTGTCGCCTGAAGGAGAAGATGTAGTAGACAAAAGTCTTCATCAATTCTCGTGTGTGTGTGTGTGTGTATGAAATGCACCATTATCATATAACAGAGTTATGAAAAATTTTGCCACAAATCACGGTCTATCTATACCAAATCGTCAAACTAGTGCAGAATGAAAACTTTCCCGCGAATCATGTCCTATCTTAATACAATCAGACTTGTAAAGAATGAAGTAGCGTTTGATGTAAAAATATACAGTTGTTTAACAATATGTAAACAAAGAGAAACACATGGGTTCACACAGAAAAGTAAATGTTGTTGTGCCCAAACATGCTTAAAATTGTTTTGAGTAACATTTTCGTGACAACATGTATGTAAATTAACAAGTGCAGCACTGTTATCTTTCACAAATTAATTAAATCAACAAATGAAAATCCACCACATCAAATAAATCTTGAGAAAACTCCATTTTAATCTTTGAGATTTCGAAAAATATCAAGTTTTTAAAACTCATTTAAAAATCGTTCTTTTAATCTCTAACTTTTTTAAAACTCTTCAAAAAAATTCAAACCGTCAGTCAATTGACGGGTCAATGATAACAATTAATTAGGACAAGAAGGATAAGATAGTCTTTTCGTGTGAAAGCCTAGGATCGTGACATATAAATGGCTAAAATTTTAAAATATAAAAAAATATTAAAAATTTGTAAAATTAATAAAACTGGGTTGATGAATCTAGAAATTCAAAGATGAAAAACAACATCAAACCACATCATCAATTCCTTAACAATTCATCAAACCGTCACATCATCGAGCTTTCAGTAGTTCTTCAACAACATTTGCTTCTTCTTCATAAAAAACAATCAAATTTGAATGGAAAATTAAAAAAAAAAATCGAAACCACAAAACAACAATCAAAAAATCGAAACCACAAAACAATAATAAAAAAATCGAAACCACAAAGAACAATCAAAAAATCAAGACCATGATATTATTCCTCATCAATCCATAACAACAATCAAGCCCTCTTCAACTCAAAATCAAAAGTGGGTTCTCTCTTCAACGTCAAATGAAGAAAAAATTTCATCAAACCTATCAAATTCATCAACAACAAACTAGATTTGGAGAAAAAAATTAAAAAACAGAGAAATTTAACATTTAAAAAAATATAAAAAAATTTTCATGACCGGTGATCAGCATCGACCATGAAGAATCGACCATGAAAAACAAATATTCACCAAACTTGAAGAAAAGCGAGCAATATGAAACGAACAAAACCTACCATCGGTTTGCGTTGTCGTCTCTCTCCTTCAATGACTATTCGGCAAGGTGGAGAGAGAAGGAGAGAAAAGGGAAGCGAACGAAAATTACAACTGTGATGGACGGTGGAGATGTCATACATTTTTTGTTTCTATTTTTATACCATACGATAGACGAGGAAGTGGACAACGGGATTAAGAGAGAGCGGCGATAGATATGGGAGGAAATGCCTCGCTCAGATGGGTAGTCAGCTTCATTTTTTTTTCCTACTTTTATTATTATTATTATTATTTGGTTTTTGTTTATGTAAGTTCCAACTCCACCGTTCATCTCTTAAATGGATGGTGGAGATGCATTTTCTATTCTATTTTTTATTTATTTTTTTTAATTTAAGTTTGTATAATTTATTTTTATTTTTATTTTTTTATTAATTCATTTTATTTATTTTTTAATTCATTTTTAATTAATCTTTTGTCAATTAACTTTTAAATTCCCATTAACAACCATTAAGGACAAAAATATCTTTTTACTCATTTTGTCTATGTTAACTATCAATTGACCGATGGTTTAAAATTTTTTGAAGAGTTTTGAAAAAGTTATAAATTAAAAAAGTTGTTTCCAAAAGAATTTTAAAATTTTGATATTTTTTAAAATTTCATAGACTAAAATAAAGTTTTTCTATAAATCTTTTAAGTCGATATAACCAATGCGTAAGTAATCAGTTTGGATGCTTTCTGAAACGTGTGCAGATAGAAATCAATGGCAATGCCTCTTATATATTTTTGTCACTAAAACCTCCCTAATTATAAGAAATTATTAGTTGAAAGAAGAGATTTCATTGATTTGGAAATAAAAAAAATAATTATTTGCATGCAGAAGCAAGAAAACATGCTTGAAGAGAAGATGATGGAACACGTAAAGACTAGGAAGTTCAGGATTGTTGTTATGTTGTAGTAAGTCCCATGGTGTTGGTTGTAGGCGCTGGTATTTATGAGTTTCATATTTAACATGAATGGTACAATAGCCATAGGGATTGGAATTGCCCCTTTGTTATTTAAGTTGAGGAGCACGGCAGTGGCAGTGGATTGAGCTTCAAGATTGAGGCCAGGCCAGTCACGGCAGAGACAGTGCTGTCCTTCAGGGATGGACTCGTAAACGGAGGGCAGATGCTTCCCGCAGCCGCTCCCATGTGGTCTTCCCGCAACTTGAACAGTTCACCTCGTAGCACATCTTCCTTGCTATTGTTATTACTGGAGATTTTTGAGATTTTAACTTGGATTTGCCTGCTTTTATAGACATCAAGGTCTTCGCTTGGTATGACAATTGGCAATTGAGTCTTATCTGTACAACAATTATCTGATAAGGACAAGGTCATAGTTAAAATTGTTCAACCTGTCATTTAAACTGAATAATTAAATTGTTTGAGATAGTTTTAATTTATTGATTTTGATAAAAATAAAAAATAAATAAATTGAAAGTCATGAACAATACAATAATGATTTGAATGAGATCCACTTTAAAAATGGAAATTTATTTTGTTTGAAGTAGTTTTTGCTCGTTAGTTTTTATTGTTAAGAAAAAGGAAACTCATGAACATTTCAGTAATGTACTGTAAAACTGCTTTTTATATCCAAAATACTTACAAGGTTTTTTGGTTTACACATTTAAAAAAGCTCCTTTAATTAGGATATGACTTATGAAGCCAGACCTTTTGGAACGCTAACCATAAAAATTTTGAGAAAAAGAAATTTTATTCGTATTTTGTAGTCAAATATAATATGAAAATTTAAAAAAATATGTTGTTTTTTCCCATGAAAGTCAAACTTTTCCAAAAAAAGGCTATTCGTGCATTCAGAGTTTTAAAATTTTATTTATTCACGCGAAGAATTAAAGGAAAACAAAAAATTGTTTTGAGAGATGATGAGTAATGGAGAAGTGGTCATCGTCGTTGTAAAAGTAACTGGGTTGATGGACGAGCAGAAATGGTTTAGCAGTAGTTGAGAAGAAGATGCTGTCGTTGTTAGCCATCTCTAAGACACATGGGTGGTGGCATTGGCAAGTGGCAACTCAATCTTATTCGCACAACAATTAATCAATATGGATAGGTAATAAAGAGATCAAAAGAGATATTTTAATTAATTGTTTTATCATATTATTTAAAAATTTTCAAGTCGCCTCAAGGTGACCGAAAATGAATTATTGGTTTGTCTTGTTAGTAGTAAGTAGAAGTCGGTAAAGCACACACAAATAGAAAAATAAAGAGATTACGTGCTTAGGAAAAATTTTCATGGCTACCAAGTTCATGAACATTCTTTCTACTATAGAAGAATCTCTCAGTTTCAAAAAAAAATAAAAAATAAAAAACATAGACAAAGGTATTTGATACTAGCTTATGGGTACAGTTAATACTCATACCTAATTTAATTATTAAAAAAAAAAAGTAAAAAGTAAAAAGAGAGTAGTGGAAATGCTAAAAATTATCATCAAATTTAGCTTCCTTTGTGAAAAAGTCAATGGATTAATAGTTTCAGTTTTTATATCATCTAAAATTATAAATAGTCAATTTTATTCTTAATGAATAAGTACACAACCAGTACACAAATACAAATCATGGTCCAACTTCACCTTTGAAAGGTGCATGTGCACGACCTACCTACACGAATGCAACTACAACTCCAACTTGTGATGTGTTTCACCCCGTTGCTTGGATATATTTCTTTTTTCAATTGATTTTTTTATTTAAGTTCGTAATATCAATTCATTTTTTTACTTAAATTAGTTTTCACCTTCTAAAAATGGGTATCTAATTAAATGGGTTTTCTCGCCACTTAGATTGCTTTTCCTATTTCTACAAATAGATACTAAATTATTGAGAGTAGGTACCGAAATGGTCGAAGTAGATACCTAACTTATGGAAATAGGTACTATTTTCAACAATTTTGATACAACCCATGAATCCAGACCCCTAAAATCATTGCTTTTAATAAACCCAAACCCCTGGCTTCCTTTCTTTTCTTTTCAAACAAAAATTGTTCTCATAAACTACACTAGAACCTTATTTACACCTAAAACAAATCAATAAATTCACACAACAATGATAAATTTCAATTAAACTTAACAACACAAAGACATAATTAGGGTTGATGATTCACGACCCTTTTCCACCGTTACAAATCATACACCATTGTCATCATCGTCATCGTTTATCGATTGTTATCATCATCATTATCTTCTTCTTCTTCTTCTTCTTCTTCTTTTCTGTGCCTTTAAAAGTCACCTAAAAATGTGAGTACCCGCCCTTATCGCCACCATCATCATTGTAGTGGTGGTTGTTGTCATCATCACCATTGCTTATCAATTATTGTCTTCTCCTTTTCCTTCTCTCTCTTTTTCTCTCCTGCTATTGTCTTCTCTTTCACCCTAAAAATTGACTTTTTATCTAGGCATCTTTATCTCAAACTCATAGTAAGTGACATAAAAACATAAACTATTAGTTAAGTAATATTTTCATAATGGACATTGTTATTACTTCCATTAACAAAAAGATCTCTTAAAAAAATTCTTCTTCTACAAGAAACTAAAAGCATTTTTCTATTAGACTTCCAAATCAATCTGATGCATCTACATAGTGTTACAATTCTAAATCAAATTTGACACTCCAATAGGTTTGTAATAGGTTTTAATTTTGAAATTTAACAATTTAAGAAAAGGATTGGAAGTTTGAACTTTTTCAATAACTAATAATGTATTTTAAAAGAGTTTTTCTTACCAAGTGATTTTTTTTTTTTTAATTCTTACCAATAGAGAATATATTATATTTTTGTTACAAGTACTTAATTTAAGATTATGTTACCCTATTCAATAAAAATTAAACATTTTTGGTAATATCATTTATGAATTACTTAATTTATTTTAATCGCAAGCGTGTACATATATACATTAATATTGTAATCCAAGCAAATTAAAATTACACACCTACATAAATTTGCACTCCTAGCCCAAATACGAGACACCTATCTCTCATCATATTAACAGTAAAGACCCATTTGATGGATCGACAATTTTGTGGATAGGATTAAAAATTACCCATCCCACGAAGTCCAAGGTTTGGGCATGGCAAGAAAAGGGAAGTTTTCCTTCCCAAGATCAAGTGGGCCCCACATAATTTCATGCATGAGTAAGATTTTGGAACAAATTAAGAGCATCTTCAATGTAAATATAGATTATATTTTTAAAAAAATAGATATATTATCAATATCAAGAAAATGTACATCATATATGATATAAACATGTATTGATAGGAACTCAAGTTAATTTAAAAAGACTTTCTAATGTTATTCCATTCATGTTAATGATAAACAGTCAAACAATAATATATCATTAAAGTAAATTACTATAAAATATTATTTGATGGAAATCTCCATCATTTATTGTTGACATGGTTATTTATGAGACTCTCTATAAATAAACATTGAGATTGACAGTCTCTATTCTTTTATTTTTTTGTCATATCAGTTTGATAGCGATTATGAAAGTTTGCATTATAGAGATTAATTTTAACCCTCTGTCAATTTATCCTAAGTAGCACTTCATATTTTTACAATACATACTTGCATTAGAGATGCTCTAATATTGGTGGGTTTCAAAAATCCCGTTAAATTGGGATTTTTTTATCTTTTTAATTTATAATGAATATAATAAATTAATAACTATACTATTAAATATATTTATAATTATAAGTTTCTATAAAATATTTTTATAAAGTAAAATCTTTTAATATTATTTGAAAATATATCATATTTAAGCAATTTCTGATTTTATTATTTATTATTTACATTAAATATTTTTAAAAATAATTGAAATATTTTTATTTAAAAATTAATTTAATTTAATATTAAATTAGATTAGTTAAATCTAATCCAATCTCAACTCAACAAACATGTTGTTATACTCATTTCCTGGATCGGCCCAAATGGCCCAACTCAGGCCTTATTTACTTAAATAGAAGTAAGGGCCCAGGAGGCCCAAGGCTGGAACCAATGGCTGCCAGCCCAGCTCATGAGGTCGCCCAGGTCGCAAGCCAGCAACAGTTCCCAGGATGCCCCCTGCTCGTACCTTCAGCTCGGGGAGCCCGCGAGGTCGCGAGCTCGCATGGACCCCCAGATCGCCTTACCTTTCCTTTTGGCCATGTCAGCTCTCCTCTAGTGTGTATCACCTGGCTGACCAGAAGGCTTACCCAGGGGATACCGTGTATAGCAAGTTGTCAGAATCACCAACCCTCATGATTTCCCGCCGGAAACTGCTTACACAATTACCCAGAAGCATTTAATGAAGTAAGGCTTCTTCAGGTATATTAAATGCAGATCTGTGCAGGAAGAAAATCATCATTACCTTTACAATTAATGCAGCATGACAATGTCAGGATTAGTTAAAACTAGCCGTTGTCAGTAACGTGTGTAACTTTCTTTGTATTTTTATATTGTCTTCCCCCCTTCTCTATAAAGGGGGGAGACATTTTTACTGTACCGACAAGCTGAACATACTAGAAAACTATCACTCTGCCAGAATTATCCCAGAAGTGGCCGTGGACGTAGGTGCAATCACCGAACCACGTAAAAATCTTTGTGTTCTTTCTCTCTCTCTCTCTCTCTTTCTCTTTAATTTCTTGCTGGTCGCCTTATTAAATCCGACCAATCACCAAGACCGACATTCCTCCACCTGAATTAAACACCACCAACCTAGAACTTCATTAATTGCCCATTTACTACCCTTCCATTAGTACGATCAAAACTGTTAATTAATTACCAAGTCCGCTGTCTGGGCCCCAGAATCTCTAGTTGACCGTTTCCGAACGTCAACACATGTTAAGTATTTATCCAATCTCATTCAATCTTATGCATTGCATGGGGCCTAAGTTTGATAGAATCTTTCAAACTTAATTTTTCAATAACTTTTAAAGTAATTTTTCTCTTTTTGTGTCAATTTAGGTTTTTTCTTTTTTTGTTGATTTAAATTTATGCTACTTTTGGTGCTTTTTTTTTTTTTTATTGAGTACACTTTTGGTGCTTGTTGGTTTTCATTGAATAAGTTGTTTTGACCTTTTAAATGTAGGATTGGCATTTGTATCCTTATATATATATATATATATATATATATATAAATCCTCGAACCACATAGATAATAGAGTAACACTCCTATTCATTAAAGCTAATGGGGCTCAAATTTAAATGACTTAACTCCATGGATTAAATTGGCTATCACCTCGCCTCCAAAGCCAATAATACAATCTTGAGATAACATAAAATCCCAACTTTGTAAGCATAAAAACAATTCTGATTTCTGCCACTTTTTGTTTGCCAAGAACTGCTCTAATCGTTCTTGTATATTACTAGACCCCTCTTTTTATTTTCTAGGTGAACTTAACCCGAATATCGTAGTTAATCAAGTCACATTATTCAACAACATTATGACTTCAAACATACCCACATCTATCATTTTTTAACGCTTCATTTTTTTCCCTGCATGTAGAAGCTTGTTGAAATACATGGTTGATTAATAATCATCAGATTGTAATTCAAAGACCTATAAAATTTAAGGGTTTAAAAATTATAAATAAAAAAAAAAAAGAAAAAAAAGATAGTTATTTTTCATAAGTACACCGTAACTATATAATGAAAGTACAATACCAAGATAGTTATTTTTAATAAGTATGCCGAAACTACATAATGGAAGTACAATACCAACACATGCAAGAACATTTTTTATTTAAAAAAACAAACACATGCAAGAACTTGATGATTTCAATTTTTATTGACAAATAAAAATTAGTTTATTAGTGGATTCAAAAAAAAAAAATGTTTATTGGTAATACAAAGAAAAAAGGGAAAAAATTAGTTTGAGAGATACGTGAGTGATAGAGAAGTGTTGACTATATAAAACCAACATTTCCTTAAATTTTAATTTAATAGATAATTTATATTGATATTTAAAAATATAAATGTATATATTTATTTTTTTTATTTGATTCACAAAGTTTGCGTTTATAACCAAGGGAAAATTTTAAAATAAGTCAAAATGTAAATATTAATTCGTTATTAGGCCAAAACTAATTTGAAATCATTTTTTACGCACACGAAAAAATATTGACAACCTATATTCCTACCTAAATACCTCTAAATTATCTATTTAACAAGACATCACGCAAATAATCATGAAAGATGTCTAGCATCTGTTTTCAAGTGTGTATGGATTTACTAAAATTCTCCACCATTGTTGAAGCTTAACCCTTTTTATCATTCTTTTCGGTTCAAGTAGGCCCAAATTGCAACAAGATCCATGAGGCATTCTTTTTACATTTGCGTTGATGCAATGGTAATTGGTAAGGTTAATTTGGGCCCCGCATAGATTTTAATAATAATAATAACACATTAATCTCTTCAATTTCATGTGTGATCAAGGTTTTCATTTCTTTCCAAACAAATTGCTACCAAGAATAAGTAACAGTTTTGCATTTAAGCAAAGTAGCCACATGAAAGAGAAACATCCATTACTAATCGTAGCTGGGTTACAAATGCAAAGAGATTGAAAAAAAAAAACAACAATATAACCCTCCACCAGAGGGCAAAAGAAGCAGACATCAGAGAATGATACAATAAGAAGAGGACTGAAGTTGAGGATCATCAGCATCAGCAGTCGACTGACCATCAAGATTGACGCCAGGCCACCCTACCAGAGACAGTGCTGAGGGATGGTCTTGTAAACAGAAGGCAAATGCCCGCCACAGCCGCCCGACGTGGTCTTGCCGCAGCTTGAACACATCGCCTGTTAGCACATCTTCCTAGCCAATCTTATCACAGGAGAGATTTGGAAGAATTGGGATGTTAAGTTGAACTGGCCTACCTTGATCGACATCAAACTGTTTGACTTTAGTATTGCAACTGGCGAATCCATCTTATCTCTACTTTATGACGAGGAGAGACCTATTTAATCATTTTATTTTGTTATATCATTATTTAGAATTGTTCAGAGCCGGCTAAAGACATTAGGCAAATTTGAGATTGGTCTCTCTGCCGGCAAAATGAATTTACAAATTTTGCAACTCTATTTTTCAATTTAATTTTTATTACTAAATTGGTTCCGGTTCAAAGACCCTTTTAATTTTCTATATTATTTCGGATTTTCTTTTTTTTTGGAAAAAATATTTAGTTTTTTTTTTGTGAAATGTAATCACTTTAGTTGTGTCGATGTATGAATTTGGTCAATCAAAGTTCAAAGTCCAATACCTACAATCAAATAGAAACAAAGCAAAAACAGAAAGATCAAAGAGGAAGAACAAAGATTTTACAATGATTTTTACATGGTTCGGCCAGAATGGTGTCTACGTCCACGACTATGTTCTCTGGTAATTTTGGTAAGGTCACAATATATTATTCAGTATCATTCGTTTATAATGAAATTTTAACCCTTATTTATAGTATGGGACATTACAGTTTGAATGCAATTAAAACAGAAAAGAATTTTACATTAATTATACTTTCAAATCAGTTTCCACCGTATCTGAGATAAATCACACCATATCAGGGATTAATTCTATCGATATAAGAATTTGAATTTATTTCTGATTCTAGTAGTTGACTTCTTTTCAATTTGGCATGTTGTCATTTTGAAAAATTCTCTTAACGGGTGCTTTGATTTGCAAGTTGGAACTTGCCTTGAATGACTTCGAGCTGGGTATAAGGCGAGTTGGATTGTGACTGACTAGCGACCTGAGAAGTGTATTAGCAAACTACGAGCTCATTTGTGCAAACTGGGTGCTAGCGAACTGGGCCTTCGTCTATTAGGTCAATTCATTGGATCAGTTCCTTAGGCTTTTACTAGCTCATTTATGTAGTCCCAAATATACCCACAACAAGTTGTTACTTCTTCCATATTATATATAATCATTTTAGTTATTTTTAATCCATTTCAAAATCGTCCATTTCTATCATTAATTTTTATTGTAAATATGTTTAGCAAACTATGAATTTAGATAAGAAAAATCAAAAGAAAAATAAAATTAGTTCAATCACAAAAAAGCCCTTGATAAAAGCAATAAGATAGTTTTAATTGAAAAGATTCGATCATTGATAAAACTTTATATATATATATATATATATATATATTTATAATCGATGAAGGAAACCTAATTTCATACTTTTGTCGTAGGAGTTAGGCCTAAGTCATATTTTAGCCAGTTCTGAAAATGTTTGTATATGATAATAAATTCTAGATAGATGCGATAGGTTGTAGGTCAAGAAAATATAAATGGAACCACAGGATGCTTTTGAATACGTTTTAAAATGGTAATTTTGGAATGTATTTTCATAAACAAAAAAACATGTTTTGAAAATGACGTTTTCAAAAACGATAATGCGTTTGATAGTATTTTTTAAAATACATTTCGAAAACGAAAAAGGATAAAGGGTGTTTGGAATTGTTTTTAAAATGAAGTTTTTGAAAACTATTTTTAAAAATGAAAGACATATTTTAAAAATGATGTTTTTAAAAATATAATATGTTTGCTAGGATTTCTCTTGCTTCATGTTGTGTTGTTTTCTCTTATATCATTTTGTGTTGTTGTTGTTTTTACTTTGTGTTTTGATGTTTTTATAGTTTAATCAGGATTGTTAAGGTTTGGTGTAGGTTAGTTGGATTCAATTATGTCAAAGTATTTTCATACTCGGAAATCGTTTGGCTTTCCATCTGGCCATCTTAATTCTCTCCTCTATAGAGGATTTGGTCTGGGTGTATATAGTTATTCTTTGTATTCCCAAATTTGGTTGAGTGTTTGATTGTATTTTTAGTGTGCCCAAATTTAGGTGAATGTTAATAAATATCCAACTTATTTCAATAAAAAATAAAAACAACCTTAAAATGATGAAAGTCTGGATTTCGAAAACATTTACTTTTTGCGTTGTTTTCTTTACCCTTTGTCTGGGGGTCGGGTAACAGAGAAATTGGGCCCTGATGGACAAGGCTGAAACTACGTCCTAGCTAAAGCCCAATGATATATATGAACTGGATTATTTAACAATCGGGCTCAGCTTGCAAGTCTATAAATGGAGCAACTCAACTCCATTTCAAACATCATATCACGCCACTCCTCATGGCTTACGGATTAGCAATTCGCTTTCAAAGACAAAGAATTTGATAGATCTGCCTTAAGAAAAGACACTTGCAATATAATATATTCAAACCTATCATTTTTTTCTTAAATATTTTTTGTACAGTTCAGATATTTACTTTCATTCATTACTAGTAAATAACAAAATGAGAGATTTCAATACTCACACGAAGTATGATATATATTTGATGAAAATTAGACCTCCAACCTTCAAAGTCCACAACCACTATATTAAAAGGTAATGTGTTTTGAAACTCATCATTTTGTACAGTCCAGATATTTACTTTCATTCATTACTAGTAAATAGCAAAATGAGAGGTTTCAATATTCACGCGAGCTATGATATATATTTGATAAAAATTAGACCTCGAACCTTCAAAGTCCACAACCACTATATTAAGAGGTAATGTGTTTTGAAACTCATCATTTTGATGTTTACTGGCATTTCATACATCCAAAATAGCTCTCAAATTTAGGATATCATTCAAAATTATAGATTAATACTTAACTATAATCTCATATAATATAACACAATTGGAATATTTAAATTTTAAATTTTGAAGTTGTACTAAATTCATATTTAGATATAGATAAATGGATGAGAATTAAGTAAAACGTAATAAATTTATTTGTGCTAGTCGAGTGACAAGTGCCAACATGTTATTTGTGATGTCTTTACAACTCTCATTGCAGCCATGTCTAGTAGCAATGGGCTAAATGTAGTGCCACAAATCTTTTTGGCGATTGCACTCTTTGAAGGGCCATGCTTACAAGCATGTCCACAGTCAAATGTGGGGATTGCCTGTTGCTTTAATTCAAACAGCCCATATAAGCAAAATGTTCTATATATCTCTATGCCCATAACGTTGAACAGCCTTTTGCCAGGACTTCTGTACACATGTCTAGTTTGTATACCAGTAGAACCAACATCACAACATATCATGTCTATTATCTGGCAACATGTCACGTTTATCATCTGCCTAGCTAGCTAAGCACTTTTACTTTTATTAACTTCGAGAAACTCAAAAATCCATTGTCGTCCAGTGGTTAGGATATCTGGCTTTCACCCAGGAGACCCGGGTTCAATTCCCGGCAATGGAAAACTTTTTTCAACTTTTTATTTTCTTTACATTATCAAAATTTCAGTTTTTGTTATTCTTAACATTATCAAAATTTCATTTATGGAAAGAAATAAGAAAGCAGTAGTGCAGTCTAGTCACCTTCGTTAATGGCGGGTGAGGTGGGGGCAGAGATGAGATGGTCTCTCTTTCTTTTTGGTCACAGTGACGGTCTCAGTGGATGGCATAACATGATAATATGATGGTTGAATCTGAAATTTAAGTTAAAGTGGCAACAGGAGAAGCAATTAGTTGAGATTGAGGACAATCTGTGTGGGGTACACTTAGCTTTGCTTTTGAGAAAGTCGGTGCCATGCTTATTATGCTCTCATCATCTCATTGAAATCAAAGACGATTATGTTTCTTTGACTAGACTACTCTTGTCCCACTTCCAAGCTATTCGTTACTATAACCCCCTCTTATACACACTAATAATACATATGCTAATGTTATCATGATCAAGATTATTATTTGAAATTCTTATCTTAATAAACACTTCATACTATTTTAGAGTAATTCTCAATGTAGACATGCAGTTTGTTCTAAATATATATAGTTCTATGCATCCTAACATGATCATGTACATGCTTAGCTACAAATTTCTTCAAATTATCTGACCATGTATAGTGCCATTCCAGTTCAATTTGTTGGCACTAGTGTGGTGTAACTATTGTTAAATGCTTCTCCAACTTCGAAGAAAATAACTAATTAACAAGGAAGTAAATGGGCATGATGTGTTTCTTAATTGCATAATTAGTCAAGTACGACAAGCCAAAGTGGGTATTTGAGCTTTCAAGACTTCCCTTGTTTGGGCATCGAATAATTCTCTAGGCGTAAGAAAAGTTGAAGAAAGATTTATAGGCTTTTAATGTCCTCCATTTTGTCTTTAAATGCAAAACTAGATTTGGTGGCATATTAAAGCAAATTTAATTAACCCATTATTCTTCCGCGTATGCTTAATTAACAAAAAGAACCACTACTACAAGATCTTAAATGATGCGTCACGAGTAAAAGCTCTCTTAATCAGCGGAGTAGATGTACATAGATTCCTATGATAATGCTGAAAAAGTGAGCTAGGCTAGTGATAACGTAGATTGCAATCAATAATAAACAAGTTGTAGTAGAAATGCAGACAAAAGTGGTCGCTTTCCTTGATATGGACGGTTGGCATATAAAGAAAAGAGATGTAGAAAAGCCAAACAAAGAGCACAATCCTGCACTACCACTGGTCGGCCCTGGCCTTAAAGCCCGCAACATTGCTGAAACCTTATCTCCAACACCACCTCTCTACCTCCTCTCTCATTCCCTACTTTCTTTCCTATATATTTCTCTCCTAATCATAATCTCTTCAGAATCGAATGATCCATTATGCCAAATCATTGGTAGGCCTCCACCTTGTCTATCCCTTGCCACCATTCC
Organism: Litchi chinensis; assembly: GCA_019925255.1. Classification (NCBI taxonomy): domain Eukaryota; kingdom Viridiplantae; phylum Streptophyta; class Magnoliopsida; order Sapindales; family Sapindaceae; genus Litchi; species Litchi chinensis. Next base: position 8,477,765 of record CM034468.1, on the reverse strand, counting down.
ACGTGTTCTAGTCCCTGTATCATGTTCTCACAAGCAACGAAGAGCCGACAAGGGTTGTATTCAGAAATTAAATTATAAGCATTTTTGTTGAGATCAAATTATAAATTAGTTATCTAGTTCTAAATATATTCAAGCAAAGCAAATTTTTTAATTTTATTACAAATTATCTACCCACCATTTTTTTAGGTTTGTTAACATTAAATATCTAAGGGATAAAGTTATCTTTTGACTTTATTTACCTTATTTTTATTTTTATTTTTATTTTAAAATATAATTAATTTTATAACTAAAAAATATAATTAATTTTTTTTCAAGTCAAATCTCCACCATCCAATATGTTGATGCTCAGTGGAGATTAACTTTAAAAAGTCAAACAATTATTTTTAAAAAAAAAGGAAAAAATGAATAATGAATATAAAGAATAAATAAAGAATAAAGAAATTGAAAAAAAAAAAAAAGAAGAAGAAGGGGAAAAAAAAAAAAAAAAAAAACAACAACAACAACCAAACCACATCATAAAGATCAATATCAAATCTCCTTCATCTTAAACACCTTTCATGATCAACAACCAACCCAACCAAATTTGATCATCATCTTCAAAGCCATGAAACATAACCAAACTCAATCTAGTTCAAAGAAAAACAAGCACAAACCCGAAAAGTCACCATTTCCTTCTCATCGGTCTCTTGGTCCCTGCAAATTGCTATCTGCAAATCGTCAATCTCTTGGTCTCTTGATTTCCTGCAATCGTTGTCCTCATCATCATTAACACCAACATCCAGCTGTTATCCTCTTCATCATTACAATTCTCTTCATCATCTGGGTAATGACCAAATGTACACTTCATCTGGGTTTAAATTAATGAACCCAGATGAAGATTTTGTCGAACCCAGATGAAGGTTCGTTTGGGTTTCAGATGAAGAACATTTTTTTTTTAATTATTTGATTGTAATTTGGTGTTGAAACACACATTTTATTTGTTGAATTGATGATAATTTTGGTTGAAGATGAGAGCGACAAGAGATTGAAGATGATGATTTGCAAGAGAGGTCGAAGTTGAAATTTTTTGGGGATTTGTGTGTGTGTGTCTGTGTGTCTGTGTCTGTGTGTACACTTCATCTGGGTTTAAATTAATGAACCCAGATGAAGATTTTGTCGAACCCAAATGAAGGTTCGTTTGGGTTTCAGATGAAGAACATTTTTTTTTAATTATTTGATTGTAATTTGGTGTTGAAACACACATTTTATTTGTTGAATTGATGATAATTTTGGTTGAAGATGAGAGCGACAAGAGGTTGAAGATGATGATTTGCAAGAGAGGTCGAAGTTGAAATTTTTTGGGGATTTTTGTGTGTGTGTTTTTTTTTCTATTCGTGTGTTTTTAGTGGATTTTTGGTGATTGAAATACTGGTTTTGTTTTATTGATGATGACAATTTTGAGTTGATGATTGATGCTGATGATTTTGATTGAAGATGAGATGGAGGAGAGGTTGAAGATGATTTATAGAAGATGATTTTTTTCCCAATTTTTTCGTTATGGAGATCTAATCCATATTTTTTTCTCAATTTTTTGAAATTCCACTTTTGTTTAAATACTTGATCTCCACCATCTGTCACTCTTGATGGATGGTGGAGATCCAACAATTATTATTTATGAATTTTTTATTACTATTGTGCTTTTTTTAATTAAATGTATTTTTTAATTCTATTTTTTTAATTCAATGGTATTTTACTTTTTATACTACTTTATCACTGATAACTATTAATTTTAACGATTTGCGACTAACAACGGATAGATAATTTATAATAAAATTAAAACGTTTTCTACGCCTATGTACATTTTAAAACTGGGTAATTAATTTATAATTTGCTTTTTATTATAATATTATTTCCGCAATTGAAATAATAGTAGTTACTTAATCAAATGAATGATAATTTTATAAATTAAAAAAAAAATTGACAAACATATATTATATTTATAATCGTTGACTATCATAATTGTAACTATTTCAATTATTACTGTATTTAATATTTTTCGAAATATTACCATCGTTTTATCAGCAATGGCGTCTAGTATCACTGTGTGATGAGCGACTTTATTTTAACCCAGTACAAATGAAACCACAGGAGAACTCGCACAACTGCAACTAAGCATTCTTTGTTTTTAAGCTATCTTTTTAAGTTTGTTTTTGTCGTTTTGGGTAATAGGGATTAGAGAAAGATTAGTTTATTGTGAGCACAATTATTCCTAATCATCCCTTAGACTCAGTATATTTTATAGCATTTTATTCTCCACTCTGTCAAAGTCAATGTATATCTATCTTTTCGCATAAAACTTGCCGGTGAAGGCTCGGATAATCCTATCTAAATGGCTGCTTTAATACTTTTTTAATTCTTGGACCTAATCATCGGATAATTTACTTATCATTTGTATCCATGTTCTTTAGTACTATTGTCTAAAAAGTAAATGAATTTAAATTAAACCAAGGATTTAAAAAAAAAAAAAAAAGGTTAAAGGATCTTAACGGTTAGACGTCTCAACCCAACAAAATTCTCACCCATGACCCACACAAGTGACGCATTAATGAAGTTAAAGATTCGTCGGTGGATTAATCGTACCACATTGGTTGCCATTTCCCATCACTTATATTCACGAGAAAATGAGACTTTCAAAATCTTAATTAAGTTGAAGCAGCTATATTGGTATAGCTGACAAAAGTACATTATTAGATATGCTTATTTATGGATGGAGATAATTAAGTGATTAGTTCAAAACTCCGCATCAACCCTCTTAATTAAGCAAGCAAAGATCTGAATTCACGCTAATGGCTTGGTATTCCCTACCCATTATTTCTCTTTTGAAATTCTTAGGTTAGTATATGGATGTCATGTGTGGAGGCCCCAGATTAATACATTCCAAGTAGTGGATAGATATATATAACTCTTTTTCTTCTCCAAATTCAAAGTGGTAGGTCATGTCTCATTAATTTATCGCTAAATGATTTTGATTAGCAACAATGCAATCAGTGTTGTACACGATTAATAAACGATGAGGAAGAAAAACGTCGTATACCATACGTGGAATGCGTAGTCCCCTTGTACAATGAGAAAAATACATAATAATGTACAGCTTAATGTCCAATTATCATTTCTTTGTGGACATCTTAATTATTTTGGCCATTCGAGAGCTAGCTAGTTACAATATTCAGCCAATAATTGCAAGAGCCTGTAGCAAACAATCGTACTCATAAACTTTGGAAAGCCTGCCTGGTGTGCACTAAGGTAGTTAATTAAACAACACATGAATAACAAAAAAGAAAAAAAGAGGGTACTGACCTTTCTTGTCAAATCAGAGACTCTAATTTTAGGAAAAATGGCCAGTGTGTGGTTGGCGAGCCAAGGTATGCAAGTGTCCATATCTTGTTAGTGAAGTAAAGGCATGTAGTGGGGAAACATTTGGGTGTGGTACGCGACTACATATACATGCAGAGTTGATATGGGCTTCATTTGACTCTTTTATATGAATGCTTATTATTTATTAATTTTGTCTATAATTATCTACTACTGTGCATACATATTGTTAAGTGAAAGTAGAAATCAGAAGAAAAATCTAAAAAGAAATTAAAGGCAAAAGGGTCTAGTTATTCTCGTGTACATCCACTTTCCATGTGATATTCCACGTATTCCATTCATTCTATACATTGTATTTTGCATACTAAAAGAGAGAGATCAAGAGAGATTTGTATAGATGTCACGGTCAACCTATGAGGGCAAAGAAAAGATATGGGAATTTTTATAACTCGATAAACAATATTATTATTGGTTACTATACTACTCATCATTTCCTTCGATTAATAATCAGTCCCGATAGCCGAACCCCTAAAAGAAAACCTCTTCAAGTTCTCCTCATCTCCCTCTCTTTCTTTTTTTTTTTCCCCGGAATACCTTTATCCTCATATTTTTTGAAGATCGTGTGTGCTAGCTAGCCACTTCAAGTTCAAAACCATGGGATTTGATGATATATGCAACACAGGCCTTGGCCTGGGGATATGTAGGCTGCCACAAAACGGCCATGATCATCATCAACATAAGAAGAAGAAACAAAGTTTGAAATATGATCATTTGTTGCCATCTCTTACGTTAGGCCCATCTGAAGATGCACTGAAATCGGCTACAAGAGATGATGCTGGTAAAGTACACGGTGAGTCCACCGATCATGTACACCAAGTTCAGGCCTCTTCTCTAAGTGCATTGTCCTCCTTTTCTAACTCTAGTAGTGTCAAGAAAGAGAGAGAAGTCGGTGATGAAGAGGTGGAGTACTTAGAGAGAGTTTCTTATTCAAGGGTAAGTGATGAAGATGACGAGGGTAGTCCCAGGAAGAAACTTAGACTCAACAAAGCACAGTTTTCTACTCTAGAAGAAAGCTTCAAAGAACATAGCACTCTCACTCCAGTATGTCTACCATCTTTTTATTTTGAGACATATATCATGATTCTCTCCCTATTTAAATTTTATGCATCTAAAGATGATTTCAGTGTTTTTAACAATACTTTGATATATATATATATATATATATATATATATTCTTATATTAACAGAAGCAAAAGCAAGCTTTAGCTGAGAAGTTGAATCTAAGGCCACGACAAGTGGAAGTTTGGTTCCAAAACAGACGAGCCAGGTTCATTACTTTACGAAAATCATCATTTAGCCCTGGAAATTTTATTTTTACTAGGGATTGTTTGAATCGTCAGCGTGAATTCATGATTTTTCATTTCTTATATATATATATATATGTATGTATGTATATTTTCAGGACTAAGCTGAAGCAAATTGAGGCGGATTGTGAGTTACTGAAGAAATGTTGTGACACGCTAACAGAAGAGAACAAAAGGCTGCAAAAGGAACTTCAAGAGCTTAAATCACTAAAAGTAGCAGCGCCGCTTTACATGGAGATGCCCGCGGCCACCCTCACCATTTGCCCATCTTGTGAGAGAATTTGCAGTGGTGGTGATGGCTCTTCGACAGGCCCATTCAGTCTTGGATCCAAACCTCACTTCTTCAATCCATTCACCCATCCATCAGCAGCCTCTTGCTAGGCATATTAGTTAATTACGGGGCCAGAACACGGTTATATTTGTTCATGGCTTCCCTGTCCTCTATATATATATATATATATATATATAAAATGAAATTAGTTAACCTAATTTGTCGACTAAGCATGCACTTTCTATCTCATGTACAAATTAAACGTCTGTAAATTCTTGAAGGAATTCTGTAATGGGTTGTTCCTTTTTTAATTTCTTTTCTTTAAAAAAAAATGTTTGAGGAAGCACTCTTGGTGGCTAGAGTCTTGTTTCTCATTGCAGCCTACTTGTACGGCAGTCTATTATTTTGCTACACCATTGAATGAATATAAGAGGTGATTTAATGTTGGAAAATGAATCCAGTGTCTTTTGATGCTTTTTTAATTGTTTTTATTTCATTTTAGCAAACCTTGCAGTAACAGAAAAATACATATATATATATATATATATTAATGAGCTTTACCCGGCCCTCAAAAACAAAAGAAGCTAATACAAGCTATGAAATTTAATTTGGCTGTTACAATTAACAAGCATTGGATTAATTAGCATTTTATGTGTTGTGTTCACCTGACTTCGGCTTTCTACTAATTAAGGTCAAATATCTTCACTAAATATGTGTGAATAAGATGCTTATTCTGCACAAGGTGTTGAGGTAGGGAAACTATGCTCATCAAGAACAAACATTTTATTTATACAATCAGGTTGCAACAAAGGATTATGTATTTGCATAACTCTAAGACTCAAAATCAGGAAATTTTGATTTTGACTAGTTAAGCTTTAAAAAAGAGAAAAAGTATATCCTTTAAAAGCAGCTTGCTTAGCTATTCACTGGCACGACTAACAATAATCAAGTTCGAAATTTCTCTGCCTGTGTGTTACACATGACTCATAAATCACAAGAGAATCTCTTTTTTAACCTGGATAATTTCATTTTAATACGGTGGTACCATTTCTAGCAGGGTCAAGATACTAGTTTTGGCTCAAGATCTTGTGGTCAAGAAACCAAAGCAGAACTTATTGGAAGATTAAGTTAAATCTTACATGAAAGCTTCAAGAAATCACGAATCAATATTGAAATTATTTTAGCTGGGTATGAAGGCATATAGAAGTGCTTGTGATATAGTTTAGTATCTGCATAAAACGACGACTCAGTTTGCATGAAATGGGTAGTGCTTTATATTTATTATTGAAATGAAATTAATTAATTAATTATATTCTTGACGGCCTACCTGTTTAAAGTAGCAACAAAAATACACTATTGTTCTGCCACGGGTGCAAAGGTAAGACAAAACATTACAAAGTTCCAAAACGTCGATCAAGACAAATAAGGGAAGGCACGCCGAGCTCAATTAAACGAAGATATATATTTATTGACAAAGATAAACTAGTCAGTTTAGCTACCTACAACCAAACAAATTAAGGTGATTGATTGATAATGTTGAGATTGGTGTGGTGTCAAATTAATTATTTGTTTCGATTTTTATTTTTTTTTTCTTAGGTTTATATGGTTAATTAATTTATTAGTATTCTTGTGCATATACGGGTACACGAGACCAGACACTGGATTACACAAGGGCTTTTGTGACTTGGTGCCACCACATGTTTATTATTATCATAATGGATCATCAACATTCAACACTGTTGTCGTGGTCTTAGCCAAAAATAATTAAGTATTTACCAAAAATAACTGTCGTCGTGTCGAGACCATCGTCACTAATCCCTATATATAAATTCCGCCATTGTCCACCAATTGACATGTTTTTGTAATTGTCTGTGGTTTTTTAAATTTTCAGAAATTCTCTGTCGTTAGGGATGGAATGGTTGAACAAGTGGGTGCATGTTGTCCCATGTAAATTGGGAAAAGGAAGAGATGTGCGAATTCTCCAATTATCATCCTCTTTTATTTTTAGGATTCTCCTGTTCTCTTACTAATAGAAAGAATAAAAGCAACAACGTTAGAATGTTTAATTTTTATTTTAAACATTATGTAATCTTAAAGTTGTTCTTTTTTTCTTTTTTTTTGACAAAGAGAAAGCATATTAAAGTGTCTTTTTATGTATTAGAATTTTGACTTCCGTTACATTCAAATTCGTTAGTGTTGTAGGACGAGTGTCAGAATATATTTGATATAAAACCTGTCAAAATTTATAATAATTTTGAAAAAATAATTAATAAAGCAAAACAAAAAAAATTTACAGCACTAGGTCTAGAAGTGAATATGTACCCCTTAACTTTTAGAAAACAAAAATCTTAATCTCGTTTTTATTCTATTGAAACATAAGATGTGGGAAATATTCTTTTTTTTATAAAAGTTATTATCTTATAGTTGTGACAGTAATTATTCAGATTCAGTAGGTTCCAACGGTTCTCTAACTTCTAAAACATCAACATAAAAAATAAACAATAATAATAATAAGTAAACCAAGGTAAAGTCAATGTCTATGGGTAGAGATGGAAAAGACATATTTACTAATCTCCATAGAGATTAAACAAGTGTCTTAGAAATTAAAATCACTACTCATAAAACCACCATCACACCCAAAAATCCTCTAAGGACTCAAAAATATTATATTTATAAATAAATAAACCTATAATATCATAATAATTGATAACAAAATATGTTTTTCCATGAAATGAGGACTCATGCGATCCAATTGATCAAAATCATGTGTGTGATTAAATTTAAGCCACAAATAAATAAATCTCCACCTTGGGTTAAATTGCATCGATGTAAATTTCAATTTGTCATCTCCTTTGAAATAACATCGTAGGGTAACTCACAATGGATTAACACCAATCAAGTACTCCGAGTGATGCCTAAACTTGAACACAATCGTTAATTTATTTCCTGGATTTTTTGCTGTAGGAATGTCTTTTTCATTATAATTAATTACACTTTGGAAAATAATCTTCCAAATAAAGAGGAAAAAATAATAATAAACCTTCAACTTCAAAGTATAGAGCAACCAATGCTAAACCAAGAAACTAATCAAATACACAATAAAAATATTAAACCAAACGAGGGCACAATAAACACAACCATACATGTGGTTCGATATATACGGTTCGACTAATATACTCACATCTAAGTAATAATACATATATATATATATATATATATATCCGAATACTTGTTCTCAAAGAGATCAAAAGTTAAACTAGTCAAATAGGCCATCAATTTGATCCAATGCTTTAAAAAGATGAGTCAAATCCAATGTGAATAATATTCCATGAGCACAGAAATAAGTTGGAAAACGACAATCAAAAGTTAATGGGGCTGCTCCTTGGATCAACTGAGACGGCCTGCCTAACTCCAACTTACCTAAAAATACCTCCTTTGATCCAAGAATAATTGGGTTCGGTTTCAATTGAAGTTGATCCAACGTATACATTACAACTACTTATGTTTTTATTCTGGCTATGATAACGATGGTTGTCGGGTATGTTCATAGAAGGAGCTGTTATCTCCTTCATCTTTTCCTTGGTTTTCTTAACTTTGTTTCTTTGTTTCTTTCTTTCTAGAGATCATTATGATATTGTACAAACAATTTATTAAATTAGATTGTTGAACTATCAATGGGGACATACTTAAATCATAATCTAATATGAAAAGATTACATCGAAAACTCATTCAAATCCAAGGTATATATGACAAAAACTACAGGTTTAATTTTGTCTAAAATAGCTCTATTAACTGGAACCAACTTTTTAATTCATAAATATTAGTATTAATATATCACAACAATAAAAAATTAGAAGATAGAAGAAAGAAAAGGCTAAGAAATAAACATGCAAAAGGGTAAAGCTAAGAGGACAACTTTTTGTGAGATTATGATTTTAAATCACATCATCTTCTTTCAAATCTCGAATGGTAAAGTTTATATATAAATATGATCCTTCTCTTGTGTCAGGAACAATCCTAAAATGTCTCTCTCTCTCTCACACACACACACATATATATATACATATATATATATATATATGTATATATGTGAAATTCTACGAACTCACCTTTAAATTATTTACTTTTAAGTGGCTAAAGTTGGGATTGGGCTGAACCGACCTAACTTTAAAGACTCACAATCCATGCTCCATCACGGGCTTGAAATCTGGTCCACAACCCACGAATTTGTAAACTACCAGTGTGGACTCTGGGCTCAAGCTTACATGCCTCTTGTGCCACCGTCACTAGCTACCCTTCAAAATTATTTGAGTATTCGTATTGATCATCCCATTGCACCATTCTATTCGCGTACCCAATTTCTATATACCTGGAACTCTCCTATATATGTTGGTGGTGTCGAAACATCCGAGGTGCATTTGACCGCACAGTCAAGGGATTGTTTTTACTTTTTTATATAAATTTTAAGAGGTAATTATAGAAGTTTGAAAAAACTAGGAGAGAAAAATATTGAAACCAAATTAATTCATTCATGTGTATTGCAATATACTTTATACAAAAAGAAACAAACTACATATGATAAGTGATTAACTACCATTGTAATGAGAAATATACAAGGCAATCCATTCATATGTTGACTTGAGAAATTGGTGGTGATATATTGTTGACTTGAGTGATTGGTGGTGATTGAGTGTTGACTTGAGTGATTGGTGATGATGTTTTCTAATATGCCCTCACAAGATGGTGCTTCCATCGGAAACACCAATCTTGGAACGCAAAAGAGCAAAACAAGACTTGGTAAGAGGTTTAGTGAGTAAGTCATCAAGCTGATTATGCGTGGACACATGAGATACACGAAGTAGACCATCGATAATCTTCTCTCGAACAAAATGGTAGTCAAGTGTAATATGCTCATCTCAGAATGGATACTGGATTGGCACAAAGATAAGTTGCACCAAAATTGTCGCATAGAAGCTGTGGTGGACGAAGAAGATTGATGCCAAGCTCGGTGAAAAGATTTGTTAACCAAAAGAGTGCAACAGTTGTAGAAGCAACAGAACGGTATTCATCTTCAACAGATGAATGAGCAATTTTTCTCTATTTCTTAGAGCACCATGACACAGGATTAGAGCCAAGAAAAAATAGCATGAATAGAGGTGGAAGTGAGATCGTCACGATTTTCAGCCCAGTCAACATCCAATGTTGTCAAATGTATTTTTGAGATAACAAAAGAGCCATTTAACAGTCATCCAATGAACTTGTGTTAAAGAGTGCATGAACTGGGCAAGCTTATTAACAGTATATACATCAAGAAATTGACAAGTATTGCATTCCACCAATAAGACTACGATATTGCGTGGAATTAGTTGAAGAAGAGCCATTATTTAGTACCAACTTCGTTGATGTGCTAATAGGTGTGGTGGATTCCTTCATGCCTGTCATTTTGAAGTGCTCTAAGAGGTCACGTATATAGTGATGTTGAGATAGAAGAAATTCATGGCTTTTAGGAAGAACTTCTACACCCAGAAAAAAATGAAGATGACCAAGATCCTTAATGGAGAAACACTGAGAGAGAAAGCAATAATGAACATCTGAATAGCTAATGGGAAACTATCTATAACCAAAAGATCATCTACATAAACAAGAAAGTAAATGGTGAGCTTGTCATTAGCATATATAAACAATGAGGTGTTCGATTTGGAGTTGGTAAATCCAATTAAAAGGATGAAATTCTTGAGCTCTTGAAATTAAGTGCGAGGCGCTTATTTGAGATCATATAATGATTGTCATAAACGATAAACATGTGATGGTTTAGAATCATCAATAAAGCTAGGAGGTTGTGATATAAAAATCTCCTCAATTAAATGACCATGTAAAAATGCGTTATTGATGTCGAATTGATGGATTGACCAGCCATAAGAAAGAGCTAATGTGAGAATAACTTTAATGGTTATAGGTTTTATATCTGGACTGAATGTCTTTTAATAATCAATGTCTGGGTGTTGATGAAACCCGTTGGCAACAAGACGAACTTTGTAGCGAGCTACACTATTATCTGGATGGCGCTTGACATGAAAAACCTATTTACAACCGATAATATTTTGGTTATGGTGACGAGGAACCAACTCTTATATGTTTTTTTAGGTCAAAGCAGCAAACTCTTCAAGCATGGCTGCCTTCCAATGTTTAACTTTAAGGGCTTGGTGAATAGTAGTAGGTTCAAGTAAGGGTGAATGATGTTTTGAAGTGATGTAAGAAAATTTGGTAAGAGGTTTAAAAATGTTATTCTTTGATTGGGCAATCATGGCACGAGTGTTGGATGGTTAATCAAGTGTGGGGGGAGAGGCAATGGAGGTAAAGTGAAAGAGATTATTACCAAAAGGTTTATCACTCAAGGAAGAAGGAGAAAGGGTGTCATGTTTGGTGCCAATTATATGAAGATTCTCATCAAGTTGAGTATTAGCACGTAAGGAGTCATTAGAGTGAGTCTCATGAGATGATAAAAGACCTTGTGACTTTGGCTCAATGGACTTAAGGAGAGATTGGCATGATGGACTCAGAATGCTATCATGATTTACACATGCAAGTGAAACACGTGAACTAGAGGAGTCAAGTATAATGCTAGGATCTGATGGTATGGAAATAATTGAGAAAAGATGTTTGAGCGAATTAGAGGCTACAGACCAAGTTGAAATTGTTTGAGAATTGACACGATCAAATTTGGTATACGATGACAAAAATGGAAAGTTATGTTCGAAAAACTTGACATGATGCCAAAAATAGATTTTGTTATTTTTAGGTTTAAAATATATATATGAATTGTGGAGATTTTAGTAACCAAGAAAAATACATGGTTTTAAGTGTTGTTCTTACTTATGTTTGGTGTAGGGACGAAGCCATGATAGCAAAAACACCCAAAAATTTTAAACTTGGAATAATTTGGGGTGGTGTGAAAAAGACAGTAAAAAGAAGATTTGTTATCAAGGATTGGTGTGGAGAGACGATTAATAAATTAGACAACAGCACTGAATGCATATGACTAGAATGAAAGAGACAAAGATGCACAACGCAAAAGTGTAAGACCTGTCTCATCTTAACAATTGTCGATGACAACATTCAGCTGAGGCAATATGTTGTGGTGGTAAAATTAAATATTAGATGTCAGTAGTTTCAAACATAGTTTTTAAACCTTGATATTCTTTTCCACCATCAGAGTATATAGTATGGATAAATGTGTTAAAAAACTTCTCTACCATGGCTTTAAACTTTGCAAAAATAGAAAAAACATCAAATTTATTGGTCATAGGAAGTAACTATAAATATTTGGTGAAATAATCAACAAAAATAATATAATAAGATAGACCATCTATTAAATGAATTGAAGATAGACCTCATACATCAATGTACAACATATCTAAAAGACCATGACTTTTTAAACTAGACTCTCTGAAAACCAACTTATGACTTTTGTTACACAGACAGGAATCACAAAAAATAAATTTCAACTTACTCAATTGAACTGGGAGTTTATTTAATAACATGATATGACTAAAGACTTTTGATAATAGGTGACCAAGACGATCGTGCCACTGATCAAGATTAGTTTTAACACCAAACATGCTTTCTTAACCACTAATTAAGTTCTTCTTATGTTGGACCATTCATAAACATTATTCTTGCTCTGCCCTCTAGCAAGTGGTGCTCTCGTGGCTAGATCCTTCACACAAAATGATTAAGGGTCAAATTCAATTAAGGTATTATTGGTTTTGCAAAATTGTGAAACAAAAACCAAATTCTGTTTTATAAAAGATATACATAACACATTTAAAAGGAAAAAACATTTAGACATAGTTGAGAGGGTTGAATTGCCACTATGTGTGATGTTCAAACCTGAACCGTCACCAATGATAATATCATGAGGACCCTCATATGGTTGACGGATAGTAAGGTTATTAAAATCTAAAGTGACATGGTGAGATGCACCTATATCTAGCAACCAATTGGAACTTGCACCACGATTGTTACCAATGATGGTATGATTGGCTTTTGGTGGTATAGGAAGCCCTATTAGACGTTTGCTAGCATAACATTCACAGGCTATGTGACCTCGCTCATCACAAAATTAGCATGTTACATTGGAGTTTCTGCTAGAATTATTGGTCTGACCACCACTGTTTTGTCCAAAATGGTTGGAATGTTGTTGTCCACCTTAATTGAAATGGTTTTGTGGATAATTTTTCTTTCCTCATTGTTGGTTCCTAATTTTGGATTGATTGAAGCGTGTTGCATTCACTATCATAGCACTATTAATTTTGTTCTCCTCTCTTTTAAGAAAGGATTCATATTCAACAAGTTTATCATGAAGCTCTTCAAGAGAGATTACTGCATCTCTTGCGCGAATAGTAGCTGTAAGTTCCTTATATTCTTAGCCAAGTCCATTAAGGATGTGAAGTACAAGATTTGCATTAGGGATAGAAGATCCGATGAGAGCAAGTTTATCAGTCGGACCTCGAATAGTGCCAAGATAGTCTGCAATTGATTGAGTTCCATGACTGATTCAAGAGAGTTGATTTGTTAACCCCATAACTCGGGATGTTGATGAGTTGCCATAATACTTTGCCAAATGATCCCATGCTTCTTTTGAAGTTTTTAAAGAGCTAATCATTGGCATCACTCGATCAATAAGTGATGCTACAATTTCGATCTAAAGAAGTTTGTCTTGTCGTTGCCATCTCTGATATTTTGGATTGGGCACTCTTGTACCGTTGGTGGTGATTTCAAGAGGTGGACAAGGTTTGGTTCCATCGATTAACCGAAGTAGATCTAAATAAAAAAGAAGAGCATCAAATTGTGCCTTCCAGGAGGGATAGTTTGATAGAGATAATTTTATAGGTAGTTGAGAAGCATTGATTGAAATCAAATTGTTTGGTGAAAGTGAACCATTTATAATGGTTGTTAAAGGTTGTGTTGATGTCTGTTATGGGTATTTTTGGGACTGCAAAAATGGGCTGGTAAAAGCCTAAGGAAAAGGCCCAATGAGCGAGCCCAAGAGAATAAGCCCAGAATCCTCAACACCCAACTCTTAACTCCTCAGCGCGCAGCTAGCTAGCTCGCAGCTACCTCCAGCTCAGCTAGCAAGATGGAGCATCCAACTCTCAGCTCGTAGCTCCTCAGCATCCAGGTCGCAGGTCGCTCAGCTCGTAGCTCGCAGCTAGCTCAGCATCCAGCTCTCAGCTAGCTAGCTCGCAGCTACCTCCAGCTCAGCTAGCAGGATGGAGCATCCAACTCTCAACTCGCAGCTCCTCAGCATCAAGGTCGCAGCTCAGCTCGCAGCTAGCTCAGCATCTAGCTCTCAGCTAGCTCAGCTCGCAGCTAGCTCAGCATCCAACTCTCAGCTTGCTCAGCTCGCAGCTCCTCAGCTAGCTCAGCATCCAACTCCTCAGCATCCAGCTCTTAGGTCTCGTACCAGCGAGCTCCATGCTATTCCAGATCCCAATGAGCAACTAATGCAGTATGGCTATGACAGAGTTGTTAGTCAATGTAATAAATGATATGTCAGAGTAGTTGATTTCTTTACGTGTACATCACTCCATTATAATCCCTCATTCTCTATAAATAAGGAGAGAAATTCATTGTAAAATGGCTGGAAAAATTTTAGTGAACAGTCACTCTGAAAAAACAAAATATTGAGAGTGATCCGTGGACGTAGGCACATTGCCGAACCACGTAAAAATCTCTGTGCAATTTCTTGTTCTTCCTCTCTCATCTCTTTGGTGTGCTTTGTGATTGTAGGTATTGGGCTTAGGATCTTCAATTGATTGTTTTCGAACGTCCACAATGTCAATGTTGCAAAACTGGTGTTGTCCAAATAAGACAAAGATTTTAAACCTAGTTTGGAATGAAGACTCATGAGAGCCTTTAAGGCTCTAACACCATATAGAAGTTAAAAACAAGGAGAGAAAAATATTGAAATTAGATTAATTCATTTATGTATATTGCAATATACTTTATACAAGAAAGTACAAACTACATATGGTAAGTTTTTAACTACAATCGTAATGAGGAATATACAAGGCAATACATTCACGTGTTGACTTGAGAAATTGATGGTGATTGATTGTTAACTTGAGTGATTGGTGATGATTGATTGTTGACTTGAGTGATTGGTGGTGACTGAGTGTTGACTTTAGTAATTGACCGTGATTGATTCCTAATAGTACTGAGTTTTTTTTTTTTTTCCAAATTTATAAAAGACACCTAAAATTTTTCTAAAGTTTCAAAACAAATTTAGATGAAATTTTGGATGATATAGTATATAATACTTAAAAAGGATGTATTTGAGCAAAGTAAAAACTTATATTTCATGACATAAGCAATTATTTTTCATGGTATTGGCTTCTGTGTATAGGACTCGAAGAGTTTTGTAGCATACATTTTTAGTAGGCAAAAATTCAAAAATAGTCTTTTATGTCATGAAATAATTAGAATAAATAATTATATAATAACATGAACACAAAATAAGATAACAAAGTATAGTCTAAGAAAGAAAGATTCTTTGTTCCCAAATACTTTCGCCATATTGTCTTCACAACCATTCTCAAGTCTATAAATACCATAGTGATGGCTTTTTATATAGCCTCTCAATTGAATTACAAAGTAATAGTTATGAAGAGAAAAAAAAAAAAAAAAAAAAAAAACAATTACCATAATATTAAGAATAATGATTAAAAACTGAATCATAAAGTTCGTGGAATTTTTGCTAGCTAGTGGAAAGATTAAAAGATAAAGGTTATTTTCAGGCATTGGTGGACATTCATTTTTATATCACTTCATTATATTCATAGCATTTTAGTTATTGCTCTTCTACTCAATTAAATAAAGTTTTTTATTAGGACAAATTATCCCTAGCTAACTTAGAAAAGGTTGTTAGAAAATAAGAGAGAAACAAAAATTCAGTGTCAGTTTTTTTCCAAAAAATAATAATAATAATAATATGAATCAAATTCAAACCCCATTAAATGAAATTTCTGCCTCCACCCCTAATCATCCATGTAACCTTATCTATTTGCTTTTCCTTTTTGTAACACTTATATGTGTGTGTGTGTGTGTGTTTGTGTTTGTGTTATTAATAGTTACTAGAATTCATTTGATTCAATTTATCATCCCCTCACCCTTTTGTTCATGTCATTTGGAGGAGTGATTGATATCATCTCTTACGTAGATTTTATTGTTGAACTAAAACACTAAATAATAATATATTGCATTTAAAAACAATAAAAGAAAAATAAATAAATTCCAACAATTGATTACCTAATTTACCAATGGTCAAATACACCTAAGCTTTGTCTTCTCTTAAGACCTGTCTCGACAAACGGTCAAATGCATGGTTACTATATCTAATCTTCGATGTGCTTAAATTCAAAGAAATATACTAGTATTAATTTAAAGCTATAAATCCATCTGCCACAAATTTTTTCTTAAGATCTTTTCATTCACTTCTGAACAAGTTTATCTCCTCACTAACATCTTTATCTCAATGTGAAACGGATACATTTAATTGACTTTCCCTGGCTTTAAACATGAAGGCAAATATGAATATTACGTCTTTATTTTTCCTCCATGGATTCATAAGGATCATGTTAGATTATATAACAGAAGAGAAAAAACAATTTTATAGATTTGAAGCAACTTTTGAAAATTAATCAATAAACTTTACCCTAAATTAAGCTGCGGGCAGTGGGTGGAGTAGGATAAATTTTCAAAACCAACCAATTTAGAAACACGCTCAATCAAAAGAGATAATTAAGGGGTAGTAAAAGGAGGAACCATTTCTCAAGTTCAGACTCCGCTGACACAGATGCTAAATCTGCATTGAGAAAAGCACTAGACCTTTAAGATCAAAATTAATTTTAAGAAACTATAGATTGGCCATTTTGAACCATATGCATTTGTTTGCTCAACAACAGAAACAATAATGAAAACTCAATTCATGTCATATAAAAATGAAATAAAAGGCAACACTTAAAAGAGTACTAAAAATACTAGTTTCAGGAAAAAATAACAAAGAGAGTACTAAAAATACTATATAAGAATAAAATAGACAAATCACTCCATACAATGATCTCTCATTATGTACACTTGACAGCAAGTAGTTGCAGGTTGCCCTTACAGACATGCACATGATACAGACACTAAGTTACAATCCCTCTCTTAGACCCCTTTATATTTCCTCCTTACGTACTTGAGACATGGCTAAGTCACAACCAGAAGGATCTTCTAACATACAAGGCAGTAGAATTGAAACCATCCCAAATCAAAGAAAATGGTACAATGACAATTACTGCATTCCATATGGAATTATCGCCATAATGTTTTTATATTTAAAAGCTACACAAAATCATAGCAACGACATTTGTGAAAAAATATCATATTAGGTTGTAGGACATTACCCAAATTTCTCAATTTAAAATACGGGGCATGACTAACACTATCATGCTACAACAAGGACTAATATTAACTCACTTTTGTACTTGGGAATTGTTCATGGTCCCAAGCGATACGGACCATCACCCATATAGTGCCCATCCATATAGAGAGCAGCATTCTGTGGATGCAGGCCATCCATCACCATGAATTGCATATCTTCAGAAGGTTTCCAGTGCCGCTTTCTTTGGTTTATGAACCAATTATTTATCTGCTTTTGGTCCAAACCTGTTGATTCAGCCAATGCCAGCTTCTCTGTTTCCTGTGGATTAGCGCAATGATCTTTGAGTTACTATAGAAAGATGTAACCACAAAGAACACGGATTTGCAGGCAAATTACCATGAAATTTAGAATGGAAGAAGTCAGTTAAGAAAAGATGCACATACCGAAGGATAAGGCCATTTATAGTGTAGATCCCACCAGTTGAGTAGCTTCTGCCTGGCTTCTTTTGGTAGCTTCCCTTTCTTCTTTTTTTTGGAGAGCTCTTGCTTGAGGCTACTTAAGTAACCACTATACTTCCTCAATAGGTGGTTCTTCAGTTCCCGATCTTCAGCACGTGGATCAATTTCAGGTAGTTCTGTTTCTCCTCCACTGTTGTCTTGATCATCCTCAGATGAACCAACACCCTCACACTTCTCATCTGTCCATTTACCAATGTGAAAATGATGAATTCACTTGAAAATAAAATGAAATTTATAGCATGCATATTAAATAAATAACAACATTGCTACAATGTCCAAGCACACTCCCATTTTAAACAATCAAAATGAACTTTCAGATTCAACACGAATTAACACTTCATTTTCTATGTTTGGTGCCATGCACAGGTAAATCAAATGAAGAGAACACAGAAATGTCCCTCACAATTTCACAGGTAAAGGAGTCAACAAAAGTACGAATCTGGTCCACAGAGATAAGATGTAGGAGCCAGCAATTTTCTTCTAGATTTTATTATGAATCCTATCTGACAAAACAACTAGTACGGAAATACTTCCATAGGAGACAACTCAGAAATATGAAAATTCCAATTAGAATAATACCAGTCAAGTTGCAAAATTTATAACAATCTGTAGTCAAGATTTGTGACCATACATCTGAAATAACTTACATGGAATTATTAGCACGTCACCTTTTTATGCTGTAACCACATTCAACAAATTTGTATAATGCAACAAAAAAGGATGAAGTCAACACATCATGGAATAAAACAACTACCACATCATTAGTTTGATATTCATCAGGCACCACAAAATGCTTTTAATTATCGTGTTTGCTTACAAAATGCAAGGGCAGTACTTGAAGCACCCAGAGCTAAATACCAATCAGAAAACATGATATACAGGAGTGCAACCACAAGAAAAATGAGAAAGCCTTGAAATAAGAATGAATTAGCCAATGGAATTAACATTGGCCTGTACATGATAACTCAACGTTTAGAGATGATGAGACCATGCTTAAAGTAAAAATTAGTCTTTGCTTCTTCAAAGGGTGCTGTGGCCACATCAAACAGAAGTCATCAAAAAGGCTATAACTAGCTAGATTGGTTACAAATGTAAAACAACTTTTCCTCAAGTCACTTCAATATTGAGGATACAACCAGCAGCAAGTGAGAAGTTGACAAGGAGTAGGATCGCAGAGATAGACAAAAACCGATGAGAATCAAGTAATCATTCCAGCTGTACATTCAATGTGTAGGCGTAACCTCAATAGTAAAAGAAATAACATTTTTTGCAACTATTTCAAACCAAAAGAATCAATACGCTTCCTCAAGTCGCTTGAGGAAGATGAGTTTGAAAGAAGGTGCTATTGAATTTAATTTAAACACGAGACTAATTAGATGGATAGTCATTTTATTAGTGACTAAACACTGGCAAGTCATCCAACTTATATCAGCAGGACCGCAATTAAAATTCTGGCCCCCTAATCTAAGAGAGGGCATTGACAAGTTTAAGACTGAAATTAAAAGAGTACTTGTTAGCATCTGATCTCATGGAAAAAAATTAGCAGTATGTCCTAAAATTTGCTCTAACTGTTACGAACAATTAATTTCCACATTTAGCCTTCAATATGCCTGGCACACACAGTCTTTACCAAATGCAAATAAAAGAAAAAAATAAATCGATTCAACCTAATAAATTAAATGACCCTATGCCATGCATGCTCAAGTGCTAAATGGGAAGTCCGTAAACAAATTAGGATTTTTAAAATGCAAGACCAAGAAATAACAAAATTAGAAGCGAAGCTTCAGTCAAGTAAGCCACCGCTATACTCATCAATTTATGAAAATAAATGCATGATATTTGATGTTGGATGAACTTTAAGAAATTTATATAGATGGTCCTCTCCCACAAGACAATGTATATGTGCATTTATCAAAATTAACAATCACGGTTATTGATTTGAACCAAAGCATATATTTATGAAAACACATGACAATCAACTAATTACTGGAACGTCACAGTTCTAAATACCCAATTTCAAGTTCTATTGCCAAACCTTTCAAGATGCTGGAAAATATAAGGAAATCCGTTGCTCTTATTTATGATATATATATCAACCGTAACTAACCACCAAACTAATAAGTAACCACTACTTAGTGAACTATAAGCCAAGCTCATCAACCTCAATCCGACAAGCAGTATAGATTAGTAAATATTTTACAAAAATTTTAAGTGATTGTTTCATATCTACTGACTAAGGCCACTACAAGTCACTAAACTGACTTATCACTAAATTTGGCAAAATCCTACGAAAAACTTAACACAAGCATTAAATGAGAGCAGAGAAAAGAGTAAACAACATGACAAGTCCGCCTTGGCAAGCACAAATGAAGCTTACAATAATCACAAAGAAGTGCAGCTGCAAATGGCGCACTCTCTCTCTCCCTCCTTCTCTCTCTCTCTCTCTCTCTCTCTCTCTTCCCACTAGTTCATGCATCCATTCATTTCTGTGACAAGAAATGAGCTGCTTTGAAGCATTTCTGAGTCATATGGGACCAAATCCGACTAAACATACCAACGAATCTCAAGCCAACAGAAAACAAAAATCCTAAAAAACTCAAGTATACGCAATTAGCTGGGTTATATATATATATATATATATATATCACTCATGAGTCATGTCTCTTCCATCAAGAAACAAATAAAAAAGTTCTCCACTGGTGAACAAACCAATAATATTTATCTTTATATATGTAAAAGAGATTTAAATATTTCTGACAAAGCCGTACAGGCTAAATGGGGTAGCACTGATTTGAACAGCATCCTATGTTCTCCAAATTTTCTCACTAAAAAAAAAAAAAATTGAATCGCTTCTCTACTCCCAAGCTCAAAGCGAAGAATAAAACTCGGGGGACGACGACAACAAACGACGCCATCTATCTCGAGGTATGTTATGTTTTATGTATTCCACAAATCGAGTATCGAATGAGATTTGGCATGTAATTACCACGAAGAGGCGAGCCGAGATTTTCAAAGAACACCTAATCAATATGGAAAGCCAACCACTATAGTACTCCAAGGTAACGTGTTGTTTCATCATTTCTGTTACAGGAATATCATGAACAGACCAGCATTTTTGACTTTTTGTCTAACTATACTTTCGAGTTGATTAAGAAAGATACCAACAAGATTATTATCAAGAAGAAACCAGACCCAATAGTCCTATAAAAAAATCGTGATTAGGGTTTACCAAGCATTGATCGATGTTGCATACGCGTAAGTAACAGTTTTGTCGGCGGTCTTCTCTATAAATTCTCTGGGTCAACGTTTTTTTGGCTCCGGGAAGGGAAAATTGTGCGTTAATCAATGAATTAATGGAAACTATGACTCAGACTGGAAAGCAAAGACAAATTACAGAATCTATATCTGCGAACAACAATGAAACCTCTTGGGTTCTGTCGTATCTCGAACATTATTATTGACTATTGTTTATAATTACATATAAGTTTGGGGTGGTAAAGGAGAGAGTACCAGCGTTGAAGATTCGAACTGGACCGTTGCTGAGCATATTGAGCTGAGTTTCGATTCTTCGAATGAAATCCATGGCTTCTTGTATCGGCCTTGTGAGCTCCTCCCGATATTTCACTAGCATGTCATAGTAAGCTTCCTGTAATTTGGTTAGTTTTTTGGGTCAAGATATACATGTAAACCCTCGAGAGAGAAGACAAATAGACTGTCGAGAGACTACAATTAAAATTGTAATAAAGGGTCATTGAAAATAAAACCATCACCATAAACTGATCGAGTTCTGGGTCTTTGGAAGAGTCTCTGGAGGAGACAGACGATCGCTGCCTTGACTCAAACTCCTGTCTAGCAGCTGAGAGCCGAGCCACTACTTCTGGCGGAGCTCCCACCTACAACCCAAAAGCAAGAGTGAGAAAGGCATACAAAGGTAGACAAAATCTTGAAAACGAACTCTCTAGTAGCTCTCGTATTCTTTTCTATATCGAAATACTTATTTTTTTCCCTTTTTTTTTTTTTTTTGTGTTTGTGTGTTGCTAGAGTATGTATATATAAGTGTATACGTATGAAGAAAGTTAGACTCACCTTTTGGCAATCCATGTAAGCTTCCAAAAGGTTGGAGTACTGAGGATGAGCGATAATCTTGGCTTTAATAGCTTCGGCTTCATTGCTGGAGCTCTCATTTCCATCTGGTGATTGATGGCCTCTCATAAGAGGGTAGTGGAATTTTTGACCAAGCTGTGAAGTGCTGGCTTCGGTTTTCACAATCGGATGTGTCTCAGACTGAAAACAATTGCCTGATTGAAGATGAAAGCTGGTGCCTATAGGCATCTGGTTCTGCTGATTATTCACGTTTGACCCGCTACTTGCTCGACCGTATGCAGAAGAATTTGCTCCAAGAACCTGAGAAGGGTACAAGAAATTTCCTCTAGGAGTTGGGTTCTCGTTTAGCTGATTATAATCTTCCATTTCTACACCAACCCGAATGAGAAAAAACTACCACGAAATTCAAAAGAGGAAACTGCCGAGAAAAACCCAAAACCCTAAAAGCAAAGACTATCTAGAAAGACAACAGAAACCCTAGAAAGTGTAGCTAGATAGTTGTCATCCACTTCCTAGAAAAGAGTTTTCATTACCATATCCGAATAGTGTTGTGAGAATTCATGATTTTGGAGAATTAGGAATGAAAATTTAGGACAGTTTTGTATCAAGGTGGCCTTGAAGTGCAGTTGCACCAGGAGTTGGACATGTTAGAGATGGATCAACATGTTAAAAGGAAACGACTCAGAAGAAGAATACTAAAGGGAATAGAGAGCTGAGATCAAGTGGTGCGTATCTCTCTCACATGGATGTGGGGACTGAAGAAGAAGGAGTGTAGCTTAACCGGAACAGGCAACGGCTGCGTGGCATCGGTGGTTGACAAGACTTTTTTGAAAGGAGAAAGAAAATATATTTGAAAATTAATAAAGGCAAACAAGGACCAAGAGATAAGGCAACTACTTACTAGATTGTAGATTTTCCTTTCTCTTTTAAATATTTTATTACACTTTTCTTTCACGGACGTTCCATTTTTCACCCTATTTTGGTTGCCTTTTTGGGTTTTTCTAATTTCACATCCTAATCCACTCCTCTTCCTTTGCTTATATATATATATAGTCCTTTGAGGTGTGAAAAAGAGAGTAGTGTCCGCTCATCTAATTAATTTAATATTTCATAATGCTTTACGTATTTGTGTTAAAATATTATTAGTTTAATGACTCCCAATAATTAAATGCTCCAATTTTCACGAGGTTCGAATTTAATTGGTTATTAAATTATTTTTTTAGCAAATAAATTTTCGGTTATTTTTTATCATATATTTTTTATAGTATTGAAGTCAATTATTTTACCTTTTACCACAAAGCCATAATATAATATAATTCATCTTTATTAATTATAATTATTACGATAATGATGTCCAACACTTTCTCATTAAATCAGCTTATAGGTAATGCGAAATTCTATTTTATATGGCATTAATCATGCATAGCTTAATTATCAAAACTTTTTAACAACAATTATTAATATATAGATATTGAACAGTTAAATTCTTTACACCTTATACTAAGTCAGAACTTAGATAACATCTTAAAATTTGAGTTCAAACTGTGCCCATTTGTGTAAGTCAACCATTGTTTTTTCATTTCACATCAAATTGGTTAATAATTTGTTGGGAGGTGACGTTAACTTGTATATGAGTGATCATATGTTATATGATCTGAAAATCTACTGGGAAGAAATCTCCTCACTTATAATGATAATTATGCATAATGAAGTTTGAATCCTCTTTCATGAACATGGAAGGGAAGGCACCGCTCATTATAAGGAAAAATGTAGTCAATTGCTAGACCTTCACCGTGCCCGTTTTGTTTCTTTCTTATTTTTTGGTAAATTATGCACACTACTTCATTAGTATTTTTTTGACATATCACATTATAAGTACAAATACAAGTAATATTACCTTACTCTCTTGATCAAACTACTGAGAGACAGTTTCGGAACTGAAGGCTCCTATTAATGGGAGAAAGGCTCTCTAGGAGAGAAAGAATGGGCACCATAAACAAGGGAAAATCAACCACCATTTTCATGGCAAAAGGTGTCGCACTCGAGACCAAGTATGGTCACAAAGGGGTGGCTACCACTGCAACTAAACTACACACCAAAAACTACTTCATTAGTATTAAGTATTATTTTTTTAATGATGGTTAACAAGGCCTAAATTTGTAGGTTGTTAGAAGTCGTTTATTTTTTTTCACTTAAAACTTAATAATGTTGAATTATACTTATTAAGTTGTTTCCGTTTGTTTTTTTAAGTAGTCAAATCACTTAAACTATCACAAAACAACTAAAAAATTAAGTAAGAATTTTTTACTTTTCACTTAATTACAAATCACTTAATGACATTGAAAGCTTTTATTTTAAATTTATCCTCATCAAAATAACATAATTTTGAATTTATCCTAATTTTATATTACTCAGATTTTTTTTTTCCCTTGATACTAAAAAATATATATATTTGAAAAGTAAAATTTAAATACCTCTCATCCCAAATTATTTTGAAATTAAACTAATATTTTAATTTACAATTTAAACATTCATTTTTTAGTTGTTTTCTTAAATATATTTATATATTTAAATTTATAAATAAAGTTAATACTACCATATTTTTAATCATATTTTAATTATGAATAAAATATTATTAGTATGTATATAAAAAATGTTTTAAAATTTATTAAATTATTTATTTTCATATGTTTATATTAAATTAATTAAAATTACATAACAGCAAATAGTAAAAATGATATAAATGTTAACTTACTAATTTTCAGACAATTTTAAATTTTAAAAATAAACAAATTTATAACATATTCAAATGTAGAAAAAAAAAATTAAACATGTTGTTTATATTTCAGGTTTCAATTATAATTCAGTCTTTAGTTTTCACTAATATTATTTAATTTTTAGATAAAAAAATAAATGATCTGTTAGTGTTAAAAATTCCTTACCATTTTCAGCACACCTTCGCCATGACCCCAAAATGGAAATCCAAATGATATTCTAGCACAAAGAACAAAGCACGTTTCTTGTCGACAAAGAACAAGTGTAAAGTACTAAAACAGCATTTATGAATGGAGGAATTAAGCAACTTTGTTTTTGTGATTCCTTTGCCAATCTAAAAGTAAAGAATCTTAAGATTCTGATAAATGCCACGAAATCAATATAGTTGGGCGGTGAAGGGTTGGGTTTTTTTTTTTTTTTTTTTTGAGCTTTAAATCTTATCCAATCTAAATTAGATTTATTAAATTATTTTGTTTGTCTTCAAATGATCAAAAACTTAAAAATGTTTTTTTAAAAAAAAATCTTGGCTGTTCACTTTATTCTAAATGCATTATATTACATTTAAAATATATCTCCTAATGATAATATATTTTCAATTTCATCATAATATTATATTGTACATATAATTTTCTCATTATAACCTAATGCTTGGGATAAACAAAAGGGCAAATTGAAAATATATTATACATATAATTTTCAATTTCATCATAATGTTATATTGTACATATAATTTTTCTCATTATAACCTAATACTTGGGATAAACAAAAGGGCAAATTACATAAACCCTTAGAGGTTTGATGAAATTAAACCAATATGATGGGTTTGACTATAATGACACAAACTTTTCCTGAAATTTATCAAACTCAACACAAATATTCCATATTGTTAGTCAATCATTAATCAACTACCATTAAATACACATTAATAAATAAAATTATCAATAGATTGGTGGTAAATATTTTAATTAAAAATAATATTTTTTAATATAAAATAATAAAACATTATTTCAAATTTAATATAAGATTTTAAAATTATAAAAAGTTGCAGATCTCTTGCAATATATAAACAAAGACCAGATTTCTATCAGACGAAGACCTAGTCTTCATCGCATACAGAGTGTCTTTGTCGAGCTAGTCCCCATGCAATGGAGACTAGGTCTCCATTCGATGGATATCAGAAATTTGGTCTCCATCTTTAGAGTTCAAATCGACCAGGTCCCCTCCTTATGGGAAGATTGATTTGGGTGATGTTGGTTTAATGATGATAATTGATTTAGGTGATGTTGGTTTGATAAAGATAATGATTTTGATGAAAACTATGGATGAATTATGAAGATGAAATAGAGATGAGAAAGATGATGATGGTCGATCTGGTTTTTAAGGTTTAATAATGGAATTTTTTTTGTTTAATTTGTGATGTTGGTTTCGTGAAAATATGGAGATGACAATGATGACGGAAATTGGTATTTTAGTCTTTTGATACATTTGACCATCAACTGTTAGGTTTTAACGGGGGTTAACTAATAGTAGAGGATATTTTTGTTGAGTTTTATAAATTTTTAGATAGGTTTGTGTCATTATAACCAAGCTTGTTATATTGATGTAATTTCATCAAATCTCGGGGATAGCATAATTTGCCCTAAAAAAATTAAATATTATGAAAATCATTTATACATCACTTTTTTTTTTTTTTGAAACTCTACATCACTTTTTTGTTATATCTTAATTATGAACAAATGGTATTAAGATGTATATAAATATAATTTAAGATTTGTTAAATTATTTGTACTATATTAAAAAACAAAAAAACACATATTAATAGTAAAAAAGGGGATATAAACATTAAGATAATTGTTTTCAATCGATTTTGTGTTAAAAAATAAACAATCAAAAAATATATATATTTAGAGATAGAAAAACAAATATATATAAATCTATGTGTGTATGTATGTATATATTTATAGTTATGGTTTATGTTTCAATCATCGTTTAGTTTTCATTAAAATTTAGGACGGTTCAATCTTTAAATAAAAAAAAAAAAAGATTTTTTATGCTTAATTTAATGCAATTGAGAGCTCAAATCATATTTCAGACTCTAAAACTATAATATTCAATCTTTAAGAACATTATGATAAAGCAATTCAAAGGAGTCTCCATAGACGAGAAAATATTTATAATGGAGGCGATTCATGTAAGATTCTTTTCGGATTTGTCCGGCTCAATTATCAATTTTCAAATTACTATGAAATAATTCATTTTCCTATTTATAAATCATATATTTATTTGATGATATTACTCTACTAAATTTAAATTTTTTATTTTACATAGCACTTAGGTTGAAAGTGATTTGAACCTGATACATTATTAAGCTAAATGAGTGTATTTTATTATCAAATTATATTGGACAATGGTTGTTGAATCTAAATTATAGTCATCAATGATTTTTTAAAGCACAAAAACCACTTTCACCTGCAGTGTTAAAATCAAGTAGTTATTTCCATATCTCATTGAAAATATATATATATATCTACAATCTTCTTATAGCTAAAACAGTTAGTGTTTTTTTTTTTTTCCCACAACTATGATAGAGGTTTGAGTCCTGTCATGTTTGTTTGTTAGTATATGCTAAGAGTTTCCTTTTCTTTTTTTGCTAATTATAAGAGTATAAAGCTGTTCTAGAAGTAGATGTTCAAACTAACATAATTTTTAATCTTATAAAATTTTGTCTGGTTTTTGAATATTGGTGTTAGTTGATTTATAATTACCTTGTGATTATATTTAAAAAAATTAAGAAAATATTTTTTTTTTTTTTTTTTGAAAATCAAAATAAATTTATTCAAGAAATATTAGTCAAAACAATGTTCAAAGTACACTTTAGAATAGAATTAAACCAAAATGGACTAAAATCACTACAAAAAACCAAAGTGGCTAGATTATGAGTTACCTCATTACTCTTCTAGGAGTAAATTGACACTTAGTATTGCCAAATTGAACTATCGAAGAGGAAATATTCTTTATGAAGGGACCTTCAATAGCAAAAAAATTCTTAACCTGAATTGTCAAGATTTATTATTTATTTAAAGCACTTAATATACAACTTTTATATAAGATTTTATATTCTAACTTTAGTCTAAAAACAATGAGATAAAAACAACAAATGAAATCGGTCTAATTAGATTCAGAACAATGAAAATCATGAATTCAATTTAATTTCACAAGTTCTCAATTTAATGTTGATTCACTATTTCACTGTCAATATATATATATAATGTTGATTCATATCGTCATTGCCTAATCAAATTCTAGTTTTAATGGTCGTTAACATCAATTTATCTCTCGAAAGAATTTGGGTGAAAATTATAAAATGTTGATTCGCACCGTCATTGCCTCATTAAATTCTAGTTTTAAGGGTCGTTGACATCAACTTATCTCTCGAAAGAATTTGGGTGAAAATTATGCCTATAGCCGTGTGACAATTTTAGTTGTTAAACTGACAGTACTGGTGAGAGTATGATTACCCAGTCAAAATGTTGTTTATTTTCACTAGGGCAACCCTGCGCTCAACTTCTTCTGACACAGCCCACGACACTTCCTCAATTGCGACACTTCATAGTGGCAAAATTTACATGTATATGTAGGTATTAGGTGTAGATAATCATAGCTGAATCCTGAATATTATATAAATTAGAATTATCATTTATAGAATAATCTTTGTCGTTGATTGTATTTTAATACCTGTTATAAGTTAAAATTGGAAGAAAGGAGTATAACTCGAATTTACTATCTTTAGAACACAAATATAAAAGTTTTATCATTAAACCAATTTCATATCATCAATATCTAGTATCACCTAAATTTTTAATGGTTAGACACCTATTCAGGATTTTACTATTTTTATTAATAAAGATGGAACAGAGAATCGGATATGACCAACCATAAAATTAACACTGTTAATAAGTATTTGCCTCTCTTACACATAATTAGGGAGTTACTTAATGTTATATTTTTAATATGGTACAATATATAATAATTTTGTTAGTTCGACATAAAAGAAACACATATTTTAATAAAAACAGATAGATCTATCACCTAAGCATTTAAAATTCATAAAGCAAGCTAAGGACCCGTATTATTACAAAAAGAAAAGGGATCCGTACGGTGTATAGTACAAAATTCAACGGTAAACAGTAAAAAGGTGACTGATCAAAACTGTCGCAGCTTGCACTGTTTATGATGACCGTTTGCAGGAAAAACCACGTGTGTACAAAGACACGGCAGAGAAAAGACAAATTAAAGACATGAAATATGCATATGCATATGGTTGCCCTGCTGCTTGGCTCCGCAACGAGGTATTAGCTGGCGGCGACGACCACCATTCCCCACCAACGTTTATCATTTATAATTTTCCACTCACACTCTCGCTCTCGCACATTATAATGCATACATACAGACACAAAAAGATATAAAAGAGAGTCCCAGTGGCCCAGTTCTTGATTAACACCCCCGAGAGATGCGCGCTACAAGCAGTGGGGGCCAAGTGAAAAGGGTCCCTTTTGCTTTCACAAATCAAATATAATAAAACTGTTTCTTCGTTATTATTATTATTATTTTCTACTTTTATAATATAGTTTTCTGTATAAAGACTTAGAGATTTCCGACTCACAGTCAGATACACAAGAACAGGTCTATTTGTCAAGTCATCTCATCTTCTTTTGTCATTCAATGCTCAGTCAGTCACAGCTCCTCCTCGCCTCTTCAGTCTTCCCCATGCGGCCATGCCATTTTCTTGTTTTTGTATTTTTTTCTTTACTATTGAAATAGTATGACACAGTGATCTCCATTAATCAGTGATAGATAATAGAGATAACGTGAATCACATATATATATGTGTGTATATATTCATGATATTTTTATTCTATTCTTTGTTTACATGTCTAGATTTGTCCTTTTAATTATTGTATTGATGAAAGTCAATGTATTTAAATTGTTTAGATGTTAATCTTGTCAAAAAAGGATTATGTGGCAAGTTCTCATCCGAGCATCATTGGACTTACTTAAGAGTTGAGAATTGAGACTTCGATGATGATGAGTTCAGTTCCATCTACAGTTTAATTGTCTATTATTGGTTTGGTGCTTACCTTTTTCCAGTCAAATCATCATCTTCAATCATCATTTGAATGAGCTGTTCCTGTCATGTCACCCAAAATCAAGCGACACACAAGGCTTGTAGTTTTTGTGGTGGTAACCCTTCAAATAATGTTGATATGTTTGATCTTTACATAACATTCAATTATTTAATTAACTTCTTTTGCTTTCAATTCCACAGCCAGGATATAAAACAATCCCACCATTTATTTTAGCTTTTTCTAATTGGATGCTCGACAATAGATGGAATTTGCATGAATTTTGCATCAAATCGAGGAAAATTAAAAAGGAAAATCCCAAGTTGAAATAAGATGTCAATATTCATTAAAAATAATGTCAGTAATTGTTGGTATGAAGATTTTAATGATATAGCAAACTAATATGGTTTTCATTTTACATTCTAACAACTTTTCATAAATGTGAAACAAGAATCCAAAGATTCGTCAATTATGATCAAGTGTCCTTGATTAAAGGCACCATGATTATCACTAAAGTACTTGTTTATATCATTCCTTAATAAATCTATCCATCCATCCATATTAAAGTATTTTCAGATATCCATCCATATTAAAGTACAGTCTAATATACTTGCATAAATTTGGCACGTGTTATCATCTTTCGACTGTACCAAGCGCATGTACCTGTGGATTCAACGTTACTTTGTATATAAAATTGTTTTAAAAATAACAAAAAACGTTACTTTCAATATAATATTGTTTTGAATCCCTAAAGAAGATTTCCCATTGGACCCCTTTTGGCCTTTTTTTTTTTTTTTTAA
This sequence comes from Litchi chinensis, assembly GCA_019925255.1. NCBI lineage: Eukaryota > Viridiplantae > Streptophyta > Magnoliopsida > Sapindales > Sapindaceae > Litchi > Litchi chinensis. The sequence goes on along the minus strand of CM034468.1, from coordinate 8,447,032 downwards.
TAGTAGTTCCTTTACAGAAATATTATATCATAAGCATCCATGTTATAACTTTGGTATGGGAGTTTACGTCAAAACAGATAAAAAGGAAGTCGCCTAATTAAATATAATCTTTAATACATGTTTAAGCAACCAATCAAGACTAATTACAAGAATCCAAGAGGACAATGTTTGGCTTGTGATTCACACAAAGACAAGTGACCCATAACGTGGTAATCAACCACATAATTAAACCTAGGTTGGTGAGATTAAAATGGTAATTAGCTAGCTCAATATTATAAATCTTGCTTCCAGCTGCTAACCATATAAAATGAAAAAGCCAAGTAAAACAACTGTCTATTATATACTTTATTAGGTAAAATATTCCTTGTTTGTACCTGCTTATGAAGTGATTTAGGAACATAATCAATTTTGTCAAATAAAGTGTCTTTTTTTTCTTATCAAAGAAAGATGGATGGCTTAATCGCTTAACAGTACCAAGCACTAACAATTGACTAAAGACTTGGAGGAGACTGTAGCTCTAATTAATTGAAGCTTTTGAGATTTTGATTTGATAGAAAGAGGGAAAATTAACTGTTATGTTTTAACAAATTCGAACAAACAACCCAGTTAAAAGTTAAAATAATATTTTAGATTTTGTGTCATCATCTTTTGTTACCGACAAGAATCCTCTCCTAAATTTTAGTGATCTCACCATATGCGAATAAATGAAATGCTTTTTATTTTATGATATAGTCAAAATCTTATTATAGGATGAACCACATAATTTTACGTAGAGAATGATTAGTTTTTAGCATTTTGGATAAGTGTTTTTTAATCAAATATAGTTGTAATTTGAATCAATCATGACCATTTAATAAATAATAATGTTGACATAATAATTGCCTTGATTTTTAAGGTCCAGACAACTAGTTAAAACATAAATGAATATATCAATAAGTGATTAATTTACTTGTAGTAGTAAGCATGTTCGTTGATAAATACGTATCATGAAGATGTTAAAATTCAGAAATCAAAGAAAAACGACTTCAAAAACTTCACCAATAGAGTTGCTGTTTTGACAAAATCTATTATTCAACCTCCAATATTTTTAAGGTTAAACAAAACTGTTTACATCTTATGACAGCATGTTTATTTTCAAATCAAAGCATTGGATCAAATAAGTGAACTTGCAGTGTGTGCTAGCCATTTAGATATTACTTAGAGCTTAATTTGGTTTTTCCTGTTTTGATCATATCTCATGCACCATGAGAATTAGATTTTAGAGGCTTGGATTTCCTTTTCATTTTTATTTTCATTTTAGTTTCTTTAAAGAGCTAAGATATGTGCTACTCTCTTGATTGCAAGAACAAACCAAATTATACTTCTACATTCTTTTAATGCCTTTAGTGAAAAATAATCAAAACTCAGTTTTTATTTAAATGAAAAGAGTTAACTCTAAAAAGGGTCCAAACAGTATTAATATTTTGATTTTTAGTCACATTCACATGTTTGATTGTTTTACATTTTTGCATGTTCATTTTCACTCACAATCATTAATATCAAATCATGGATCATCAACACACTCAAAACCCTTCACGACAGCTATTGGTAACTCAACGAAAAGCATAAATGCCATACTTTAACTACATGTGCTATTTTCCCAGGGAAATGTGTTTTTGATATTTTATAATATAAGACATTGTATAAATTTTAATTACATATCATATTATTTTGTGCATATCTATGAACATATTTTACCAATTAGTCGAAATTCAATTGCAACTTATAATATATCATTAGCCAATGTTTGAAGACATACTAATATTCTTTAATCTATGAAATACCTTTGTGATATATTATTTTGTGCTTTAGAATATATTTTCTTATAATCTCAATATATATATTTTTATAGGGGCAATGTTAGGATTTTAGCTTTAGGGGACCAAAACAAAAATAAATGTTTAAATTAATGCAAGACAATTACTTATATGAGAAAAAAATTAAGTAATCAAAAAACTAGATATAATATCATTTAGTCTTAAGATAAAAAATGGAACCTATTATTATTATTTTGAATCTTGAAAATTATTTTTAATATTGAAACTATATTAAATTTTTCTACTATTTCATGTTTAAATGATTAAAGAGTTCATGAAAAGTTATATTCCACCCTGTTGTGAGCTTAATCTTTTATAAACTAACAAATAATAAGTATAAATAACATAATTTTTAAAAAAATATAAAATATGTATTGATTTATAACTTTAAACTTTACAAGTTTAAATGCAATAGCCAAAATGAATAGTCAAAATGCAGAATAAAAATTGTTGCAACTATATAAACAATGTTTCATAATACATTAATAATGAAAAACTAAATCTTCCTATCTAAGATAAAAATATGAAAATATTTAAATATCATCAAATAATTAGTTATGAGTATTCTATATTTTTAGACAAAATCTAATTTGATACATGTGGCTTTGAATATAATAGTAATAATTAAGTGGATGAATTAATTGAATTTTATTCTTATATATATATATATATATATATCAAAAACTTTAATCGACTGGAGCTTGGGGTTGCAATGGCCCCTGTGGGCACCCCACAGCCCTGCATCTCCTTTTATATTTATTTTCTGTACTGAGTCTTCCAAGCATCGTTGTTTCTATACTCATCATCAACTGCATGCCTGTTAGACTTCTGCTTGGGTTCCACATTGCAATCGTCCCTTTCTCTTAAAGCATCTCTTCTGGGTGATCGTACTTTCTCCAGTGATGGAAGGTGGAGGGAATAAAATTAAAATTGGGGGTTTTGTAATGCTTCAAACTCTAATTTCGTTAAAAACAATCGTAATAGTAAAAATGGCACATAACAAGAGCGATTGTGAACGGAATTTATGTTTCATTATTTTTTTTCTGTTAAAATAAAATTTCATGACTAATGATTTCCACTCTAAATATATAGGTTTGATATATCACAAATTAATTAGATGGTTGTGCATCCTCTTATTTACTCTAATAGTAAGTGTTCGAGTTTCATTATACGTATTTTACAAACATATGAGGGGAGGTTTTTTTTACTGTTATTGTAATAATACATGTCTTCTAATTATGAAAGTACATATCTAAAATATATAAATAATTATTGATTTGCGTTGGTTTAGCTAACAGTTTAATATCAATTATATGTATGGATCATTACATTAGCATAACCCTATGCATAAATAATAGGTATTTTAATTATTTGTGTCACGAAATTATATTGCCTATACCTTAGAGTTCTACATTATTCTCGTAGGTTGTAATTTTATTTATAATGTCAAAAAAATAATAAATAAATACTTTAGAATGATTTAATAATCTTTAATTTTGAAAAGAATGTAAAATACTCAGTCAAGATGTCATATCAAAATTTAGAAAGCAGGTCGACAGTCAATCTCAGGTTCCCTGCTGCCAAACAGCCAGAATGGCAGAAACAATCTCAGTTTCTCACATTGTTTATGTTCTCCTTCAATTTTCTCACATTTGACCGGTAATTAATTATGATCTATATATATATATATACACGCGTACTGTAAGAGGTATTTGAATAGTAACTTACAACCAAATCATGACAATATTCTGGTAACAGCCCGCTAATAATTACAATTAGGGTTACAAACATTTGGCTAAGTTCTTAACTACTTTCAGGATTATAATTAGGGTACATATTAAATTTAGAAAAGAATAAAAATATTAAATATTTATTATTTTTAAAGACAGAGAAAAAAGAATAAAAGTATTATTCATTTATTATTTTTAAAGACAGAAATTATACATATTATATGAAAAAAAATATATGCATAATCTTTTATTAAATTTTTAAATATTTAACCTGCAACTTTAAAGCACATTTTAAACGGACCCTTAGTTAACAAGTTTCAGATCCTATATATCTCATAACTGGTATATTACCAAGTAGTACATTATCTGATCTCAAGTTTGATCCTCACTTCACTTGTGAGACTTCTAATATTCCGGCTGTTGGGGGTTTTGATTTGTCCGAATTGCTTCATTAGGAATCTGTTCTGGATAATTTGAAACAGTTAATAGCAGCTTGCAGGGGCTTTTGTTATTTTTTTTTTGTATTAAATTTTATTGAATAATGAATTAGAATATATATAATCTAATAATAAAAAGTTTGAGGTTTTTTCTTTTGATAAATACAGTAATAAAAAGGAAAACGAGGAGAGTAAATTAAATAAATAAAGTAGGATATTCCTTTGTTTTTAAGGTATCTTTAATGCTATTATGTATTTTTCTAGTTTCTGTCATAAACACATCAATAATTTTAAAAATAATAAAAATTACATAATTGCATCTCTAATGAAAATTTTCAAGCAAAACATATATTCACTTTATGACCATTTATTCTATCTTCTCTCATTTACAGTTGTATTACATGAGGACATTTACAGTTGTATTACATGAGGACTATAATTAATTTTAGTGGAAAAAAGTGAAAAATACATATTAGGATTAAGAGAGTTTCAATTAAGAAACCTAATCTCCATATTTTAACAACAATTTTTTACCATTTCAACTCCATACTTGGATTTGATAATTGCATTGAATTTCTATCGGGCAAGAAATTCTATGAAAACATATAAGCATTAAAGATACATTTATAACTTACTTAAAAAACACAAAACGGAATAGGACGGAGGCAAGTAATTAAATTTGGGTTTTTGGTTTTTTTTTTTTTTATTTAAAAATTCTTTAAAAAAAATATCAACATTTGATATATGTTTAGCCAATTAAAAACTAGTTGCTCGCTTTTGTAGATAACATCTATATTCCCACCTTTTTATGAAAAACATTATTACAAAAATTAGTAGTATGTTTTACACTCCTTGGCTACCTATAGTAAGGGTTACAACATCATATCATCTTTTATTAATTTATTTAAATGCAATTGATTATAATTATACATTTCGAGACACAATAAATTACTTTTAATTTTTTTATAACTTTTAACACATTTATCATTTTTTTATTATAAAGTTATTTTTTAAATAAATAACTTTTTGTAAAGTACATTTGCTTAATAATTAATCTCTTTTAGAAAACATTAAACATATGCAATGGTCTTAATAAAATCTGTTAAGCGCCTGCTCCATGCACAAACGATAGATATTATAGTGGATTAGCAAAGTAAAATTTACACAAAGATAGCAGTAGAGAATCTCCTTTCTTTTGCACTTTAAATGTCAATCCTCATTATGGATCTGATGTCAACAATCACAATTCACAGCGAAAAGAATCATATTCAAATCTTTCTTTTCACCTAATTTATTATGCCTATGCATTAGCTGTTCTCGCTTTCTTGCAACTCACAAATCTTTAGTTTTGGGTAATCAATTCCCTTGCGGTCTTTCTTACGTGGCATTTCAAAAAAATACATATAATATAAATACAAACCCATGCCTCCTTAAGCCAAAAACTAGATCTAATCTTTGTGGGTGTCTCCGTTTACTTATGGCACTCTTCTACAAAATTTTTCTGCAGCCTGTAGGCACAATACTAATATAAAATGAAGGATTTTCTTAATATACTGTTTTTAGGTATGGATCAAGATCAATTATCCATTTTAAAGTAAGTCTAGTTTTTCTTTAAAGGATTTATCTATAATTCAAGTATCATATATGATATTAATTCTAACTTCGAATATTATCAAATTGAATTAATTCCTTTTATCAGGTTAACAATACTTTATCTTTACTTGTCGATGTCAAGTTTTGACTCAACTGGGGCATAAAACTATGATAATTTTCTCTCTCTTTGGTGGGGTATTTCCCCATTTTTTTAGGAACTTTATTCCATTTTTGGAAACTCTAATTCTAACTAGTTCTTTGAAATTGATTCAAAGAGTTTGATGATAGTATATGCACTTATAATATATACATATGATATATAACAAAAATGAATTAATTCATTTTATCAATATTGAATTATGGTAAGTTACGTCCAGTTTAGATCCACAAAAATATATTATTACTATAAAACGCCAACTCGGTAATATAGCATTCATATTTGAGTAGGTACGCATAGATTTTATGATTTCTGTGAAACGGTGGATTAGGGCATAAAGTTTGAGAGGTTGTCGGGTGGGGGCCAAGTGGAGTCCATGAACAAGGGAGGGAGTGAGAAAGAAGCCAAGTCACAGAGACAAGACAGAAATACCACTACCAGTGAACTGAAGTTACCACACGAAAACAGCAGAGGGGGAGAGAGAGAGAAGCAGACGGTAGTTGAATCGTGCAAGTGTGTTTAATTTAATTAGACGATCACAGATGCACAGAGACAGAATACAGGTGTGAGTGGGGACAGTGGGTCCTGGATGAAGTGTCGTTTGGGTGAGGGGCGCGCGAGAACAGCGCGGGAGCTGTTTCCCGATGCAGTAGATATCATAACTCCTTCCAGTCCCCCACTCACACTCCCATCCATCCATCCATCCATCCGTCCGTCCGTCCGTCTCGCTCCACCCTTCCACTTGTTTCTCTCTCTCTCTCTCTCTTTCTCACGATTTTCCATAGCTTGTTGTAGCTACAATTACTTGGCCTTTTGTGATTCTTTGGTTGGGGTCCCACGCACCATCACATCAGATGTGATCTTGATTGATACAGTCACTTTTATTACTGTTCACCCATGTGGTGTGGGCTCCATTGTTACCACTGTTTCAGACACAGATGAGACTGTTTTTGGGTCCTATCATCACCCATTCACCAACCTTCTCGTCTCAACTCAATTACCTCCTCACTTATTCTCACCACCTCTGCGCTCACAGCCAACGTCTTAGCTATCACCGGACAGTCGGACACAACCTTTTATATATATATATATATATATAAAATTATACGATATTTATTTGAAAATTAAAAGCAAAATTTATTGACTGTGCAACATGACTGTATAGTAAATAACGCTCACTTAATCCTTTTTCATCTAACATGGTTTTAAAAAATATATGTTTTTCTATTAACAAAGAAAACTATATAAACCGTATATTTTAAAACAAAAGTCAAACTTAAATTTTTGATTTTTTAAAATTAAAAAAAATACTCAATACTTCTACTAATAATAGTGTGTAAATTTATACTTTAATATGAAGACTATGAATTGTTACGAATTTACTGAAAAATAAAACTAATATTATACATAGAAAAACCATTATTTTTAAAAGCATTTTTATTAAAACTATTTGTATAGTGTATACTGACCATTAATATGCAATCTCTTAGTATAGGATGCAGGTAGTACTCTATCTCTATTGTGAGAGTAATTATCTTTTATTTATGAAAATAAATATTTAAAATATATAAATAATATTTAATTTCAATAGATTTGAATACATCCTTCATTGTTTGATATTGGTTTGAAAAAATGTATATTGATCTATATTTTTGATTAAATATTACAAAAAAAATTTAGTGCAGTCGTTTAATTCAAAGATGTTTTTGTCGATATTAATAACATTGCTTAAAAATTATGAATTGCGTAGTTCAAAAAAAAATTATTAATTGCGATATTAGCAGTAGTAGTAGATGAAGGGAGTCAATCAAATTGATGTGAAGGGTTAAGGCCCAGCGAGAGGCATTAATTGGATGGATGGTGATTGGATGTTTATATCATTGTTCTCTTACTTAATTCTGGGCAACCTTTTTTATATGCACCGTAAGATTAATATTATGTCAAGGAATTATGAACAGAATATTACGATATTTTAGGGGTCCCTCCAATTACTATCATATGATATATGAAAATTGAGGCTACAATATTTGAGGACTGTTGCGGTATAAGGACAGTGGAAGATGGAAAAAATGCTGTGTAATTGACTGAAGAGGACTACTCTTCCTATGGATTGTAAGTGAAATGATGGTAGAATCTTAATGAATCACGATGGACCCATTAGGCCGGAGAATTTCCCCATCACACTACCTAACTTTACTCTTATATTCAACATAATTGGGTGCTGGTCTATTCAGTTGTTTTTTGTAACGTTTCCTTTTTCCTTTTCTGGAATTTTAGAATTAAGATTGATTATTGTTTCACTGTCACTTTGATTTGGGCTCATGTCATGGTCAGCCCCACTGTCTCCTATTCATCTTGAATTAGTCTGTTAGATTTATCTGGGCTCAATCCTGAGTCATCAGTGTTAACATTTTTTTTTTTTGCATCTCAAGTTGGGACCTCAAAGATGGGCCTACCAATTCTGGGCCAACGCACCAAAGTTGTAGTCCATGATCCCTGATTCTGATTGTGACTCTGCCACCTTACAATTCGGAAAATAAGGATCTTATTCTAGTTTTCAAGGTTAGTATTTAGTAGCATCTTTTCATGCACAATTTTCTACGCTCTGTATTCTTTGCCATGTGTTTTGGAGCCCTCTTTACTCATAATTTGGAGTCCAAAGAAAAAAGTGTCAACTGTTGAGCTTGATGATAAAAACAAATAAATTAAATTAGCAGAAGTTTCACCATCAACAAAAGCAAGGTGCCTTATAACAGCTTCACTGATGTCACCTTCCACGCTGACCAAATATGTATTGTCTTCGCCTTGGTCTCGGCTCATAAATAACTATCCCCACAGCATTAATTATTCCTTCAACAGCAGAATAGGCAAATTTTGAAGCATGACCTCCATATCATCACCATCCCCTCTAACATGTTCATTAATGGAAGACACCTCCAGTGATCATGTAAACCAGACGACAGTGTCCAATTGGATTATCAATATGTTCTGCTTTTTGTGTGACTTTCAACGAAGCATGATAATATGCTCCTAGAAATTTCAAGATGACTTCAGGCTTACGAAACAGCGTCACAACAAAGTAAGAAGTGTTTTAGAACAAAATTGTGACAGCAAAATCAAAAAAAAGGAGAAGAAATTGTTAGAGAAATTTTTAAAATAAATTAAATTTGAAATTTTGAAATAAATAGACACTTTCATTTACCAAATGTTGTGTCTATTGAATTAAATTTTCAAAATGAAAACTAAAAGTTGTGTCTATTAAAAATTTATATATATGTGTGCGCTAAAACCAACATTATATATACTCTAACATCTCTTCCTTCTTTTCTACACAAAATAATCTTTGTTGCTCACAAAAACATCATCAATATTCTATTGTCTACAGAATTAGAAAATTGTTAAAATAGATTTGTTATCATTCAATGATGTTCTGGTTTATCTTCACTAGTGCACATCGCAGACAAACAAAAAGTTTCATTGTATTCTGGAGGTGTATTCGTAATTTGGTGCATCACAAAATTGACGAAGACGAATAACATCTTAAAAAAAACGATTTTGTTACGCATCTTGAAACTATCTATCTGCAGTTTTTTGTTACTTTGTTTATGCTAGTTCGTGGTCTCTGGGGCTGTTTTTGTGCAGTATTTGGTGGATTTTGCTGACTGTTTTGGGTGTAACACAGGGCTGTTTTGGGCTGTCAAATTGGACAACAAATTTATGCAGTTTTCAGAAAACAGTGCAGATTTTTACTTCATTTGCTGGACTGTTTTGTGCAGATTTTTCTGGGCTGATCCTAGGCTGTTTTTATTCAATTTTTCAATAGAAATTGGTGCCTTATGTTTAGTCAGACAAATACAGAGAAGTAGTTGAACTGGTCATCATAAGCCGATTTTACTTCAATAAATGTAGTCAGCCGAGTAGGATGATTTGATGATTGAATAATATCAGGTATATGTATCAGATATTACTTAACCTTACCAATCGGTTGAGTCTAGATGCCAACCAAGCCAATGATCTAGCAATGTGCTTTAGGAAGTATCTCAAGTCCAGCAACCATTAAGTCACTTGGAGACTGGAGCAGGACCTTCCACATAAAACATAACCTTTGATGGTTGCTTCTCAATGCTATAGGCCATTTATAGTCCTTAACCATGACACAAGCCAAAATAGTTTACATAATTCTTCATCTGAGCAACTTGTTCCGTGCATGTTAAGATAATAAAATGTTTCTTTATAGTTAATAGGGTCACCCCAAGCTTTTGTTATTGATCATATTGTATGCTTCAACTGTGGTTGCAGTGCAAGGACGGAAGTTAGAAAAAGCTGTCTTTGACTAAAGGGAACTATACTACACTTCTGTTCCTATGAACACTGGTTGAAATGTTAGTAGAATCCTAATACCCTGAGAACTTCGACCTAAATTGACCCTTAATTTATCTTATAAGGAAAAGAGTAGCCCCATTAAAAAAATTATAGAATGTTGGGGTTTGAACATGTTTCAAAATATCAAGTTTGTGCCCAGCAACTCTCGGGCAATGTCGATGGGCCAATGTTTACTTCTGCCTACCATACAGAAGGTAACCGTACTACATAAGTAATCAAATGGCAGCAGCCATTATTCTGAACTAACAACTTTGGGAAATTATAATATATATGTTTTTGAAATATTATTGTTATGCCCGTTTTCTCGACACAGTTAAATGGGCTGCTGAAAACCCAAAAGATGAGTACAGTACCGAGAGGCCCAAGGAACTCTATCACTAGGTCGTGGTGATGAGCTCGCTGGATCCTCGAGCTTGCGTTCATAACAAGCTCGTCTCAACGCCTTTCAGCTCGCATCCATAGCAGGTCCACTTTAAGGTATTCTTAGTCCGTGTCCGTACCAGAATCCATCCCAGCATCTCCTCAGTTCGCATAAGTAAACAGATTGACAAGCCTGTGCCAGACAGTGTCTTGAGAAGCAGGCGTCGGATCAACCTAATCCCCTGATTTTATGCCGACACCACCTCAACAACTCCCGAGAAGCATTTAATGTGGCGACTATTCATTTAATGTGGAGAAGACTTCACCTGAAGTAGTTAATGCAGGCGTGGACATGTGAGAATAATCATTGTTGTAGCATTAAATGCAGTATGACTTATGTCAAATTAGTTGGAAATTATGATGATTTTTAGCGTGTAAAACACTCTATTGTATCTTCCCACTTCTATAAATAGGAGGGATTTTCATTGTAAAAAGAGGTTGAACATTAGTATTACCGTCACTCTACCAAAATCAATTCAGAGTGACCCGTGGATATAGACACACTTACCGAACCACGTAAAAATCCTTCGTATTTTTCTTCCCCCCTTCTTTTATTATTAGCTGCTTCTTCATTATTATTCATTTACCTTAATCAGCATTCAATCATTTTTATTACCATATACCAACCTTAAATTACATTTATTACCATTTATCGCACAGATCGTAGTCTGGGCCTTTGAATCTCCAGATCGATCATTTCCGAACGTCAATAATTATAAATTATGATATCTAGATTTACGAATGATGTTATGTTTTCGGAAACTTTATGCAAGTGATGGAACAAGTAGATTTACGACAACTATATCAATTACGGGACAATGTGTTGATAATTTAGTAGTTATAAATTAGTTTATAATATCATTTCAATAAATTTTTGGGTAATATGGAACTAGTTTATTTTTATTGAATTTTTTAAGGTAAGTAGCATCTCTTGATTCTCTATTTCTACTTTTCATATTCTTACATCTGTATTTAAAGTCCAATAGAATGTTTACTCACCTTGTGAAGTAAAGAATGAAAGTTGATATCAACTGTCAGATCAGATTAATGTTAAAAAAAAAAAATCAGTTCACAAAGTATCACCATCAACCAGACCATATTTTTATTGCTTGAGAGTGGATGTTACAGTGGGAATAATACATCAAACAATCTGTGTAAATAACAAACACAAGCTTACTTGCACATCCTTTATATTTTATTCTTAGACTTCCAACTTTTTCACCAAGCAGTTGGTAACACATAACCAAGCAGAGATAATAACCTCCAACTGGATGAAGTAGCAGCACTGGAAATTGAGAGACTTATACATCAATGGACACCACCAGTGGCGAATCACCCTTATCAACAACAAAGGTCTTAACGATCTTCTTGGAGGGAGTATTTATTTCCACAGTGTATGCCCCATGAAAGCCTCTAAAACCGAATTGTCCTTGCTCATCGATATGCCCACTTGCATGAGACAGCCACTCTTGTTTGAGAGCAAGGTAACTCTTACCAGCTGGATTGATGTCACCTTCTGCATTAACCAAATGAGCATTGTCTCGGCTCATAAACAACTCCCAAAATCCCCACAACATTATTCCTTCAACAGCAGGATGGGCAAAGGCTTCTCGAAGCATGACTTCCATATCGTCCCCTCTAACATATTCATTAATGGAAGACACATCGAGCTCTGTAAACCAGATTGGAAGACCTAGAATACCCAATTTATCCAAGGCTGAACAAACAATTGGTCCCACTGGACTATCAATATGTCCCTGAATTCCAATTCCTCCCACAGGTGCACCTTGCTCTTGCAGATTTAGAATGTGTTCAATGTACCTTTCTGGGGATGAGCGGGTGTCACAACCATCTTCAACATGATAATCATTCACAAAAAGGGTGGCAGATGGATCTAACTGGCTTGCAGTCTTAAACATATTGGCTCGGATATCTTTGCCCAACCTATCTTGATAGAATGATCCATGTAGCATCTCATTGTTCACATCATAGTGCCTGAACTTCCCTTTGTAACGTGTGAGAAGGCTTGTTAAGCGATTCTGAACAGCTGTCATCAAGTCATTTTTATTTAGTGTTCGGATCCATGACTGGACAGCGGCCTCTACTTCCCAGAATATACAATGACCTCGAGTTTCTATGTTGTGGCTCTTGCACAACTCCAACATATCATCGGCATCCTTGTAGTTAAGGTTCCCTTGTTGTGCCTCTGTCCAATACCACTTCAACTCATTTCCGAACACAGCCCAATTGAAATGTTTTGCAAAGAACTTAACAAAATCTTCATTGTCTATCTGCGATCTGTTGATGCATGATCCAAAGGGAAAACTGTTCTGCGTTTGTTTGACTTTCACGAAGGTGCCAAGCATGCTGCTGGAGCCTGCTCCAGAGAATTTCAAGATGACATCTCGCTTACGAATCTGCTTTACAGAAAAGAGAGAATTAGAACAAAATCATGATCTTGATATTGTGAAAACATTAGTTCATTTTGTTAACAAAAGAGAGAAGAAAAAAAATAGTTTGACTAACAATTCGAACTAATTATTAAACTCATTTTACATCAATAAATTGAGTGTCAGTCGAGTATGATGATGCTTCATTAATATCATACTAGTGACAATGGAGTAATGCATGTTCAGAAGGTATGTATCAAATAATACAAATTATGCAGTTTTGTTAAATGTTAAGATCATCAATTGAGTCTCGCCACTGCCAAGTGCTCTAGCAAACAATCTGTACTTCAAGATTTCACCTATATCTAATTAATCAATACCTCAAGAATTGCAGAATGCAATTACCTTATCAATCTGCCTCTTCAAATGTTTAAACCTTGCCTCTCGGTCAACAGGGAATATCTGGAGTCCAGCAACCATTAAGTCAACACCTGGAGCAGGACCTTGGACATAAACCATAACCTTTGATGCTTGCTTCTCAATTCTAAACGACCCACCAATCTCATGCCACCTATCATCATTAATTTCAACTTGTCCACCATTGACCCACTGGTTGTCCACACTTAAGGCAACATTCACATTTTGAGGACCAGTTGCCCCAGAACCAATTCGAACCCAAGCAGACACTTGGTATGTCAAAAAGAGTTTCAGTTTATCAGTGATCATCTGAGCAGGACCCATCCAAGTCTGTGTGCGCTTAGTCACTAGGATGCAGCGTCCACTTAAAGGTTCATGAGGTCCAAGGGAATCTCTTGCCATTGGAGGAAGTATATGTGGTGAGCCAGTTCCTATGCTTAAAGTGCAATTACCAAGGGGAAACCAGCCATTGGTGCCAGCACTGAGTTCACTGTTGGTAATTATGTTAATTCCATAGGCTGGGTTCTACAAAACAAAAACCATTATGTTAGATGCTACAACACTTGAGATTCAAATTTAAGAATGAATACTTCTAAAGTTTCAACCAAAACATATTACAAAGCATATAAAATGCTTTCACAGCTTAAATCATATATTCAGCCAACCTCAATAACTGGTGGAAAGGAAGGAGGAGCTTTCTGTGCATGCTTTGCTACTAAACTATTGACAAGAATATCTGTGCCTGGAGGTGGTCCTTCTATATATATGACCACTCTTGCTGGGGAACCATTAAGTAGGAATTTTCCATGCAACTGTACCCAGTCTTTGTCACTTGCCTGCACACTGATGAGCAAACAAGCTTATTGTGTAGTTTAAGAAATTATGAAGTTGAACAATCTACAGCCCTATACCAAATGCACATTCTAATAAAAAGAAAAAAAAATCATAGTTTGTCTTGGATGCAGGAAAAGATACATCATAAGATGATCAAAATGTAACACCATAGAGATTATAAGTAATGTCTTCATACTATCAGCATTCCTTTTTAGTTGTTGCACAGACTCCAAACTGAAATTTTTGACAATCTGGAGATCAGAAGTAACTTTTTTTTTTGGGGTAATATTTATAATAAAAAAAAAAAAAAAAAAAGGACACTTAGAATGAGCTTACTTGGAAATGCCTATGTACTGATCACGTTGATTTGGTGTTTGAACCCATAAAGTAGCCTGTACAGTTGCAGTAGTTACATTATTACCAAAAATGCGAACTACTGCTGTAACTTCATAAGCAAGCTTTCGTTGCACCCTTCCAGTTATCTCCTGCTGAATTCCATTCCAGTTTTGCGTACGTTCTGTTGCGGATGCAAAAACCTTTCCGGACAGAGGGACTATTTTCCCATCAGCCATAGAATCATGTATAGCAATCTTGCATCCTCTTCCAGACCAATTATTGAGGCCATCCTCAAATGTGGGATTCAGGATGATATTCTCATCTCCAGCAGTGACACAACCTGCCTGCTTATTCTTCAAAATAAAGAGGAAATTTTCCAAAACAACAAGTGTTAGATGACAAGAAGAGGCTTTCAAAAAGATTTTATGCAAATCGCTTTATGTCAAAATCAAATAAAGAGAATATGACTTACTTACATAACTAAATTACCCTTATAATTTCATAAATTCACATATTCAGGGGTTTCTAACAGAGTCCCTGACTTAAGCTTAGGCTGAGAAAAGAGAATACCTCATCTTTTGGACTGGAACATGTCATGACAACTGATCTTATAAGTAGGTCAACTCCCGGAGCAGGCCCTTCCAAGTAGAAAACAACCCGATTAGGCATAGCTGACAATGTGAATGTGCCTTCCAACTTCTCCCACTTCTCGTTTGATGCAGAAGTTCTGGATTCATAGTTGCCATAAACACATCTATGCTTGTTTCCCATATTGAAAAAACAAAAAATGAAAAACAAAATAACAAATGCATTACTTTCCAATAAAGAAGTAGCTAGTTGCTGAATCTTGGTATTCTAGTTTCAGAGTTGCCAGAACATCAGCAGATCCTTGAATAGGCCCCGATACTCCAACAGAAGCAGAAACCAAATAAGTTAAACCGGGAGAGACTTGGCTTGTTATGTCTTGTTCCAAGCCCTGCCAGCATTCTCTACGATTTGTAACAACAGCATGATTACCAACTGAGCTTGTCAATGGTCCTTCCGTGTTATTAGACTCAGCTGAAACAATAAAGCTGTGACAGCAATTGGGGTGCCAAGAATGCAGTCCCATTGAGAAGTCACCATTTATTATGATATTAATGGCACTGTCAGTACTTGAATTGGCAGTGTTATGGTCTTCAATCTGTTGGCAAAAGAAGAATTCATGAACCTTGCCTCAATTAGAAAGTGGAAAGTTATTGCACTAGCTAATAATCAAGACATCATTCGCCATTAAAGAAGAGAATAAAAATGAAATATCAAGTCAAATCAATTGCCTGTTAGGGCTTGAGTATTTGGTGCCAAATTCAAGTCCACAATTTGTTCATTGCCTTGCCATGCAAAATATTTGAGCATATTGTTCAAACCAAAATTAATTTCCAAACCAAGAGTACATCTGACATCATCCCACCAAGAATTACAATTAAATTAAGTCACTGCTTTTAAATTCCCTTTAAATGCAATTTTCAGGTCATCACTAACTCAAGACACAATATCCATTACCTTTATAACCAAATCATAACAATGTCAACCCAAAACATTAAAGGAAACCTAATATTCCATATATAACTCGAACAACGACAAGAATCAATTATGATGGTAGAAAACAAGAAAAACCCATGAAGCTACAACAAAAGAAAACAACCCCAACTCGAAATTCAATTAAAGAATACCAAACAAACAACATACCAGCACTGCAGAGCCGTCATTGGCGTTGTTCATCTTCTGGCTTTCCATGGCTTCTCCGGATCGCTAACCACCAAACACAAAACAAAACAGTTTTTAACAAAATGGGTATTCATGGAAAGTATCTTAGCATGAAGATTGCCAATTTATTTAAAGAGTACCTGGGTGTGCTTTTGCTTTGAAACTCGACGTGTGAAGCAGCGGGTCCAAAACCTCCTCATATTTATACGCACCGTTTTTGGAGTCCCAACCGAAGTTTAAGGAAAGCGCGGGACCAACTAACCAACCAACCAATCAAACAGTGTCTGCAAATAACACTTCGCTTCTGTCTCGGTTATCGTTTGTCTGGGTTTATCCAAACACAAGAATAGAAAAATAAAACAACAGTACCTATAACATATTTTTTTATATACAATAATATCTTTGAACCCAAAAAAAATTATTATTATTATTATTTTTTTAATTTTTCATTTTACCTTCTCTGCAAGGCTAAGGCAGCTGAGGCTTCTCGTATATTGCTTTGTCTTGCAGAATGAGGTATCTTCTATTGGCCTTGTATGCTTGAATTGGAAAAGAAGATTCAAGGTTTAGACAAGCATTTGCTCTCCATTATCAGGTACTTATTATTGGAGATTCCTTGCTTCATAGAGAGACTTTGATTACAAGATAATGCCTTTTTCTTTGAAAAATTAGGTGACATGTGTTTTCAGTTGGTATGACGTTTTGGGAGCAACCAGCCATTTAGATCTCTGTATGTTGATTTATGTTTCTGCTGCTGGTATCCAATCACAGATACAGGTTTTGGAGATTTTAATTAACTGTTTTTACAAGACTCAAAATGGATCAAATTCTAAGCTACAATGCTATTAGCAAAAATCATGATTTAGGACATTATAGTGTACCCATTGCGCTCTAAACATGGTGGCATGAGTCCCAAACTGCAAATTCAGTTTAAAATGTCACAGTTGTACATTTGAACATTACCTTCAGAGAAACTCAATTGCAACTTACCCTTTGACAAAAAAATTACACACATTAAATTCACCCCCCAATTAGTGTCTTGTCGACATTTTTATAAAGGAAACAAACCCAACAATACATTTAGTATCGAAAAGCCTCTTATCAGAAAACCCCTTCTTCTACATCAAATGACACTGTGCAAAAGTGGTGGATCTCTCACTAGTTTTTTACCTTGTGCAACAACTAGTTTTCGTCTCTGTAATGTATACGCATACAACTGTTCGATCCAGCAAACCCCGCGGTAGAAATCATTCCATTGTGGATTGAAAATGAAGTAGTGAAATCATGACTTGCCAATTATATGTTTGAACAATGTATTGAGTGGAAGACACATCACATGTCTAAATCCGAAAACAAGAGTAAATGACCACTTAAGCCAGCAACCATGAACAAACAATGGTCCCCAGATGACAACTGATGTGTACTAGAACTTCAAAATTCCTCCACAACTAAAAGGCTGTGAGATAGTTAGCATAGCTTCTCCAATGTCATTAATTAGTTCAGCTTGGACTCAGAATTGGACCTTGTGGTCCACTTGTCACGACCAGGACCAATTTAACTAAAATGAATTAGTTACTCAAACTGAATTTCAGTTTTAAGTTTCATAAGGTTCAAACTTCAAAAAAGGAAAAAAAAAAAAATAATAATAGCGTTTAAAGATGTTGTGGCTCTCACGAGATTCAACGTCATGGCCGGCTCTGAGCGGAGGAGCCTGTGTTCTGGTTGTCTTTCTTGCTATCCCTCCCAGTTTTGTGAAAATATATTTGGTTGGCCATTTGAGTTTTGTTCTTTTCAATTGGTAGAGAGAAAAAGATTCATTCCATGAGAAGCTTATATAATTATTCTAAACTCTGTTCATAAATCATACTTCATACGGTATTTTAAAATCTTCGGTTAATAATAATAAATTTTTAATTAAAATTAATTAAATAATAATAATAGAGACATCTCCTTACAAATCCTTTTTGAAATATGCTGTACAAAAATGAAACAATATTAGTAACTAGGTTAGTAAATAAAAATCAAATTTGATATGTCTGATTGACAAATTAAAATATGAAAGTCAACATAAGAATTGAAAATCTAATGAGGTTGTAGCTTGCAGGTTGGACGAAGAGGTTGCATCTTGTAGTTTGCATGTTATAGGTTGTAGTTTGCATAATGAGATTGTAGCTTGCAAGTAATAGGATGGGGAGTCGATGACATATCTTATCGCTGGATTTTGAAGTAGAATACCATGATGATAAAATAAGAAATGTGTGACACATCGTCATTTTAGTGGAGTGATTAAGTACTTATATCTTGATCTTAAGAGGTTAAAGATTTAAGTTTCACTCTTATCCTTTAAAACATATGATATAGGTTGTGAGTCTCCTCTTAATAAAAATTGTCATCTTCCTAGTTGTGAAAGTAATCATCTAGATTATGCTATCAATAAGTTATCTTGACCAGTTTTAATAGTATGTTTAAAAAAAAAAAAAAAACAGAGTGAAAATTGAATTTTATGTGCTACTCATCCACAACATATACTTCGTGTATTGCTGACCCACAACATATAATGGAGGTTGAGCAATAAGCTTTATAGATTGTCATCCATTTCTGCCAGGAGACTATTAGTATACATACGGTTTGACACTTGATAAAATGCACGGATATTTTTTTGAGTAGTAGCGAAATTTTTATCTTTTAAATGGATAGATTTCCCATTTGAGTGTTGGAAAGGTCACGGCGACAACACCTCTGACGTCTTTCTGAATTGCTCTAGCTTTGTGATTGGCAAAAGTCCTCAATAATCGTCGTCTAAAAACATTTCTCCAAATCACAATTTGGGATTCCAATGGAAGATTTAACATCATATTTTCTTTTACTTTTTTTTTTTTTGTGATATTCCTTTTCCCGGGTTTGGGTTTCATAAACTTTAAATACTTCATTCAAATAGTAAGATGGTGTTGGATCCTTTTTTAATGGTAGTTTTCTATTTCTCAAAACAAAAGATGTTTGTCAATTCATTTAGCTACTTATTTTGAAAAATACAATTTTAAAATGAAAACGTTCTTTCTCCGGTTATAGCTTGAGAGAGCAAAGAGTGAAAAACAATTTTTTTATATTTTTCACCATTTTAAAAATAATAGATGGTTTGACAAACATTTTATGCCCTTCAATCCCACAATTTTTATTGTCAATGTATAGGTGGATTAATGCATTAAGATTAAGGTACCTCTGAATCTATTAGTTTTTTCCAACGTTTGTCTAATGGAAGGACTAAAATGATGATTTTTTTTCCTCAAAATAATAGTGATTAAAGATCATAACATGACAAAAGCATTTTTAAAAAGTTACAAAAAGCCAAAAAGAGTTATTTTTAAAAGGTGATAGACAGGGGAAAAAAAAGGTAAAAATTTAAAAATATTATATAGATGTAGAAGGTCGATGCTTGCGTAGAATAGGTTTTGTTGGACAGTTTTGCAGGAATCTAGCTACCTTTATCCTGTACAAACCAAACAAAGGAATGAGGGTGATATTGATATCGGGATGGTGCCAACAAAAGATATTTCGACGCTTAAATCAAAAAAGAAAATAAGAAAAATGGAAATAAATTGAATAAATAAAATGTAATGATGATAGAGATGTCGCTCGATTTGAGATGGAAAGCACATTGGTTGATGTTCAAAGTCGATCGATTACAAGATTTCCGCTTATGCAAGGACTAGTGTCCCACTTGATATGGTATGGTGGCTAAGATGCCCTGGAGTTGTTGGAGTAAATATGCTTATAAATATAGGAGTTTTGGAGAGAATTTAGTAAAGCAACAGTGTTGGAAGAATGGGCTCCCGCTCCTCTTGGTGCCACTCTCCTTTTATGGAGAAAGATGGATCCGTTGGTGAGTTATGGACTGGAGGGAATCACAGGTCCATTCTCTAAATTCAAACCATTACCGTTACCACCTCGTTTCACACTTGCCTTAGTGATAATCTTCCGGTCGACAGCTTAGCTCAATTGGTCAACGTGTTACTAATGACATAGCAGGCGCGCGTTACACGAGGCTTGTTTTGAATGTTGTGCTTGGGCTGGGCCAATCCATTAGTTGACTTACAAACTGAGTTGCTTTGTGAGCGTTGTCAGTTGAGCCACTCCTTTAGGCCCAATCTCATTCTACCTATTGGGCTTCCATAATTTTCCCCATTACAATAGCCAAGAAAAGGTAAAAATTTACTATACCATTTTGAAAAAGGAAGTTTAAGGATTGTTTGTTTTTTCCACTTAAAATTTAATAGTGTTGAATTACATCTATTAAATTATTTTTATTTATTTTTTTAAGTGATTAAACCACTTAAAACTACCAAAAAAAAAAAACCTGAAAATTTTAAGTAAAAGCTTTTAACTTTTCATTTAATTGCAAATTATTTAATGACATTTAAAAATTTTCATTCTAAATCTATTCTCTCTAAAATAACATAATTTTAAATTTATCTTAATTTTATATTACTCAATTTTTTTTTTGTTTTCCTTGATACTTATAAAAAATATATTTGAAAAAAAAAAACCTAAATACATATCATTTTTTTATTGTTTTTAATGTATTAAAATATTTAAATATAAAATTATGATTAATGCTATTGTTTTTTTTAATCATATTTTAATTATGAATAAAATATTATTAATTTGTATATAATAAATATTTTAGAATTTATTAAATTATTTATTTTCAGATGTTTGTATTAAATCAATTAAAATTATATAACAACAAATAGTAAAAAGAGTATAAATATCAACTTACTAGTTTTCAAACAATTTTAAATTTAAAAAACAAATAAGTTTACAACATATTTAGATGTAAGGGAAAAAAATATGTTATTCAGATTTCAGGTTTTAATCATTATTCAGTTTTTTATTTCCAGCAGTATTTTTCAGTCTTCAGATAAAAAAACAAATAACTCATAAGTTTTTAGTCAGCCCGGATAGTTTTTAAATTTTTGTACATAGTAGTACACATATATCATTAACAAACTTCAAAATTACACATTTACCGTTTTATATTTTAACTAAAGAATTTAAAATAATTAAACAATAGGGAAAGAGAGGGAAAAAAAAAAAAAAAATTGAGTTGTCGGTGCATTTAAGAGTTAAGACCAATAGCACCATCATCCAAAAATCTGAAAATTTGTATGATATTCATGCGAAAATAATTTTGTGCATGAATCCCACCCAAAATTCATTTGTTGATAGTGTTGGGAAAAAATTTTGAGCAAGATTTATACACAACATCATTTTCACATGAATCCCTTCCAAAATTTGTGTCTTAATGGGAAGAAAATTGCATAAGATTTATGCACCAAAATATTATTTTTGCACGAATCTCATTCGAAATTCGTGCCAGCCCAAGAGAGTAATGATGGAGTCAAAGATTAGTCGCATATGACTTTCAGCAATGGAGGTCGGAATCCAATGGAGATTGCAACCTCCATATGAATTTTCACCGATAGTGATGAGGTCATTTATTTAATTAAACTTTATAATAATATAAAAATGTTTTGATCTACACGGTGTCATTTGTTGGTAAAAACTTCAAAATTATTATGGAGTGCTAAAAACAGCTTAAACATTCTTTCTCAAAGGTCATTTTCAAGTATTTCATCAAAAAGAAAACTGAAACTAATGTGAAAATTTTCCTTTACATAGTTATACTATATCATGGTTGATTAATAGGGTAGAACAGCCTGCAATAATGCGGAAATAAACCATAACTGGCCCAGCGAAGTCCACGGTCTAATATTTATGGTCATCCTTCCCTGTATCCCCGACATGTGGAGCTACTTGATATGGCTTGGTGGACACTTGCATGGGTCTCGTAGTTTGTATGATTCTTACATTAAGAAGTATTACCTAATACAAAAAGACGTTGATATTGACAAAAAAAAAATGAAGTTAAAATTAAGAATCAATTAGATTTTTGAAAGAGTCAAATCGTAACAATCCAATTGAATTGACTTAATTGTCATGAACAAATTGTCAATTGGAAAAATGGAGACTTTCTTAGAATATATTTCCATGACCACAAAAGATTGTAAACAGCTGTGTATGGAAGTCAATGACTTGGTAGAACAACCTTTAACAAACCAGAAAATAGAGCTCTACGAAGAAGGAGCCGTGAATAAATGACCATCTAGATATCTCAAAAGAAATGACCATCTGGAAAACCTTGAAATTTGTAGCCTTATAACAATCAGTCATAATTAGATCATGATTTAACATCCTCATCTTCAGGTAAGATTTTCTTCTATACGCGTGAGTTGTGTGCCACTCAAGTGTGGGTGACTTCCAGTCATAGAGGAGTCGTTTATCCGGACTATATTATTAGGGATCTATCAACTTGGTTCTGATTATCTCTTAAATTCGCTTCAGTATCTCAAAAAAAATAAGAAAGAATAATTAGTCATAATTATTTCACATATGTTTGACGAGCCCTTTAGTAGAGTCCACAAATTGGATGTCAGACCCATGGATTTATGAGGAACTTTTATAATTAGAAAATACTAGATTGAATGTAAATCACATGAAAAATATTATGTTATAAGGATACCTAAAAGTATGGTCTGCCGTATTTCCAGTATTTTGATTCTCTTCTCACATTCACTGCTACTTTTTGCATGTGTTTTCTATGTTTGCTTGTTTTTCTAATTTCGAGAAGTAGCGTAAAGCTTCAATTGCGGTTACTTGGTGTAACACATCAAACAGCATTAATGCCCTTTGAGAAAGTTCTTTGGTCACGTATGCTCAACCAACTAATATCAATTTTATGTGATATTTGATTTTTTTTTTAAAAAAGTGAAATTTTTGAATAATACAGGAACAAAAATGAAATTTTATATCACATAAAATTGATTTATAATGTGATGTTGCATGATTTCTATAAATTTATTGGTAAACTCAAACATACATAAGAATCTCTCGGTTATAGCATGACATTGTGATAGTCATTTAAAATAGAGAGAATTTCATTTTTGTTCTTGTATTATTCAAAAATTGCACTTTTTTTTAATGCAAATTCACTTTTAACTCTAATGGTCCCATATGTTTTAAAAAGGGATCATTTTAATAGCTATTGTTAATCAAACGATGGTGAACTTTAATGGGAAGAGGGGTAATAAATAAACAATAATAAAATTATAATTAAAAAATAAAAGATATTCAAATGGATGATGAAAAAAAAATAAAATGATACTTAAAAATTATAATAGGAAAATAAATATTTCCATCGTTTATCTCATAGTAGACAGTAGAGATAAACTTACTTAATTTATTATTTTAAAAAAAAAATCCAAAAGGAACAGAATAATTGATCGTCAATCTAGTTTCACCATGTCATCTCCATCTCCATTGCATGATGGAGATCCAAGGACCTCCATCATTGACGATGGAATCCCAATGGAGATTCCTCTAGATCTCCATCGGTCATGGATAGAGATGGATTCGATTGACCATGGATGGAGATGAAGATACACATTGGATCTCTACCGTCGATGTAATAGACGAAGTATGGAGATAAGTTTTTATTAATTTATAATGTATTTTTCTTAATTTTTGAATTACAATTTTTAATTTTTAAACGAGGGTAAAGTTGTAATTTTATAGAGTTTAATAGTTTACAATGTAATAGTCTTTTTTTCATTTTTTGTTAGTGTTGACCCTCATATTTTTTTGTCAAAAATGACTAAAATAATCCTTTTTAAAACCTATAGGACCGCAAGAGTCAAAATTGAATTTACGTTTATAAAAAAGAAACTCTTCAAATAACATAAGGATGAAATGAAATTCTTCCTTCACAATAAGCCCATTAACCTTAAAGCTTAGGGCTAAATCAACAATATCACATCTTTATAATGAAAGGGTTACCTTAGACATTTGACTTAATATATGATTTTAATATTCATTTATCCATTTTTATTCGATCTAATAATAATAAAAGTATATAAATTTAAGATCAATAACAACTCTTGGATTCAATTTTTTAATTTAACTTAACTCTAATAATAATATTAAATTCTAATAATGCTACATTTTTTAAATATTTACAAAATTTGTTGTCTAAAAGATGTAGTAAGATCAATCGCATAAATTAATTATGAGATGATATATTAATAATGTAATATTATAAATACACTTGTTACATCTTTTTGAGAATGAATTTTGAAAAAATTTTAGATGGCATGACATTATTCTACTAAATTGTTTAAATTATGTGGCGTATAAATTAACTACCATATTTATCTTTAAAAAGAAAAAAAAAACATAGTAAATGATAGACACGTCGCATGACAGATCATTATAATATCAGTGGATTAATATAAATTTTAATCAAACACTTTTTTCTTTGTGTAAGAGTTGACATCAAATCATATCAAAATAAATATTTAGATGATGAAAGATCCCTCTCATTTTAAATGAATTAGGTGAAATTCAAATGGATTTTTATTAAAATGAAAAGAAAGATAAACAACTAACTCGAAAAAATTATATACTAATGACACATGATTGCATGAAGAAATTTACCTTCGGATAGTTTAAATTTTTTTTTTTTTTTTTTATTAAAAAAAAGGAGAGAGAGAGAGAGAGAGAGAGAGAGAGAGAGAAAAGTCATGCCAATTTAATAACTTAAAAAAAAAGGAAAGAAAGAACAAACACCGCCAAGTTAAAAGGAAATATAGTAGTCCGAAGAATTGCGTAGCAATACTGTCTATTTCTGAAACAGACGAAATGAAAAATCATAACAAAAGCAAGTAAGCAAGTCACAAGCCGTCCACAATGACCCTTGGTCAATCACACAAAACACAACAAACCCAACGCAAAACCCCACGTAATAACTAGCAAAAACCAAGGGCAGTCCTCGAAACAGAAACAACAACAGCTCGTTATATGGATGCGCTACTGGTCATAACAGACTTCAAGCGGCAAAGCTCTGATGTCGTGGGGACAACAACCTGCTCCAATCCATCACTGCTCCACAATATAAAACCAAACCAAACCAAACTCTGTAACTAACAAAACCGCCCCTCGAAGCCATTCTCATGATCCTCTTCTTTCTCTTCTCTTCTTCTTAAACCCCGCATCTAGAATCTCTCTTTTGTTCATGGCGGAGGTTGATGGAGATTGTGGTCCCGTCCCGGACTCCCAAAATGGAGGTTTGAAGAAGGGGAAGTTGGAGATGGTGATGAAGAGGAAAGATAGTAAAAAGAAGAACCCCAAGTCTTATATGAGGACACTTTCGTGTTTGAGGACTCAACCAGATGGGAAGGGCAATTTTGACATGGAGGTTGAATCCACTGGAGGTGATCGCACCAGTCCTACTCATCTTGTTGTAACGGTCAATGGTATCATTGGCAGGTTGGTCTTTTTTTTTTTTTTTTTAATTATTTCTTTTTTAATATTAGTTTTTGGTTACGTTGTTTATTATGGTCACATTGATCGTGTTCTATTCTACTATATATTCTTTATTGTTTTTTTTTTTTTTTGATTTAATTTTGAAAATTGGATTATGATGTGATTCTGTTATTTGATTTTATAATACTTGAAATGTTAATGTAATGTTGTAATGTTAGTGGTGATCTTTTGTTTTTTGTCTTTTTGCATGTGCAGGGCTGACGATTGGAAATATGCTGCCAAACAGTTTCTGCGAAAGTATCCCAAGGATGTTGTTGTTCATTGTGAGTTTTTGTTATATTCCCTACCTCTACATCTCTTGAAAAATAATTAAAATGGATGTTATTCTGTTCGGTGAACTGTTTTGCTTTATACTTGCTTTTTTTTTTTAACATTAGTAATGCACAAATGTTAGCTGGTTCTACATTCATAGCAAACATATTGGAAATATAATTCATCATTGGTTGATAGTACTTTAACATGAAAATGCAGAAGAACTGGAGATTTGTAGGATAACCATACACGAATGTGTTAGATCTACGTAGCCCCTTGTTATGAGTTTTTGCTTTTCGTTTAAGTTGTTATTTAATAGTGTTACACTTCGAAGAGCTAGAATTCTTGTTCTATCTAGATCTGGCTATTTTGATCTCCTTGGTGGCTGTCATTGGATGCAGATTAAAATACTCTATAGCTCTTTAGTCTCCATTAAGAAAATTTCACTCAATCTTCCTCCTTTTTTATTAAAATGACAGTTAATCCTCTTAATCTTATAAAATGGCAATCAATTTTTGGTAGTTGTGGTTAAAGTGATTGTGCTTTATACAATATTACATTTATCATATTGTTAATGATTTGCTTAAATTCTGGGGATAATTTAGGCTATCAGGTGATGGTTTCATTAATTATATAACAAAAGGTCGTTTTCTTAATTGTGTTCTCTGTTATTACCTAGGAGTCCTTTCTCATTTCAAAAACAGTTGAGGTTTTACCTATTCTTTTGATAAAAGAGAAGCAAGTTGAATATAAACCTGTACTTAAATTTTGCTGGTCTATGCAGTTTAATTTTTTTAATGTACCTTCTTCATCGAACTTTTTTAATTCAACTACAAAGAACTTCGAGTAAGTAGATTTTTTTAGCAACTTCTCATGAATTTGATTTGTTGTTATGTTAGAATTTGTGGAGCTCATTTTTTTAATCTGCAAATGGGTATCATAAAACTGTGTACTACCTCTTAAATATATGTCCAGGCTATTCTCTGCCTCCTTGTTTCAATATTTACCAGTGTTTGCTTTTGTTGCTTATGATTAACTTATTGCAGGCAGCGAGTGTAATTCTTCATTGTTAACATTGAACGGTGTTGATGTAATGGGAGACAGGTTAGCAGAGGAGGTGTGTTATGGCTTACTTTTTAGTCATTAAGATTATGTTCCTTGATTTTAACCTGTTATTTTGAGCCATCAGTTCTCAGGACCGAATTTTGATATCAAATGCCATTCCTCTGCTTCACTTATGGTTTAGATATTATATACAATAATTATATAAGTTGAAATTACTTTCAATTTGAACTTGGTGCAAAGAGTAGGAAATTTAAAAGGGATTGTTTCTTTCAGGTAATATCCGTCATAAAACGTCACCCAGGTGTTCAGAAGATCTCATTTGTAGGTCACTCTTTAGGTGGCTTAATAGCAAGGTATGCTATTGCCAGGCTTTATGAACGGGATATCAATGGGGTATTTCCTCAAGGAAATGGAGAATGTAAGAATGGTGAAGTCGGAGACCGATGCCAGAAAGAGAATATTAAAGGCAAAATTGCCGGGCTGGAGCCCATGAATTTTATAACATCTGCTAGTCCTCACCTTGGTTCAAGGGGGCGTAAGCAGGTGATTAATTTACACCTTGAATCTTCTTATTTTGTTAGCTAAGACTATTCTGTGACACCATTTGATACTAAAGTGGGAATGTGGATTTCAGCTAAAATTTTTCTATCATTGATTATATGTGTCTGAACTTTTGGTGAAGTTTTATGAGGGAGGGATTGATTAACCATATAAGTTGGAATTGAAATAGTTGGAATTATAATTTGTAAAATTTCAGTTCTTTTATTCATAAAGACATAATGATTTACATTTTCTTCCTCATGGTGGTTGTCCATGAGATTGCCGGTCAAGAAATACTGCCATTTGACAACATGTTCGTTTTCTGATGTGTCTTAGGTCCCAGTTTTTTGTGGCTTTCAGACCCTGGAAAGGGTAGCAGCTCGTACATCCTGGTTTCTTGGAAGAACAGGAAAACACTTATTTTTGACTGATAATGACGATGGAAGACCTCCTCTTCTTATTCAGATGGCCAGTGATCATAAAGATCTTAAATTTATGTGAGTCCCCATAAACATATTAGATTTTTGTGGAGAAGTAAGAGTTCCTGTCATGTCTGCAAGCAATTCCACAGCTTGACATCATCTCTGTCTTGCCTATGCAGATCAGCTTTGCAATCCTTCAGGCATCGTGTAGCTTATGCAAATGCACGTTTTGATCGTATCCTCTTATCTATATTTTGGTTTCAAATATCATATTTTTTTTCTGGTATATCTATTTATTTGAGTGCAAAGCTGAGTGAATTAATTTTTGAGTACTGAGACAATAGATGAAAACTTGAGAGACTGATTGGATGATTGATTTCAGTTCTTAGCGCACTGTCTGTCCTTAGTAAGAACTTAACACACTTCTTAGACATTGTGGGGTGGAGTACATCATCTCTAAGGCGTTCACATGAGCTCCCAAAGGTAATTCTAAGGACTATCATGGAAATTTTGAATATAATTATCAGTTAATCTCAGTGCTGACCTTTTCTATCAGAGGAAACACCTTAAGGGACATGGCAAATACCCGCATATCGTAAATGTTGAGACCGCAAAAACTGCAAGTCCTCAACGAAGAGTATCCTTGGAGACCATATTAAATGGAAGCAAAACTATGGACATGGAAGGTTTGCTACTTAAGTTTATCATCATCATCATCATCATTATTAATTGAAAAATGTCTCAATCAAGAACTTCTAAAGTTTTGTTGATGTTCACTCTTCATCTAATGCAATACTTGTAATTTTTGGCTATTGACTATTGTTTATTGGATTTGATCATGCCCCTTATAGATTCCTTTAGGCAATGACCCTATAAATATAATCTGTTTCTTCTAGTCATCCATCATATTGGAATTATACACATACTTGGTACTTGTGAAATCACTTATTTGCAGTTGACAACTGAATTGTATGATTTTTCTTCCCATGACTTCTCAGTTATTCTAGATTTATACTTGGAATTGTTGAATGAATTTTAAACAATTCTAGTTTTGTAGACGTAAGTGTCACTCTTTGCTTTTTAACAAATGTAGAGGAAATGCTCAAAGGTTTGACAACTATGAGCTGGGAAAGGGTTGACGTTAATTTCAGAGGAAGCAAACAAAGATTTCTGGCACACAGTACCATTCAGGCAAGTTTGGTTCTTCTCTTAAGAGTTTCATCTAGGAAATAGACATTATGCTTTCAGGAACATAAAATTAGGGCCCTTCAGTTATCTGATTGTTCTGTTTCTGCAATGCAATGAATTGCATGCAACAAGTCAATTCTTTTAGAGATGCTGGTGTAACATTTTTTTTCATCTTCATCTCCGTGTCCAGGTAAAATCCTATTGCATCAATTCTGATGGAGCCGATGTTATTGAACACATGATCGACAATTTTCTCTTATGAAAGGTGACAGTTTACAAGGTCCCTTGTTAACAACATTGTCCATGCTTCTTGACATAATGACAGCCGTGAGGAACATTTAGGTGACCTCAATGTTAAGCCTAGTCCTTAAGCAGGTGTTATGGTAGCTTTTGAGATAGCAGTTTACATTGGATGTTGTAACTGTATAGTAATCGCAGTATGGGAGACGGAGAATTGTTCCTTCAAACAGGAGCTATTACAACGGATTGAGGAGAAAATATTGCATTTCTTCATGTAGCGTTTCTGTAAGATTAGATAGAGAAATAATTCAAGTCAATTTCTGTTCCCGATTTATATGCTATACATGTTAAAAATCAGCATCAAGCTTCAAAGCTTGAGCTATAACTTAACAAATTCTGGCTTAAATTTGCTTTCTGTTTTCTGTATGATTGATGGTGGCAATATTGTAAATGACATTTCTTTGGTCTATTTTATGGCATCCTAGTACAACGCACACAGGCACTGAAAGGTCGAGCTCTAGAGTGGCACGGAAATGGTAGGAAACCCAATAAAATTTGTCTTATTGTTTGAAACTTTGCAAACCTTGACATTTCCAATTCAAATTTTATTTACATGTATGATGACCTATTATCTTACAGTTATGGCTCCATGGTCACAACCTGTAACCACCTGAATACATTGAGTCCTAGCATGCTTATCACATGCAAGTGCTTCTTTTTAAACATAAGGTAAATGATACATGGATGTGGAGTTAAGTCCTTGTTTGTACATATCTGAAGCACTAAAATAGAATTTAAAGAATTTGTCGGCTCAAAATTGATGTAAAGGACACTTACCATACATTTCTTGGAAGTAACATCATATACATATGCTTTTTGAATTTGGATTTCTTTAATAAGTTCATGTTTACTCTAATGTTATGTTGCTTCCTGCAAAGCGATAAAATGGTAATATTTCTGCTCGGTGGGGGAGTAATGCGGTACTTAACGCCAGCAAACTGCAAAGTATTCTCCCTTACACAAAAATGTTCATGAAATTGGTGATAAAAAAATCACACCCTCCATACTCATATTGCGATTCCCATATGTGGTTTCTTAAGCATGTCCATGCGTCGTGGTCTAAATAGTGTTCAGATACTAGATACCTAACTAGTATAAGCATTCTTGGGAAATATATACTATACTCTCTTCCCAAGAGAAAGAGAAATGTTGGCGTGTTGAAGTGCATTTGCTTTGGTCCCAATAACTGCTCCAAACCCCCAAAACAGAAACGTGGGGGGACAAATAGAAAGATAAAAATTGCAGGAAAATGAAAACCCAATAAGCCCATCACCATTCCCACCTGTGAAATATGTGTCCCTTATAGCGGAAAACTCTCTATCATTGAGCATTCGAGGATCTGTTTTGTTGCTGTTTTTGTTTTCTTTCACTTTCTTTCTCACAGTTTATTATTTTTTATTTTGCTGTGCTGTCCAATCCTTCTTATTTTCATATGGATACATCTTGGTTTTTTGGTGGCTCATCGAACGAGGTCAATGTCATTCCCTTTTCCGTTGAGATCCTCACCACTTTTGTTTTGGCCTCTTTGTGCTAATCCTTTCGCTTTCCATGTTCCATTCTTGATAGAGAAAGATAAAGCTCATGTACAAGGTCACGTACTGCTGTATCTTTTTTACATAAAAGAGTTGGCATTCAAGCTCTGAACCTCTCCAAGGACACTTTTCAGGCGACTCAGATTCACTTCTTTTTCTACACTGCCAACTATTCAAGTTCAAAATTATTTTTTGTTTTCACTCTCTTTCTAGTTTCTATTAATTTACTGCTCTTTTTCTCTCTATTGTACTTGTCTTCCTCACCAAGGCTTTTGCTTTTGCACTCTCACTTTCTCCTAGATAGAAAAAAAAAAAAACATGGGCAGCTCTCAAATTTGCCTTCGCTGCCACAGAAATAGATACCTTACTTTTTCCTTGCTCTTTCTTTTGGTTTCAAGCTTGACAACCCAAGTAGCTGAAGGTATGCATATCCTGGTTTAATGTTTTAAAACTTGGTTTTAGCTTCTTCTTTGCTGACTTTGATCAGTTTTTCTTGTATTGTAGGTGGAGCATTAACCAAGCTAATTGGAGCAACTCAGGTTAATATTGTCACACTCAATTTTACATATATACATCACTCTTTTATTTTTCCTTGACATCAGCAATTAGTGATGTTACAAAAATTGTGTTTACAGAAAGGAATGAAAGATGAGAAGAAAGCGGTGGTGGTTGTGAGGAGTATGATAGGATCAAGGCCACCAAAATGTGACAGAAGGTGCAACACTTGTGGGCACTGTGAGGCAGTTCAGGTCCCAGTGACAACACAATCACAAGGCCACAAAAGAAGCCATTTCTCTCAAGTTGCCTACTCTGTAGGTGATGATATCTCCAACTACAAGCCCATCAGTTGGAAGTGCAAGTGTGGCAACCTGTTTTTCAACCCTTAGATTCGAACAGACTTGTTGAGTTTGCATCTATGATGACTTACAAACTTGTATACTTTCTTTCCCTGCATGTCCTCTATAAGAATTTGTAGATTTTTTCTTCTGCTTCTTCTTCGTTGCTGGCCACTTTCCTTCTTTGGTTTTACAAATGACATCATTTGGTGCACATAATCAGTAATCTAAATACAGTTACAAGTAACTAACTGTCCGTGAAGATGCAAAGACTGGGTAAAAGTTAAAACATGTCAAATATTTCGAAAAATAAAAACAGATATTAAACATGGGAAACTGGGATTGTTTGGTAAATTAGTTTGGTTGTATTTAATGAGAAGGATTGATTTGGGGTGATGAATTGTGAACTTTGAAGACATGTCACGACTTGGTATTCAAAAGAAAGCAGATGGGTGCGTATCAAGTTTGTCAGACTGTTCTGGTTTCGTATCTTACAAGATTTGTGCATCAGAAAGAGAAAAAGAAATTAAAGCAGCAGCAGCAGCAACCCACCTCGAAGGGATAAACAACCAAATTACGTCATGATCTCTATATTTTGTTATTTTGTTTACCCGTTAATCATCTCTTGTTCATTCCATTCTATCATTAAATCATTAATTTTAGTATGACCATCCATCAGAATCTGCTGCCACTACCGGCATGGCCTTTGCATGCAGTCAAAAAGCTAAATCTTGAATCTTAATCCATAAACACCTCACGACAGAGTTTGGTTATTAGTGTAATTTACGGTCACAATATATTTATTAATTTCTTTGCTTGTATTAATAATATTTATATATTTTTTAAAAAACAGTGTATTAGTCTTTTGAAACAATATAATTTCAGACTCTGAGTAAAACTTAAATTACGTGTAGGTAAAACGAAAATGATAACCATTGGTGTGTTTTATCTTCATATACACTTGATAAAGATTTCGAATCTCACCTATATATTCATTTATAATATTAATAAGTTTTTTATTCAAGTCTCGTTATATGCATTTCAATATATATAGAAAATATTCTTGTTGTCTTACATAAGAAAATACCAGGGTGTAGAATAACATTTAAAATGCTAGAATAGGATTTAAACTAATTAGAATCCATTTTATGTATTAAATTTGACACAGCATCATTTTGTCCCTCATAGTTGTTAAAACTGTTCACCTCCCCTTTTTTTTTTTCTTCTTTGAAAGAGTCAATCCATATCTTAACAATAATCAAAAACTCTAGTTGAGATTAACGTAAATATTGATTAAATAGTAGTATTCGATAAGACCATAACATACATGAATAAATATTACATATTAGAAATTTTTCGGACATATTGATATTAAATATTATTTATATAGTTCGAATATTTATTCTTATTAATAAAAAATTATTATTCTCATAATAAGGGAAAACTGTTCATATAAATTATAATACTTTTGATAAGAATATTTTTGAGAGACAACCTTCTATGACCACTTATGTTAAGAGTTAGCGGTGACCCTTAAATAAGTTATATTCTATTCAATTGAAATAAGAAATACATTGAAATTAATCAAAAGAGAAAAACAGAACGTGATAAATAAAAAAACACCAATAGAATAAATATTAAAAGTGAGAAAAAGGAATTAAGACGAGCAGGACATGTTGGATGAAGTCAGCAGTGAATCATAGAGTGGATGATGAAGAGCAGAAGAGAGAGAGCTGTAAGGATGGAAGTAGATAGTAAATGCGATATTTAATTGTGTGTCTGATTCTGAAAACATGCAGAGAGAAAACTGAAGGGCGGGCTCATCATCGTCATTCATGAGCATTGCTGGGCTACTCTGCTCTGTCTTCCCTCAACCTGCTTCATTCTACGGATATGCTTCTTTTGCGGTGGCCCTTTTTTTCTTACTTGCATCAATTCTTTTTGTTTACACATCAATGCTGACGCCAAGTAAAACTTTCTTTGAAAGATTGTGTGGACTGAGAAAAGTTTTGGCTCATGCCGTTTTAGAAATGTTTCAACGTTATGCATAGTAAAGGATACGTTTAAACTATTTAAAATCATATAATATAATATAAATAAAGGGATAACCCTATTTTTCTATTAATAATTTGGTGTACAAACCACCGCTACCCTCTATAGTTTAATTAAATGAATAAAATATTCATCATAGTTTAAAGATATGTTTAAAAAATCACTTATAGTTTAAGAAAATATTTAGAAAACCTCTTGATTTTTTTGGTCATTGTACATGTGAAAGGATAAAATGAGATTTTATAAACTATAGAGAGTAATTAGTAATTATGTCAAATAATAGAGAAAAAATTAATGTTATCCCTATAAATAAATAAATAAACTATAAAAATAATTTTTTTTAATGTATTACACATACTTATATAAGTACAAGTAATATTGTCAAATTCTTTAGATAAGACTTATTGAGCCGTGATCTGAAATGAAGACTCTCCAAAATGGGAGGATGACTTCTAAGATAGAAAGGAGAAACCAACAGAGGAAGAGCGAAGCTACCACAAGTTTGGTGGCACTAGGAGTCGAATTGTGCACTTTGCACCTTATTGGACAAACAAAGGTTGTGCTGCCTCAGTGAGGCAGCATGTTAAATGTAAAAAAGATGAATTATACAACACCGATCCACCTAGGTATACCTATAAATAAGGGTACACACATTTACTATTTTATTACATCAAATTCTCATATTATTAATCAATTTTTGTTAGAGTTACTCAAACATGTATGATTCAAGGGTAATTTCACCTTTTATTTTAAAATTTTCTTTTAAATTTTAAAATGATATATTATAAAAAAGAATTTAAAATAATTAAGGATAAGAAAAAAAAAAGAAATCTTGATCGTTCATCACATGATGAATGATACAGATTAATTTAAAAATAAAAAGTTATAAAAAAGAAAAATTTAGAAGATAAAAAATAAAAAATAATATTTTTTTGTCGAGAGATCTTCGCCGATTGTTATATGATAGGTGATAGAGATTAATTTAAAGTTAAAGATTAAAAATATTATAAAAATAAAAGTTTTAGAAAATTATATAATTAAAAAATAATAATTTTCCCTTTAAAAAATCCCTACTTAATTCAAAAATAAAAATTTTAAAAATGTACTGAAAAAATAAATTGATGAAATTGAAGATGTGATTTTTGAGCCGAGATCTTTCAAGTTGAAGATCTACACCTTCTTCGACTTGAAGATCAGCTTCAAAAACTAGATCCCTTTCCAGAGTCTTCTAGTTCTCCATTCTTCATCAGCAAACACCAATCAGCAACAACATCAAAATCAACCATAACCACCAGCCCCAGTCGAAGCTTCAACTTCAACTTCGAACCCAAAAACTTCAAACCAGTTTGAAGCTTCAAACCTAACAACAACAGATCTGCAACAAAACCCACATTTCAACTTGAAATTCTTTTTTTTTTTTAAGAAAGTAGGATGAAGAAATGTGCTTCATCTGGGTCGACCAACCCAGATCTTCAGCTGGGTACGTCGATCCAGATGAAGAATTCTTCACCGCCTTTACAATCAAAACTCAAAATAAAAATAAAAAATAAAAAAATAAAAAATTCTTATGAAATCAACATTCTTCACAGACCCATACATGACTCTTTAACCCACAAACGATACCGTATTCTTCACAAATCACAGCCCCAACACTCACTCTCTCTCCTTCAATTTCTTATATGCCGCATCCGCCAATCTCGACAGCGACTCCTCACTCCCCTCCAACAGCACTGCCACCGCCTTATTCGACCACCCACCTCCTCCTCCTCCGGCGGTGGCAGTCGATTCTTCTAAATCGCTCAACTCCACTGTCATTTCCTTGAAATACCCAATCGCTGTCGACGAACCCAGATTCGGCCACCATCCCATTCATCCACGAATCGCTATCGTTTTGGAGTAGAAAATTGGGAATGCGGCAAGGAAAAGTGGTGAAGAGAAAGAGAGCGATGCCGAAGATGACGAAGGAGCAAAAGAGTGTCCAAAAGAGATGACCCTACTGTCATCCACCAATCTGGGATTGTGTTTTTTATTGTTTGGGGAAAAATCAATTTATTCACTAATTTTTTGGAAATGATCAAATTTTTAATTATATTTTAAAAAATAATAAAATAGACCCTAACATTTTAAAAAAGTATCAAATTAATCATTCTCGTTAGTTAATTAACGGTCAAACTTAATGAATGACATTATGTACAAAGGTAATTTTATAATTTTAGGGATTAAAATGATCTGAACCCTTAAATATTTTTCTCTTTTTTTTTTCAGATCATTTTAATCCCTAAAATAATAAAATTACCTTTATATATTATGTCATCCGTTAAGTTTGACCGTTAGTTGACTAATGAGAAGGATTAATTTGACACTTTTTTAAAATATTAGGATCCATTTTGCCTTTTCTGAAATATAGTTAAAAATTTGATCATTTCTCAAAAGTTAGGTACAAAAATGATTTTTTCCCTTTTTTTTGGATTTTGTTTTCAATTGTTTTTTTTTTTTTCATTAGCTGTTTTATTTTTTTCGAAAGTTTTATTTTCTAAAAATTTTGATGATTCTTAGAAAATTTTATTTTTCAAATATTATTGGTGATGAATTTTAGTACATTTTTAGGATTTTGTCCCGTATATGATAAAATGTTCATTTTATCAAAAATATTAATCAATTGTTAAAGTCGACTAAAATCGATTAATGATAAAAGATTTGATGTAATAAAATAATAAATATTTTTTCACTTAGTTTTGGACAAATCTAATGAGCATGTTGTACAAATTACTTGTCACACAGATCACTTATGATCTATCAACACGATATAAATGATTTATATATATTTATATTGAAGCATTTTTCCAACCCACCGCACTTATCATGTAGCATGGGAGATGTTACATGACAAGGAGCATGATGTGATCCCTTTAGTGGTCTGTTTGGTGCGTTGTAATTTGTATTACGCATACCCCAATGCAGTCCTGTCATGCGGCAATGTCGCAGGGACGTATCCACATACATCCCGTTGCATGAAAAACTTTCTCATGTATTGTATAAGACTGGTGTATATGACACTTAGTAACATTAATACTCAAATTAAATTGTATTTACGGTGACTTTGTATTGTTTTAAATGGAGTGTAAATAGATTGCTTATCTATTGTCAATGGAATTATCTATAATATATACTTCAAAATAATCACTCGTAATATAAGGTGTGTCAATACTTTTTGTTCTTTCAAAACATTAATGCATTCATTGTGTGTTTACTTGAGGGATTAAGGAATAAAAATTAAGCATGAAAATTATTGATAATATTTATTTGATCTAAAACAAATTCATAATGGAAATGAAATTATAGATCCTACATGAATTTAGGATTGTGGAATGAGATTTTTATTCTTATTCACTTTTACAATTTAAAAATCTTTTTTACCCCTTATTAAAAAAATAACAATAATAAAATTGGAAATCAAACAAAATTGAAAGATAAAAAACTACTTTGCTCAATTCTTTATCCACCGTAGCTAAGAAAGTTGATTATCAATGAAAAAAATCATGTTTACAGTAATATTATTAAGAAATTTTAATTTTTTTTAGTCTATTATGATAAATTACATAGCAGAACATAACAAAATGATGACACTACATTTTAAATACAATTTACAAAAAGATACATAATGTTTCTTTTACAATTGACTAAATCTCAATATTTAAATTTTAGAAAAAATACTTATGGAGTACATGATTTTAATTAAGAGCATTTTTATAATTTATAATTAATTCATTTTGATTTTAAATCAAAGTAAATATTTCAATATAAATACTACTGATTTAGATTTCAATTCTTATAATTGGAGTAAATAATTTATTCTAATTCTGATACATCAATCTAATTTTAAGTTAATCCGATTTAATATTATTCTGATTCCAATCTATTTCAATTATGAACGAGTAAACGCACCATGAGAGTATCTTTACATATATGGTATCTAAATGTTTGGCACTTGTTCAACGTCCTTTTTTTACTCTTTTTTTTATTATTTTTTTATTTTTCGGTGAAGTACGTACAACATAGTATTTTACTAGAATGAATTGTATTGCAATGAACAATATTAGATTAAATTTAGCACTATATAATGTTAAGCATGGCTTCGTGATCGGACGGATTCTTGGATTGGCTAAACATAAATTTTGACTAATTTATAAACATATTTAATTAAAATATATCTAGGCATGATAAAATTC
Organism: Litchi chinensis; assembly: GCA_019925255.1. Lineage (NCBI taxonomy): Eukaryota > Viridiplantae > Streptophyta > Magnoliopsida > Sapindales > Sapindaceae > Litchi > Litchi chinensis. The sequence continues at coordinate 8,408,879 of CM034468.1, read as the reverse complement.
TAATAATAAATAAAATTTGATTCTTTATCAGTTTTAAAATTATTTTATTAATACAATCTGATTATCCCACTATTAACACAGTTCTTTCAAATGGTAAAATAAATATTAGTGATTTGTCTTTGAGATGCAATGTAACTAATTTATCACAAAATTAATTCAAACGTCATGTAAAGTCACACACATATATAAATATAAATATATATTTCAATGAAGACTTCTTATAATGCTACTTCAAGCACCTCCGATGAAATTTAGTAGAAATTGAATTTGGATGTGATTTTTTATATGGATGACAAAAATATTGAAATAGTTTTTTTCAGGTGTATTAACTTTTTCTTTTTGGATTTTATAAAAATAAAACATTACAAAATTAAAAAAAATTGAAAAAATAGAAAAAAAAAAAAAAAAATTTTTTTAAAATTTTTTTCTAAATGTATGATTTAACTTCTTTATGATGTATATAAAAAATCTCATAAAGGAATATAAGATTTTATGAAATTTCATAAATGATACTTATTAAATTAGAATAAAGGGTCTATTTAAATTCATCAAAGAATGCAATCGTACCAATCCCTTGCTAGAGCAAACATGAAAGGGGTCCAAATGGGCTTTGTGCTTCTGCAGTGAAACTGTTGTGTGCAAACTGCCAAGTGTGAGCCATAAGGATCGACTTGTGCTGACTCTTATCTCATGGCGTATTTACTTTATGGATAAGAGAATGTAAATGAGAATGAAGAATAAAATTGATTGATAGTGTTTACTTACTTAAAATTTATTTCATAATGGGAATAAAAGTGTGGACCCCATATCAATTTGGAATTATGAAATAGGAATCTCATTTCCCTCAATTTACTTAAGAATCTTATTTTCATTTTCTTTGCCAAAATGAAAAGTCTTATATAGATTTCTCTTAAAAAAAAAAAACCTATTTTATTTGATATTAAAAAAAATTGCATATTATAATTAAAAAATGTAAATCATTGGTTTTTCATCACCAATTTCTTAATTATCATAGTGAACTATTAAAATAATATGCCATTTTTTTTAATTATAATATACAGTTTTTTATTGATATTAAAAAAAATTATATATTATAATAAAAAATTACACATTAGATTAATAAACTATTAAAATAATATGCAGTTTTTTTTTTAATTTATAATATACAGTTTTTTATTTGATATTAAAAAAAGTATATATTATAATAAAAAAACTACACACTATTATAATTAATTCATAATTCTAATTAAAGATATTTTTGTAATTTATAATTAATTAATTTCGATTTCAAAGTAAAATAAACAGTTTAATGAGAATATTGTTGATTTCGATTTCTACAGTTAAAGCAAATAAGTTATTCTGATTCTAATACTTCATTCCGATTCTAAGTCATTTCGATTTTAAATTATTTCGATTTTTTTTTAATTTCTTTAAGTAAAATAAACACACCATCAATATTTTGTCACCTCCTGTTTTAAGGAGTCAAAGACAGCAAAACTTACAAAAGCCAATGCCAACGGCAGACATATGCAAGCCACTGATTAGCTTTGTAGGGCCTGCATTTCAGGGGTGTCCGTCGCTAATTAGACTGAAATGATGACCCCCACAATTTCACTCATTAGTCATTACACAGTAATTGCCACGTGCCAGGCAGATCTCACTCGTGCAACGTTTGGAAATAAATAAACCTGCCCATATTCATGCCTGTATCTGTTTGATGTAATAACAGAAACATGCTTGAATGCAACGTGAATGCTACGAAATCACCTGTGAAAACAAAAGTGCAAAACCACCTGGACACTTTTCTAAAGCTCGCGCCAATTAGATTAAAAATTTATCAGCAACTTATCAATTTAATTACTAATTAAGCGACTCAAATATTTACTTTTATAATTCCGAGATAATCGTTCTAATAATGAAAAATAATTACACATATAAAACTTATAAAATGTAATTCATAAAATTTGAATCTCCATTTATTCAAAGAAAAAAAAAAGAGAATCCCCATTACTGAAGAAATACATAATTAAATAGTGATAAGAAGTAAATGCAAAATGAATGTGTAATAAATAAATAACAGATGTCTTTTATTTATTTATTTATTTATTTTGAGTTAGGTAGATGTCTTTGTTGAATCCTGAAAGATGTTGATAAAAAATTAAAGCCTAACTGTGCCAACGCCCTCCAAAAATGCCTATTAGCCAACTATTCAAAAACTATCAAAAGCTGGGTTCCAGCCCAATACAATAATTAATTGGTTCACTTTTTTTTTTGGAGGGGGGTGGGGGTGGGGGGGATGGGATACAATTAATTTGTTCATTTCCTTTAATAAAAATAACAAAAAATGACAATTCTAGAAAAAGAAATTTTGTTTTGTTGACGTTCGGAAACGGTCAACCCAGAGATTCTTTGACCCAGACTGCGAACAAAGTAATTGAAGGGGTGATAATGGTAACCGGTGTACGATAAATGCGAAGTTAATGAAGTTTTAAGGTTGGTGAAACTTAATTAAGGCGAGGGAATGTTGGTTGTGGCGGTTGAGTGAATATGATCAGTTAATTAATATGGAGGTAAGAGGAGGAAGGTTGCAACATACGAGAATTTTTACGTGGTTTGGCGGCTGCGCCTACGTCCACGGTCACTCTGAGGTCAAAATCCGGTAGAGTGACAGTTCTCTAGTATTTTCAGCTTGTGTCTACAGTAAAGGTCTCCCCAATTTATATATAGAGGGGAGAGATACAAAGAAAGCAATAAAAAATATCAAAATAAAGTACAGGTGATGATTATTTCAACTAACCATGACATAGTCATGCTGTCTTAAATGTGAAACCGTCATTCCTTCTTACATGCACACGTCTGCATTTAATGCTCCTGGATAAGTCATCTCTTCATTAAATGTAGAGCCGTCGCATTAAATGCATCTTGGTAATGGTGTAAACAGTCTCTGACGGGAAATCATGGGAGTAGGTGACTTCGCGGACTTGCTACACACAATATCTCCTGAATAAGCTCTCTGGTTAGACAAGTAATGCATGCTGGAGAGATGTCGACGTGGCTGGGGAGAGGAGGCTAGGTGGTCTGGGGGTTCCTGCGAGCTCGCGACCTGGGCGCCCTCGCGAGCTCAACGAGCTGACGACGCAGGCAGGAGGCGTGCTTAGGTGATCTGGAAGTTGTTGCGAGCTCATGGCCTAGACGGCCTCACGAGCTGAATTTGTAACTGCTGGTTCCGATCTTGGGCCTTCTGAGCCCTCGCTCCTGTTCAAGTATATAAGGCCTATACTGGCACATTTAGGTAAGACGAGAAAATGAGTATAACATGTTTTTGTCCATTTTTTTATAAAATTTATTTTTAATCTCTCAAACAAATTAAGTACAGTCTATATTCAAATTATCCAAATTGTCCCTATATAGTTTTTTGTTTTCCTTTATTGTTCATCGTATGAAATCTTTGGTTTCCTTTATTGATTGTTTATTTTCTTTTTGTGATTTTTGGAGTTTTTTTTTTGGTATTGAGTATTAATGTTTAAGATTAGATTTGGTTAGATTTAATTGGATTTGACTTTAAAATGACAATTTTCGGTGAAATATAACAATAAAAATGATGACCGAATTTATCGGGTTTTATGACTTCGGGTTTTGTGGCCACCGGGTTTTCGGGTTTTGTGACCCCACAAAACTAGAGTTGGGTTTAAATTCCGTGTTTTTAAAATTTTGATTTGAGAATAATTTGATAAACTTGAGTATTAAATGAAAATAGTTTGTTTGAGAGGTTAAAAATAAATTTTTATAAAAAAAATGGGTTTGCTTTTTTATTTCCACTGCAAGTGAAAAGCACCCTTTATTTTAACCTATTAATTTGTTCACTTATCTTCTGATAATTTTCAGGATTTCTGGGTTTATAATAACTTGCAAAACAAAACGAGTATTTTTTTTTTTAATATAAAATAAAATAATTGTTGTCTATAAGCTCAAGCTGGCTCTCAATTTCTTTTAAAAATTACAATTGAAAGAGCATTATCATGCAACTGAGTTTCCAAGAAAAACCCCGATAGAATTCATGAAAGCATAGTTAGTAACCACGTTGTGTTGTTTAAAAGTTGCGGTTCAGACCAAAAATGAGTTACTTCATCTTATTAAACGTAAAACAGAACATACTTTTAGGATTCCCAAACATGATGGCCAAGCAAGCCACTATCAAACGCCGAATTGATGAGGACTTGTATTAAATGCCAACATTTTATTTCCCGTCCTGTTCACTAACACTCAGCTCACTATCCTTTGTGTGTGTGTGTGTTTCAAGGGCTTCTCTCTTACAAGCAGGACACATGTTTCTTGCCTTCTAACCACTCACTTTCACTCTAATCCCTCGCTCTCTCTCTCTCTCATCATCACTTCTTTGTGCGAGAAATGATTTTTTTCTGTCTCACCAAAATGGAAAAAAAAAAGAAATAACCCATTTTGAGTAATACACATATTATCAGGATCTGCAATTCTACACTTCTCTAAGGTACCCTTTTATTGTTGAACTAGTTTATTGCAACAATATCTTTTTTTTTTTTTTTTTTTTTGGGGGTGGGGGGGGGGGGGGGGGGGGGGGGGGTGTTGGGGTTGGGCGATGTGTGTTAATATGCTTGGGACTTGTTGCACTATCTAATAACTCTTTTTGGTAATCTTTAGAACCTATTTTGGAGTTTTAATGAATTTTTTGGCTCCTTTTAGTTGGAATACTTAAGATGGTGATATGGTTTTGTGTTATTTTTTGTTGGTCAGTTTTTAAGTTTTCCATTTCAATGTTGTGGTTGTTGTTGTTGTTTCGGAGATTGGCTGGCAGTTTGGCGCCTAGATTGTTATAGCTGTCTAATCTTATTTGTTTTACCTTAAATTCTTCTGTTAATTCATCAAGTATAATGTATTTGCGAACCACAATTTAGCAATTGGGTATCTAATTATTTATTAAAATATAGGAGTTGAGCTTTAATTTGTGCACTCATTTGTGATAACTGCTAACAACTAGGCCAAAACTATATGTATCTCAATTTAGGGGAAGCTGCATGTAGACCATTTTATAAAATTCATATGAAAATTTCCCTAATTAGTTTCATTTACTGCTATTTGTTATGGACATATGCACATTGTTGCATTTCTTGTTATGATAGCTTTAGCCTAGTTGGAATCGCACCATGGTGTCGATTTGTCCATAAAATGGTTGTGAAGATCTAATTTGCACCTTATGTCTCTGTTTTGTGGTATCTAATTAGTGGAAATGTTAAGCCAACCTTGCCAAAATCTATATGAAATCTGTTATGGTGATCCTTCTACTGAACTTTGCTTGTAATTATTTGCCAAGCGAAATTCACTGGCATTGTTGCCAAACTGGCTCATATCATACTTGATGTGATGTTAGTTTCGTTATGACTAGTAAGGAATGGTTTTTTTACATCACTTGCACCTTTTCTTTTGTTTAGTCTCTTGTAATTTGCAATATCAATTGTGCAGATTGGACCAGCAACTTTGTGCCGATCGTCAAAGGTGATTTATATATTTCAAAAGGTAACCATGTTAAAGCAATGTCCTAACAAGAACCTGAGGTCTAAAGGCTTTAAGGTGAAGAATGTTCTTCAGATATGTGTGTTGCTTGTCATTTGCCTCTGGTTCCTTCACCAGGTCAAGCACTCGTATGATGAAAAGAAGGCATTTCAGGAGGACGCTGCAACGTTTTCAGAAATGCAGAGTGAGCTTGGAAGCATAAAACTTGGCAGGAAGGATCTCCATGTTCCCGTGCAGGAATCGGATTTGGAGAATGATAGAAACAGAGAGAGAGCATTTGAAAAGCTGGTTGAAAACAAGAATGATGAAATTGAGGACGAAGGAAGAGGTGGAGGAGATGATGAGATAGACGGACATGATCAAGACAAACCTGAAGATGAAGAATCTGAAGAAGTAGAGGATCTCATTGATGAAGAAGATAGGGAGAGGGAGGATGGAAGCGAAGACCAAGAGAATGAGGAAATGGGAAATCAGTTTGAGGATGAAAGTTTGTCCTTAGATCAAGCTCAATATGAAGGTAAAATACATTCCGAAGCAAGTGAGGAACGCTACACGGGTGATGATGCGGCCAGAGCTCTAATGCAAGACAGGCATGCTAAGCGCACTGAATTTTCACTCTCTGGTTTGAGAAAGTTAATGGAGGAACCAGTAGAGAACATAGAAAACATTCAACTAGAGCCAGGAGTTTGACTGCATGAGATATTGCAGGAGAGTATTAATGAAGCTAGTTTTCTGATTAACATGTCAGATTTACTATGCTCTTAAGTCGTTTTCATTTCAAGAAAATGCATCTAGATTAGGCAATTGTATAAATGCTTTTGCGTTATGTCCATTGATGCCTTGATGAAATAATCAAATTTGGCAAAGACGAACTAGAAATCGAGTGATGTAAGTAAATCCTTTGTGAAATGTGAATAACCCTTTTAATATAAGATGATAATGTGACTGGGGTAGGATTATATTCCAAGTACGCTCGAGAGCTATTGAAGGGATTGAAGGAAAATGTGTACAGCTTGTATGTTCATACCTGAATTTTGTTGAATAGCCTAGTTAGCTAGATGAACTCTAGTGTTTTTATTTTATTCCTGTTTGTACCAAAATAGGTTTCTGCTTGGAGAGCTGGCGATTTATTGGTTGATGATGGGGCTGACTGTTAGCGGTTGCCTGGGAAGTGTGGCACTGGCTTTTGGGTTTTGAGTTGTTAAAATAGATGAGATATATTTAGCAACACTCTTCAGTGAATCCTGTGGCGCATTGGCTGTGGAACCGCAACTTTAGGCCACTACAATTAGATAATGAATACTTCTAATTCACTTATTATATTTATGTGGTATAAATGTCTCATATCATTGATTACTTATATCATATAATATGATTTGAATGGACTGAACAACTTAATAGTTATATAATATGATTTGAATAGAACAAACACTATATATTCGACTATTGAAGTACAATATAATTTGAATGGATTGAACAGCATATATTCAATTATTCAAGTGTTACTCTTACAATTAATAAGCAACTATAATGCCCATCTAGCTTTTTGGTGTATCATTCTCCAACTATCAAAGAAAAAGGACGTTTGAATTGCCTCATTTAATGATTTTTCATGTTTCTTCTAGGAGTAACTAGCTAACTTTGGAACACATATTGGATAGACTTCCCATACTATTTTAGTAATGTTTTCTTTATAGCACTTGTAATAGAAATGACTCGAATCTAGGTTATTGTCATGCTAAATGAGCTTTAGATATTATCAAGCTACATTGGATAGTAATTATAAATTTAGTAATTGACACTAAGAAAAATTTCAATTTAATGGACCTATTATGTCATCCATAAAAGCTATACAATCATAATAAGAGGAAACTTAAATCATTAATACAATTGTTGTTTGTTTAAAATGATACAAATGTGATAAAATATTATCGGACAAATATCCCATAACAACATTCTACAATATTTTGGGAATTTTTTTTTTCTTGGACATTCTCTTTTTTATCTCTTTGTCGTGCTGTTTAAGGTCAAAGGTTCCCACAAGTTGTATTGTACCTCGTCGATTAATCAAAGAGAAACTCCCAATGTACTACTAGCAGTCATGATTCTTGGAAGCTCAAAACAACAAAAACTAGAAGGGTAAAATGCCATTGCATGCATGCTTGATGCTTCTTGTTTCAGGATGTTTTAACTTGTAAAAGTGTTCAAATGATCTATGTAACTAATCAAATTAGAAAATGAAAAGGTGACTAGGCTAGGGTGCAGAGACCGCGTAAAGCAGTTGAAAGCTATTATGGGAATTTTTATGTTTAATAAATTCGTGCAAATTTACTCATAACTAAGAGTAAACTTCTTCAACTAAGAGTGAACTTCCTCAATACATCTGAAATAAAAGTTCAAATCTCACCATACATATTTATCAATATAAGCATAGAGCTTTCTCTTAATTTTGTGGGAATAGATATTTCCCAAAGTTATCCGAATAAATTTCTAAAACACATATTTGATGCTTAATCTTGATAGATCATGAAAGACCCTTGATCACTCATGTAAAATTAGCTCATAATTACTAGAAAAAAAAAATACATACATACATACATATACATATGTTGTTTATATGTTGAACTTAAGGTATCCATTCTTGTTCCCATGCACAATAGAGTAGGCTTCTGCTTAGGCGTTGACGATGTGGGCAATGGTCAGACTGGCTTGGGAATGTGGAGGGCTGCAAGCTCAGGCTTTTCTTGGTAGCTGGTGGTATGTTCAATTCATGAAGGTACAGGACAAAAATGCCCCTCACGGGGCAAAAATACACAAACAAGTGGTTGCCCTTTAATAGATGAGATAAATTTAGCATTAGCAACTTCCTTGGGTATCAAATCGCATTAGTTCAACCATTTGGTTGTATTCATTCCCTGACCGGCTGCTCAGATTGGCAGAAATGGATGCAATGTGTACCTACTCCCCTAGTGGAGTTTAATCAATATATATAACATCTTTCAAAACGAAAAATCGCATTGCCTGCCCAACGCCCCAGTTTTAGGCTACCACCATAGAGAAATAACTACTATCCACGCTGATATCCACCTACATCTTCGGCATATTGTTTCCCAACATTCAATTAAAAGGACCAACAAAACAAAAAAAGGAGTTCAAATTGCCTCATTTAATCCCGTAACATTCAGAAACCTAATTGGTGTTATATGTTTATTCCTGGATCAAATCGCTGACTCTGGAAGGTAACGAATTGATAACATTCCACATTTATTTTGAACCATCTTCCTACTTTTCTTGTTATCTATTCTTGCCATAGGTTAAGGTCAAAGACTGACTATGTTTTACCTCATATTATTGAGGATAATCATCCCAATGGAGAAACTAAAACCAAGTCATGGATTCTTGGAAGCTTATAAACAAAAAGATCAAGCTCCTCAATATGAGTTTTAACATTCCACTTCATTAACCACAGTTAAGAAATCAAAATTCATAGCACATTTTATTCATAACAGATTTGAATTTAGAGAACATGAAAAATAGACATGCACACGGAAGCTGGAGAAACATCTCTTCTAATCTAAAGTTAACAGTATTGACATGAAAATAGACTTCAGGAATTCTTTGTGTGCTTACTTGGCAAAAATTGCTGACCCAATTGGAAGAACTCCCAAGTGAAATGAATGATCACAAAGTCTGTACCAGCAAACATGAACCTAAAGAGAAAAACCTCCCAAATTAGCATAATGGAGCTGCATCAGTTATACCCATTTTCAATAATCCTTGTGGTGGACCGGTTGATGCGCATTCCATTGTAACAGCATCCAAATTATTGATGTGCCTGATTAAAATCAAAGGTTCAATTATAATTGCATCAATGAGCTACTTTTATTATTTAAAACATCAGCCACAAATTTGCACCAGATATAAGAGAACCTAAGACTTTGATAAAATGGGAAAAAGATATCCAAGAGCACATACAGATTCCAGCTTGAAATGCTTACAGAAAATAAAAGTAATCATGAAACTAGGAGAGCTGAGTCTCACCAGAATAACTCTACACTATTTTAGTCCAACAGGCTTTAGCCTGCTTGGTTCAGCATAGTTATATTTGGTCTGATAGCACTATAAGGGTCACTTAACTAGGAAATAAATTTTCAAAGTGATCATTGCTAACCACCTAAAAAATATCAGATATCAAAATAGACAATTTTTTTAGTCCATATAACAAATGCAGCACTTGAAATAAACAGCACAACAAGTCAAAGGAAAATAAACCAGGCAACTTAATCCGTGTAAGCAATTAGAAAACAACTAACTCAATGTGACGGCTAGCCATAATCAGAAAAATCCATACCTGCAAAGATGCTAACAGTTGTCAGATTTGCAATGGCCATTGTATTGTATATTAGGTATTCAGTCAAAAAATGACCAAAAGCATAGATGAACGATAAAAAGGTAGCCAAATATAGCGGTTTGTTGTCAAGATTAAATGCACAGAGAAAGCAAAGAGTGCAAGTCAAAAGCGTCCAAACTCCAAATGTCCTTCCATGAACTTCAGTCACTATAAAGCATTCAGGAAGAGAAAGAGATCATCACAATCTTGTATAACATAATTAATCACAAATGAAAGGTAGAAAAAGCAAAATTATTATACATTGCATAATCAGATAAAACAAGCAACAATGAAAGAGAACAAAAGAATTTTGTTAGTTTTTTTCTTCGTTTTATGAAACATTTTGTCTTTCCAAGTGACAAGATTTCACTATCACCATTTAACTGACTGAAAAAGCTCTATATGTTCCATTATTGCACTCGAGCAACAATAACAATTATACAGTAGTTAGAGCATAGAAAGTAAGGAATAATCAGGACATTATAATCAGTAACTTGATGCCCTGCAGCCAATTATATAATAATTATAAAAAAAAATGTTACCAACCACCCCTGGATATCAAAATCAATTTAACTCAATGAACAGGACTAATGTCAATTGACACTATTACAGTGTTTTCATTTTATAGGCACACATATATTCTTAGTTACAGTTGGCAAGGTATCCTCCTGGTTAGCTTAAACTCTCTCTCTGAACTTAAAAGCTGCTCATTGTAGAGTCGGTAATAGTTTAAATTCCTTTTCTTCAGTTCATATATTTTCTCAACTACGTAGTTCAGAAGCATTTTGGTTTCCTAGTAAAAGAAATAATAACAACTACATTGCATACTTTCACCACAAAAAGATAGGATCATTTTATTCATAGCAGATTCTTTATGTCAGTTCTTTACCTAATGTGTGAAGTTGATTTGATGTACTGACATGAAAGAGTCCGTATAAAAATGAGAGCAGTGTCTAGATGTGTACTGTGACTTGAAAGAACTAAGAACACATAAATCATGCAGAAGGTATATCGAACAGCTATGCTTTGGCTAAGCAATAAGTATCCAACTAAAACACTACACTTTGGAACCGTCCTTATCTTGCCCCTTTCAGTTCTTTTAGGTGCATATGCATGCACCTATAAGGACTATGTTTTAAGAATCAGTAACAAGCTCCACACGATATTTAGCAAAGACATTCTATTTTCCACAAGTCAAATTCTTTATCAGCTCAGCAAATTCGATCTCCTCATTATCGTTCCCAATAGCACCATTTCCTAAGCTGTTTTATCATCATATGAATAAATTTTCATCCTTCTCCATCATTAAATAATTCTACTTAGAATCCACTATTCCCCCCTTTATCTTAACATAATCTTTCACTTCAAACACACTCTTGTGCGTGCATTGTATCTGGAGGAACTGTGTTTCAGAAGCCCTGGAAACAATCCGCATCGTGTTGTAACAAAATCTTTTCCTTTGCTTTTACATGCTCTAAAATCTGAATACAACAACCTAAATCTTTCTTGGCAACTGCACTCAAAATCCATTCTTCATACACCAAGTCCAGTCCCCTAGCTGTTGTCGACTTTATTTAGCATTAAATAATCTGTCTTGACCTTCGCACTTAAACATATGTTCTGTTAGGAATCTGACATTATGCACCTTTCTACATTTTGCAACTTCAATTAAGCACAGATTAAGTCCCAGTCCAACCAAGAGACAGACAAATGTTCCAAAAATCAATATACAGAAAGATCAAACTCTGGTGGCAAGTATCTCAAATTCAACAGCAAATGCAAAGCAAACCAAAAGCATTGAATCAAAACCTAGAAACATCAATAAAATAGTACCCATGATGTCTTGAAAGAAATATAAATACATGAATCAGTCGAAAGACATATCTTACAGCTATGCATTGGCTTAATCCAATAAAAATGTTTTAGTTTTGGGAACCACGCTTATTTTCTTCCCTCAAGCATAACATGATCTTTCATATCAAGTACAAACTGCACATACAAGTATATAAAATGATTACATATTAAGGACCAGGAAACAAATCCGCATTGTGCTAAGTCAACCGCCTTTTTCTTTAATCTTTTAACTGAAATTTGACTTTCTACTACTTTCTTAGCCAATCAACCTAAAATCAATCATCATTTCATTAGATCCAAAGCCCTTAGTACTATTTCCAATTTCCACCATTTCCTAGGTTTTTCTGGTCTCTTGGACAGCAACCAAAATCCATTCTATTGTCATTGAATTTCTTCTATATTACTCCACTGTTTCTCCCTTTACCTTGACACAACCTTTACCTTCAATTCTCCATTGCACATGCATGTACAATTCAACTGGTACAAATCCACATTGTGCTCAGCAAATTGTTTTTATTACCATAATCTTATGTCATCTAGATACAACAGCCCATAACTTCCTCGGCAACAAACTCAAAATCAATAGTCTTCATACCAAATACACTCTCCTACGGATCTATACATCCATCATCAAACAATTATTGTCAACCTTTCCCTAAATTTAATTATTCTATTCAAAATCAAATTTTATGCATCTTTATTTGTTTTGCCACATAAACTAAGCACATATTCAACTCCCATATCCACCTCATTTCTCCAACCATGACTCCAAGTAAAAAACAAACGCTCAACCATAAACATAGATCAGACTCTATTGCAAGCATTGTCCAATTTGAAAGCCATTGAAAAAGTAAAGCAGAAACAACGGACCAAAAACCATTTTTAATAACTTTCACAAGTCTAATCAACAAAATCTGAAAAATGCAGTTGCACTGCACTCAACATACAATCTTATCATGTCAAACCTTTTCCATTGTTAATTTACTAAACCCGGAAAATCAACATTCCATTGAACTATACACCTGATTTCAATACTCAAGAACTGATCACAAAAGGGTTAACATTTTCACAGTGCCCATCTTGAAATTTCAAAAGTTGGGGATCTCCACTCAAATAATTATACTATGACGTAAGTCAGTAGCTGGATTTAGATACAAGACCCCCACAAAACCAGCACCATGTCTCCGAATTAATACAACTTTGGGGCGTGAGTATTGAAGAGAATTTGATGCTACTACAAAAATAAAAAATGAAACGTGTTGTAGATTCGAGGAAGAGAGGAGCTTACTGGTTGTTTTGGAGAAGACAGCACGTCTGAGAGCCCAAAGGTCGAAGAAACCGAACCAAACAGACGCCAACCGAAGCGTACCCACCAGCATCAACCACCATCCCAACAGCTTCATTTTGCTTCTCACTAGTCACCTTTGTCTCTCTGTGCGCCACTGTCACTTTGTATTTTCGTCTGTTTTTAGTTTTTACCTTTCATATTGTAGTGTCCCTTTTACCCTTTTTTTAAAAAATATATATATATATTTTGCTTTTAAGGGATAATTGCAACAACTCCTTACTTCATGCAGTACTGCACTGAGCTACAGAGTATGCCAACCGGACACAAATCCCTTCTAATCAACGTTTGATTAGCTTAACAGTTCAGTAACTTGTTCAGGATTATAAATGTCTTTTACACAATCATAAATAATTAAAATTCTTTAAAATTATGACACAATTCCAAATACTTCTTTAATGTAAATCTATTAAAATATAAAGTCTACAAAATTTTTGAAGGTCTAAAATTTCAATTAATATCATCACCAACATTTAGACTTTCGTTCAATCTAGAAAACTTATTGATTAACACAACAAATTTATTCTACTTGCAAATAAGACTCCATCCAACCATTAAAGTTCCCAATATCACCACCATTTTGTTCACTTTATTTGCATATAAATTAAAAATAAATAAATAAATAAGCAAAGCCCAATAGAATTACGAGAATAAAAGTCATGAAATTACAATTCTCTTCCAAAAAAAATAAGAAGATAAAATCTTTTCTTAGGAGATTTATAGATTTCTCGAGGCGGGTGATCTCCCCTCATGGAAAATGCCACCCAAAAAATTTCTTTTTTTACCCATTTACCTTGTAGACCATCATAAAAATTAAAAATTAAATATTTTACTTTGTACACCTTATGTAGTCCCAAAATTACCCTTTAGTTAGTTATTTTCTTTTCCTCTCGTATGAGTCAACTTGTCTTTGATTTGCTTCTATGATTGGCATAAAGAGAATCATCAAAACTAATTGTAAGTTACCAATAAGAAATTGATCTTGATAATTGAGGGTGCAATAGTCTATTTTATGATATAATCTCTAACAACTTTGGAATGGTCTTTGTAAAATTAAAGAATTAATCTTCTTCCATCTTATTTGTAAAAAAAAAAAAAAAATCTCAAGATGGAAAAATATACTATATTCATACTTATAACTTTAATCATAACATAACAAAGGTAACTAAAAGAAAACAAAATATAGAATAATGATCATAAAGGAATCCAAGAGCTTTGAAAAATTAAATAAAAAATGTGTTTGTTACTTGAGATGTGATAAAAACACTATAGTTCTATAGGTACTTATGAGAATTATTGTTTCTCTCAATATACTTTTCTATCAAAAAAACAATAGAATCATTTTTTTGGAAATTATAAAAATTATGAAATTCTTTTACTTTAAACGGTGGGTATGTTTCTCTTTTTATTTATTTATTTATTATTATTATGATTTTATAATGATGTATATAAGCTGTTTGATAAAAGTTTTAAATGAATGAATGTTTTCCTATATATAATAGGTAACCATTTTTCTTTTAATTAACTTACATTACTTTGTTTCTAAAAGTAATTTCCTCATTAATATTTTAGTAGAGATGAATTTTCATTAAAAATTGGGTGTGGAGTGAATATTTTGCGTGGCACTAGAGCCACCCTAAAATAACTTATGAAAAATCATTTTGGTCATTTCTCCTCGAAAGTTAAAGTGACTATTAGTCAAAACAGGGGCAAGGTTGACCAAGGGAGATTTATGTCATTTGGACATATTTTGCCGCTCAACGCAATAATACATAAAATTGGGGGCATTTTTACAATTATTCCATTTTTTTAAAGATGTTTAATTATTTTATTTTTATACTAAACCTCAAGGAAATTAGTGTAAATACCCTAACTTTTACCGTGCACCGTTAATATATATATATATATATATAGAGGACTCTATATATTTGCTAAATTTATGATCCAATGTTGCAGTAATTAAAAATACTTTTCAACAAATATTAAAATCTAGATTATTTCAAAAAAAATAAATCTATAGAGCATTGAATCTATTGATCCTACTTCTTAGAGATAAAAAATCATGGCCATTAACTAGCAACCCTTTAGATTGAAAAATAGGATATCGTAGTCAGCCAAATCTTGTCTATTCTTCGAAAGCTGATGATGAAACAAGCAAGGGCGAGTCATCAACAGCTGGACTCTTGCACTCTAGTGATGTGTTAAAAGATTTTCTTTTAATTTCTCTGGCCATCTTTTGAATACAATTAAATAATGAGCAAATTACTGATAGGTCTCCAAACATATCTCTTATTACAATTGAAAATCACCTTTGTTTTTTATAACAATAACCTCCCTTATACTAACGGTTTGACCAAGTTGACCGTTTGAGATAACTGAAAAATGACAAAATGGAGTGAAAAGACAAGAATACCCCTCTATTTATAAAATCCGTCCGTCTCTCCCTTTCTTCTCTTTCTTCTCTTCTTTTTCTTCATCTTCTTCACTTAACCTAAACGCTCGATCTCTCACCCCTCTCTCTCTCTCTCTCTCTCTCTTCTCCTTCTCCTTCTTCTTCTCTTCTTTTTCTTCGTCTTCTTCACCAATCGATCTGGGTTTGGAAACCCAAATCGACGTTTGGGTTTCTCGTTGACGTATGGGTTTCCAGATAGAAATCTGAAAACCCAGGCGTCGATCTGGGTTGAAAACCCAGACGCCGTGGATCTGGGTTTGGAAACCCAGATCGACGTCTGGGTTCTTGCTAGCATTTGGGTTTCCAGATGGAAGCCTAGAAACCTAGACGTCGGTCTGGGTCCAAACCCAGACGTCGATCTGGGTTTCCAAACCTAAACGTCGATTTGGGTTTCCAAACCCAGATCGGCATTTGGGTTTCCAACCCAAACTCGCATCAGTGTCTAGGTTTTCAGATTGAAACCCAGACCTGCATCATTGTTTGAGTTTTCAGATAGTGTTGATGATGATGTTCTTGGGTCTGTTTGATGATGATGGTAGTGGTTTTTGTTTAAATATGGCAATGGTTTTTGTTTGTGTTTATGATTGATGATATTGGACCTTTGTTTGTGTTATTTGTGTTGATGATTGATTTTGATGATTGATGATGATGGATCAGACATCTGTTGATGAACCTAGGAAAATGTTGATGAACCATCATCATTTTTTTTTTTTTTATCATTTTTCTATTTTTTGAAATATTATATTTTTTTTCAAATTGATCTAGATCATTCATTTTTAAGATGGACGATCTAGATCCATTTGAAAATTTTTTAAATTATTTTTTATAGTTAAAATTTAATTTTTTTAAATTTAAAATAATTTAATTTTAAAAATATTTGTAAGTTTTGAAATTTTAAATTATTTATTAATTAATTTAATTTTTAAAAGAAAAATAAAAATTAGATAAATTGATCAAAATACTCTTAGTACAGTTAACCATCACAGTCAATTATGGTCAAACAGTTAGAACAGGGAAGTCATTGTTATAAAAAGTAAAAGTGGTTTTCGATTGTAATAAAACATATGTTTGGAGGTTTTCCAGTAATTTGCTCATTAAATAATACACACAGCTGGAACGATCAGAAGACTGAACGAGGACCTGCCCGTTTGGCTTCATTTTACGGCTCTCTCTCACCAACCATTTCTTTTCAATTATCCAAAGCCTGCATTTTTTTTGTCACCTTTTATGGGTTTTGTCATCACATGTGTCAGATTCAATTTCACTTTATCGGGGCACCTAGCAGGAACCGTTATTTGAATCTTCGAATATAAATTTTAAAATATATTGTTAAATTAAAAAAATAAAATCAAATGTTTTATCAGCTTTTTAATTTTTTTTTTAAATTTACATTATCGAATGGGGCATATCAATAGGTCCGAAATTGTAGTGTGTGTTTCTTGTTGGGTTGCTTCCTATATATGTATCTGGACAAACTGTTGAATCTGGAAGAATTTTCCGAGAAACAACACTCCTAGTAGGCCTCTGTTTCTCTTGAATGATGGCAGTTAAAAAAGAACACATGTGATGTCAATCTTCTTCATCAAAAAGTGTCTATATAGGCTTGCTGATTTCATTTTCCTCATGATCCATTCTTAGAAATTTCTATCAAATGAAGTCTATGACCATGACTCAACAAATCGTGACAGTTATTGCATATAGATATTCATTTATATTTGTCAACTTGACTTTCATTTTTTTGGAAAGATCAACTTGACTTTTTTATCAATGTGAATTGAAAAATGGTAATATTTACGATTTCTTGGTCCCGATTCCAGACTGGATACGTGAGGACCACGAGTCCAAGACATAATGTTAACTAAACAATAATTATTAAAATAGGTTAAGAGACATTAAAATATGAATTATTTCTCATTCTTTAAATAAACAAAATTATTGTTAAATCGGCTTGCTTAAACGTAAAATGATGCTACATATTTAATTGAAATAAAAAGGAACAAATCTACATAAAATTGACGTCGAAAACAATAGAATTTTAAAAACTTTAACTTAAAAATTCAAAAGCTATCGGCCTATCTTCCATATCATGACAAACTTGATCCTACCTTACACAGTCTAATCCTAGAGACCAAAAACAAAGCCTAGATTCCTTTTATAAACCACTACAAACCATTCCACAACAAAATCAAAATGATGCACACCAACTCCACTCTCTCACACCCGTGATTCCCCGGACCTCATTCCATCTACAAATTACCTTCGTCTATATTTTTATGTACTTTCTAAAGCATATTTTATTGACACAACACATCTAAATTTATCATTAATTTGGGAGTCTTGGTGTCATTGCTGTGGTCCATAATATTACTTAGCAACTACGACTTAAACACACAAAATCCCTTTCAAAATCCTGAAAAATTCGCATGTCCAAGGTTGCTGCTACTATACATGTGGGTGGGCCATAGCAAATTTGGGGCAGCAATTGGTAACCCTGGCTAGGTAGCTAACCTAGCTGACTGGTTGGCAGACATAGCACAAGCCCCGATTCTACTTAGGTTTTGGTCCCAGAACCTGCAGTCGTACTTCTACAGTTCTACCACATTTAACCAACATCATGTGAAGCTGAACTGCTCAGGCTGGCACAGGTTGGACACCACCACCCTCACCATGCACCACACCCTCCACACCACACTTTCCAATGAAACCGGCAGCCGTTTGTTTATTTATTTATTAATTTAATTTGTTGTCTTGTTTTCGATCTAAGAGGCAGTGGCAGAGACGTGAACTTGACCATTCATTCTCGATGTCCGATGGATGCTCCAGTTTAAGACCCCAATCAACATTATATTACGAGACAACTGATATTCAACTGTTATCTTTTACAATGTTATTCAGTCTTCGCCGTAAGTAGATGCCTCCACTACCCCCGACTCAGTTGACTGGATCCTTTGTTTTTATCTCGCTTGTTTGGAACAGAAGATGGTCAGTGGTTGCGGTCATGGACTCATGGTCCCATTGGCAACAGAAACTGGGACGAACCCATGTGCAACACCCGCTAGGCAGCACCAAACCCATGTCCTATCGCCACCTATACTTCACTGCCTCACACCCTTTTCCTCCCACTGAATTCAATTTTCATTTCCCACGTGTGAGCGAAGGAGCTGGTATGGCCACGAGTCACCTTAATCCATTATTAAAACAGTTGGGCAACCATAATTAATGGCACTAGGCTTCCTATCAACTCATAACAAACCATGATTTGTGCAGAGTACACACATAATTTTAGGTAAGCCTTCAGGAATTGGATTACAGCTATCATCGTCATTTTCTCCTTCTGCAACAACTATTTAAAATAATAATAATAATAACCTTAACACACCAATAACTTGCAAGCACATCCCTTGCCCGTAACAACTCCTCCATTCTGTATTTACTTTTCATTAATTTACACACTTCAAAGGCTATTCTAATTAATTAGTTGGAAGAAGAGCAAGAGTAACCCAATGCCAACCTACAGTTGACAAACTTAATCACATTACAGCTAATAAAAATCATTACACTTAAATTGCCAACTTATAAAAAATATATATTAACCATCATCTAAGTCAGCAACTACAATATTTTCAAATTAAAAAAACAAAAACAAAAACAAAAAAAAAATACACAAGCCACACAACTAAAAACAGAGCGTGCCTGTCTAGTAATTTCCCTTTCCCTCGCCGCTATACAGAGCCTACGGGATTTTTTGTTAGTAAATGCCCTTCACACCAAAAATAAAAATTAAAAAAAAATTAAATCAAAAAAGAAAAATACAAAAACGACGCCATTTTGCCCGGAGAATCGTCAGCCAAGCAGATCCTGGTTAGGACAGAGTTCTTTCCTGAGCCGTTGAGAGAAAAGCCTGCAAGCGTCCATGCTCAAATCAATGGCAGCAGCAAGAGCAACAAAAGCGGCCGCGTCCTCCGCGCAGTTCACGTGCTGCACACTCACTTCCACGTTAGGTTTACTGCATTTTCCCTCTCCTTCCACTCTAGCCGACATCACAAACCCTCTGTACATGCAATACGGCCATAACCCATACCCGTAGTCTCCACTGCTCCGCGGGCTACACGCCGGCGACGGCGTCCCTCTCCCTCCGTTACTCGAATTCGACCCCAATTCGATACAAAATTTCCCGCCTTTGCTCGAACTTAAAGTCGATTCAGCTAATACAATGCGAGCAGCAGCCGAGTCCGGAATAAGCTCGAACCGGTAGCCGAGGCCGTCGGATGCGCCACGCTCGCGCCAGGCTTCGAGTCGACCCCAGGGCTTCCAGGTGTCGTCTCCTGGACGGAGAATGAGCCAGGAGCCAGGGTTGGACCGGCTCACCCGGTCAGAGCCGGGAGAGGCTACAAATGGAGTGACCATAGAGGCGGTAGCGACAGCTGAGCCAGACAAGTCGTGGACGGTGATGGACCATCCCTTTCTTTCCTTTCCAGGTCGCTCTCTTTCACTACCAAATGAACTCAACCAGCTCCTCGAACCACTTGACTCCGACTGTAACGACCTGCCATATATTACAAAAACGAATTAATCAACCAACTAATAAAGTAACACAAAAAGAGCAAGAAAATCTTAAAAGCTTTGATATTTGTACCCAAAAGAGTAAAGGTAAAACAAGTCGAATTAAATAGGAAACCAAAGCGATTAAAAACACCAACTTTACCGTACGGTACAGTTTAGTGAACTTTACTCCAGGCATTCAAAATTATAGTTAAACTGAACCCTGACTATGTTTTTTTTGTGAGATTACGAAACTAACCTTGACCTCTGATTGCGGTCACCGGTGTTTCTCAAACTGAACTTGCAAGTGAAAACGGGCTGCTTGATGTTGCCTCGGATCTGGAAAACTTGTGGGCTGCATTCGGGCTCGCCGTCGAACTGGAAAACGAATCTTGGATCGGGTTCGGCCTTGACATTCAGGTGAAACTGAGAAGACGAGCCTTTCGTGTCTTTGCCTACACTAATCCACCCATTGTAGAAGACGGTGGGTTTGGATTCGGCTCCCGCCAGATCCAACGGCACCGACACCTTCCCCAAAAGCTTCCCGGAGTTGACGCCGCAGGTCGTGCCTCGCCGCCCGGTGTAGATTGAGATTTTCAGGCATATCTTCGCCGCGAAGATCAACTTCGTCGCCAGCTTCTCCAGATCCGACTTGCTGAGGTCGAAAGTCGCCGCCACCGTATGGAGCTGGTTGTCGGGGGACGGATTCTCCGGCGGAACGAACGGGACGACGCTGGTTTGGACGGGGAAACCTTTCAGCTTGATTTTGCAAAAACAGGGAGACGACGAAGGGTGCACGACGGACCGCGCCGGTTTCGCAGCTACTGGTATTTTTAGACCCAGATTGCCAACTGTGAGGCGCACGAAATGGCACGGATCCATGGCTAGAGAGCTTGGACTCTGTGTGTGTTACTTCGAAAAAGAAAACCAAACTAAAAGACAGAGAGAGAGTAGTAGGTTAAGTTAAAGAGAGAGTGCGAATAGGAGGAAGAAGAAGAGAGTAGAAAACATGGGGATAGGAGATGGGTTGTATTAACATTGGCAGAGACATACGTAGTGGTTTTTTTCATGTTTTCTGGGCTCTGGATGGTTTTGTCTTGTTGCTCTATCTCTTCTTGACAAAACCAAACCAAATGAGAGACGGAGAGTTTCAAAGTGGGCAAAAACGGAACACACTGATTGAGTTATGGAGTACAGCTGGTTACAGCCTGGCGTTTTTTTTTTTCTGCTATTTGCCAGACCAACCCGAGCTTGAAGGTATCTGACGTCCGTCACTCCCTCGCTCCTTTTTTTTTTTTAAGTTTTTCTCTATCTAGCCTCACCTGACTTCATCGGGGTCCACTTTTTTAATTTAGTTTATGACGAAATTGCCCTTGTTGTTTAAAATAGGGAGAGGAAGGCGTTTGTGCAGTGTGTCTCCCACACGTGAGCCGTGCGTTGTGGATATAAACTGCAAAAGAGTGGGTCCTAGTTTTGGATGAAGAGGGATATCGTGTGATTCGATGATTTGTGAATTGTGACCGTGGGATGTGTGGGGGCAGAGGTAATGTACGCAAATGGTTTTGCATTGTATTGAAATCAGCGGGTGGTGTGTGTGATTGGTGATTGGTGCAGTGTGATGGGGGCAGCTGGAGATGACACGTGGCGAGAGAGGATTGATTTGGTACCCAAAAGAGAGAGTTAGATTTACCCGACCCGACATTCGCATCCTCCCAGACTTTTACCTCACCGATGTCATTCTTATGTCATTTCTTTCTTAGTATATTATCAATTATTAATTAACAATTTATTAAATTATTATTGCATGACCAAAGAAAAGTAAAGGTGCTTCTACTCCAATTCATGGTTTAGTTGGGTACTCTTAAAGCTCAAATCCATGATATTTATTGTTGTGTTTTAATCATACAAACTTTGGCTTTAAGATACTGACAATATTAAAAAAGAAGCTTCAAAATGTATTTGAGTATATATAAATTATACTATGTATCAAGTATTACTTATTTGATTATCCATATTGTATCATACAATATTTACAAATTTTGTCTGAAGGACCATGTATTAAAACAACATACTTAAGAATGAAGCAAGGCTTTTGCATTAGTAGGCTCTCCTCGCTAAACCAGCTTGGAGGCTGCTGACAGCCTCGGATTACTAGGCAGCTATGCTATTGAAGGCCAAGTGTTTTCCTAAAGGCGATTTTCTCCAGGCTTCACTGAAGCAAGGCTGTTTTCATATATGGTGTAGCCTAATGTGGGAGAAAGAATTGCTTATCAAAAAGCTACGGTGGCAGGTCGGTAATGAGAGTTGTATAAATGCTTTTGTAGACCCTTGGTTGCCAAGACCAACATCATTCAAACTGGTTTCCCCTTGCATTACTTAGAGTGTGCTAATAGCATATTTTATCGGCTCACACAATTATTGTTGATATTAATTACAATCAGACCCAAAAGTTTAAACTGATAAAAACGAGTCCAACTATAGTAACTAATACTTGAGATTGACATGTGACAGTTGGAACACACAAGCAAGCAACTGTTTTTCCCTTCCTGTCGACCGTAAGTCAATCCTTGCTATTCCTATCAATGTAAGGAAGGTTCAGGACTTCTGAAGGTGGAATTATGATAAAAAGGGTATCTATATAGTGAAAAGTGGATACCGAGTTGCGATGGATTTGAAATTTTCTGTTTCTCCTTCGTCGATTACTAACAGGCAAAGCTAGTGGAACACAGTGTGGAACCTCTACATCCCCCCTAATGTTAAAATATTTATATAGAAAGCTTGCAGGAATGCCCTTTTAGTTAAGGTCAACCTTTTGAAAATGAACATTTCAAAAGATGGCTACTGCCCTGGGTGTATTTCAGTTCTGGAAATTACTGCCCACGTTCTTTTGTGGTGTCCTGGTGTCCAACATCTTGGAGCAATTTTGAGTGTGGGAATTTGATCCTTAATTTCCAGCCTTGTTCTCTAGTAGAGGTATTTATTGGTATGTGGAAAAGCTCTAACTGGGAGATCCTAGCCAAACTTTGTGTGACTCCTTGCTGCTTATGGTCCAATGGGAATGCGGGGATTCATGAGACGAGAGTGAGAATTGCGTGAAAAGTAACTAACTAGGCTTTGGGGCTATTGGATGGATTCCAATCCACTAAAGCAACTTTGTCTCCCTATGCTAGTAGACCACCTTCGAGTAGCCATCCCTCCTGGAGTCTTCCTCCAC
Organism: Litchi chinensis; assembly: GCA_019925255.1. NCBI lineage: Eukaryota > Viridiplantae > Streptophyta > Magnoliopsida > Sapindales > Sapindaceae > Litchi > Litchi chinensis. The sequence goes on along the minus strand of CM034468.1, from coordinate 8,385,535 downwards.
CAAGTTACTTGAAGCTCAACTCGGATGTGGCTGTTCGTTCAGGTTTGTGCTCTGTTGGTATTGGAGTGGTAATTAAGGACCATCAGAGCACTATAATGGTTGTTGTCTACAAGCCTTTTAAAGGCTTTTTTTCCCCTAAAATTGGAGAGTTGATGACTTTTAGAGAAGGCCTTATCTTTGTCCAAAGTTTGAATTTGCAGTTTTAGTCCGTGGAAGTAGATCTTGTGAATGCTGCTAAGCGTATTAACTCCTGCATTTTTCAGTGTGGAGATGATAACATTCTTCTCAATGATATTAAGGCTTTATAGAGTAAGGTCGGAGTTGTTAATTGTCAAGCTATTTAAAGAAATGGAAATCGTTTGGCTTAGTATCTAGTCTCTCTTACCTCATTTGTTAGGGTTTTTGCCCTAAAAACTTGAATTTTGTACACGTCCAAATAAATAATAAATAAAATTTGTTTTGTTTTATTCAATTTATGTGCATTTATATAATATTTACTTTATACGAATTTTCATATAACATCCATGATTACTTATATAGTCTCAAACTAAGTATATAAGAGTTATATATAAGACGATTTAATTTGAGATTAGTAATTTAAAAAGTCAAATAAAGCTAGGTACTTTATTTGTGGTAAATCTATAATTGCGGTCCATTTCATATTTGATACGATAATCTTATCCGAGATCATTTATGTAGGGATATAGAAATGGAGACACTTTATATAATAGAGATTATATAGGACTAGACCACGATAAAGATAAATTTTTTATTAATATTCGTTAAACAAATAAATTCATGTTTATCAATCTAATGATCATATATGAATTAATCTTAATCTCGAGTGTATTATGAACTCTTATTTGTTGATTATATCCTTTAATTTACATTGGTGAGACTGATATATGTTTACGGTTAATAAATTTCATACTTTAGAGATGTGATTTAATAAATGGTTAGGAACATTCTGCACAATAGTAGAAATCACTTATTCTTGTTAGAAGTAGATGGGTAGTTCCTTTAAATATTGATTCAGGTTTTAAACAATAAGAGCACTCAATTTTTTCTATTTATGAGAAAACAAAAAAATAAATTCATAAGTTGTTATGGATATATTGTTCATTATAGAATCAATGGTACATGTAGGAACAAGATATAATTAGAGAGACATAATGAAATTTATGACATAACTTTAATTATGAACTATTTATGGATAATCGAACCATATGCAATGATTAGATCAATGGACACTGAAGATTTCAGATTATGTAAAACATTTGTAATTTTAAGAGTACAACCTTAGGTTTTTAGTGGAATAACTCTAAGATTAATAATAATGAATTATTTAATTAGTAACTTCGACATCATTGAAGCTTAAAATTATAGGTCTATTTGGTCTCATTGCTAGCTCGTACTTACCACAAGAAACGAGAAAAGAAGAATATAATTGGAACGTCCAATTATATGTGTTACATGTGTAACACTATTATATTCACATAATATTTAAATAATGTTGATTATTTAATCAATAATGATAAATTATGAATTATTTAATTATTTATCTAAAGAGGTTATGGGCTCAAATCCATGTGGCTACATAAAATAATTCATTATTTTATAGCCATGAGATTTAAAGGTAAATTAATGAAGAAAATTGTTTCTTCATTAATGTAAGAAAATCAAGTTTTAATAGTTTAATTAATGAAGTAAGTTGGTCTTCATCAAAGTAAGAAAACTTAAAACTTAATATTTTGATTAATGAAGTAAGTTGTTTCTTTATTAAACAAAAGAAAACTTTGAATTAGTATTCTAATTAATAAAGTAAATTGTTTCTTCATTGAATTAGAAAACTTAATTCGAATTGAATTTTTAATTAATGACGTAAGTTTTTCCGTCATTGAATTAGAAAATTTCGAATTGAATATTCTACTTAATGAGAAAATTTGTTTCCTTATTAAATTAGAAAACATAAAATTGATCAATATAAAAAGGTGTACTATATTGAGAATCAAGACTTGACTTAATATGAATTTTTCCTTATCTTAGCCATTCAACATACAAAAGAAAACACCAAAACCCAAAAAGTTTAGAGTTGTCTGAAAACTATCAAGGAAAGAAGAGGGTTAGTCAAATCCTCTTTTGGTTGTTGCTTTCACCATTTTCTTTTGTTGGTGGTATTTTTTTGAGAAAAGGAAAAGTGATCGTGATTCTTCAAAATCATACCCATACACAGTTTCTTGGTGAAGAGTTATAGTAAAAAAGATCAAGTGGTGAAGAATTTACGAATTAAAAGGGATTAATAAATCTTCATGCAATGTAAGATACAATCTTATTAACTTAGTTATTGAATTGTTACTACTAACATCAACCAATAAGGTTTTTACTTGAAAAAGTTTTTAAAATCCATGTTTTTGCATTATTCTAAAATCAATTTTTTCTTTCATCATCCTCGTTAGAGGTCAATAGGTGACACTTTGCCACTGAAGCTTGTTTGTTTCTAGCTTGTGTCTAGTAAAGCTTTTAATTAAAAAAAAAAAAAAAAGTGCAAGAGTCACAACTTTTTCAACAACAATTTGTAATTTTGTAAGGAGAACTTTTTTTCTCATGGCTCTTACCAAGCTCCCTCTTTGTATCTCAACTACAAACGGTCGAAAACATATGTAAACATCTATCATTAATCTTGTAGTCAATATATCTTCTTGAGAGTTCTCCCACTAGAGAGAGAAAGCTCTCTCTCCCTTTAGTGAGAGAAAGTTATGTAAAATTAGTTTCTCGATTAGATCCAGACTGGTGTCGATATTTTTCGGTTATTCTTCTTTCCGATCATTATCATTTTCCTTTCTTTCTTAGTTTCTCTTGCGTTTTTCTATTGTGATTGGGGTTTTAAGGCTAGTTTCCAGTTTTTAACTAGATACAGCTTTAAAAATCTCAATATGTTTGGTGGGGTTGTTTTGCAAGTGATAGGTGAAAACAAGTAGCCGTTAGCCTCCTTGTGGTTGGCGACGGAGATGCTTCGGTGTGCTAATGGATTTGGCATTACAATCTTAATTTTATGATTCTTTCATGGATGCTTCAAGTTTAGGACGAAGATTGGATTGTTGTAGGGATGGTTTCTCGTCTGAGACGCCTTGTTTTGGTTTATAGAAGTTTTCCTTCAATTGTTTTTAAGTTAAGGAGAGTATATTTGTATAGTCTATTTTGAGATGTACTGTTTTTTAGTTTGTTCTTTTCTTTGTTTTATCTGTGTTGTAGATAAAGTGGTTGGTCGAATTCAATGTCACCTGGCCATTTCCTTATTTGGGACTCGCTTGGTATTCTTTTGACCTTTCTGATTTGTTCATCTGTTAAGGATTGATTTAGTATCTATGCTCTATCAATAGCCCCAAATTTATTTGCTCTTTAGAGTTGTATGCTTATGGTTTCCAAATTTGGAAAAGTTAAATGAAGTTTCCAAAATTTCAAAAAAAAAAAAAATCTTGCAATCCATACACAATGTTTTTATTTAATATTTAATTGCCTAACAAAGTTCAAAATAATGATATTTTAAAGGATTAAAAAAATTTATAATACATTATTATTTCAAAACATGAGTTTATACATAAGCATATAAAAAATATATATAAAAATTATTATAAAGTTCTTGATTCTTTAATACATATCAAAAAGTGATATGTTAAAGATGCAATATATTAATGTCAAACTTGACTAGCATGTTAATTGGGATAAAAAACGATGTACAACTAAATGTGATAGATAAACTACTTGATAATCATCTCATCAAATACAAGATATTTTTATGTCAATTAGCTATAAGTATTCAATTAAAATCTCACTTAACAATAAAAGAATCAAGAGTTATGCTTTGTAGTAGTCGATTTCTACAGTTGTTGACGTAGAGATTTGACCTACAATTAGTTTTTTTGGATCTAACAACTTACAAAAAGTCAAATGAAATGGACGGCTTACCTTGACACCGAGTTGGTGCTCGTTAAAGGCATTTCAACTCTTAAGTTAGACTAATAAATGAAAATAGAAAAGAAAACAAAGAGTAATTGTACAACAAATAGCTGAGATCTTAGTGTACAACAAGTGAGGGCGAGCTGAGGGTTTAGATTGAAGTATGTCGTGCAATAGAGAAGGTTAGAGTTTGAGTATCAGAAATTATTTTGGCAAAGTGATGGTATAGTAATCACATGTCCCATTCTCCTCACTAGTTGCTCCTCTTTTATAAGTGAGGAGTGAACTGTTGTCTAGTTGTAACAGCTAATGAGATTAAGGGATCCATTCCCTTGATCCTCGCCCTTACATTTAATCAACGAATCATCATATTTAATAGGTCAACCTTCATATTAAATTGGTTAAGTTGACCAAGCGTTATAATGGGCTTTTGGGCTTCAATTGGGTTGAATTGGATATTGGTCCAATACTTAGACTTGCTATGTTAGACCTTAACTACAACTCATCTATTCGGCCCATACTTGTTGATTTTAGCTATTACATACTTCTATACATAATATAGTTATGATACGTATAAGTTCGTTAAATTTTAATAATTGAAAATATTAAAAATAAATCATGTTGGTTTGCAACTATAGTAGCCATAAATCCAGGCCCAATAATCATAGACCCATGAGCCAATTGGACAATGGCTCAATGTGTCGATCGAGATAAACTTACAGCTCAACTTGTTGGTCAACATAGGTTTACATTTCCTCATATGGACTGGTTAATGAGTCAAACGACTCAGTCTACTCAACTTGGAGCAAATATATCCTTAGTAGAACGACTTATGAGTTCAATTGATTAAATTTAGTATAACTATGAACTATTCCTACAAGTTGGTCGATATAACACCGACCTAAGGTTTATAATCCAACCTCAACTCTTCCACCTTGAGTATAATTGCACCGGAGCTCAACCATCTATGAGATAAGATATAATCCGATTAGGATTAACCTTCATCATCTCTTACAACTTAGGGATGACCACAACCATCCCACATTCCTCTCAAACTCGGACTCTTAATTTACAGAAACTAGACTCTTCCGACTTTGTAGGCCAACATGCCTACCAAAGGGTCCTCACACCCTTAAAAAAATTAGACATCAATCATAAACATACACTGTTATGCTACCAGATTGTTATCAGACACCTTTGAGATCCAATTCCAGTCACCTTTAACGATCGAATCCTTACGATACCGTTTGCATTCTCACCCAACACGTTCTTTCCTCCGACAACTCAATCGACTTCACTAACACGACGTTGTCAGCCACTTGGGGTAGTAAATCTAATGCTAGACCACTATCGTCTTGGATCATCACTGTTGTTCTATCCAATCACCTTAATCCACTTCGTCGCCATTGACTCCCATCTATGCTGCCACACAGCTTAGTCATTCAGTCTACACTGTCTTGCATATCACATTTATTTTTCGTCCTGACGCAACTAAGACGACGCTTATTTACTTTTTCTTATCTTTTACATTTAACGTACCGACTTGAGCATCAAAAAGTATTTGACCGACACCATATCGGTGTCAAGATCATCCACATTATTTTTTATTTGATTTGTGTAGGACACAAGTTGCTAGATTCTACAAAGTCGATCGACGAGATCTGCTTTCAATCGACATACTATAGTTCAACTCTACTACAGTAACCATCATGTATACACTAGCCAAACTGAAAAAATTAAATGTCACCAACATGACTTGTTGCTAACTTGCTATATGTATTCATTTTTGTTCTCAGCTTGCACATGCGATATCCAATCAACAACTGCCAGCAGTTCCAGTTAAGCTAAATTAGAAAAGATTAGTTAATTATTTATCTTATTTAGAAAACCAACCATTATATTCAAGAAAAAAATGCCAACTATTAATATACCGTACCAGTGTTACAAATATATTGGATTTGTTGACGTGGAGCCAGCCAACCTCCACTAAGATATCACTTTAAAAAAAAATTCACAATTATTTATTTGCCCAAATAAATTCTCTTTCTATTCTAAAAAAATAAATAAATAATCTCTCTTTCTAAACATGCGTATTTTCCATTACCGTGTACATTTCATTAGCTATACATGTGATCCACAAGAGTGCTTTTTGAATATACAACTTATAAAAGTATCTATGACTCTTACCTCATCACGCAGCATTTAGAAGGACACCAGAAATAGAGTAGGAATACTTCCAAAAAAGAAATAGATCATATGATTTTGTTATGGTTTATCTACAGCATTATCTTGAGAAGTTTATATCCTAGCATCAAAAAAATTTCGATAAAAATAAAAATTAATTATTTCATTTTTTTCGAGAGTCAAATCCTTTCAAATTTTACTTTTATTGAATTCTTAATATTAAAAGAATTGTTGTCAATAGGAGTGCTTATCATATAACAATTCCATTACTTTTATCATAAAATATTGGAAATAATAAGAATATAATATCGTGAATTCAAATTCAGAGATGTGTAGGGACATAGCTTCCCATTGGCTATGGTGGGCCTAAGGCTACAGTAACCAATTCTTTTTTGGGATAATCTTAATTGCCTCCTGTAGTTTGGCGAAATAGCTAATTTCTTCCTCGACATTTATTTATTTTTAAGTGATTTTTTAACTATAGGGGGGAAATTGACTATTTCATCAAACTACAGGGAAAATTGGGATTATCCCTTCTTTTTTCTTTTATGAATTTTTAAAATAATTATTCTTTTTTTATTTAATTTATCAAATTTAATAAAACACCCTTTGTATTTACATTCTCCTTTTTCCAACCAAATGAGACTTATAATAGATCTACTAGATTAATTAGAAACAAAATTGAATCCTTTTCTATTAGGTATAGCTTTATTTTTCAATATATAAAATTTAATCACGTATTAGAGTTTAATTAAGAAAAATTATTGTACCATATTATGACATTAAATCCCAACTATATCCTTGGAGAAGTGAGAAAGAATAACCCAACCACAAATGAGATTCTTTTATTTCTCAGATATTTCCCAATATGTGTTACATACATTGGTGAAATTTTTTATTATTATTATTATTGTTTTTATTATTAGTATAATGATCATATAGCATCACTATCATAAGCTACATAAACTGCATATAAATTCTAGAGATAATTAAATCAGTGGGAAGATAAATAGAATAGAAGTTATTTTAATTAGTGAATGAACATTTACTTTATTTTCAAAAAAAATAATAATAACATTTACTCATTTATAATTGTCAATCATTTTCAATAAATATTTCTTTGATACAAATTCATTTTCATCAAAATAAAAAATAGAAAATTCATTTTTGCTAAAAAAAAAAAAATGTTTATCATTTTAGTTCCAAATGTAGCTTCAACCTAACCCATTTACTTTCTGGACAATATTTTGCACAGGTGAATTTTCAACTACGTTGAAATGTTGTATGAGGTTTTGATAGACCAAAAATGATTGAAGTGTCGTTTAGACTTCTATTGTTTGTAGCCCATTTACTTATCACACAACATTTCACATAAAATGAATAATATTGTGTAAAACTTAAATGGGCAAAAAATAATTGAATAATATAAAGCAAAAAACAATTAACATTTTTCTTCGCCAAAAATCAAATTTATATATTTTTTGCGACATTTTTTTTATAATTTTCACTATTTTTTCCAATGAAAGTCTGTAGGATAAAATAGTACATTGTTTATCTATTGGCACACAAGATTGAGATTAGAAATGAGAATGAAATTGGAAGGGACTAGGATTGAATTGGATTAAAAAAAAAAACCTTTTCATGTTTGATAGAATTTGAGAATAGATATAAATATTTTATTATATAATTAAAATTAATTTAAAGTTAAAAACTTTAAAAAATCTTTAAAAAAAAAAAAAAAAGTGGAGATCCACTAGATCAACATCATCATCATCTCCCACCATCTTTAACATCATTAACATCATCAATCATCAAACCCACAAACTAAAAAAATAAAAAATGAAAAATGAAAGCCAAAACCATCATCAATCATCAAAACCAACACATCAACTATCAAATCCAACATCAAAAATCATCAAACCCATAGAGATTAAAAAAAAATCGAAAAATTAACATATTTCAAATGAACCTTCATTTGAAACCCAGACTTTATCTGGGTTCGAACTCACATGAAGGTTCATTTGGATTTAATGAATTCTGGGTGATGAAAGAAAGGGTAGGGAGCATCGGTAATGACAGTTGATGTTGATGAAGAAGAAAAAGAAGATGGCGGCAGATGAAGAAGAAGACAACGACGAACATAAGGGAGATTGATGGGTGGAAATGGGTTAGATGAACAAAAGAGAGGTGAATGGGTGAAGATTGGTAGGTGGAAATGGAGAGAAGATGAGAGAAAAAAGAGAGAGAAGACATAAGAATATATATATATATATATATATACATAGAAAGAGAGAGAGAGAGAGAGAGAGACTTGATAAGAAATGAAATCCCACCATTTTGATCAAAAATCAATTTTCTACATTAGCAGGAATGGATGATAAGTTCCCAGGCCTAAACACGGGATTAAGTGAGACTAAAAAAAAAAAAAAAATTCTAATCCCACCCCAAATCCCGTGAATCAAACATACCTTAAAGTGGTGAAAGTATATGCAAAAGCAGTCTCGTTAAAACATTACTAAGATACTGTTTGCTCTCGTGCCAAGGTGGATGCCTTAATATTTTGACTGGAAATGGTATCATGAAATGATTGAAAATAGCAAGAAAATCGTAATATAAACTTAAACCAAATAAGGAGGGAAAAAAAAGGTGAAAGAAAGAATAATTATTATTTTTTTAACTCCCCAAGTCTTATCATAGAGTACTAAATAGAATGGTGAGCACGATCGTAAATTACATACGGTGAACATAAATTACAATATAATAAATAAAAGAAATCAAGAAATTTGTGAGACAAATATGATTAAAAAAAATAAATACATGAAAATTACTTTATAATTGATGAACATTCTCTTTTACATAGAAATAATGCTAAACTTTTCAAAATTTTCCTATATTATGCGTCAAAATTATATAGCAAACTAAATTATGGGAGAATGAATTGATAATATTGTGGTTACAAATAAGTTTGTTATATTATTTGAATAATGAATTTGGATAAAAATTTAGGTAATATAATGTCACTTTTTATAGAGATGTACAGTAATCGTTCATTTTGAAAAATAAATATATATAATATTCACAACAATTTTCATAATTTATAAAATAGTGGTAACAATCGCGCAGCCCAAATCTCAAGCCCAAATGGAGAACCATCCCAAGTCCAGAAAGACTAAACAGTCCATCCAAGCAATAAACTTGCCCACTGCCATATTGACTTGGTCAACTTGACCATGTCAGTCCACTTGATTGAAATATAATAGATTGGATTGAAATAAAAAATCACCGTCCCATATTTAGTAAAACTTAATATTTGATTAAAAATTATATCATATCATGTTTTGTGTAGATTGGGATTAGATTGGAATAAAATTAATTTAAAATTTTTATTATATAAAATTAATTTAATAAAAAATCTTAAAAAAAAAGAACCAAACAAACATTATCTCCCACAATTCATCAATATCAATCCCACAGTTAATCAATATCACCATCTCTCATAATTCAACATCATCATGTCACAATTTATCAATATCATCTATTTAATTCATCACCATCAACATCTCTCACAACAACATCATCATCAACAACATCAAAACATCATAACATTAACATCCCTCACACCCCCCAAAAAAAGACTCAGAATAGGATTTTGCTCGAACTTAGAATCAGATGGTTCTAAGTTCATCGTCCAACCCAAAACTGGATGATTCTAGGTTTGACAACCCAGAATCATCTGGTTCTAGGTTTGTAGACCTGGTTCTAGGTTCGTCTCAACTCAGAAAAAAAAAAAAAAAAAGCGGGTAGAGCTAATTCATCTAGATTGATGAGAAGATGAGAGAGACAAAGAGTGGTGATGATGGTGATGGGTCAGCGTAGTGGAAAAAAGGGAGAGAGAATTTTTTATTTTGTGGAGAGGGAGAGAGGATGAAATGAAAAAATAAAAAAATGGGAGTCTAATGAACTTAGGATTTTGCAAAGACATAGGTAAAGTTGGGAATGAAATATCCCATGAACATACGAATGGAGGGGGGCTTGGGAATGGAATATCCATTCCCATCAGTGGCTCCAAACATGCGATGTGAGAGAATAGCAAAAAACGAATCTCAATCTCATCCCATATCTCATGTATCAAACATACCCTTAGAGTCAGGTGCGGAGGATCCTCAAGACATGGGATCCTTCACTTTTGAGTTCCCAGACTCTCTCTAGAACTCTTAGACTCTCAAACTCACATACTGCTTTAGTATTCTCAAGTTCACTTGGCGATCCATTTGAGGCGAACCAACTTTCCATCCATTACACACCCTTACGTTAGCACGCGACACAATTCAATATTTACCTTACCACCCAAGTAATCCCATTAAGACCATGCGACATTTAGAGAGTATTTCAAACTATTTTCTTTTTGAGTATTTCAATTATCTTGTTTTGTTATCTAATTCGAGCGTCAGAGTATCTTTCGTTGACACCATCCCAGTGTTAAAGACTCTACCTCAATATTTTTTCTTGACCTTTTTGTAGATTGTTAATGATCTAGAAAAGTTGATCGTATAATCAGCAACCTATCATCAACAACTGTAGAAATCGACGTCTACAATGTAACAAATATTTTTATTTTTTAAGCTCTATAAATTATGAATAATAAGCTATAAAGTTTGACATCTCTATAGTCGAGGAGGGATAATTTTTACTTGGACTTCAATTTAATCAAGAAATGCAATAAATATCGTGATATGTACAAGATCACTCATTCACTCGTATCAAAAAATTTTAAGTGTCGATATTTAGCACCCCTAAAATAGTGTATGTGCACCCCTTTTTACATGTTCACTCCATTAATTTTTTTTTAAAATATTAAAATTTTATAATCACATCCCACAAATTACTAATATATCTTTTTCTTTTTCCTAATCTTCATTACTATCATCATCATATTTTTTATCAAAATTTTCAGTTGAAAAAATGAGTCTCTTTCTAAAACTTTTTCATCAATAACACAAACCCAAATAAATATAAAGCATTTTGTTCTCCATCACAAACGATGCAACCTCTTCATCTTTTTCGTTAATATACAAATCAATTAATTGCAGCAGACAAATTAATGATATAGTACTGTATACAATAACTCAGTCAACAAATCAATTAATTGCACCGGACAAGTTAATGATATAGTACTGTATATACAAGAACTCAATCAACAAATTAAGCTATCCTAAAATATTAAAATATATGCTTTCGCTTGTGTATCCCATACCTTAATTGAATGAAACAAAAAATGAATTCTATACAACTCCTGAATTCTGCACAACTCATAGAGCATGCAGCGCAGAAAAATTTAAAAGAACTACCCCCCCCGCCCCAAAAAAAATTTACAAGCGCAACAATATCCTAACAAATCAAAATGAAAAACTCCACAATGAGAGACCAACATCACAGGCCTCATCAGCCTAGTTGCTATGGTCATCATCTCCCATCACAAGTGGTGGTGGAAACAGTAACAAGCCTTCTGCCTTGTTAGCAAGCAAACCAGGCATGTCAAACACTGCCTCGTCATCCACGTAGCTGCCATTTTCGGGCACAAATTTATTCGCTACTTCACGGCTGCAGCAGCCAACTTGAGGAGAAGCCTTGGAAACATTTTTTTCATTAGAAACTACTCTGTCATCGACTTTGGGCTGGACAACATCACCAAGCCTGATCCCATCAACTTTAATCAAGGATAAATTGGGATTTTAAAAATAATTATATTTTGGGGTGTATATACAGATGTATAGGGGTGGAAATATCACTACTCAAAAATTTTACAATTGCTACGAAAAATGGGCCGTAGTGAAGCCCACAAAACTTGAAAATTATGCGTACAAAACGCAAAGATAATGTTTGTAATCTGAACCACAAGGTCCACAAGAAATGCAGCACCACCTGTCTCCACCCAACTTGACCTTCTCTTGAAGAAACACATTCCCGACACTCTCTCTCAAGGAAAAAGAAAAAAAAAGGAAAACAACAATCGAAACAAAGAAAAAGAGAATACCATGTCAATCTCTTCATTCTTGGGTACTCAATTCACAGTAGTATCGAGTTTTGGTACCAAGACAAGCCATATTAATAAGAGTGGGTTGGCGGTGGTGACAATAGAGTGCTCGTCAAGGCCACAGAAGAAGGCAACGGCGCATCACTTGAAGACTAGGCCTCGAAAGACCCAACCATGGGACATCAACCGCAAGCCCACTGTCTATGCTCCTCTCCCTCCTCTTCCTCCTGATTGGACTCTCCTTTCTGATACCACCGATGGCGGGGGTGCTTCTACTGGGTCTGAGGCTCCTCCTGTTCTACAGGCACCACTTGCAAGTGGGTAGTTTCTTGTTTGTCATTGCTTCTTGTTTATTGGTTTTGTCTGAGCCTTTGTGGTATGTGTCTTCTATTTGTGTTATGATATTATGTTTTCTCAATTGAATTGTGTGTTGAGAAATGTTTACTTGATTTTATTAGGTTGAGATTTGAGACAGTGACGCTTGTTCACTACTTGTTCGATGTTATGTTAATCGTATCATCTACTATGTCATGTAGGTGTGACAATTGATTGTATCATTATTATTATTTTTTAATATTAATCCAAACAAATTGATTTGGATTTTATTTGGCATTCGACTTGGGATAAAAACATTATATATAAATGGGATTAGTTTATTTTGGCTCCATTGAAACAAATGGGGATAATTAGAATTCATGCACACACATATCCACTTTGATGTTATCCAGAAAATAACTGGCATAGACCATTAAGGGAAATTAGGATATTCGTAAGTGGAACTTAGTTTTATAAGTTGAAAACAACCTTGCTGCCGTTTCATGTGAAATTGGCTTTTCTTCGGTGTCAATATGTCAGTTAATAACATAAGTTTCTGAAACTAAAATAAAAATGTCACATTGCTTTTACTAATTAAACTTTCCTGAAACATATGTGCGAAAAAGGTGGTTCAATTTACAACACCATTTCTGGAATTTCAAACGCTGAGAACAAAACTAGGAAATAACATATTTAGTAATATTCTGTGCACAATTCGATTGGAAATTAACAATCCGAAAGAAAAGTGTATACAACATATGAGATTGGGAGAATTCGCGAGCAATTCATGTCCTTGCTAGACGGAATAAATGAACGCAGCCGAGTTAGGTCTTTTCATGAACAGAACACGGGGATTCTTCCATCAGAAATCCTATTACAGTCAGCAATCAGGGAAGCCAGGGAGTTTGAGGTTCAGCATTTTGCACTCCCACTGGTCCAGTTGCTAGCAAGATGACACAAGGTACTGAGACCAGCTCCAAGTAACATCTTGCTAATACTCTTATTGAGACCCACACGATAATTACGCGATACGTTGCCACTCTCTCAACATCATGAAAGCCTTAAAAAGTCTCTAACAGGGCTTTTTTCTTGCATTGCCTCTGCACCAAGCTTAATAGGAAGTCCGTAAATATGTGCTCATACTCTGGCATTTTCCCATACCCTGTAGCAAAACCCAATCCAAGTGTAATTTAGTTTTTATTCAACATGCTATAAAATAAGAAATGATAAAATTGTATAACATGCAATTGCAATCTAAAAGAAATGGCGTGTTCTCTTGCCTGGGAAGTAATTAATATCAACGACATAAAAATGATCTCTGGTGCCATGTTCTCTGATAATATCCAGATTGAACAGTCGCAGACCCTACATATCATACAAACAGTAATTAAGATATCACAGATATCCAGGGAGTGATAATTTGTAATGTCGCACAGAAATCAGGGAAATTAGAATTACCAGTCGCTGACGAAGTTCCTTTGCAAGTCTCTCAAGTAGAGGTCGAGGAGGAAGCTCTGCAGAGATTAAAAAGACAACGTTGAGAAAGCCTTGCCAAAATCTTGACACAGGACACCATTGGTCACCAATTTTTGAGAACAAACATCAAAATTATAAACCCAACCCCTAATTTGGACATGGATCCTACTCACCACCGATGGAAGGGTCCAAATCTGCATCATCTGCAGAAGCTGCAGCACAAGAAACCCTTGGAAAGCGGAATACGCCAGCAGTTTTTGAGAGCTCTTGTTTAGTGACATCAGGTAAAGAGAAACGCCTGACGATTTTTATAGCTTCCCCAACTATATAAACCTTGAAGAGAACTCCACCTATAACCACGAAGAAAAAAGCAGATCCAGAGTTATGTCATGATTCTGGCAACCAGAAAAACAAAAGGAATGTGCAATTATAATAATGAATTGCAGTTACCATGATTAACGAATTCCTGCAGAACAAGCGGAGGTTCAAGTTTCTTGAGGGAATGTTGATCATAAGCAAGAGAAAGTTCGTGTGACTTGGCACTCCCGTCAGCGAGTAATGGCTTTGCAACTGAAACAATAAGAGCATGCAAGCTAGCTAGTGAAGTTGCACCAGGTAAATAGAAAAAAAATTCAATAAAGGAAATGATGAGTTCCTGAAAACAAGTTAGATGTTTTAAATAGCAAATTCAATTAAGCTGTGTTTCAAAAGTTGTTTTCATCACCAAACAGTATGCATAGTCTAGATACTGCATCCAGATACATACCAATGGGTAAGGTCAGTCCAGCTTTGTTAACCACCTCTGGAATTGAAGATGCATCTTTTTGTATAACTGACTGTTTAGGAACACCAACTTTTCCTGCATCGTAAATTATCACAATCACTCTCATCAGCATTAGAAAGTAACAAATTTGGTTACCATACCAGACCGTTCTAACCTCAAACCAGAGAGACAAAAAACCAAGCAACTTCTTTTATAGTCAGCATCTACGAATATAAAAAGGAATTACCATAGGCATTGGACAAGTTCATATCAGCAACACACTGGAGCATCGATTGGCGATTGTGTAAATGTTGAATAGCATCTGGAGGATCGAGAACTGTAACTTCTGGATGTGTTCCCCGGTAGTCCTGCAATTACAGCCAGATAAGGGTTAAGAGTAATCACTACCGCAGATACAGTTACAGCAAAGATGCACGTGCATGCAGGAAAAATCTTAGGACATGCTAAATTATATGGACAAATCAAAGATAAGCATTATTCAGAATGGCAACTCAACACACAATCATAAATAATTAATAAAAACCAATATACGTTTAATGTCTTGCCAATGAATAAAACAATTCTTGTGTTAAACCCAAATCTTTCAAAAATATTTTATTTCCCTTTCCTATTCTATCACATTACAAAATTCACTACAAAGGAAATGCTTTGTTGTAGTCCAGAACCCCAAAGGCTTTTCAAAAGTTGGATTGAGTGAGTACTTTAATCAACACAAAATAATGATGAGTATAAAGAACTTAAAACTTGAGAAAATAGTTGCACTCAACTATCTAATTAATTCCCAAACATGCATGGCATTTTAGGGAAGCAAGTACATAACTACATGATATTGAAACGAATCTACAAAGTGCATAACTATAGGATATAGCAACAAATCTACAATAACTCAACAAGCAAAATTTCTTTAAACATCAAGTAGTCAATACCATACAAAATAAAATCAATGCATGTGGTACTAAAATCTGTCAAGGAGATCATAGCTTAAAAAAAGATTGTCAATCTAGCCAAAGATCAGAAATTTTGGAGTTCTGATCCCGGAAAAAATAAATGGGTGGTTTGCCACCTAGAACAATAAACCTTTTAACTAGTTACTGTATCCAGCAGCCCAACATAACATATGCAAGGAAGAGTAAAATACAAATTCAAATTCAAATCTTATAAGTTATAACATTAAAAGTGTAGCAATGACTCTAAAACAGGTATACCAGATCCTAAACTCACTAGAGTTAACCTCAAATGGAGACAACAATATACCCGGAAAAGATGAACCCACTAAAGAGAATCAACACATGTTTTGCAAATGATGATAAGGGAAACCTGAAACAATCAGCTAGATGGCCAGGAAGTAGAAACATCCTCACTTTGCCGGAAGCTTAGACCTTGAATTCAACTATCAAGTCAAGAATCATGATGAAGGAAAGAGCAAGCACTCTGCAAATTATGCATAAATAAATAAGATTTAAAAAAACAAAAAATGAAAATCCGTTTGCCACCTGTAACTGATTCTTTGGTCCACTGTCATACACTATCATATTCATTATCAAAAACACAGAACATATCAAGCCACAGTAATAATGCATTACACATTATAGGATAAAACAGACAAAATATAACATATCCAACAAACCCACCTCAAGAATTTGACGCCATTCCTTTCCCGTTAACTGCATTAAAACAAACATAAACAAAAATAAATTAATTAATTAAATTTAAACAAAAAAACCTTATAAAATGAAATTTAAAATGTTAAATATAATGCTAACCTTCTGCAACACAATATCAAATGGGCCTTGTTCTGTCAAAGGCCGGCGAGGATCAATCGCAACAAATAATATACCTTTGTTCCTGTAAACAAATACATTTGACACATACAACATTTAATTTACTTTCATAGTTATCACAAACATCAAAATCAGACTAGTAAGATAATTATGTACATTAAATTATAATCATCCAAATTGAAATGGTCAAACAATATAAACAAAATTATGAAGAAAAAAATCTGACCAACTCGAATTTAGAATATTAATTGTGAGATTCCTTTTTTTTTTCTTGACA
This sequence comes from Litchi chinensis, assembly GCA_019925255.1. Taxonomy (NCBI): domain Eukaryota; kingdom Viridiplantae; phylum Streptophyta; class Magnoliopsida; order Sapindales; family Sapindaceae; genus Litchi; species Litchi chinensis. Next base: position 8,368,727 of record CM034468.1, on the reverse strand, counting down.
GCGAATCGGAAAACGACATGTTGCCAAACAAAAAAAATATATCAGAGTGAAAACTTGTAAAACATTCGACAATAAGTCTGTGGCTACCAAAAACACATAAAAAAAAAAATTGAGCAATAATCGTGATTATTTAAAAAAAAAAAATTGAATCTACAAAATACCTAGCCAATCCTTCGAGTTTGGGCTGCAAGAAGCTTTTGGTCTTCTTGGAGGTGAGAGCGTAACCGACCACGACAAGTCTCATCTGCGGTTGATGAAACGACACCGTTTCGTCTTCTCTCCTGTCCTCGTCTATCTTGCAACCGATTTCCTCTTTCATCCTCATTTCTTTTTTTCTTATTCTACGTTTGTTTTCAAGAAACGGAAACGGAAGACGAGAAAACGCAGAAAACAGAGAGGGATAATAATGCGACCGGTAGAAAACCGTCCGCGAAGATCCGATTGGCGAGACGCGAGAATACAAGGGACTGACGAAGGAGAGAGAAGAGGAAGACGGAGAGAGCGATTTGTTATTGCGATTGTGACGAAGAAAATGTAAGATCACGAAATGCGTGTGTTAAGGAGCGAACCACGCCAGGGTTTGTACATATATATACAGAGAGACTCAAACATATATGAATTGTGAAAAAATTGAACAATACATCAGATAAATTAATAAGGGATTAAAATTAATTTTTTCAATACAAGCTTTTATAATTACTATCAAACTGATATGATGAAAAATAAAATAAAGATTATCAATCTTATATCTATTTATAAAAAGTCTCTTTGATAACTATGTCAACAATAAATTATAGAGATTTTCATCAAATAATAATTTATGATAATTTATTTTAATAATATATTATTATTTAAATTTTATTATTGAAGTGAATAAAATAGTATTAACGAATTTTTTTATATTAAATATTTATTAATTCATATTTATATTATATGTGATACATATTTTTTATATTAAAGGTATATTCATTTTTATTAAAAGATAATTTATATTTATATCGGAGACCTGTATAAAATTTTCATTTTACTTTGAAAAACATGGATTGTGACGCGTTGTGGTCTATTTTTGCTTTTAATTTATTTAGTGGAATCTGTGCATTGTGATTTGCGTCGTACGCGTCTCTTTATATATATATATTTATATATATAAAGGTTATTATTTATTTATTTATTTATTGCCAATTTACTCACTGAGTTGTACTGCTATTTTAATTTTTTTTTTCGGATTTTTAGTTTAGTTTTAGAGTAACGGAGCGGATGGCGTGATCTATGGGAATTGCTCATCTTTTTTCCTTTTTTTATTTTTAATTTTAATAATTTATCTATCAATAACAAATTTAGATATAATAAATAAATAAGATAACTAAATACTTTCCTTTTTATTATTAAACTTGAATAAAAGTTTAGATTTAGTGGGTTTATTTTTACAAAATAATACATATATTAATTTAAAAAATATTAAAACAAATTATAATTTGATTATCCAATTTAAAACTATTTATAGGCAGCGCAAATTTTTAGGTTTTATTATATTTAATCCCTTTCCCCTTCCTCTCCGCAGCCCCCTCCCCCCTCCCTGGTGTTTCGTTCGCCTACGACTGTTAGATTGTTAAAGCCAGCACATCAATTTGGATAAAAGATTGAAATAACCTTAATTGACCCCATTGATTGTATGACCAAATAAAAATTAAAGAAAAATATTATAATACTCTTGAATTAAACAAAAATACGATTAAAAAATTAATTTGAAAAAAAAAATTCTTCATCATCCATCAATGCAAATTATTTAAAAACAGAAAAAAAAAATCAGTTCTTCAGGAGAAAGAATAATTGGCTTTCAGGAGAATACAGATTTAAAACTGTTGAAGGAAGTTCGAGTAGTTGAAGAGCAGTGAAGGCAAGAGAAGTTTACTACAACTTGATTGATGAAGAATAACATATCTTGCGTCAACTTTATAAAGAAGTTTTAGATTGAGTAAGTCAATAATAGATTGTACCTTGATGAAGTTCATTAACAAGTTGACTACTCAGAGTAAAGCCTTATGGATGTAGGATAAAACTGAATCATATTCAAAATGTCATCGTGTTTATTTTACTTTATCACAACTTCTGTGTTTATGTTGTTGCAACATGTAATTTGCATGTTATAACATATTCCATTTTGTCACAACAGTGGGTCAAGTGTCACAACATTTATTAACTTATTATAACAATTGCAAAAATTAGATATTGCATAGTAAAAAGGTTATTACTATTATTTTTTTTTTTGTATGAAAATTGGATGGGAAAATTTTATTCAAATTTTATTTTTAATTTTCAAATTAATCTCTACTATCTTTCTAAATTTATTTATTTATTTTATTTTTAAATTATTGAATTTTATTTTAAAAGAATAAAAATAAAGTAAATGATATCAAAAAATAATTTTATCACTTAATCAATTAACTCTAACGATCATGGACTAACAGTAGAGGATTAATTGTAATAAACTCTAAAAGTTTGCTTTATCTATAAATAGTTTCAAATTTGATAGTTAAATCATAATTTACTCAAAATATTATGAAAGCTCCTTTTATCTAAAAACCATATTTATCTTATTTAAGTGGTATCAAATTATATGGTATACACAGAAACACGTATTATACACTTCTGTACACAGTTGCAAACAATAAATATACTTTTAGTCATAAATAAATATGTCATTGGCAACTAACTCGTTGGTTAGTGCATCAGATACCCTCGTACGAAAAGGCATGATTGACATCCTATGAAGCCAAAAAACAATAAATGTTCTCCCATTTGTAAGTATGGGTTACCACACGCTCATGTGCACTTTTCTCTTATTTTGGTATGAGTGAATCTCTCTTATATAAAAATAATGTCTTGAATTGTATCATCAATATTTCTATCTAAATAATTTAAATTGTCTTATGAATCAGTCATAATCTTAAAAAGATAATAATGATAAATAAATAAAATTTTAAAAATAATAAAAAAAACGTGTTTAAATGTAGAAATTCTGCTGATGCACATAAATCCAATCAAAAGGTGCTTTAACATTGTGGGGTTCAGACAGGAAATCGTGCTTACTTTTTTCATTAAAAAACAAAAAACGAAAAGGGTAGATACACAATATAACAAATGAAATGAAGACACTCATTGGATGAATGGCAGTGCCTTGCAAATTTTGAATCATAAACAGTTATAGAGATAAGGATCAGTAAGCAGATGAAATGTGTACCATGCACACACGTGGCATGATGAACATCCACCACGTCATTTGTTTGAGACTCTTTTATCTTGAAGTAGTCATTTGTTTATGATGTTTTCTTTGACATTGTAGGCACAAATTCCATCTATCATGACCTCTTGATGTGAGACTCTAGATCTGAAATTCTACTCTTTAATAGGCGAGAAGATAACCCATTAAGTGAAAAAATTGTTCAGACGCATATAGGTGAGACTTTTTTCTGTTAATGTTACTATTAACGCTCAAACCATGACCATCAGCATGAGAGAAGCAAAACCAGGCGTGAAGCCGCCACTGCGCCGTTCCGGTGGAGAAACCATTTGTTCATGACTTAGATATATATAAACATTAATATTAGATATGGTGGTGCCAGAGTTGGGTTTTGAAGGAAGTCCCGACGGTTTTTTACCATTTTCGTTCTTGCACTGCATTTGGTTGACGTCTAACAAAATCGCTAAATTTTTTAGTATATTTTTTTTTAAAAAAATCTGGTATGTTCATGTACTGATTTTGGATGCAGAGGTGTGTCCAAGTTTGTTATATATATTGTTCTCAAAAAAAAAAAAAAGTTTGTTATATGTATTATTAATTAAATTGGATAAGCATTGAATTTGAATATTCAATTAACTTTTTTGTAATTTATATTATAAGATTGAAAGTGGAGTTAGTTATGGAGAATGGGATTCCTATAAAGTAATGGTGCGTGGAGGAATCACAAATGGTAATAATTTGTGTTAGGTCCGTGGTCCAGGTGTGTTAAAGCTGAAAAAATCTTTTATAGATCTGTCTCATTGTTGTGTTAAAGTTGAAAAAATCTTTTATGGATCCGTCTCACTATTGATATGATCAGACGTATCAATGAAATAATATAATTCCTTTTTTTATATTAATTTTCTTTTCTCTTACCTTTATATTTGTTTCTCTTATTTTTTCATTTGTTCACGGATCCCATAAAATATTTTCTCATTAAAACCTTATCTTTGGTCTTTGGACAGTTGGCCTTCATCACACTATTAATTCACTTTTAAATTAGTAATAATATTTGAAAATTGAATTTTTAATTATTTTTGAAAATAAATTTTGTAATTTTATGAATTGACATTTTAAATTTTAAATTTTTTTAATTGACTTTTAATTTGTAATTGTTAATTGACTTTTATTTTCTGTCAAGAAAAATGACTTGTATTTGAAATTTACTATTGACTTTGTAAATTTCTAATTTTATTAATTGACTTGTTTCATTAAAAAGAATGGTCATTATTAGCTTTAAACAATAATTTCTCCACAAAAAAAAAAGAAATATGAACACGAATCAAGAATTTAAAATTTACTTCTAGGACTGAAACAATATACATGTTAATAAGATATGGAACATTAAGGATGAATCCTGAAAAATAAATTAGTGAGACTATGTATATTGAGTAATGTTAGATATTCAAACTTATTTCAATTAGTATGTAACAATTGTTTAAAGGAAAAATTCCTAAAAACCGTCTGTAGTTTAGAAAAATCTCTATTTTCCTACTTTAGTTTGATTTTATTCAAAATACAGCGCCGCATCAATCTCTCCTCACCCCCACCCCAATCATCAAATTTTTTAATGAGAATGTTAGTCAAAAGTTAAAGTATCGAATTTGTCATTGATTTAAATAACATTAAAATATAAAAATATAGAAAACCATAAATTTAAAATAAAAAATATAAAAATCAAACAATCAAAATAAATAATATTAAAATATCAAAAATCAAAAAATCAAAATAAAAAACATAAAATACAAAAAAATTGTTGAAAAAATTTTAAAAATATCTAATTGAAGGTCATAAAATCAAAATAAGTAATATTAAAATATAAAAATATAAAAACCAAACAAAAAAAAACAATATTAAATTATAAAAATACAAAATTAAAAAAAAAACTCAAAATTATCTATTTAAAAATAAAATAAAATCTTATAATTATCTATTTAAAAAGATGTGACAGGTACTTTGCACGAAACCTTTATGCATTTATATTGTGCGTAACCTGATACATCATGGGCATTCGGATTTTATCAAATCCATTTTATTTTTATTACGAGAATAATTATTAATGAATAAATATTTACATCAATAATTAATTTTGATAGGACTTGATAAATTATATATATACATATATATGTATTGATTACTAATACCGGTCCATGAGATAACTCGGGCCAAGAGGGATAAAATACTAATTATGTGATTCGAAAAACAGTTTTCATACGAAAAAGAGTAACCGACAATAAAAGGTAGGTGGATTGCTTTTATCATTGAGGCACTGTCTAAGCTACCATTCATGTATATTATGTCATAGGCCTATTTCGACATTATATATAATTTTCATACACCATTATTATTATTATTATTGGCTAAATTGTTACAGGAAAATGACGGAAGGCAATTTATTATGCCATTGGTTACAGTGAATTACCTATTTTTTTGTGGATACAGTGAATTAGCATTACATATGGTGGAAAAGTTTCAATAATTTGAATGGGTTAACCGTGCATATCCAAAACCAAAAGTATCAAAGATTTTTTCAACAATCAGTGAAAAGAACTGAAAAAAATTTAGCCAGTTAAAATATATGTCATAAGATGTCCTCTGCTCATCACAAAAATGACCACAGCACATATCTTAAAGATAATGTCACTTGGAGAGCGAACAAACGAAGGTGACTTTGATGAGGAGAAGGACGTGAACAGAGACTAGACAGCGATGGAATGTGATTTCATTGGCTAATTTGTAAACAAACTACAAATGACCCAATGCTTACATGAATAGGTCATTTATTGTGCTTCAAAGGGACTTCTGTCCTTAACGATAATAGCTTGCATTAATTGGCGTTACCTGTTTGTGTGGTTGTGTTGTCACCAAATTCTGCCTTCATACGTTATTACTTATTAGTAGATAAGCATTATGATTATAGGTGTCGTTTTCATTTTTAATTATATCCCAATTTTTGACATATAAATTTATAACTAAAAACAAATTTATAATGATTTATTTCACTTGATATATACATATGGGCTAAATTAAAATGTCAAAATCAAATGTACACGTTGAAATGTCTAGTATTTTAAAATATAAACTAAAATTTTCTCCACAAAAAACTTGACTAACTCTTACTTTAACCAGTAATCATCAACTATTTGTCGCTTAGTAGTGAACTTTCCTTTCAATTTTTAGTCTCGCTTATAAGATATCATTCTAAATAAAATGTATAATTTATCCTTTAATAGGAGTGATTAAGTATTTATTTTGATTTTTAAAGGTCAAGGATTTAAGTTTAATCTGTACTCTTTTGAAATATAAGGTGTGAGTTATGAGTCTCCTTTTAATGAAAATTGTCCATTCTTTAATTGTGGAAGTAGTCATCCGAATCACGTAGGTCACGATATTTATCTAATCCATAAAGTATCAGTGTTAAAAGTAAAAAAGTCAAAATTTATTGTCCCACATTTAAGACAAAAGAATAGATAAGTTAATGTTAATATGAAAACAGACATTGGTTATAGTGCGTTAGGTTGGAAAGTGAGAAAGAATAGATAAATGAATTTTAACATGAAAACTGACAAAGGTTAGAGTGGATTAGGTTGGGAAGTGAGATTGATGGTTGCACAGAGTAAGTTGTTTACTCTTTCTTCAATCTTCTAAATAATTGACAAAATATACTTCAGCATTTTGAAAATCCCACATTGTTTTCACTCGTTGACTAATTAATATCTGATTAAGCGGGGAACAAATAATTAAATCGAGATTTGATGTTGATATGCTTGAGATTTGTTAGGTTCAATTTTGGAGGATACGGCAGCATGCTGGGAGAAACGTTGTCATTCCAACACTATTGAATTATAAGACGGATTTTATTTCATAGCTATGTAGGATTACATCTTAAACCAAATTTATATGTATAAGGGTACACAGCACAGAAGAGACAACACCAACCAAGACTATCAGGCTTGAGCTTGAGGGAAACCTCTAATAAAAGAGACAACACCACCACCATGCACTGGGCATATGATTCTAATATCGTTTGTAGGAATTGCTTAGTGAAAAATTAGCCTATTATATATAAAAATAAAATAATAAATTAACCTATTATATGAAGGGTCATGCTAATATATAGTTATAGAGAAGATTACTGATCATTGGACTCTTATCCTAATGGTTCAAAAAATTTAAATATTAAAATATTAAAAATGTAAAATGTAAATAAAATTGACTCATCCTCATGACCATCACCATAATCATATAGAATCAATATAATAGCAAAATCTTTAGATGAAAGAACCTAATCTACGTTTAAACCTCAATACATTTTTTAATGAATTTATGTGAGAACATAGAAGAGTTAATTTCATATTGTTGTAACTTTTAGAATAATCATTATTAGTTGTGTTGAAAATTATAATCTGCTATAAAGTTGATTACCTTACTGTTTGGTATATGTTACCATTCAAATTGTTATAAATTTCAAAAGTAATATGCATACTTTTGTTAAATTTTATGTTAATTATTACAAATCTATAAAATATCTAAAATTGACATAAAAATAAAATATTTTAATTTCTATTTAGTATAAATATATTTCCATATAATTAATGATAAATATGAGTGTCTTTATTTTAGAATTAACAAAGATGATTTGATTATTTAAAAGATTTATTAATCTCACGACAGCTTATTTCACAATTGTTTTATATAAGTCTTCTCCACCTGCTTTTAAAATTACCGTCCACTTGATTAGTAAATAATAACCTTATAGAGTTTGCCATACTGTTTTTATACAAAAATTATTAAATAATCTGATTTTAATTTCACGAAGTAATGTCAAACGGGGCTTATATCAATAGAACAAATATTCTCTATTTTTTTTTAACTAATCTTTTGATAATTTAATGATATATCAGTATTTAAAAAAGTGACTGATCAAGATTATTAAATTTTTTTTTTTTATATATAACTCAAATTTAAACTTCTTTCATAAAAAGATATTAGCACAATACCGATATTGATGAATAATCTTTACTCGTATCAACAATCCTTTGAATTAAATGAAATTTACTCGGAAACGTGATTTAGCAGCCAAAATCATGTTTGTTGACCTCTCTTTGTTATTACAGCAATTTTAAGGGGAGGGATAAATTATAATGCCAATCCACCTGTGGTGCTCCAAGGATAAAAAAGGGCTGGCTCTGATTCGGTTCTTGCAAATGCTGTTCACCTGAATTCTTTTTCATTTTCACTCCTCATTAGCCATTAGTAAGTGTGTCCCTAAATTGAAAGGGAAAGATAAATTGTAATGCCATTCACTTTTGGTGCTTCCAAAGAGAAAAATGGGCTGGCTCTGCGTCAGATTTTGCAAATAGCTGGCAAATATGCAGTGGTTTATGTGGGGTCTTGTACTGATTGGGATCATATTTCAGACCTTTAAAACACCAACAGTTGCAATATAGTTGGAGTCAACTGTAGGGCTGTCACAGCATGACATGAGACATCATTCCAACTTCTGGGGGTCATGAAAGCCAAAATGCAATAATACTAATGGGACCACTGATTTGATTATAATGCACAAGCATGCTCTCTAGTCATAAGTAGCAAACAAGGTCAATGGGACTTATGAGATTATTGTTAATTTTGCTTCAATTTTAAACCATATTAGTAATGATTAAAAAAAAAAAAAACCATACAAGTAATGAAAACGTGTTTACTTAACCAATATCATGTCGAAAATCTTATTAGCTAGAAATGACAAAATTTCAATGAACATCAATTGGACGAGAGACAACTGCTAGTCAAAAGCAAAAATGACAATGGATCGAATTGAATCGGGTTTATCCTTTACCAAACCCGATCCAAAATTTTTTAGGGATGCTTCAAACTCGATCTATGCTCCAAATTGGTCACTACTTTCTATTCCAAACCTCTCAATTGAAAGGATATACCCCGAACCCGATTCGTTGACCTGATTTAGTTTTTAACTAATGATATAATCAATATTAAAAAAAATAGTATACAAACAAAAAAAAAGAGAAAAATTGACTATAATATCCACGATTCTTCTAAAAGAATTTCAAATTCATATAAAAACTTTGACAATTAAGTGTGTAAGACTTGGTCATTAGGTATCTTTAATACACAATTACAGATTAATTTTTTTTTTTAATATTTATATATAAATCGGGTTACTGGATCGGATTCAAATTCAATCTGAAATTTTTTAGGATTGCCCCAAGACCCATGTCCCAAGTGAGTCACTACTTTCTATCCCAAATTAGCTCCAAATAGACCAGGTTTAGATGGATTTGGATCGGATAATATATTTTTATCATCACTAATTATAAGTCAATTCAACGGTCGATTAATGATGAATAGTAATATGTAATGTTTTGTTTTCATGTTTTTTGTGGTCACCTTTTATTTTTTATAATTTTTGTCAGTCGTTTCTGGAATTTTAACGAGATATTACTGAGGACCATGCAAGTAAGTGGACGGCATTGCTGGTAGTACTCCACTCAACTCTAATGGGCTCAATTATGATATGATGACGATTTAGTACAATGACGCGTTAGTGGTATTGCTTTTGCAGCAGCAGAATTGCAAAACTTTTCCATTTATGCTTCCACATTTATTTCAATTCTATTTAGAGAGCCGCATTGATTGAAAATTCGGTACTTAAGAGACACGAGGAACATGTTTCAATTCAATTTTCAAACGATTCTATTTCACTATTATATCCTTCAACTTCGTTCCCGAGTCTAATTCCTGTTTTCTTTGAATTTATTCCAATTTATAACTACTAAGAATAAAAATTGGCGGGTGGCACTGACATTCTTCAGCAGCCTCGATCGAAAGACTTTTTCTAATAGAACATGCTTCTCGATCAAAAGACTTTTTCTAATAGAATATGCTTTACAAGCGCCAAGACTTGCCACAAAACTTCAACAAGTGACACATTTGGTATGCTCATAAAACTTTCAAAACAAAAATCTCCATTTTCCAACTGGGTAAGATATTTCACTACTTGAATATTCAGAACATCTATTCTTATAACCATGAGAGACAACTACTCATACCAACCTTAAAAAATGTATTTGATAAGACTCAAACTTCTATCACTATTATAAAGTAATGTACTGACTACCAAGAGATTAACTGTACAAAAAACTCCATTTCAAACCTCTTATTTTGTTTAATCACATTAAATGAAAGTTCAACATGATCTATGTTGGGTTGAGCTTCGAACTTTTATTCTCTCTTTCAATAAGTCAGCGAGCTGAATTGTTCCATAGGTACTAGCAAAGGAAAAATCATCATCATTGGAGCCCATCAGAAAAAAAACAAGCATAACAGCTTAAGAAAGCATACAGTAAATTAAAAGCACAAAGAATAGAAGTTTCATTTAGATAGCCCATAGCTCCAATTCTCGCCGGATGTCTGTGAAGGGAATGCTTATAAAGCACGCGTCCTGCCAGCATAGCAGACCAAGAAGAATCATTCCTGCACTTTGTCAACTTGCACATAATCTAGCAAACCAAAAACAAAAAAATGAAAATCGACTCTTCAACCTTACCCCAGGGACAAGCCTAATTAAATTATCCAGAATATCAGTGGCAACTCCAACTTTAAAGCCTCAAGTTGCTGTAGCGACAAGAATTGCAGAGCAGCAAAGTTTCCACATGGGCTGTATTGCAGATTCTGCATGTTTTGCCACAATACCAGTTTCCACTTTCAGTTCAGAAAGGAAAATTGCTCTCTTAGCTTCTGACCAAAAAAAAAAAAAAGATTGTCAAAATTTAACAGAATGTACGTATTGAGGTCCTGACCCATATCAATTACACATACCAAATTGGGATAATCATTCCAGTTTACAGTCTGTGCTAGCCAAAAATATTCTGACGCTGACTGAAAGATTTGCACATAGTTTGTAAAAGACTAAAATAGATTATTAAGAACTCTTCTAGGCTCTAGATAGCTATGCAGATGAGGTCTGATCTCATCCATAAATCCGTTTCTACCCAGACTCATTATAATATCGTCCACATGTGAGGAACAATAACTGTGGATATACCAGAGTGACACCAATTCCTCGTTATTCTTACAATGGATACAAATAGATGCCACATTTAACAATTTTAGAAGTGATCATAAGTTGAACACAACCTCAAGACCGACTGTGATCATCAGTTGTCAAAATAGACAGTAGGGGCAATTGAACAATTTCAAAATACACATCAAGGGAGTCAAAGAATATGGTAAACTTGCAACAGAGGTGCTCATATGGACAGTAACACATAAACACATGGAGGCTACGGGTCAACATTATGTACTAGAGTATGTCTTACTCAACCAGACCTAGGAAAGATTCTGTGCGAGTATGTGTTTTTGTTCTGTGTTTGGTTTGCAAAGAAGGCAGGGCTCAAGGTATGAAGTCTTCACACCGTTCAATAGTTGTAGTAAAAACCATAAAATCATATGAAATTTAATTCATTCCCAATGGACTTTCTAATTTGTGTGGCAAATTATTTATTACACAAACGAAGAAAAGATAATCTTTACAAAAGAGAGGCTCACCTTATTCCAAACATTTTATTCCCTGATGCACAGGAGAAAGAATATCTGAAATTAGAAAATTACTAAACTGCAAAATCAATATCAATTATATCTCACCCGAGATAGAATGCAAACTTGCTGGTTGAAAGATGTTAATGTTCCAAGCAAAATGATGCTAACTCAATGAATGAACGAAGAGAAAGAACCAAGAGATTACGGATTTGGACCAGCAAAACATCAATCACAGGGTTAGTAGTTCCAACAGAATATGTTGATCTACTACACATCACCTTGTAAAATTCTCAACATCAGCAATATATTAAGATGATAAGGATTGAACTTAACCAAAAGCATGCTTCAAAATAAGCAGCATTGACCAGCGTAACTACATTGTAGTATCATGATTATTTCATTAATTGCTGCAATTGTATTAAACCGAAACACAACTAAATCTATAACTATAAACAGATTATCTTGACATATCAAACAAACCCATCTCAAGTAGTATTAATAAACTCTTAAGGGTTTAGCAAGCAGAGAACAACGAGCCATTACCAGCCTTCAAAAATATCTTATTTCACCTACACAACCAATTTTTACCTTATAACTAAGATTCTAACTTTAAGGCTCCCCTAAACAACAGTATTTACCTTTATAACTAAGTTTCTAACTTAAGACTCACTGTAAACCATTCCTTTACGTCTGCAGACAAACCGGTTAAAATGCATCCATGCAAGTACGGGCAACTTAAGCAATAACTTCAGTGTTTCAAGGCTGGCATATGTTCTTTGTCATAATCAATAACAGCTTTCACTCTTGTATCTATTATGCATTCCGAGATCTAGATGTTCATGTTGCCGTTCTAATACTACTACTTATTTGCTTATTACTAGGACATTGTTATTAAACATATTAAGAATGAATTACAACAACTTCCATTCCATTAAGCACTCACCAGCTCATAATAAAATGTCTGTGAATTTTAGTAACCAATAACCATATTCACAATAAGTATAATCAAGAGCAGCTAAGCTTCAATATTTGCTAAACAATTTCAAATTCAAGGAATATTGCTACTAATCATCAAATTTTGTCAATTGTTTGATATAGAAATATAGAAATATAAGAGGAACCATATATGTCTATGCAATTAATACCCCTTAAAATCATGGATATTGATTGTGTTACTAAGTATCCAATTGTATCAGTTGTTTGAAATAAATTATAAGAGGAACCATACATGTCTATGCAATTAAGACCCCTTAAAATCATGTAATATGTAGAACACTGCAATGGGAGATTGTAACAAAATCATCAACATAGGAAAACTCTTTATATTCATTTCTATAGCAAGTTCATACAAGAGATTTAAATGCACATAATGAATGGGTACACCGTGATGTGGCAATCATAGACTGTTATGAGCCTTAGCGTAGGATCTAGTCACGGGTCTAGACGCAAAATGATTTTCCTTTGGATCTATAGTGAACTGGTAAAGGCAGACTCGTCCTTGACAAAGCCCCCTCTTTAAGACTAAATTTTGAGAGAATGAAATTCATATGTTATTGAATAGAAAAGCCCTCATTTTATAGGCTGCTGGTAACAAGAAAATTTCAGATCCTAAATATAGCAAATCCTAAATTATATAGGGATAATTATAGCAGATCCAAAAATATAGGGATCCTGACTAACAAAATGATAAATAAAGGAAACAAATATAAAGTCTTAAATAGGAAAGCTTGCAAGTAATCAGGCTGTAGATTTCTTCCTTCTTTGATAACTTCGTCCAATAAAAGCATCCATATCATAGACTTGCACAAAAATAGCAATATCTGAATATTAATTGACTATTTATTCTTATCCAGAAAAGGAAATTGAATGTTGATATTACAATAAAAAATGTATGATTACACAGATTCATAACACAAGGTCTAAGCAGGGGACTTTAGAGGTGGAAAGGGAAATGAAACAAATAATTACAAAGAAGATAGGCCTCCAGGCACTTTAACATACTTTACAGTAAAGAGATGCATTTTATTGTCGATGTTATTGCACACTGAACATGAAACTGAGATATCTGTCCACCCACCTACTCCTCAAAATAAACGATGCATAATAGAACTGTACTTTACCCATATTGTACAAGACAAAAGGAATATGGGGTGTATAAAGAAGTGCATTCAATAAATAATAACATCCCTGAATCATAATTGTGAAAACTATGGCAGAGATTAAAACATTGAATCAACAATTAATAACAAAAAGCATAAAATGGAAAAACAAAAAACTATTAGAAGTGCTATTCTCATTTCTTATAGTGAAGACATATGCCTTTCCTACCAAAACGTCCATTTATGTGGAGACAGATGAGACAAGATATAGACTTATAGTCTGCTTGAAATTAAAAATTCATGGTAAATTTCTAAATGACACACAAACTTGGAAATCTTTTTCTTTAACAAAACTTGAACATATGACTAAGAAGAGTATCTTAGACAAAACATCTACCTTGAAACAATATCACTGAAGTTTCATTCTTAGTTAAACTTTTTATGTTTATGACAAATAGTTCAAATATTGGCGGATAGCCTGACAATCCAAAAGACTAGTCCATTTGGATTGTGTGCGCGTGTATTATTTTTTATATTTTCAATGTGGGATTCATTCTCATATTTGCTAACTTCACGACAGTGTTCTAAAAGACGCTAGGTGCTAGTCAAGTGGCAGCCTGATGCCTAGGCGGTGTTGATTGACAGTCAACCTAAAGAAAATAAGGATAATTGCAATTTTATTGTTGGGGGTATTTATGTCATTTTAAACCCTAAGTATATAAAGGAAATTTAAACCCTAAACCTATTATTCTTTCTTTTTCTCCTACTGCTACTCACAATTGAAACCCTAAACCTAATATTCTTTCTTTCTTTCTTCTTCTACTACTGGTCAAAAATGAAACCCTGAACCTAGTATTCTTCCCTTGTTTCTTCTACTGCCACTCAACTCAGAGAAACCCAACACTCAAGCCGCGTTTTACTTGCCACCGTAACATGCCAACAAGTCAGAGTGGTTAGCTATCTAATCTATTCTGTAGGCTAATTGGTTCATTATCTAACCTAACGTGTGGCGCAAGTCAGAGTAATTAGGGTTTGTTGTTAGATCTATAGTTAGGTCCTCAACATATTCATCTTTATGACCTTTGTCAAAGGCTACAATATCACATTAAAAATTCAAATTTAGTTAAATTGTTTATGTTTATGAGAAATATATTATATATTAATGGATAGCCTTACAACACAAAATACTAATCCATAGGATTATGGCATCTATTAATATATATTGCCGTTTCCTTACATTTATGTTTCCGAAGTAGGACTCAATTTCTTCTTCTCTAACTTCGCATGAGGGTAAATCTAAAAAATATGTACCATATTAAGATCCATCAACCATCTGTAAAGCACTCAATTTCAGAACTACTTAATCTTCCAACTATTAGATGCTCTTTAACACATTCAAACCATTGCAGGTCTATCACTTAAATTGTCATTCTTCTTAACTGGCTACTATTACATAAAAAAAAACGATTATTTCCAACTAAACATTAATATCAATAAAGAAAATTTATCTAATCATTACTAGAGCCATTTAATGTCACTGGTATTATCAAAGAAAATTACATAATTGTTTGGGCTATAACCTGACAACTTAAGATTGACAAGTATATCTATCACTCGACATGCAAATTAACAAGACTCTAATGTCAACTAATTAGCTTGCAATAGCACAACCAACTTCAGGATTCTGTTATTATTATCATATACACCAGTAGTGAGTTTTTGCCATGTGAACGATCAATAAAGTATTTAGACCCTGCTTCAACCTTCAACATTACTACATATAAAATTTTCACTAAAAAATAAAAATAACCAAAGACATCAATATACCATGAGCAAAATCACCATGAAAGGAAGTTATCCAATAAAATAAAAGCATTCTGAAATATATGGTTCAACATACTCATAAAAAAATAATTGACAAAGTAAGTTTCCTATGAATATAAAAGCAATGTTACATATAAGGATTTTGAAAAGATCTTCTAGACAGTTTGTGTTTTTTCATATAATTGGGCATTTCCTTTCTATCCTATTCCTGACTTGAAATTGACTTTCAGGCAATTGTATCAACTGTATACACTATGGCAGATTCTTCTAAACTATATATCTCCAAATGGAACAAAATGCCAAAAGAACCTCATTCTGAGGCACGAATCTCTCGAATTGTAGATAGCAATGTCTCATCTCCAGCAACCAATCGCAATTGCTTAAAGAAGTTATCTTTGGCCATCTTTCCATCCTGTAATTGACCATAAACACAAACCGGGAAAAAAAAAAAATTATCAATTTCAATTCTCCTTCCCTATTCTAATCCTTATATGATGATCAACAAACACTAGAAGATAACTACAGAGTATTCAACTTATTCACTCACCTTGTAATTATGGTACAAATTAATCACTTCCTGAAGTTTGGAGGGAGAGAGTGAATTCTTCATCTTTGAGAACAGCTTCTCCAAAGGATACTTTGCACATGAGGGTCCTCTCGATTGGCCTACCCGCACATAAATGAAATCACATCAATTAATTCAATCTTAAAATTAAAAACACTAATCCTAACAAAGTCATACAAAAAACGAGAACCAGTTTTGACCTTGCATGTAACCAGATGGCTTGTAACTCACAACACACTCAGGAAGAATGTGCCTGTTCATGTTACTTGACCAGACTATATACCAATTCGGACACTTGGGATCATCTGACCCGGAATCAAACTCCACACTAGATGGATAACATTGTTGAGACCCTGTCTCCACTTTCTCTACACTCCCCAATATAACATGACATAGTATAATGTGCTTCTCACCATTCTGATCCGCCTCCGCCAATTTTGCACTAAAACACATACAAATTCAACAATTAGAACTAAATTAATACGAACTGTTAACAATAACTAACAAATTAACAAACAAAACCAAGATATACAGAAATGTGAACTACCTCAAGCCAGGCAATCCTATCGGAGACAAATAAGTGCCAACTCCATAGGTCGAAATCTTGCTAGGTACACCAAATCCGTGAGCCAAAATGCTCTCAACGCCTCTGGCTGAGGTGCCGTGCCAAGCGTAGACGGTGTTGGAACCGCCACGAGCAGCTTTTGTCATCTCCATTTGCTTCTGGAAGACGTCGAAACGCGCTCTCTCCAGATGTCCGCCACGTGTACACTGGTGGATGGCGGTGATTGTAGCACCGGCGTCGGTTTTCCTGATTCCGGATAGGAAATAGTCTCTTATTAGTGTATAAGCTTTCTCTTCTTCTCTCAACAACCTTGAATTTATCCATCTAGGAGAGTCTATAACTCCACCACCACTGTTAGGAGTCAAACGTTGCCGTTTTGGCATCACGTCCACTGAATTGACTTCGTCATCTCTATCACCGACTACCGACTCTCTCTTTCTTTTACCTGAATTGCCGTCGATATTGATCTCGATCTCGATCTCCACTTCGGCTGTGTTGCTTTCAGCCTCGTCTGACGAATCCTCATTGTCGTCGTCGATAAAAATCTTTGGAAAAAAACAGTTACCGGTTTCATCGATCCACGCGATCGACCTCTGCTTACCGGTCTCGAAATCGATCTGCAACATTCGAAGGAAGTCGAACACGCACTTTGAGCCTCCAATTATGGCATCAACAATTGGCTTGCGATCCAAGAAACATGATTTCACAGCACCGACAACTTCGTTTGGGAAGTCGATCCACGTGCCGCTTCGATAGCTCATGAGCCGAGCCGGTGAACCGCTGCGCTTGAAGTTATTTGCATTCTGGTTCGCCCGCTGACTTGAACACCGATCCGGCTGGTGGACGCGGAAGTTTGCGGGGGCTGTAGGAGGAGAAGAAGACGACGAAGACGGCGACGGAGACGGTGCCGGTTTCGGTGGCGGAACCCTAACAGCTATGGATTCCACCAAGTTCTTCATTTGATGAGCCATGGCTTTTCACGCTCTGATGGACGGCTCTTCGAACCACTGTATTATTGACGCGACCCGGTAGAATCAGGGAAACAAGAAATGTGTGATCCTATTTATACGCGACTTTCGTGAGTAACTTATGGATTTACTAAAATACCATCAGATTTCGGTGAATTTCCATCCGGCTGTTCGGAAAGAGAAGAAGGGTAGTTGGGTAATTTCGATCTCCGATTTTGTAACCGCCAATGAGATAACGTTCGAGTCAAATGAGATTTTGTAGCGAAGAGATGCGAAATTGACTTACGGGTTAAGTTAATTAATCTTAATGATGCCACGTAGGATTGGGCTTATTTTTCACGCTTTTCTCTTTCTTCGGCCCAAAGAAATATGTGAATGGCATGCGAATATATGCATTCGACCTTTTTTCTTTTGGATCTTTTATTTTTTGGGAAAAAAATTAAAATATATTTATATATTTATTTTAATTTTATATTGTCTGAGTAAAGAAATATGTGGCAATGAGACCACAATTGGTATTTAAAATTCTTTACTTGCTCAGCTCACATAAATAATATTCGTTACCATCGATTCAAAAATTTAAGTTTATAAAAAATGATTCAACTGTAGTATTTTAGACTTAAGATTGATTCATGACATACTTCCTTACGTATAACGTAGACAGATGACGAATACATATTACACGTCCCCTACTATATAGTATTCGTAACGAAATGATTTTTAAATAAAAGAAAAATAGAAAATTTGAACTAAGGACCTTCAAATTCTGATATTATTTAATTACCATCAAACTCAAAAATTTAAGTAGAGAAAAAAACTCGATTATAGTATTTAAAATTTGAAGTTGACATGTAACAAACAAGAAAACCACTTGCGGATTTGCGATTTAATTTTTCGAAAGTGATCCCTAGGTTTTGTATTTTATTGTTATTATTATTATTATTTTATTTATAACAATCTTAGATGTGAAGGAAATATTTTTTAGATACCAAAACGAAAAGAGCGGTAGTTTTAAATGTTGACCTTTATTCTACTTACCTGTATTTTGTCTCACGTTGTGCCGTGGTCTGCACTCTAATTTTAATGTTTATGAGTTCAAGTTTTCTATTTGTTGGTCAATATAGACAGTTTTTTTTTTCAATGTTCTCATTTGTGAATTTAGAAGTTAGAAGGTTGACCATTTGGGGAAATTAGGTTTTGTTAGGGGCAGGTTTGGACCATAAGTAACTAATAATTAATGACGAAATTGACCACTGTTTTGTTAATTGATTTCTTGTAATATTCAAATATGTTACATTTATTGTAATTTGAGCTGTAAAATCACTCTCGGAATTTCCTCCTTTTTTTATATTGATTTAAACATAAATTCATTAAACACAGAAAACAATTTACAAGCCTCTGAACCTAAGAAATATACTGGAAGAACTAACAGAGTACCAACAAAGATTCCCACGAGAGGATAAGGCAAAAGATGCCAATTTGTGAGCCAAGCAGTGATCAGTTCTGGAAATGGCTTGGCAACAAGAAGCACCAACATCACCAAGGTTTTATTCTCACAACCTTTGGTTTTAAAAGTTTTTGTTTAGCTTGAATAATCGGATTTTGTAGGAAGCAGGGGCAAACTTGATAAGATGGATCTTTGGATGAAGCTATTTTGTGACCATCGGTTAGCCTCATTGAAGCGACGGTGTATTTGGAAAGACACTCCAATGACAAAGTCGAAGAATGGCCCATAAACTATACCATTAAGGTGAGCGAACTTTTAGATTTATATATATGCATGAATAATTAAATTTATATACTTCAATGATAGAGTCGGAGAATGCCCCATAAACCACATCATTAAGGTGAGTGAACATTTAGATTTATAAATGCGTGAATAATTAAATAAATGAATATAAATGTGAATAATCCGTATTGAATCCATAAATACGGTGAAATGAATTTCAATGTGTTTATATTCATAAAAATAAAATAGAAAATTTAGGGGGTGTGTATTCAATGTAAAATTTCAATATAATTTAAAGGATTTTAAAAGTGTGTGTTTTCAATTAAGGTTTCTGAAAAGTCCATCAAACCTTAAGTATATTTTAGATTTGTGTGAAATCTATTAAAATCTTTATAAATTTGGATACATTGAATTTAGATTTATTTATATTATATTGAAATTCATATAAATTTGAATGTATTCAATTTAGACTTTTAAAAAATTTAAACAAATTTAGGTATACTTAAAAAGTCATTAATTTTGTAGATTTTATATAAACGATAAAATTTAAAGAATCTCGATAGATTTAAAAGTAAAATCTGTGAATAAAAAAATCTATCATAAATCTTACCCTATTCTCACAAATTTTATTAGATTTTATAAAAAAAATTTATTAATATCTATAGAGTCCAAAAATTCCACTGAAATCTATCATTAAAAGAAAAAATTTATCAAACTCCAATAAATTATAGATTAAGTACACCATACTTAATTATAAATACTTATCTAAATCGCGATCCCAAAATCATGAACAAAATTATTAGTATAAGCATACCCTCACCACCAGCAGGATGTATGAATTGTTAGATCCTTTTATTTTATTTTATTTTTTTGGAAGAGAGAGAGAGAGAGAGAGAGAGAGGGGGGGGGGGGGGGGGGGTTAACTAAGGGTGGCAAAACGCGGGTCTAAACCCGCACCAAGCCCAGACCCGCATTGGACCCTCATTTTTATTTGAGGGTCCAGACCCTACTCATACTCTCAAATTTATTTGAGGGTCTGGCCCAAATCCTACTCGCACATTTTGTGGGTCTGTTCAGACCCGGATTGATCGGGGTCAGATCCGGATTGACCAGATCATGTCCGAATTTGACCGGGTTAACCCGATCAAACCTGATTAAATTCGGGTTGACCCGAATTATAAAAAAAAAAAAATTCAAATTTTTTTCATAAATTCCCTATAGACCAACAAATTCAATGGATCAAATATTTTAACCTGAATTTTTAAATAAAAAACAATATCAATTTTTTTTCTAAAATAAATTAAACTAATTTCACATTACATCAATCATTCCACAATCATTCTTACCAATTTTGAAAAAAAACACATGTCACAGTTAAAATTTATCCTTAATTTACATCCCAAAAGTAACAAACAAATTATAAATACAAATATAAGAAATAAAATCAAGATGTTGATGACTCTTGTTCGTCTTGTTTATGACATATTTCTTCTTCTGGAACGCCACCTAATAGAACAAATCAAGTGAAAAATTAAAGATTAAATTATAAATTACAAATAATATACATAATATAATCAAATTTATTACTACTTTCATACCTCGAAGTGGAGCCCATATCTAATTTTGTGCACACATTAATGCTTCTAATGTGTCCGGATGCAATCTCCTACGATGTGGACTCAAAAATCTACCCCCAGTACTAAAAGCGGACTCAGAAGTTACAGTAGATACAAGAATGATTATGATGTCTTTGGCAATTCTAGCCAAAATTGGATATTTCGTCACCTCTCCCCGGAGTCAAAGGCGGTGGGCCAAAAGGTGGTTTAATTGTAACATTAGCAGGCACAGGCTTCCTTGAGCGTGATCCAGGATCATTCATACTATTAAATGAACTGTTCTATGAAAAAGATATATTTAAAAGAATTTCACCTGCCATGGAAGAAGAAAAACAAAACTTACTATCTTAAATTGAACCCTATCAATTACAACAAAAGATGCTCGTTTTAAAGTAACATGAAGACAACAAAAGATGCTCGTTTTATGAAAATAGAAATTTTCATTCATGGTATGTGGAAAGAAATCCAAACCTCACCATAGATTAAATAACATAATATAATCATATGGTGAACCCTAAGAATGCTCCCTAAGACTGAAAGTCTTACATAATTGGATACCAAATTATTAACCTTTTGTCAATAACTAGTACCATTAAAAATGTTAAAGTAAGCGATGAACAAGAGGGCCAATACTTGTCAATTATTTATTTTATTTTATTTCACTTTCAGTTAGCATAAAGGATAAACCATATGATCATTTGCAGAGAGCATCAAAGCACTCGTTTAAAATATGAAACATTGTATTGTATGTACATCCGTCGTTAGATTCGACACGACCAATAAAGTTTCTTCTAGAACCATGTATTAAATTCTAAGATTTCGC
The DNA here is from genome assembly GCA_019925255.1 of Litchi chinensis. Taxonomy (NCBI): domain Eukaryota; kingdom Viridiplantae; phylum Streptophyta; class Magnoliopsida; order Sapindales; family Sapindaceae; genus Litchi; species Litchi chinensis. Next base: position 8,346,699 of record CM034468.1, on the reverse strand, counting down.
AGAACTGACTTATGATACAATTTCAAAACCAAGTGATCCTAGAAACTACAAGAACAACAAGCTTTGAAGAATGAATCAGAAAAGGTCCCTGTTGTAAGTGAGTATTCTTTTTCTTTTTCTCTTTTTTGGCAGACATTGTAGTCAATATAGTATACCTTAATGGATTGCTAAACCAAAACAACACGAATTCTATATCGATACATTCATCAAAGCAACAGCTTTAATTACAACAAGATAAATGCATACAGAGACAAATTTCTTGTTGTTCTTTAATGGACAATGTTCCAATTTCCCAACAAAGTCATCATTGAAGTACCTGCCTTCGTCCAAAACACTGACAACAAGCTCTTCACTCAAATCATCAACTTTGAAAATGAACTCCTCTTCCCAAGTTGGACTCAGACTCTTTTTCACCACTTTGGTCCCAGACCTATGCTTCCCCAACTGCAATCTCGCATACAGATCACTCCACTCATTTAGATAATCATCAACTATACTTGGATTATAGCTAAAACAACATATATTCAACTTATATCCCACAACAACACTACAAAAATGTTAACATAAAATCAAATTTCGAAAGGACAAGTCTTACATTATATATTATACTTGCCCATATTTATGTTTTCTACACTTTTTTGACCATATAAAGAAAACAAAGTAAACAATGAAAACAAACAGCATCATAACCAACAGCCTATTAAGCGAAGATCATAAAGTTATTATATTAAGAACAACACTAAATAAACAAGTGCACTTGCACACATATTGAATATGACAAAATGCAGCCTTTTAATATTGATTCCAAGGACTAAAGTTGGGAAACCATAGATTGCAAACAAAGTTTTTCCATTAATAATCAAATAAAGTGAAAAATTAGGAAAGATACTTAATCCACTAAGAAGTTTGATATTTATAACAACATATAAAATTTTCTAGAATGCATTAATGTTGTAACTTAATTCCTTTTCTGTTTGTGATTGATTCGGAATTGGGAAAGAATAATATATGTATCGATTACGCTTGAGCAGAACATTGAAAAGAGGAAGATAAATTAGATTATCTCCAAAGAAACTAGTCAAGCATATTCCAAGCTTAAATTGTACCAACAAAACCCAAATTCTGCTAAGCTAACCCTCAAACAGCCTAATATTTGGTTTAGAAACGTCCACTTGACTCCTTATCAGTGATATACTAATATTGAAGGACCAACATCATTAATTGCAAAATAAACACAAAAAATTCTAGCTTGAACTAATTAAACTATTGTCATACAAACACTAACACGTACAAATTTTCATCTTATCAAGTGATATTGAACCAAAATCTTATTGAACGTATCTTTCTAAGCATAATCAGAAGACAATCACTTAAAACACGATGCAACAGAACAATCCACAATCATCAAACTTGAAAGTACAAAAACAAACTAAGCTACCCCATAACAGCTTTTTTGCCAACTAAGGAAAAGTCAACCCACAAAACCCAGATGCGAAACAACAAGCTATGAAGGATTTAGGAGGCATAGATGAATCGAATCAAGACCCAGATGCGAAAGACAAAAAAAAATTTAAAATACCTCGGGTTTTTAAAAACAAACCTCGGTTTTATTGGTCGACGATGAAGAGAGAGAGACAGAGATGTTCTGGTGGTTGGCGATAACACGGTGACGATAGAGAGAGAGAGAGACACAGTCGAGCGAAGTAAAAGCAGCGATGGAAATTCGAGAGACAGACCTCGGTTTTGTTGGTCGACGATGGAGAGAGAGAGACAGAGATGTTCTGGTGGTCGGTGATAACACGGCGGCGATGGAAAGAGAGAGACATAGTCGATCGAAGCAACGACGACGATGGAGATTCGAGAAAGAGGGAGAGAAAGTCGAGAGAGTCGAGAGAAGTTAGGGTTTTTCAAAAGGGAACCGGGTAAGGGTGGAGTATATAAACAACGAGTATTTTGCGGGTTTGATAAAGACCCGCAACTAGAACCATATCCTACCCGCAATTATGAGGGTTTTTTAGACCCGGTTCTTTTAAGGGCCTTTAAAAAAACGGTTTAGTTCTGTACCCGAACCTTATTATTGCGGGTAAGGTTCGGGTTTGAAGACCCTGTCCATTTTGCCAACCTTAGGGTTAACATGGATTACAGGATATTGTAAAAACACTAAATCACTACACAAGAATTAAAATTAAAGTAATATCGAAAATGCTACTATTAAAAGAGTTGGAAGAAAATTAAATAAGAGAATTATAAAAAAATCAAATTTTTATTAGATGATTTTTCTTTATAAGGTGCCTCGTATGTACTAGAGTTTCTCACCTACATCTCCATACTTTGCAATCTCTTATTGCTACTCATAATCTCTCACTACAATTCAACATCTCTCATCACGGTTCAATATCTTTCATCACATTTATCCTTCAAAACACATGTTTTTCAGCTTGTTATGTCAACTAACTTTTTGTACATTCATCTTTATAAGTTATACCAACTGTTTTCTAGTCGTTATGATATCTTATCATTTTATAGTTTTATTTTACGCGTTTTTATTTTTAATTTTAATTTTCTTTCTGTGCTTAAGTGTTATCATTATATATTCGTTTTATATTTATTAATTATATTTACATTTATATTTTATGCAATTTTTCAATGTATTGGGTATAATCATATTCACAATGAATAATGAGGGGAATAACACTTTTATCTTTAATTTTTTGAAAAATATCACATTTTTACAGGACATATGTGTATTAAGTTAACTTCATGAATCCTCAACTTTCCAAAAATAATAATAGAAATTGATAATAATTTTCTATAAAAAATAAAAGGGCGAGAAATTGATAATAATTGCATCAAGTTACCAATCAACCTACACCGAACGGTGCAACGCACAGCCCGTTAAGCTTGTTCCGGAATTGTTACCAGCCCGACCCGGCCTATAAAAACCTAGATTGAGGTGGGTTAAAAAATACCTCGGTCGAGTCATCTCTTCGTCTTGGTGCAGGAAGCCATAGCGGTTTATGAGTAAACGACCATAGTAGAATACTGGAAATTTCGCTGGAAAACTTGCAGAAATCGGATTGGTTTTCAGATTCCTTTTCTGCAATTATTTTAGTTCGTCACTGTAAGTATCTGATTTTTTTATCCGTTTATTTTCTCGTTCTTGTTTAAGTTTTATTTGTCTACCTTTACAATGCAATTTCGTAATCTGTTGAGGCAAAGTAAGTAGACTTTAGTCTCCTGAGTTAGTCAAGTTATTGCAATGGAGCAAATTTGTACCTCAATTTATTTTCATTTGTCTACATTTTCTAAGCAACCAAACGCTAGTGCACATGTCTTTCTATTAAGCAAATAGTGATAATGGTAATAATAATAATAATAATAAATGTAGCGATGTTTTTAACTATTAGGTTAGTCTCTTTTGTTGACCGATTAAATCTCATCAATTTTATGTTTTAAATATCATAGTTGTGTCTGTAGCTAGCAGCTTAACATTTTAGGTCGAGTTGTTATGGACACACTACTAGCCTATTGAGGTTTTGGTTTCAAATAATTATATAATGTTTCTCTAGATTTCTTGTTCATTGTATAAATTTCGGGTTGGGAGTGTCTGTTGGGTGCCATAGCATGCGCCATCGGTCTTCATGTTGCATGTGACGCGGCTTAGTTGGCCGGCTACCTATTAACTTTACCTTTTGAGTTGAGTAATCCTTGTCTAGTCATAGTAGGTGTTCGATACAAGTAAAAATTTGGTTGGTCAAGGCGGTCATGTGCTTGTTATGTTGTTAGAATAGGTCTAGGCGGGAGATCATGTCATGCAGTTAAAGTGGCCCTGTGGAGAGAGAAATCGCTTAGGAGCTCCATTTATTGAATGTTTGATTAGTTTTAGGTGCTCTAATGGTTTTCTAAACGTATGATGTTTGCTGTTTTCGATTTGACTTTATGTTTCTGCTTATTGTGTTCCAGTAATGTGCAAACTACAGTGATATCTACTTGTGTAATCTTGTGAAAATGTCTGTTCCTTCGACACCTTCGAAAAGACCACTTGATCAGAACCATGCAGATTCAAATGGGAAAGGTAAGTGGCAAAAGTTGACGGGCAATTATTCTCTGAATCAATCTTTGAAATCCTCTCATAGTGGCGGCTGTATATTCCGCATTCTCTGCCTGGTTTCCAAACTTGATACTATTGTTGGAAAAGATGGTTCAATCACTTCACAAATTTGTCAAGAAACTGGTGTTAAAATCAGAGTTGAGGAGACTGTTCCTGGTTGTGATGAGACAGTTCTTCACATCACGGACTCTGAAAAAGAGCCCAAAGCCAATATTGAGCAGAGCAAAGAGGATGGTGGCGAGGATGCCGATGTGGTAGAGGAGGGAGATAGTAAAAAAGAAGATGTTGAGAATCATGAAGAGAAGGAATCTGGTACTATAAATGATTCAAAATCTGCAAAGGAAACTTCTGATGTGCAGAAGGCCTTGTTACTTGTTTTTGAAAGATTTGTCGAAGCAGAACCAGAGAAAGATGGAGGTGATGAAGAAAGTAACAAGTGTTCGTTTGTTTTGAGGTTACTTGTGCTTTCCAGTCAAGTTGGCTGCATTTTGGGAAAGGGTGGCAGTGTAATCAAGCTAATGTCAGCTGAAAGTGGGGCACAGATTCGAGTCCTTCCGAGAGATAAAATTCCTACATGTGCATCAGCTGCTGATGAAGTAGTTCAGGTAATGCATAGAACATCTGATATGCTGTATCATCACCATGGATATCCATGAAAATCATAATCACTAGGTTGATATTTTGCATGATACTGAACATTTATCTGCCTGGATTGACTTTCTCTTTTTTTTCAATCTGGTTTCATCATTATCTTTGTTTGATTCTAGTTTCTATCTTGGAACTACTAGTTGCATCTTTAATAACACTGGCCATGAACTTGTCTCAGAAAAAGCTCATAAGTGAAAATTTGAAGTCAGTGTGCATTTCTTTTTCTGTAAATATTGGGAATAACATTTTATGTGGTCAATTTGTCCCATAATTATGCTGCAGATTACAGGAGAGGTCGATGCGGTTAGGAAAGCCCTTCAATCTATTTCTCTACAACTTTTGGAGAATCCACCACGGGATCATGAATCTTTCCCAGCCAATGCTAGTGGACCTTCGCATGCGCCCTCAAACCATTCTTTTAGTTCACAAGGAGCACCTAATACTGCTGCTCGTCGTGATGTTCCTGACTTTCATTCAGCTCATCCGAGATTTCATGAAGGTGGAATACCTGGCCGATTGCCACCTTCCCATGATGTTCTAACGTTCCGCATGTTGTGTCATGATGAGAGAGTAGGAGGCGTCATCGGAAAAGGGGGAGCTATAATAAGGACACTTCAGCAAGAGACTGGCTGTGAGATCAAGGTTCTGGAAGCTATTCCTGATTCAGAGGACCGTATCATTATCATATCTGGTCCAGCTGTAAGTTTTGACCGCTTTAAACTTGCTTTGATGTGGCTTAAGTTTGGAACTTTAGTCTTTTATTTTGCCGCCATTTAAGCTATTGTTTTAGGCCCATTTTAAACTATGCTGACTACCAAGTTACTTTTGCAGCACCCGGATGATAGGATATCTGCTCCACAAGATGCAGTTCTTCGTGTGCAAACCAGGATATTTAGGGCCTTACCTGATAACAGAGACCAGAATGTGATGGCAAGACTTCTTGTATCTTCTAATCAAATTGGCTGTCTCCTTGGCAAGGGTGGTTCCATCATAGCTGAGATGAGGAAGTTAACGAGGGCTTATATTCGTATATTAGGGAAGGATCAGATTCCTAAGTGTGCTTCTGAAGATGAAGAAGTTGTTCAGGTGTGTTTGCATATGGATTACTTTGAGATGGTCAAGGTTGAAATTTTACCATGTTTCTCAGTATGGAGTTCCATTATCATTAAATATATCTTGATGATGCGTAGTTATTGATGTACATGTCAGTTTCCATGGTGTTGCTGCCCGTATTTAATTGTTCCTTTGCTTATTATGAGTTTATTTAAATGTTCCTTTACTTATTATGAGTTTATCTTTCTAGATTTTTTTTATGTATTCATTGTGTTCATTGGTCATGCGGTTTTTGTGTGTATAAGATTGGCGGAGAATTTGAAGCAGTTCAAGAGGCTCTTCTGCATATAACAACTCGTTTGCGGCATCATTTATTTCGTGATGCATTTCCTTCAATCAATCATCCTTTAAATCCTCCTTTTCTGGACCAAGTACCACCATTTCCTCCGTTTATGGGAAGGAGGGAACTCTCACCTCCGGGATTGTATCCTAATTTTGGTCCATCATTTCACAAATTTGATGCCGCAGGTGGTCCACCCGCACGTGGTGGTTTTCATCCCTGCGATGATCGTTCTCTTTTTATGCATCACCTTCATAGACCAGGCATGGGCCCACATATGCCTGAAAGAAAACCATGGGGTCCTCAGGTACAAACTGTTGAGAGTACTTTTGTTGCCAATATTTGCTTTAATGGATTTTGTGTGTTGGGAAATCCTCTAGTATTTGACATCAAAGTACACAGGCAGTTGTAAGAATAGGATGGATACTATAAAAAACATCTGCGACTTTATTGAAAAGTTAACTTAGTATCTTTGTGTTTTGCCATACTTGTTTGCAGGGTATTATAGATGGTGGTGGTCCAATAGGACTACCAGATTTTGCAGGACCCCCTCACAGAAGAATTTCTGGTTTTGGAGGGTATATAGCATTTTAATTTTTACATATTTAATATACCACCCTAACATACAAACTATTCATCAATGGCACCCCTGGATTTATTTCTTCATGTTTTACATGTAGAGGAAGCCAACCGGCTATTATTACCAGCACTACTGTTGAAGTCGTTGTTCCTCGTTCTCTTGTTCCAATAATTCATGGAGAAGACGGTGCATGTTTGAAACAAATTCGCCAGGTAGATTCTTTAAGTTAATGCTTAATTTTTTAAATTGCATATATACAAACTTGCCTTCCATTTCTTTGTTTGGTGAGAAAATTCGTGACAAGCATTTGCGTACACTGAGGTAAGAATAACATTTTTATATGGATACATCTCATTAGGTATGATTGTTAGATAGTCCCATATTAATTGAAAAAAATGAGTTTGTATTGGTTTATAAGATGAGGGTAAATCTATACTCATAAGTTAGTTTTTGTGGTGAAGTTAAGTCCAAGACCTTTTTCTGACATGATGTCAAGGCTTGAAGGTCTCTGGTTCAAATTCTTTCTCTCCCCTTTATCTTGAATTCTTGTTATACATATTACAACGGTAGCGGGCTCTCTCTAAGTTGGTAACTGATATGGTATCATCAGTGTTAGGTGGGCTCTTTCTAAGTTGCATGACCCAAACTCAATTGCATGGATGCAAGTGTTGTCAAGTTGAGATACTGCACGTGAGGGAAGGTGTTAGATAGTCTCTCATTAGTTGAAAAAATGAGTTTATATTGGTTTGTAAGGTGAGGATAAGCCTTCACTTATAAGCTCGCTTTTGTGATGAGGTTAAATGCAGGACACTTTTTGTAATGGTGATAAATGAGACCATGTTAATTTCAATGCTTACTGTCAACTTGACCTATCCACAGATGCCAACCAGCTTGTACACAAAATTTAAGCAATCATTTATTTAGTGAGTTGGTGAATATTTGGGTCCTTTTGTGAAGAGAACATCATCATGGTGGCTGAATATTTAACTGCTTACTGAATTTAATCATTGTCAATATAAAAGTTTAATGCAATGTTTTGACTCATTAAGTGCATCTAATTTCTCATTGCGGGGCCTTTGGTTATATTTATGGGCATTTCCTCTTGGTTCATTAAGAATTCCAGATAAGTTTAAAACAATTTAATTGTTGAATTCTAACATGGTTTGGTTAGAGTTTAATTCTCACATGGGGTTCGGTGTTTTTCTGTTTATATTGTCCCCATTTACTCTGACATTTTCATCATCAAATTATTGGAGTAAAATTAGCGCGATTTCCATTATATCAATTGAGTGGAGTGTCAGAGTTCCAATTAATGTCTTGCTATTTTTTTCAAGATGTGATAGATTTGTTCAGTTTGTGGAAAAATTATTGTAGATGTATTGAACTTATGCAAATTCATTGTTTTTTTTTTGTTCGTTCTTCTAAATGACCATACTGTGATTTATGCAATCTTGTCTTAACATTACAAACACATGTAGCAGCGTTTTAGATTGTGATACTTCATTATGTACCTAAAGTTGATCATGATAAATGTGTCGCACCAAATTGAGCAATTGCATCTTGTAGTTGTATTTAAATGGAAATTAATATGTTCATTCTCCATGTCTATCTGGAATTATGCTGGAAAGTTGCTATTACACTTGCAAAGCTAAACGATCTTGTTCATTGAGCCATGCAACGATCTGTGTTGAAATCTTTGGATTCCATCTATTCTGCGGTTTGTGTTGTGTTGAAAGCCAAACAAAGATCTTGATATTCAGTATGTGTATGGCCCTGCAAATTTTTTTTCTTCCTGCTGTTACTAACTTTTTATAGTTTCTTTTGCATCTTTTCTGGTTATTTTTTTTTCCTCATATTTAGATAATTGATTTGATTTTGATAGTGACTATGTCTGGTCAATGTCTTTAGCTGAAATGATTGGCACTATTTCAGATTTCTGATGCAAAAATTACAATTACTGAGCCAAAGCCTGGAGCAACTGAAACCGTGATTATCATATCTGGGACACCTGAACAAACTCATGCAGCTCAAAGTCTCATTCAAGCATTTGTAATGAGTGAGACAGAGTCTACTTGAACTTCTGAAAAAGGTAATTATCTTTTGTTTAACGATCTTGTTGAGCATATTTCATGCAATCAATAGGTCAAACAGTTGTCAAACGGATTAGAACTATCGTCAAATATTGTTTTTTATTATCTTTTAGAAGTAGCTTCTTATAATTAATATATTGTTGTGGTTGGTTGTGCTACTGAAACTCAACACCGTAGCTGAAGATCGTGAAGACTGGAGATCAGTAAAATATTATGTTGCGGTTTTCTGAGCATGGGAGAATCAAGTAAATTTAGATAGGGACAGATTTTAAACATCGCAGATTTTATTGGTCCTTAATGTATTCATCTTCGATATCACCCAAAGATTGATCAGGCTGTACCTTTGTTTCCTGTGGAAGTCGGGGAAAAAAAAAACAAATAGAAAAGCAATGCTTTTGACTATTGTGTATACATCTTTGACTAGATGAGCTTTTGATCAACTGCAGGGAAAAATTAAAATCTCAAGCTGATACGTCATACTCGTTTGCAAGTGTGTGCTCATATGAGTTATTTAATCATATTGGATGATTTTTTTTTTCAAATCCAAATCTACGATAAATGCTTGTATTGTATATTGCTTTAACCCCGAACATATATATATATATATATATATATATATATATATATATATAATTTGTTTATGATAGTGCTAGACATTTCACTGTATATTCCAACTTGATTTTAACTAACCATGTATCAGGTGATGAATAAATAGATATGCTTTATAAGTGAATTAAATAATTATTAATGAATATCTATTTATTATTTAATACAATAAACTATGATTAAAGGTGGAACACCTTAATTGTATAGCATTACTTGTTTATTTATTTAACAATATTAAATAATAGATATAGAAACATTGCTTCTAAATAAAAGCATTTCAAACATCTCAAGAGGTTGTGTCAACCAGTGAACAAAGTTTTTTGTTCTCCAGATAGCATACTGCGGTGAACATAGTTTGTTGCTCTCTTAATAATATATTGTGGAGCTTCGGCCTACAAAGGAACTTCTCTTTCGAAATGATTTAAGAATACAAACTTCAAACCCAGCTAATTAATTATATTTGAAATTTATTACATGAGGAACGAAGTTTGTAAAATTTTTATTCATTTTGAGCTTGAAAAGGCTCGTATTTCTTGAGACTTTGGACCAGGCCTTGAATGGAACCAGCAAGAGCAACAAGTGATACAATCAAGCAAGCCCAGCTCAATATCTTCAACCATATCCACGATGCAGAAAATTTCGGTATTTTGGCGCGGGCAATGTACATCTCCACCGGAAAGTAAACCGTCAATGGCCAGAATGAAGCTGCTCCGATGAGACCAACGAAATCATTGAAGAATGGAAAGATCATGGCTATCACAGTCGTCACGATAACATATGCTGTCCTCCACACCAGCCTGAATAAGTTGACATAGTACACACCATAAAATGGGATGTTGACACCATACTCGCTGGTTATGAACTTGTTTTCCTGCCAGTGCTTGTGACACTTCTTCTCTACGAACCCGAATAGCGGTTGGCAAAAGACCTGCGTGTGTTAACCGTGTTAGATGAATTTTAAACCACTTGATCTCATATAATTTTTTTTTTCCCTTTAACATCGAAAATGTATGAATTTTGAAAACAATATTTAAAGAACTGAATTGAGAATTTTTGCTTTTCGCGTATATAATCTACCTGGTAAGCTCCGATGAGATGGATAGCAATGCATACATTTGCAAAGTCGATTAACCAAAAAGGCTCGTAGAATCCAAAGCCAGTGAGGAAATTTCCTGGCGCATCATTTCCAAAAGCCAAATAACCAAGGCAGCCACAGAGTACATAGAACAAGGTAGTGGTTGAGACACCAATAGCAGTTGCCCTCTTCATGGATTTGTTTTCCGGAGGACTCGATTTCAATGTGTCCTGCAATTCATAAAGTTTCTATCTTAGCTTCAAAATTTCTCAAAATAAACATAATTTAACACATACATTTCACATTCTCCTTTTTTGTTTCATGTTACAAGCAAAAACATGGTTAATCATAAACATTCTTGGTTAACGTCAGAAATTTGGCTTATTTAGAAGCAGACCAACATGTTAAAGAATACAGTTTCTAATGAATTGCATATTTTTAGTTGATTACATATTATAGGTTTTTCTTAAACTATTATGGTTGGGGAAGATAATTCTTCACAAATCGGAAATTTTATTGATTCACGAATTATAAACTTAACTCTTACATTTTTTTAACTATTGACTTAAAGTGACTGTGAGAATAAGCCAAACTCATCACACCAATGTCTAATGAATTTTAGTAGTGCATTTATTGCCAAGATCTTAAATAAAGAGTAGCTTGTATTTTAATCAAAACTAAAAAGTACAACGCTTAGTAAAAATATCCTCTAAATGAACAGAACAATATGAAAGATTTTTTTCTTACAAGAGGGGGCCCATGTTTGTGGACTACTCCATTTCCGTGATCATATGAGACCCGGGGAGCGAGACAGGAATTAGGATGTGATGTGACCCTTCTATACTTATTATCATCATTATTATTTTGAGACGTACATTTACTTTTCTTTTTGTAAGATGCAATTCCACACTTACGGACACAGTAGATACACACACAAAAGGGCACCGCCGATAGAGATTGGACAGACAATGTTGTAGGAAAATAAAAATAATAATAACAAAGTGGGATCTATGTTCTTCATTAAATGCGCCCACACAATTAGTGGACCAAACTCTGGTGATCGTCGTCCATTGATTTTCTGGTCCATGGGAATCTTTCTGGCCCAGCTTATCACTTAAAAGAAACACTTTTTGTCACAGATCCTCCACCAAATCTAAACTAGACTCTGCTAAAAAAAAAAAAATCAAAATAACTCCGCCCATTTACTCCTAGCTACAAACCCAATCTCTTCTTTCTTCTTCTTCGTGACACACACACACTAAAATGTTCAACATTGACTGCTCAACTTTGGCCTCAAAATCAGTGAAAAGTATTAACTAAACTTTGAAAATATCTCATTACTTTGGAACTGTAAAGTTCGGTAATAGTAGGTACTAGCTGAAATCATTAATATTTATCAAATAGTTAAAAATTATTAAATATATCTACATTTTATATATGATTTTTTTTAATTATTAACTGTCACCGAATTCGAATACTGTTAAAATTAACTGAAATCAGATAAACACAATCTAAATATCTACTTTTAAAAATAAAAAGAGCTAAATTAAACTTTAAAACACCGTCCGGATTTGTATTCCTGAAAATTAGAGAAGATAACCCATATAATATGAAAAAACTTCCCACAAATTAAGTGAGATGGATGCATCTTGAACCGACGTGGATGAGAGGTTGCTTTACCATTCGAGCACCCTACTTTGCACACGTTTTTCTTTCTTTTTTTTTTTTTTTTTTAATTATTGAAGGATCCCAACTCCTAGTACGTATGAATACCCCGCAGTTTAAGGTCTGCGGCCACCTGAAGGGAGATACTTATGTTCAAAAACTAATGATGATATTTTTGCTCTTGATTAATGCAGTAATTACGATTTACCACCATAATGTACCGTGACCTTTCAACAAAGCGACAATAAAGAGATGGCATCATTCATTCATTTGTCTCTTTGCGCTTTTTGCTTGATTCTCACTATATAATATAAATCTAATATAAATCAAGATATACACTTAATTAGAAGGTCAGTGACACGTGGTAGACATAAGATTTGGAAGTACTCAGCATCATGCCATGTCGACATTCAATGAGGCACACATTTCAATTTTCACATGGTGACGTTCAAATTAAAGTCTTTTCTTCAGACATAATCAACATTAATTAGCTATCCATGTGTTTTTTTTTTTCAGCCCTGCAATGCATGGTCTCTCTTATCTGTCCATCACGTTGCTTACTTGATTTTAGTGTACCAACAACTTTGTATATACGATAAATGTATGAATTAGCTGACGTTTGTTGCACGACTGATGTGTCTATAAACTATTAAACAGAGGTTGGGAGAGTTTGGACTTGCCTGTATTTCGATGAGCACCGTAGAGTAGGCATATGCAAACGCAATGTCCCCGATTGCCTGAAACGCTTTCCAAACCTTCTCTGATGCGGTCACGTCTACACCGACTGTTGTCCCAGTCAAAGTTGTCTTGTGTGCCCCACCTATTCAATTTTCATGCATGGACCGCTTCAATATATTAGATTATATTTTAATAAAGAAATTTAAGGAAAAATTGAAAAAAAAAGGCGTATTTTTGTTATAAAATTACCGGCAATTTTGGCTATGGAGAGGCCGAGACCGATGGAGGAATAAGCAAAAGACATGACCGCTGCTAGAATAGAGAGCCAAGAGAGCTTGTGGAAATTTGGTATTTGGCTAAGAACAATTTGGATGCAAGCGAAGATGATCATGAAAGGGTTGTTTGATGTGTAACACTTCGTGTGGTGCCCATGTTTGTGAAAACAGTTTGACCTTTTTACAGCCCTGACATCGTGGCATAAAAAATAAACCCATTTCAATTCGAATTAGAAATAAATAATTTATTATGGTTGCATACACTAAATTAGTTACTAGCTCCAAAGCCGGTAAAAAAGGAAATTCAGTCGAGCGGTCTTACACCATACTAATAGACGAAGTGATAGTGTAACCAACCGTCACTCCAATGAGATTCGCATACTGTGCAAAACCACATAGCTGGACTCTTCTACCTCCTAAAAAATATGCAAGAAAACAAAGTAACCCATTTTAATTACCTTCAAAATTTATTTAAAAAAAATAAAAATAAACTGATTTTATTAATGTTAATACGCGATAACTAAACAGACCTAAGTTGGCTCTGACAACATCCATGTAGGTGTAGTTTCTTTTTCCGGTGACTGGGTCCGGAGAACGGTAGCAGTCGGCGAGGAGAGAGGAAGTGAAATACGTGATGAATGAAAAAGCCATGAGAACAGCAGGACCGGCTGCCCATCCTAGCTGAGCTATAGCCCATGCCAGAGACAGCACTCCAGAACCAATAACAGCAGTTATGATATGAGCACTTGCAGTGATCCAAGTACCTTCAAAACCAAAATCAAACTCAATCATGGAATTATATTTCTCAAGAAACAAACAAGGGGGGTTGCATATAATACATACCGGTTCTTTTAACTCGACCATCATCGTCAAAGTTCTTGTTAACATCACCCTCCTGATAAGACAACTCGGCGTCTTGATCAATATACATGCCGCCCTTCTGCATCTCTTTGGCCATTAGTATCTCTCTCTCTCTCAAACTAGAAAATTAAACAGTTGTTGAAGATATGGAATTGGTTTCTAAAGCAATGAAATGAGAGGAGACAGAAAGCCAAAGAGGGAGGCAGCTAATTAAATAGAGCTGAAGTCAAAGAGAAGAGTAGTAGAAGTTATTGCAATATTGGTAAAAGCAAGGTTGGTTGGGAGCAAATGAGGTTGTTTCTCGGCTATATATAATGACAAAACTTAGAGTAACCCTCTAGCTGCTAGAATTAGAGAAGCGTACTTGATTTAGAGGTGGAATTATTGACAGCGTCGTGCACCATTCAAGGTGGAAGTAATAGTTGTGTAGATTTCTGGACTCTTTAGGGTCCCCACGGTGTTGCTCACTTCGTTCGGTTTGGTCCATCCATCTGGAAATATTTTTTTGAATATTGATCATTTTGTATGACAGCCATCCGTTTTGAATATATGTAAAAGTTAAGTGCCCATTAAAGAAATCATTTTGCTGCAATCGTCTCTCTCACACTTGTCTAGGTCGGTTTTTTTTTTTTTTTTTATTAATTTTTTGTTTCTTTTGCCCCTGTTTATTTTAAGCTTTGTAAACAACACGGAAATTGGACATTTTAATTTTGACTCTGTGCCACACGCCCCCTCTTGGAGGAGCTGTGATGTAAGGGAACTGATGCTAGCATGACTTCATATTCTAGTGACTGATTGACTATTTTAGTTATATAAAGTGTAAACTGTGTCTCGGCAGTGATACTACATGCCGATTTTTAACAGTATAGAGAACATGCCTAATAGAATGATAAATGTAAAATGATAAAATTGTTTCTTTGCTGGTGAATCAAAGAGTAGCTGAACCAAAACAAATTAATGTGGAGAATTGTTGCTACAAATTCAGAGAACTTGGACTGGACAATCGTTTGGTTTGAAAAAGAATCCAAAGCCACTAAGCATCCGTAATGCCATTTGCTTCCTCACATAATTGACTAATGTTGTTGATTTTCCTGAAACGGGGGCGTCAAAAAGAGAATACAATTAAGCAGAATCGAGTTTCCCATGGAAAGGGTTCAAATTTCGTCTCTATAGAATCAATCTCCAACTTTGAGTCAGCCCGAATTTTCCCTTTTTGTCTTTTTATTCCAATCGTGCAAGATAAGAACGTCTCTACATATTTTTGTTTATCTTAAAATTTATAGATTCCTTCTGTTTGGAGAACCATTTATGTTATTTCATATTGATAAGTTCAAATATATTCCTAACATGTTATATATTAAGTTTTTAAAAAAAAACCCTGAAATACTTGACTAGTCACCAAGTCCACACAAAAATAAACGAAAAGAGTAAGACTATGCAAAAAACCATGTGGATGGATGAGCACTAAATAATGGCTCGTTGTTATACTATTTATTTATTTAATTTATTTATTTTTAAAGATTGAAACTAGTCTAGAATATTATTAAAATAAATCAGGATAGAAATATTCATGACACAGCTCGAGACATTGCTTTCATATGGGCTCATAGTTGTTCTATTACAAGAATCACATATCATAATGTGATGTGATTATACTAAGACTAAGATTAGTGCTAATTAAGATTATGATTCATGGGACTAAAATTGTTCTGCTAATAAGAAAATCTATAAAATAAATAAAGCAAATATATCCATTTACGGGATATGAATATTTACTTTTATAATATTAAAAAATATTCTTATAATAAGTAAAAAAAATTAATCACGTACTTTAAATTCATAGATAAAACTTGTACCCAACCATTAGTGTATAGAAAAATATAATATTATCGTAATAGAGAAAATGTACTAAATATTTTAGTTTTCCAATAAGTTTTGGGGTCCATAACAGTTGAGGTAGATGGTGAACATATCCATCTAATTGATGTTATAAGTTCAAATCTAGGCCTCCTCCCCAAAATTTATAGTTAATTAAAACATAAATAAAACCCAGTTGCGAAACTAGTTATTTAGTTTGAGAATCGAATAAAATAAATTGCACCTAATTTATAATTATTAGATATTGACTGGTCAACAATTTTTGTCTTTTTTTGTCAACTTTGTTTGAAAAACTCCGGCTTTATACAGGTCAATGGAGAATTATTAAAACGTTTTTTTCCTCATCCGGGTCAAGGGAGAATTATTAATGATAATTGCTTCCTCCTCAGTCCACAGACACGGCAATTTTTAAGGAATTAATATTCTAATCTCTCACCAACTTATTTGTTAACTTTTTGTATGTCAATTGGCTTAATAATTTATAATTTATCATATTTCCAATCAGTGGTAAGCTTGCACCCCCCTTCTTTTCCAGTCGTGAGTTCGATAAACGTATCCCACATTCGCATTAAAAATAAGATAGAATCTTTTATTTCTCAATGTGAGAGCAATCTCTCCACCTATATGTGGGTCGTTTTCTTTCATCTTGGAGTTTCTTACGAACTGCATATTCAGTGTGTAATTTCTTTTAATCTTGGTTGTTCGCTGGACCAGTCTTAATTATATAATGTAATCAAAAAAATTTATCAGATGTTATATTGTTTATACTATCTACTTGGATTAACATATATTAATCAATATATAAAAATGTTGGCAGTAGGTAAATCAAATTAACTGTTTGTTCCTCAAATGATCGTGACTTGATCACTTATATATGTCACACAAAATAATGGCATTCGCAATACGCATGGTTGTTCTCACTTGTAGTACAGTGAATACAGCTATGCCAAACTTTTCAAGCAACTGGGCATGACGGAGAGGATCCATTGCTTGTTGCATTCTCTGTAGAAAGTTCAGTGGTGGCCCAAATTACTCATGCAATTAGGCATCCCACTCATGGCTCATTCAATGTCTCGTATTTTTCTACGTACAGTGATTATGTAGCCCAACCATAGGTATTTTACTTCACTTTTTCTTTTCTCTTTTTTTTTTTTTTTTCTTTCCACGAAAAATACTGTGTTGATTTTTCAGTGCGGAGTTCATGATTTTCTTATTTGAAAAAAATTATCATATGCCATTCTTTTGTCTTCTTAAGCAGTCGTATCCAAAGGCTTTTGTAACCTTTGGAGTGCTTATTCTATATACTCTGAAGAGAATGATACAAAAGCAAAAAAATGCAATTCATATCGTGACATCAATGACAACAATAGCTTGGAATTATGCCCCAGAGTCATTACCGCTTGCCTATGGTGTCACGAGTGATGCAAAATGGGCTTTCAATATAACTCAGACATTTTGTTTGTCATATAAAGAGTTGGATGAGTAGAATTAATCTTACAAAGGTCTCTATCAATAAGTCTAATTATTTTGGGTGGGATGCTTTTGAATTAATGTCTTAAATCATCATATTCTGCAGTGGATGACATTGGTGCCATGCCAAACTCTGTTATTCTCCTTAATCCTCTGGAAAATGACATTGTGACGGTTTTGTTCTAACACAAGTCTTCGATAGATCCAAGCAAAGTGTCTAATACAATTGCAAAGTAATTTTCCACGTGTCACAGCTAGTAGCCGCGTCCCCGACTGGATAGATTATTCCTGATTTGTGTACACAAAAATTAACCTTTCTTTAGTTAAATTATCTGTCTCATTAGGATCTAATTTGAATGCCTTTTGCATACATAGGCCGCATGGCACGTACATATACGCGACTAGGAAATGAAACTCGGAAACTTGTTGCTGCAATTTGGGTTTCCTTATCTGAAGCCTAATTATTGCAAAGAATCTTGACTACTTCAAATCATCTTTTCCTTTTTTTTTTTTTTCTTTTTAATTACGGTTATCAGCCCAGGGTGCTAAGGTGACTAACTGTAATATGATTTTGAAAGTGAAAATCAACTCTAAAAAAATGAAAGGGAGAGAATAATACCTATATAAATAGGATTTTTGCGAATAGAACTCATACCTTCTAAAGATAACATAGGTGCGCCCTGATGCCAACGCACCACAACCACTTTCTCCGACTTCAAATCATCTTTATTTTCTGCCAATTCACTTTAGTTAGATAGATCGATCAAATGGCCACTCACTGATCATCATGCACATTAATACTCACATCACAATATTAACCAACCATTAAAACATCACCTCAGCTAGCTGTACGGTAGTTTAGGCTCTAATCTAATCAAAAGAAAGTTTTGAATACAACATGTGATTTGAAAACACTAATGCCTTGTCAAATAAAGTTAAAATTAAAGCCATACAAAATGTTATTAAATTCGATATCGCAATATATGGTATATATTCTTTGAGATTTCTGCCAGAGGTCTCGACAACTACAATGTGTTACTAATTATAATATCATTTGATTTTGATTCTTTGGAATCTTCATCAACATTTGATCTCCAGAGTTTTCTCTCGTATACTTTTAATTCATACGCATGTTTCATTTATAAATTGCAAATCAATCAATTATAAGATTACATCAAGTATCACATTTTTTGCATTGATTTGTTTGGGTTTTCTTTATCATATCATCACCAACAGATGGGACCATATATGTATATATATATATATATATATATTTGTCTTTTGCTATCGACCACTACTCTTTTGACAACTGACAATTCCCATTTTCATTTTTCCACTTCACATGACGTTGCATGTGTTATGTAATCTAACCATAAAAAATTAGGGGTGGGTACGAGGTCGGATTGGGTCGGTTTTAACCAAAACCAAACCGAAACCGATTTTGATTGGTTTTTCATTTTCAAAACCAACCCGACCCGAATAGAGGAGCAAAAACCAACCTAAACTAATTGCAGTTGGGTAGGGTCGATTCGATTGGTTTGGGTCAGTTTCCAATAAAAACACCAAACAAAGGAAATCAAAACACCACAAAAGACCAAAACCCACTTTTCAGATCGGTTTAGATCAATTTCCAGATCTACAAATAGCAAAACACCACACAAAAGAAATCAACACACTTTACAAATCTACAAACACCAAAACCCACAAAATTACACAAATAAATCAAATTACACAAAACACTCATAGGTGAAGAACGACAAGTGAGGGGTGAAGTTTATATATATGGATGGAGAAGAGTGATGAGAGAAATGAACACCAAGTCCATACTATTTTTGGCTCAAGACTACAACAAGAAACGACAACAACGAGAGAGGCAGCGACAGATGCTGGGGAGGAGAGTTGATGATGGTAACTGTGTTGATTGCGATGGAGGAAATGTTGGGTGATCCTTGGGAGGAGAGCAGACAATGGATAGAGAGAGGTAAGGGCTTGGAGGTGAAGGGACATTGAAAGGGTGGGGGAAAGGGGGGGGTTTGTGTGTTGCTGATGGCTAGGGTTGACTCAATGTGTGTTAAATAATCTATATATTTATATTTTTATTAAAATTGGTTTCGGTTTCAAGTCGGTTTTTTCCAACCTAAATTGACTCGAAACCTTAAAGAGTTGGTTTTTTACTTATAAAACCTATCTGAACTGAATTCGAAGTAGAAACCAATATTTTTGGATTGAATCGGTTAGGGTCAGTCTCGAATTTTTTTACCCACCCCTACCAAAAACAGTATACATAAAATGATTGTTTTAGTGAACAATATATTTGATTTGTTAGATTATGAAGCTTGAATAAGTAATATTGTGTTATGACCATACTGTACTTTTCTAGTTTACCTAGGAGTGATATTTGTGTGTATTAATTATTTACCCACGAGTTTTAATATAATTTTGTATTTAGACTTTTCTCCATGTGAACATAGGACTCTTGATGGATTGAATGTTAGCGCGCTCCGTCGAAATAAAGATCTCAATTATAATCATCGAACTGTATAAAAATCTCACGTCTCTTTTTTTTTTTTTGCATTATGTGTTTGATTTATTGCGTTGCGACTTCTATTTCTCAATATGATCTGGTATTATAATGTCACCACATATTGTAGTCTCACTATCGACACCTCTGTCACAAAAATTAAACAAAAATGCCAGGGACACTTCAACAAGAACCACGAAACCATGAAATGAGTAAAGAGCCCAACCCATACAATAAGAAGACGAAACGGATAAAACCGATGGGGGCAAGGAGACGACAAGAGCAATAAATCAAAATTGGAAGAGTCGAAGAAGCCGAAATGTGTTTTAGTCGGTCGCGCGAGACGAGGCCCATGAAAATCTTATCGCAATTTATTCATGGCTTCTTCAGGATGCAAACAAAGAACAAGGAAACAATGGGGTCGGGTCCACCTCGAGCCCTAAACCTACAAAAACTGCTGCTACTACTACTAATCACGCACATATACAAGATTAGTTAACCATTGCTTTTCTTAAATGTATGATTTATTTATAAGGGACCACGTCACATTTGGATCCATATCGATTTGTCTCTCACGTCTCTATTATTTCTTTGATTCCATCACATTCACATCTACTTTATGTCAACCGAGCTAGATATGTCCAGATCCAATCCACAAAATAGTGAACCATTATTGTTTTGGATATATATGCATAGCACATGGTTAGTTTTTCAAAAAATTATTGAAATGTGAATCGGATTATGAATGACTGTGACTCCAGAAGAGAAGCGAGCCAATGTTACTTCTTAAATCTCTGACAATTATATTTCAATAACAAGAAATATTGACAGCTACTGCTACAACCTCGTTGCGCCACGATGTTAACTTGACAATAGGTACACCACACGTGCATACTTGTTAAGCTCCTGTCATTATGAACTTAGGTCTTTCGATCTATTTTTAATATATTGTCACTATCGTATGATAAATAATATTTTATCTTATTCTTTAGATTTTAGGTTTTATTTATTGAAATGATTGAATCGAAATCTCGTAGATGTTAATTGTCTTACATACTTTTAGACTTACATATCAGAGTAGAAAATATCTAACAGTCAATTTAATTCGTAGTAGTAACTTAAGTGTAGACACTATAATGGGCTGATTTTACAATTGTTGACACAGTAATTTGGATGTACTCTCGGCTTTGTGAGACCCAACAACCTACAAAAAAAGTCAAAAAAATAAACGAGTTACCTTAACATTGAGTTAGTACTGGTCAAAGGCACATCGACATCCAAGTTGAAAATGTAGATCGATTGAAAATGAGAATAAAAATACAAAAAGTAAGATGTACAACAAGTATCGATGGTGTGATGAATAAAAGTAGGGTGTTGAGCGACAGAGAATGCTGCTGCTTTGACTATCGGTGGAGATTTTGATAGCCTCATTAGTTGCTCTTGAGATAAAGTGATCAATTCCCCTAATCCTCGTTCTTGCACTTAATTAGTCAATCCTTCCATTTATTTGGTCAGCCTTCACATTAAATTAGTTGGATTTGACCAGACATTATACTTGGTCATGGGCTTCTGAGCATCAATTAGACTAGATTGGATATTGAGCTAACATTTGGACAATTATTTTGGATCCTATCTACAACCCATCTATTGGGCCTATATTTGCTGATTTTGGCTACTACACATGCATACATGTTTGTGTTTATGCTTACATACACAGGATGATTGAATTTAAAACATGAATTATTGTTGTTACGTTTGTCGTGAAGAGTATGAAGCAACAAGAAATTATAATCACAGATACAATTTGCAACGGTTCACTAGATTAGGGACATTTGACAAGGGCTCTTTCCTGAATGACTGATGATTTTTGAAATGGACTTATGAACTTTATCTTCTGATTGGGATTTTAGTAATTTCCTCTCCTCCCCCCACAAGGTTAAACATCGCCTAAAGCACTTCCCACCCCCCCCCTTTTTTTTTTCCCGAAATAACCTAAAGCACTTACTTTGTATCTCTATCAATGCTTCGCTTGGTCCTTTAAAAATGATCATCAAATTGCCAAACTAGTCATGTCAAGGCCAATAATATTTAAGTTAAATATTGATGAAATGAACATAGTTAAATCCAAACCGTTAAGCAAAATTAAAGACAACTGACTTATAAGTCTAATTGAATGAACTCATCTCAAAGATGCCAATCTCATTTAAGTTTTTATTTATTATTTTTTCCTTAAAAAATTCAGTGATTGCAAATTATTCATAATTTATATTCATCTTTTTGACTGTACAAGTTTTCATTTACAAAGCTTGGAAGTTTGAAAGCAGGGGTGGACATTTTCAACCTAACCTGACTATTTTTGATCGGATTAGGTTGAATTGAGTTAAATATTAAAAAACTCGAGATAGATTGAACTGACAATTAAATTGAGTTGAGTTGGTTGGGTTGACAATTTTTCAGTCAAACCCAACCCAATATAGCCCGATAAACATCCACCCTTAGGTTTAATAAAATATTTTCTCCTCCCTTTAGAATAACACTTGTTAGGGATGAGATCGAGAACAATATTTGTGGTGGATTGAATTTTTTATTTGAAATCAATGAATTTTTATTTGTACTTATTTATTTACAATGAAATTATTAAGATTATAAAATTATTAATCGAATGTTTTATGCCTTTATGGTGGATTGAATCAGAATCAACCAATCCAACCTGACTATTATTAGGTTATGTTAGGTTGGGTTAAAAAATTTATTAGGTTGAGTTAAGAGATTTCTAACCCAATCCGATTTGAACCCAAAAACGTCCATCCCTATTTAGAACAAACTAAATAAAAATCACTTTCTTCATTCAAACTTCACTTGAAATTTAAGTTTTTATCCACCTTTTAATTTTTTAACCTATATTGATTTAAAAAAAAAAATCTAAACCTGTATTAAAACATTATTATTATTATTTAATTTTGTTGTACAATCAATGGACGCTCGCAGCATAATGGTAATGCCAGTGCAGAGAGAACACGAAATTAGGGAGAACTGGTAAAGCCCAAATTTTGTCTGGACGCGAACCACTAAATCAAAGCCCATTCAAAGCCCAAACTGGACCAAACAGGCGGGAACGTCTGGCTATTCCGGTGTGCATTGGACATGTTTTTGGCGCAAAACACAACACAAGCAGAAACACAATGATATTCGGCTTTTTTTTTTTTCCCCTAATTTTTTTTTTTTGAAAAATGAAAAGTAAAGGATGCCAAATCTGGAAATAAAAAGCAAACAAGATCAAATGAGAATCGCGCAGTTCACGACTCTTATCATCTTCTTTCTCTTTCTTTCTTCGACACCAACCCTAATAACTGTTCCCAGAATTTAATACCAATTCGCAATTTTTGGCAGATCCGAGAATACGGTCTGGTACACTCTTCTTCTCCTCTCTCTCTCTCTCTCTCTCTCCCCCCCCCCCCCCTCCCCCTTTTACTTGTCACTTCCTTCAAATTCAAATACATTGTATCATTCTCTGATCATTCAATTTTGCTACAATGATGTTTGTTTCTGCAATTCATTCTATTCAATGTTCTTAATATAGTTTTTCGTTTTATCATTTCAATGTTAATGCAATACAAGTTCTAATGAACAATAAATCGACATTTGGAATCCTTATATATGTGTGTGTGTTGGTGCGCGTGATTTTGGAGTGGTTTTTGAATTATCTTGTTTTCTTTGCAGGTGTAGAAGTTCTTATTGGAAGATTATCAGGTGTTTTAGATCGAGAATGATTGATAGTGAGAGTTGTTATAGAGTGTGGTAGTATAGGAAGAGAGGAGGGTTTTGGGGCCTTTTATGAAGTTGGAGATTTGTGGAAAAGAATTTAGATAATTTCGGGGATTTTAAGATTCATATGTGGTGGTGGTGTTCAGGATGGTTAGTTGGTTGTTTTCGTAAAAGCTAATTTCAAATTGCGTGAGGAGAAGTAACTCTCGGATAAGGTTAAGTGGGAGGTCATGTTCAAGACTTTTCAAGAGATTGCTGTTTACATTCATAGGTTTCACAACCTTGACCTTTTCCAGCAAGGGTAGGTGCATTATAATGTTTTATTTTTTTCAATTCATTGTGATCTGGGATGCATATATTGTAATATTAAATCTGTGATGCGTACATTTGTGATCTGTTAGGTGGTATCAGATTAAGGTTAGCACGAGATGGGAGGATGGCGGGTATTATTCTTTGGGTACTCCAGCAAGAGTTGTTCAATATGAAGGTAGTGTTGGGAACATCATATGGGTTATTCTACATAGCTTTATGATGATTTTGTAAAATGGTGAACGTGTGATTATTATTTAATTAAAGAGAGCTTGTCCTCGATTTTATTTTAGATGCTGTAACAGCTAAATCCATGAATCATGACATTTTCTTATCTACTGACCTAGGTTCCGATGATATATATGGAGTGTGGAGGATCGATGACAAGGACAATACTTTCTCCACACAGCCTTTCCGAATCAAATATGCAAGGCAGGATGTTCATTTATCTATCCTGATTTCATTCTGTCTATATCCTGATAAATGTGAGGTATTGGTCTCTCTCTCATTGAGATATGGATTTTTAGTTTTAAAAAAGAACTCAATAGAAAGAAAATGGGAGCATTTACAATAATGGTGGAGGAAGACATTGTGTTATTGAACAAGAAAGACCACTTAAGCTCAGCAATGAAATCATGAAGTATAATGTTCAACAAAACTGAGGCATAGAATGAAATTTGATGTAGCATCTAATTTCTGCTTTTAAATGATAGCATGTTTGCAAGCATAATCGGAGTTGCTTGTTTGTATCTGATAAGATGAGACTGCTGGCTGACACCATTAAACCATAAATTCTGCTTCATGTCAGCAGTAGAATGCTTCACATTTTCTATTTTATGGTTAGGGGACGCAACCACTTAGCTATGGTAAAATTCATCAATCTGATTGCAACTATTTTAATAAAGAGCAATAACATCAAAGCCTTTTGATTAATAGAAGATTTGGCTGTGTAATTAGCCAATTGGGAATTCAGAAAAGAAGACATAAAACTTTATGCAGTTATAATTGTTCTAAGTTCACAGTTTGTACCTTCTGACTGTCAACAATTTGTATTTTTAATTCATATTTTGGTACTAATATCACATTTTGTACATAGAGTCCGCCTACATCCGCTGTTATATTGAAGTTTGAGCTTATGTATGCTCCAACCATGGAGATTGGGTGAGTTGGCAGATACTTTATCTTGGTAATTAACCATTTTTTTCAATGTTAAATTAAAAGCTATTGTCCTTTCTTATTTATTAGCTATTTTCACGTTGAATTTGATGTCTAAACAGTGATTTGTAACACCTATATGCAGGTCTGAGTTGCAGGCTGCTCTGGATGCTGGTCCTGCTGCTGTTCATGAATTTCGGATTCCTCCTAAAGCTCTTCTAGGAGTGCACTCATATTGCCCGGTTCATTTTGATATGCTTCATGCGGTGCTTATTGATGTAAGCGTTCACGTTAGTCTACTGGCAGCTGGTTCACAGACACCAGCATTGAAGGTATCCAGGTTTGTCACAGATTCTAGTTTCTAATCTATCTGGTCACAGATGTTAGTTTCCATTCTATCTGGTCACAATCTCATCCATATTGCATTTTTATTTTTTCTTGAATATGTAATTTGTTTGCAAACTAATTATTGTGCACTACTGATAGAATTGAATTCATTTCAGTAATTCATCCAACGATGAAGGGGTTGCTCATGAAAGTATTGGTGGGTCTAATAAAGTATGTCCTTACATGTTGAATCCATATTACAGTTCCTTGTATTTATTTTTGGTCAACATGACTTATTCTACTCTTGTTCCTTATTATTTATATAACTATATGTTTGTTTTTGTCTTTGCTTATTTAATAGGCTTCTAGGGAGTCAGATGCATTGGTTGTTTGATGACAATAAATGTTTATTTGAAATATTCTAGCATGCAGGAATGGTAGTTATGTTCATTTGTCTCTTTATATATGCCATTCAGTTCACTTGTATACATGTTTGTAAATTAGTATAAATTGCATGTTTATACTAATTTTCAGGTTTATTTGCCTAGGTGATGGGTTGACTATGTGACGCCCATGCAGTACTAGCTTGCAGTACAAGTTTCAGTTTTATTATTACCAAGCTTGTTATGCTGTTTTGAAGAGCTTAGTCGATAATGAAATTGTTTTATTTAATCCATGATAATTAAACATCCTTAAATTATTGTATCTTTATAATCTATTGACAAATATGAATTTGAATGTATTCCAGTGCTCCGTTTATTTCCTTTAAGCTTCAACTTTAACCTGGTGATTCACATATATTGAGATTCTTTCAGCTTATAGCTCATTTTGTAGCTGTTTTGTTAATCCTTTCACGGATTGACGGTTTTTGAGATAGACTAGCCTCTTTTTTTTTTTTTTTTTCCTTTTAGGAAACACAAAAAAATTTATTAACAAAAAATGTGAATAAGCCATACACAAACTATTGAAAAAGAGTTATATAATGACCAAAATTCTTTACAGAAGCCTATGCAAACAAAAACTGAGCTCCAAACCAATACCAACCACCAAATAATTGCCCCTCAAAAGCAAAAGAATACCTCACGACAACAAAAACTCCTAACTAAACAAACAGTTATCTCACAGTACTTTCCCAACTAAGTTGAATGAAAAAAAGAGAAGTATTATGAAATTCCTTCATAACAGAGCTCATAAAGAGGCAAGATGTCGAGCTCAATCCCACAAGCAATCTACATTCTCCTCTGCCTTTCCTTTAAATTCCTTTCTTACCAAATGTTCCACAACAAGACTAGGACAATACACTTCCATTAAACCTTGACTTTTTCCCCTCTAGCGAAGGGAGAAAACCTTTCCACCAACCTTTCCTCTAGCAAAGGCTGGTGCTGCCGAAGATAATCTAGCTTTTATCAAAAGTCTAGACCAAAGATTAGAAGACCAAAGATTGTAAAAAGAGATGGTCCATATTTTCCTCATTGTTTTGCACATGATGCAAAAAGATGGCATAAGACACATTCTTGGAAATCTTTTTTGAATGACCTCAGTAGTAATTATCTTTCTACTAGCTAATGTTCAAGGGGGATACTGAATCTTAGGAGGAACATTTGCCTTCCAAATTTCAATTAATTGGTTGAACACTTGATGAGATGGACTGGCTTTGGCTTCTGCAATATGAACTCTGACATGCATGTTAAAGCACTTAGTAGCTAACTTTGTCGCCATTTTCTTTACAAATTATTTTTTCATGTATTGACAGTTGTGTTTTGAGATTGACTAGGTTTTGAATAAAGTGGCTTCTGTAAATTTGAACCCTAGAATGCTTGTTAAAACATTATTAGATTCCCGTAACACATTGCGTGGAGATCTTGAAGAACTTGGTGAAGCAGTTAACCAAACTATTGACATTCCTGAGCTTTCATTCAGAATGAATGGTAGAGAGTTGTTTAGTTCTATCTTGAAAGAAAATCTTGGTACTGAAGATGATGAAATTTCAAGACAAGGCAAGCCACAAATTGGTCTTGAGGTCCTTGCTTTATTCTTGCAGCTCTGTAACTTGGTTATATTCTCTGAGCTCTATAGTTTAATGTTCTATTATCTCCTAACATTTTTTATATGTCTTGAACAGAAAGCTAATGGTTCTCTGGATTCTCAATTGAATGCATTTCTCAACCCCTTGTCAGAAGATGATCTGTTGAAGATTTTTAATGTTTTGGGCCATCAAGTGTTCTACTTTTGGAGCACTTTTTTGAGTTTCCACAGGTTTGCTTTTACTCTGCTCTAACCATTGTATTTAGACATCTGATTTTCTGAATTTCAATGCAGTAGCCAATAGTGTTTTATATTCTTCCAATAAATTTTTACTGATGATAATAGTTATAGCTATTTTTTGCTTTTAACTTAGGATATAGCTTTCAGATTCAATTTGTTAATTGTAAAGGAATTTAATCTATGGTAAAATATGTTCTTTATTGGTGATATGAAAGGAAATCAAGTCAACTTCAATTCACTAGCGAAGCCTTTCAGTACATCTTTTTCTGAGCTTTGTTTTTTGTATTTTATTTTAAACAGTCAACATTGTGATTGATTTTTTAGTTAATGCTTAAAGAAAAATAAAATTATAAAGCACTAGTCTTACAACTTAACTACATAATCAAACCATTAAATCTTTTTGCTTCATTTGCCCTCATTGCTGAAATAATAAAAGATGACAAATTGAAACTCTTGATTTATAATGGTATATAAATACTTTGTGAATTGGTTTTTAATGGATTGTATGTGTTACTTATGTCCATCGCAAGATGGTTAGCAGGTGTGGTAATAGATGTTATGAAGTGTTGTGTTTTTATATAGTATTTATATGGTGAAATATAGCTAAGATTTTTTTTTGTAAAATGTTCCCAGTCGTTACGGTGCCTTTGGTGCAGTGGATATGATGTGGTGAAAAATATCTAAGATTTTTGGTTGGTGCTCACTGGGATTGGTTATCTCAATCCTAGAGATCTTTTTGTCTGTTGTTTGTGAGATTAATGAAACCCATGGTGACCATGAGTTAAGGTGGATTGGATTTCTCTCAATATAATTTCATTTTATCTATAATTAGTTTATAATTGAATCTATTTTATTCATAAGCAATTTTTAAATTAATTTATTTCATTTAAAAGCAAATTAAACAATTGCATTTTATAAAAAATGTTTTATCGTAATTTTAGTTTTACTAGAAAGTGATTTATAACAATTTTCTTTTTATTTATGGTTAAGTTAAAATATAGAGTAAATTACAATTTAGCTATCTGGTTGGAAATTATTTGTAGGGGGAGCAAAATTTAGAGTTTTACTACAATAAACCCCCCGCCTTTAGAACATTCCGTTAGAGTTAAGCATGGATGGTATAAATATGACAAAAAACCGAAATGCCTTTGGATATCTATGTTGACCCAATTGACCTCATTAAAAATGAAATAAAATAAAAATAATTAAATAAAAAAATTTTCATAATTTTTCATTAGATCTCCATTAATTCGAAAAAAAATAAAAAAATAAAAAATAAAAATTCAACCAAAACTTTGCACAACCCAAATCATCTTCATTAACCAAAATTTTGCACAACCAAGATCATCTTCATCAACAATAGTAACCCTAAAAAAAAATCAACAAAAAAAATTGAAAAAATAAACCCCGAAATTTGGGTTTCCAGAAATTTTAGGCTATTGGAAATCCAAAATACTGGGTTTCTAGGCAACATCATCAATCATCAAACCATCACTAATTCATCACCATTGAAACCAGCATCAAACCATCATTGAAACCCAGCATCAAACCCAACATTCATCACTTACACCCACTATCCGTCTTCATCAGCATCAAACCATCATCACCATTGAAACCAGCATCAAACCATCATCACTTACATCAAACCATCTCAGAGATGTTGAAAATGAAGAAACGGGTTTCGAAGATGAACAAAATAAAAATCAATCACTAGGTTTTGAAGATGAACAAAATCAGATCAAACACAAACCCTTTCCGTACCTGGG
This sequence comes from Litchi chinensis, assembly GCA_019925255.1. NCBI lineage: Eukaryota > Viridiplantae > Streptophyta > Magnoliopsida > Sapindales > Sapindaceae > Litchi > Litchi chinensis. Next base: position 8,317,261 of record CM034468.1, on the reverse strand, counting down.
TTTCAAAACCCCATGAGCTTGAACACCCATTACATCTATATCGAGATCCATTGCTGCGGTAGGATGGGTGTGAATAGGGGAGGCTCGCTCCTCTTGTTTGTGACAACGTTCGTCGAGGGGAGATGAGCCTCACGACGAACGCCGCAACAAACAAGAAGGCGAGCCTCTATCGTTCGAGGTAGATATCCTGAAGGAAGTGAAGCAACTAGAGGAGCAGGCCGCTGCTGGGGCCTAGATATGTGGAAGAACAAGAAGATTTTAGGGAAGAAGAGGACTTTAGGGAAGATTTTTGTCTCTTTCCTTTTTTACTTTTTATATTAATTGTTAGTTTTTTGAAAGTAATTTTTTTAAAAATAATAATCTTTACTGTCTATCTTAAGATGGATGGTAGAGATCTGATAAATAGTTTTTTATTTAATTTATATTTAATTTTCTTATTTTTATTTAATTATTTATTTATTTTTTTAAATTTTTTTTTTTTTTTTTTTTTTTTTTTTTTAAAATTTTTTATTTAATTTATTTTAAATTTTTCAAAATTTATTTTGAAAGAAAAATAAAAATAAGATCAAAAGACAATTTTGCCTCTTAATCCATTAACTTTAACAGAGATGGACTAACGACAGAGGGTTTATTGTAATAAAATTCAAAACTTTACTCTGCTTCCAAATAGTTTTCTACTGGGTTGTTAAATTGTAATTTATTCAAATATGTTTAGTTTATATAAAAATGATTTAACATATTTTATACTCAAAAATTAATTTATTTAAATTTAATTCAATCCAACCCTTTCTCTATCAAACATAATAGGACTATTTTCAATGCAATTCTATGGTGGACCAACAAAGAAAGATATATTTCTAATCAGTCTAATACTGTATAATAGTCCAATTTAGTCTTAACATGCCAAATGAGGCCAAGAGTGCAAAGTTTGAAGATAGTGATATGTATGTGTAATATATTTATAATTCATACAACGTCAATTAACCAGACAACACTTGGGAAGAAACAAAATGTTTTTTTTTTAATGAAAGATATTATGTATAACAGTTAAATGTTTTAGACAAATGTCAGGGAACAGCGTATGTTTTACATAATAACATGACCGTATTAGAATATTAGATAGTGTTGTGACTTTTTTCTTGAAAACTTGAGTAACATGTTTGAATCCTCAACTCCAAACGTCTACACTAACTGATGGTTTTATCTTTGAAGTGTTATATTTATCCATGTCTACCGGTCTTTTTTAAGCTAATTTCAGGTATCTTTCTATCCCTGAAGTTAATTTATAATTATCAACCACAATCACTCTTTGGTAACACATAAAGTAATTATCAACCACAACCACTCTTGTTTTTAAGCTTATGTTAACACAAGAAGAGTGAGGCCTCTATATATAGTAGTTGTCGCTTTATCTATGCCTGTTCATGTGCTGAAGTATTACTTCATTTCAGGGCTAACAATACAAAGATACTGAAATATTTGCATGATCAATGGGCAAAGGACCGGAGAGCTGAATGGTCAATATGGACTGTGTACTCTAAGGTTGAGATGCCTCATCATTATCTAAATAGTGGGATTGATGAGACCTCCAATGGTGTGCATAAGAGAGTTTCAAGTTTGTGGAAGTTAAATGATGATGTAAACACTCATGTTCTAAATGTTTCTTTATCATTGTGTCTTGGTTTGTATTTTCAGTTACAATGCGCCAATAAATTCTTTAATTTTCAGTCATGAAACTGGATTTCTTGTGTTTTGCACAGCCTGTTCAGGCTGCAGCTATGAGGGGAGAGCTTCACCGTCGGAGTATTGCTCAAATGAAGGTCTGTCATTGCTCTTTTATGGGGTGCTTTATATATGCTATTTTCCAAGTAGGTTGGACATTATGAGAGATTGTTACTTCGTGTAGATCAATACTCGATCCCTTCAAGATATGCATATATTTGAAGACCCTTCGCGAGTTCCTATTGTATTTGTGGAACGTGTCATGAATGCGCCACGGCGTACATTTAGTGAAAACTCATACTTGAGAAATTTGGACCTGATAGATGTGCTTGGCTCTCGGCTGGGACCTAGCTCTGGAGCTGGAAAAGAGTTACCTGAGGCTAGCCGACCACAAAGAAGTCGTGACTTGAAGATTGTGGTCTTTGTGCATGGGTTTCAGGCATGTCGTACTCTTTTAGAGCTATTCTTAAATGTAGATACCGATTCTTTGTTTCATTTGTTCTTGGTTACTATTTTCCTTAAATGTGCATATTTTGGATTGAAAAATGTGTCTTGTTTGCTGTAAAGCATGTTTTTCCTTTATTTTGTTTCAGAATATTTTGTGATGTCTCTCTCAATTATGTGTCTACTAATTTGAGTTTGAAGCATATATCAGTAGATTAACTAGTCACTATACAAACATAATAGGGGCATCATCTGGATTTGCGGCTTATTCGGAATCAATGGCTTCTGATAGATCCAAAGATAGACTTTCTTATGTCAGAAGCAAATGAAGAAAAAACAACTGGGGACATAAGAGAGATGGGACAAAGGCTGGCTCAGGAAGTGATTTCATTTCTCAAAAAGAAGATAGATAAAGTCTCAAGATCTGGTCCCATAAGAGATATCAAGCTCAGTTTTGTTGGGCATTCTATTGGAAATGTAATTTTGAGAACAGCGATAGCAGGTACGTGGTCTTAGCTTTTGATTACCATTCCCCTGTTCTTTTCTGTTAATTGTTAGTTTTGTATAGGATTGTGATTTACTTTGTGCAGATGGTGCTATGGAACCATACCTTAGAAACCTGCATACATATATTTCTGTATCTGGTCCACATTTGGGGTACCTTTACAGTTCGAACTCTCTATTTAATTCTGGGTTGTGGCTTTTGAAGAAGTTGAAGAATACACAGTGCATCCATCAGCTCACACTTACAGATGACCCAGATCTGGAAAAAACATTTTTCTACAACCTTTGTAAGGTACCTGAAGGAATATATCATATTAATCTGGTATATAAAGATTATATTTGGTTTTCCAGATATCACTTTGTTTCCATGCTCGGTTTTCTTTTTCTTTTGAGGGGGCAGGGTATCATGAAGCCATGGCTCATGTAACAGCTAGTCGACCCTCCTGGAATAAAAAACCTATATGTTAATCTTCGTTCTGAACTTGACTCAGATTTAAAATATAGAAAGATAAAGAAAGCAAATAGGTATGTTTTAGTCATTTTTTGCTGAGGGTCTGAAGTAGTTCGTTCTTCATTTTTCAGCAGAAGACACTGGAGTATTTCAGGCATATAATTCTGCTCTCTTCACCCCAGGTATAGATATCTCTGCAGACAGTGATTTGTAAAATATATGTATTTTTTTTTTCTAAAATTTATTACAAGTCGTGCCATTTGACCTTGACCTTTCTTCTTTGTGGTGTTCTTCTGTTAACATTCTTAGGGTTTTTATCTATTTGCTGTTTTATTTTTTTTGCTTAACAAGTCCTCAGTGGGGATTTATCTGTTTATTTCAAATGTTTAATTAAAATTTTACTTTCATTGTTGCCTTAGAAAGATGAATTATCTTGTAAACTATTTTCTTCAACATATTGGTTCGTCAATTGGGAAGTTAAGGAAATTTCTAGCAATTTTTCAGCTGCTGGTGTCGTGTTCTTCTCACTACCTTTAGTGTTATTAATGATATTTTATATCTCAGGACGGTTATGTTCCGTATCATTCGGCCAGAATTGAACTGTGCGCAGCAGCTTCATTTGACTACTCAAAAAGGGGCAAAGTATTTCTGGAGATGCTGAATAGTTGCTTGGACCAGATACGGGCTCCTTCCTACGAGAATCGGGTGTTCATGCGTTGTGATGTCAACTTTGATCCGGCTGCTTATGGCAAGAACCTTAACTCAATCATAGGACGGGCTGCTCATATTGACTTTTTAGAATCTGACATTTTTGTAAAATTCGTGATGTGGTCTTTCCCGGAACTATTCCGGTGAACATATGCTGTCTCACCCATTATCAGCCTGGCCATTGGCACTGCTTGCCTCTTAGTTTTAGACACTGCAAGGGTGGGTTTTGTGATAAATGACAGCTACATCAGTATATATGGGGTTGTATATTTGATTGAAGTTGAATCGATATAGCTTCTGTAGTAATACCATGGTCACGAGCCATCTGCAATAGAATGTTTGTTCAAGATTTTGTTAACCAGCATTGGAGGTTTAAATGGTAGTAGGATGTAATTGTTATAGTCTCTTAGGTACATTTACCGTAAACATGATGAGGTTTTGAAGATGGGTGCAGTTACAAAATTGAGAATGTATGATATCTGTTCTTTTGTTACTTGCTCATTATTGGATCCTATGTTTGATAACCATCGCTTAAGCATTTGCTTAACAGAAAAATTGCCATTACCAATAAGCAAGTCCGGTTGGAAGTAGAGGTGCTACGGTGGTTATCATTTGACTATTTATGTCTAAGAAGAAACTGAACTTCTGTTTTAACAACACCTGCAAACATTATAATCTGAATTTAATAACACCTGTAAACATTAGAATCTGAATGAAGGCTATCCGGTCATATCAAGAGGTGGATGGTTTCTGTCTCATTTCCTAATGATCTCAAGACACTAATATTAGAGTTGAATTAAATTGCTGTGTTGCTATTTCGTTGAGATAGGAGTTCTGATATTTAACTTTATTTGTAATTTTAATATTAATGAGTGGATATGACTTTGACTTTGTTGCATTGTTGCACATGAAGGATTTGATTTCGTCTATATTTCTAGTGTTTTAGTGTACTACTTTTTCATATTTGTGATAGGAAAATGAGTTATAGTGTTAACAGCAAGGAATAAAGGTTTGAGTTCTATCATGAAGTGTATTCTATCCTTATGGTGTGAACAGATTTTTGTGCTACATTTAAAATGTTTGCTTTCGACAGATCATGCGGATACTAAATATTGGTGTTAAAATTATTCAAGAGATAGAGATAAAAATATTGGTTATGCCCATTCATCCTCTTGTTTTAACTATTTCATATAAGGGATATTATTAAAATCCAATCCCATTTCATAAAACATTGGTCAAAATTCACCCTATAGTTTTATAAATAACCAAAATCCACCCTATTCCATAAGATATTGATAAAAATCCACTCGTAGTTTCATGAATGGCCAAAATCCATCCTAACATTTTCATATTCTCTAAAATCCACCCATCATCAAACATCATAAGGGTCAATGTGTAAATACAATATCAAATCCTAAACAAATCCATTAAAAACCATTCTATTAAAAAAAAAAAAGAATTAAAATATTGAAATTAATTATATAATTTTATTTTATTTTTAAGAAATAAATTTACAAAATTTATTTTGTTGAAAAATATACTTAAATAAAAGTTTAATCCAATTTAATTTATATAATTTATTTTTAAAAATTGATGTAGGTAACGTTTATTTAAAATTAATTTAATTTAATATGATAATATTATTTTTATAATATCAAACATATAATATAACCTTTTTTTAAATTGAATCTCATACAACATTAAACTTGTTATACCCGTTTTTTTACACAGATAAAAAGGCTGCTAAAGCCCCAAAAGATAAGTATAGTACCAAGAGGCCCAAGGAGCCTAATCTTCAGGTCGCAATGACAAGCTCGCCGGACCCTCGAGCTCGCGCTATACCCAGTCTGTTCTAGCACACTTCCAACCCATGTTTATGCCAGTCCAGCCCAGCATCTCTTCAGCTTGCATAAACAGTCAAATTGATGAGCTCGCATCAGAGAATGCCTTGGAAAACCAATACCAAGATCAACCTAATCCCCTGATTTCACGCCGACTCAGTATCTACAATTCCCAAGAGATGTTTAATGTGCTGGCTATGCATTTATTACAGAGAAGACTTTACCTAAAACATTTAATACAGTATGAAGCATGTAAGAGTAATTATTGTAATAGCAATAAATGTAGTATGACTAGAATTAGTATCTGCAGTATGAGGCATGTATAGATGTTTAATGTGCCGGCTATGCATTTATTACAGAGAAGACTTTAACTGAAACATTTAATGCAGTATGAGGCGTGTAAAAGTAATCATTGTAACAGCAATAAATGCAGTATGACTAGAATCAGATTAGGTGAGAATGATAATGATTTTAATCGTGTAAAATACTTCATTATCTCTCTCATTCTCTATAAATAGAAGAAATTTTCATTGTAAGAAAGAGGTTTTTACACGAGTATTACCATCACTCTGCCGAAATCAATTCAGAGTGACCCGTGGACGTAGGCATACTCGCCGAACCACATAAAATTTCCCATCTTTTCATTCTTCTCTCTTTTTTTATTATTAACTGTTTCTTCATTATTATTCGTCTATTTTAAGTCCTTAACCAACATTTAATCCCTTTTATTGTTGTTTACGTACCTTAAAATATATTCATTATCATTTATTATACAAATAGCAGTCTGAGCCTTTGGATCTCCACGTCGACCAATTATGAACATCGATAAAACTAGATATAATACTATTTTTAATCAAATCTAATTTAATTTATAATATTTATTTTCTCTGTTTTTAATCCAATTTAATTTAGAATATTTAATTTTAAAATAAAATAAAATATTATAAATTAAATTGGATTAAATTTTATTTAAATATATTTTTGAATAAAATAAGTTCATTAAATTTATTTCTTAAAAATAAATAAAATTATTTATAATTAATTTTAAAATAATTTCAAGGATTTTTTTTTGTTAGGGTTAAATCTCGTATTTACATATTTACCCTTATAGTATTTAAAGAATGGTTGATGGTGGGATAGATTTTAGAGAATAATAAAAATACTGAGATGGATTAATGGATTTTCGTCAACATTTTTGAAAGGGGTGAGTTTTGATTATATATGAAACTATGAGGTAGATTTTGTCCAATACTTTGTAAAAAGGAATAGATTTTGATAAGACTAATACTACACAATCGAAAAATTATCCAAATTTATTATTTAAATGATGTGAAAATTTAATTATCATATAAATATATTATCCCAAAATAATAATTATAAATCAATTTGTCATATTATTTAGTTAAAATTTTTACATATTATCAGCATATTATATTATTTAACTGTAAATTTTGAACACGGATTTGATAGCAACTTGGTTGGACAATCATCCACTAACAGCATGACTCTTCTCGTTTACTCTAATTGAAACTGACCTATTAACAATAACAACGAGGTATCTGCTTTATCACGAACATCTTGCACCCGAGAATTTCGGAACAAGTGAATCATTGTTAACCGAATTCAAAATATTTGGATAAAGAATTTTTTTTTTTTTAAAAAAAAAGGACAATTACGAACTTATCCAGATCACTCTGACTTTATCCGCGATCCTAACATGGGAAAACAAAAACAAACAACCTTAAATTTGGTCTTCCATTTTCAGTTCTAAACAAACACAATCGACCACAACAATATAAGCAAGTCTGCTACCCACTTGTTGACTTGAAACTTGACACACGACAATGGAGGATTATTCTCTTCCTCATGACGCTCTCTTCCTTGGACTCGACAGCTCTACTCAGTAAGTCTCTCTTGTGTTCTTCAATGTAGGTCATGTCTCCCAATTGGCCTTGCCCACTCAACTTTATCTAGTTTTTGTCTACTTTATGATACTGGATTCTATTGATTTTACCGAAAGTTTCATTCTTGATGAGTTTGGTTAGTGTTTATTTATTTATTTATTTTTTTCACATAGTCGATTGAAACGGTTAGGATCAGTGTTTTGGGTAAATTTTTTTTACTGCCGTATAGATGATTGTCTAACTGGTTCTTGCTGATTATTCACTTTTAATTAGAAAATATGTATGACAAGTTCACATCTTTTTATAATATCTCATTTAAATGGAATGTGAATGTTGTTGTCAGCAGTTTTGTTGCGAATTTAGTACAGAATTATATGTTAAATGTAACCTAAATTGTTTTTTTTTTTTTTTTCCCAATATTTGGAAGGTCATTGAAGGCAACTGTGTTGGACTCCAATCTCAACATTGTTACTTCAGAGTTGGTTCATTTTGATTCTGAATTGTCCCATTACAAGACCAAAGACGGGGTTTATCGGGACCCTACAGATGACGGCAGAATTGTTTCACCCACCTTGATGTGGGTAGAGGCTTTGGATCTTATGCTTCAAAAACTCTCAAAATGTAGTTTGGATTTCTCGAAAATTGTTGCTGTATCTGGTAGTGGACAGCAACATGGGAGTGTGTATTGGCAGAAGGGTAGTGCTGCAGTTTTATCAGCTTTGGATCCAAAGAAGCCGTTGGTTGATCAGCTTGGAGGTGCCTTTTCTGTAAAGGAATCGCCGATATGGATGGATAGCAGCACCACAGTTCAATGTAGGGAGATAGAGAAGGGTGTTGGTGGTGCATTGGAATTGGCAAAAATTACTGGTTCAAGGGCTCACTTAAGATTCACTGGACCACAGATTAGGAAGATATTTGAGAGGCAACGTGAAGTTTATGAGAATACTGAAAGAATTTCCCTTGTTAGCTCTTTCATGGCATCGCTTCTGATTGGGGCTTATGCTTGTATTGATGAAACTGATGGTGCAGGGATGAACTTGATGGATATCAAGCAAAGAGCCTGGTCTAAAAAGGCATTGGAGGTTTGTTTGAGACTATTAAGTTTAGTGATTTTTATGAATTTTAGAGGTTGGATATTTGTTGAAATACTTTGTAGTATCATGATAAGTCTTTTGCTTCACTGTAGGCTGACTTTGATGAGTTCCACTTTTTATTATAGGCTACAGCACCAGGTTTGGAGGAAAAACTTGGAAAGCTAGCCCCTGCGCATGCGATTGCAGGTCATATTGCTCCCTACTTTGTGGAGAGGTTGGTCACATTTTGTTAATCTCTTTGCCCTTGATGTTCATTTGAGATCATCAATATTTTCTAATTGGCTTAATTTTCTCATCTTACATTTTAAAATTTAATATTAGGTTGACTATATGAATGTGAATAAGGGAGCGACTGAAAAATAGAGGGATGCTGTGTGTATGGTGGAAATGTCGAAGTCAACTTAAGCCAGCATGAGGCATGTTATTTGTTGTAGTTCAATGAGAGTCTATAAGAGATCAAATAAACTCCTTAGCAGAAAAGTTATATTATAACAAACACTGAGGTGATACAGAAACAAGCTGCGAAATGGCAGTTGATATAGACTTTTTATATATATTTGGCCAGTGAAATGGCAACTGCTAAGGATATGTTTATATGATTGGCTTATATATTACCTAGAGCTTGCCGACATGGTGTGTGTGTGCATCTGTAGTGTGCAACATACAAATACCTGGATGTTTAATGGCCGTGGATATTGATTTTCTGCTCAAAATTGAGAATTAAAGAGTATAAAATTAGTTTTATATTCAAAATTTAGGTGCTTAGGAGCTAATGACCTTACAAATGGTTTGGTTCATATTAATTGCTTTGATTTCCTGATATATGTTTTTCATATCTCGCAGTCTTGTATGGTAATTGATAGCTGGAAACTACATTAATGTCCTTGCAGGTATCATTTTAGTAAGAACTGCATGGTTGTTCAGTGGTCTGGGGACAACCCCAACAGTTTAGCAGGTTCGTAATGCTTTGGCTCTTTCACCATTGAGTGGTGATATTTCAACCCCTCAAAAATTGTTTGTAAACCCCTTTTGCCATAAAAAATTTAAAATTTTATAGTTTGTTTTTAAACTCTATTTAATACCAAGAATACCCTTTTTGTTAAGTTTATTGTACTACATTTTTATAACTACACCCCATTTTATTAGACTATATTTTATATGGAATGATAACACATTCCTTATAAAAAGGTTTAATCTTGAACCATCATATATTATCATATCAAAACGTACTATATAAACTAAAATACCCTAAAATTACCAAATATATTATTCAAAATATATTGTTAATTAAAACAAAAACTCCATTCCTTGCTTTGCAATAGTCAATGCATGAAGAAAAATTTATATATATATTTTAAAGGTTTGTATGTTACTTGTTACTAGTTTTTCCTTTTGATCTATTTTATTAATCATGTAGTACAAAACTTGAATTTAAAATCAAGAACCCGTTGTGATCATCATACTTTCAAGAAATAAACATATAAAGTTGGAGCTAAGAACCAATAATCTATTTTCTGCATTTTTTAACCATCATTGAGTAAGTTTAGGGTTTGTGTTGGTTTTTGATATGATAATGAATGATGGTTCAAGTTTAAATCTATTCCAGAATTATGAATCAAGGACTTTCAAACAAATTTGAAATGATTGGCATGGGGTTAGTGTTGTACTAAGGACGATTGGCTGATTTTCTTCGGATTTGAGTTGCATTGTGTTTGTATATATTGGCTTTTTTGATCATCAAGGTTTTATTTTTATTTTGAGAATTTAATCAAAGTTTCATTTTGCTGATGAAATTAGTTGAATGTGTTATCATTCCTTATAAAAATATAGTGTAATATAATGAGGTGTACTTATGAAATTATAGTATAATAAAATTTAGGGAAAAGGGTATTTTTGGTATTACGTGAAGTTCAAAAACAAACTAGAAAAATTTTAAATTTTTTTTGGCAAAAGGGGTGAACAAACAATTTTTGAGGGGGGGAAATATCACCACTCTTCACCATCTTATTACCAATTTCCTTATCTATCTTCTGGTACATTACTCAATTACTTGGTATATGATTGATTTTCTTATGAAACATATTTCTAGTTGTACTGTACCACTGGGTAGTATGTTTTGTTGTTGTAGTTGATGCTGCTGCTGCTGCTACACTTACATGACATTAACTTGCCTTTTGGCTAAATTTGTTTGGAGCTTAAATCAATTACAGCTATTTTTCATATACTTAGGATATTCAGTGCAGTGATTATCTTTTTTAATATAAACAAATTTAGTCACAAGTACCATTTGTATTTCACTGGTAAGGGGAAGATTGCAAAATTTAAAGTTGAATATGGCTCCATTAAAAACAGTAACAGCAAGAAAGGAACCAAGAGCCACAACTCACTTCACTTGGGCACTTTGCTTCACCTTACAGCATTCTTATCTAGACAAGCATGACATGTTTACATATATATGTGGGACTCTTCAAGATGATCGAAATTGAAAATTAGACAAGCCTAACACTTGCACACGTTTACCAGAGAATTATATCAATGCAGACTTCATATGGCCAAATAAAAATAGCAGCCAGCTTAGATGGTGTGATAGTTAAGGATCATATCCTATGTAGCCTCAGTGAAAGGAGAAATTAAGCATAGAAGGTTCATGATCCAATCCATTTTTATGTCTTGCTTGTTTAACACTACAAGTGAAACTGAAGAGCTAAAAGAACCTCATGTATGTAAGGCAATCAATACTAAAAAAGTCATTCATAAATTGCAAATGCCTTTTTGAACTCTTACGTTTCGTTTCTAGAATGGCATTTTGGATCTGCCATATATAAACATTTTATTCTGCAGCTGTTTTGAACAAAATTTCAACATAAAATTTGTTCAAATATTTTCCTTTTTCTTGCTGATCATCCCTTTCCTAATGTTGTGGTATTTAATTTAATGTATTAGTATTCCATCAGCTAAAACATTTTGAACCTGCAGGTTTGACCCTAAGCAGTCCTGGGGATCTGGCAATCAGTCTAGGCACCAGTGACACTGTAAGAATTTCTCTTGCCTTTGTAACAATGTCTTGGAATATTGGCACCACAGCGGCATATGACTTTTTTGTTTATTTATTTAATTATTAACCCTTTGGTTTGGTCATGCATACAAAACTACCACACTGGACAAGAATAACCATAGATTGCTTATCTACTTTGGTGCACCTGCATATTATTTTATGCTATCATTATGTGATGGTCTTAATTTTAACAATTTGATTTTGTGAGGATGGGCATCTTAATTTCCACATCAATCTATATATGTGGTCCTTTTATGAGTTTTCTTTTTTTAAGACTCTGACCAATTTATGTTACATTGAACCTGATCATGTTCATTGCAGGTGTTTGGGATCACTCATGATTATCGACCTGGATTAGAAGGTAATGTGTTTCCTAATCCTGTCGACACGGATGGCTATATGGTAATGTTGGTGTATAAAAATGGTTCTCTGACTCGTGAAGGTACATCTCATCTGTATTATTATGCATTTTAGTGTAACCATGTAGTAGTTCCCATCTGACCACGTTATTTATTGTAGATGTGCGTAATCGCTGTGCGGATAAATCTTGGGAAGTTTTCGATAAATATCTGCAACAGACATCACCTCTAAATGGTTTGAAAATGCGTTCTTCTAATTGTTTTTCCCATATTTGTGGCTTTTATTTGTCCTCTGTTTTTTCATTTTGATTCCTATAGGTGGGAAGATGGGTTTCTACTACAAAGAGCATGAAATTCTTCCTCGCCTCCCAGGTTGGTTTTATTTAAATATTTGCTGTGGTATATTTTGATGAAATACTATCTCAATGAGGCAGTAGTGACCCAAAATATCATCTTTTCTTCTTTTGTGACATGTTATCTCGTACAAAACATGTGAAATTCACCAGTAGGATTGAAGTCCAGTTTCAGTTTTTAGTCAACAGACACAGCATGGTTTCTTTGTACCTGGCACATTTTATATTCCAAGTAATTATATAATTAAGATGCATAAATCTGTGCAGCAGCATCCATTGACTGAGGGACCTGTTGCTTATTTCATTTTGTAAAACTAGTTCGGATTGGCAATCCTCTGGTCATATTCTTGAATCTTGAAAGGACACATCACGAACTGACATTTATATGTCTATTCAGTTGGCTTCCATCGCTATATTCTTGAGAATTTCACTGGAGAAGGACTAAACGGTTTTAAAGAAGTGGAAGTGAAGGAATTTGATCCTCCTTCTGAGGTTAGTATTCTATAATAGATCTCTCTGTAGGCTATTAAAAAACCTACCAAATGTCTTCTAATGGAAAACAAACAAATGAAGTGCAGGTCCGGGCATTGATAGAAGGTCAATTTCTCTCAATGCGAGGTCATGCAGAAAGATTTGGGATGCCATCTCCTCCCAAAAGAATCATAGCTACTGGTGGAGCATCAGCAAATCAGAGTATTCTAACCTCTATAGCAACAATTTTTGGCTCTGACGTGTACACAGTCCAGAAATCTGGTATGAAGTTACTGTATTATTGTCTGTGATCACAGACCATCTAGTTTGAAACTTATCCTAATTACTAATTCTCGGGTGGGGAAACATCTATGTTACAAATATTTTAACTCATTTTAGTCGTAGTGTTTTTACTAACTACTATTCTTTTGGTCATGTTTTTGTTTTTAGAATTTCTTTTTTCTTGATGTAAAGAATTCTGTGCTTGCTTGACAGATTCAGCTTCACTGGGAGCTGCATTGAGGGCTGCTCATGGTTACTTGTGCAGCAAGAAGGGACGCTTTGTGCCAATTGCCCACATGTACAAGGACAAATTGGAGAAGACATCTCTCAATTGCAAGCTGTGTGTGAAAGCTGGAGACCAACAACTGGTTTCCAAATATGGTGTGATGATGAAGAAGAGAATGGAAATAGAGCACAACCTTGTCGAGAAACTTGGCCGCTGTTAGATGAATCCTGGGAATGCGACCCAGTTTATCATAAAAGGAACGAACCACAGTGATGCCTTGTAAAACCTATGGTAGTTATAACATATTTCTCTGGTTGGAAATGCCATGGTTATAACAGTACATAAATTAATTAAAAAAAAAAGAAAAGAAAAGAAAAGAAGCTATGCTTCATTATATGGCACTCGATTTATATTAAGTTCCATTAATGAGTTTGGTCATGTTATAATAATTATATCTTGTACCTGTAAATTTATCTAGGATTGCATAATCCGTAAAGTCGTTGTCTTGCCTCTACTCCACCTGGGTAGAGGCTTCTTCCATGGTATGAAATAAATCTACACATTGACCCACTTGTAAGATCGACCAAAAGACTATATATCACCCACAATCGTTAAAAGTTAACAGACACCAAGGGCAGGATATCCCAATTAAATTTCCTAAAGTTAAATAACTTCTATGTAATTATTCCAAACTTCTAATATGCTTGCAATTTCACCTAATGAAGGGATGTCTGTGCAATTTGTCGAAGTAATGTAAGCTGCATCCCTGTTGGATGAGACGTACCAGTACTGACAAAAGCATCCAAACATTTTTGAAAAGGCCCGGTAGTCCGCATAGACACCCTCGTATTCAAGTGGATTGTTACTCTGTATTATAGCGTACCGGTAATATTTCGTTTAGGGTTGTTATCATTTTGTACCCGATTCGAGGAATCATCATTTTTCCTCTTAATATTCGAAGAAACATCAAAATATCCCATATTATTATATTAATGTAAAAAAAAAATCGAAATACCTCATATTGTTATATTAATGCCAAAAAAATGTTATTCTAATACCATCAACCTCTTAATAAGGCAAATTTAATCTTCACTTAAATTCTAATATTATTTTAATTAATTTAATATTTATGAATATAAAGGTTAAATTTACTTTTTAAAGAACTAATGGTGTCCAAATACCACCTTTTAACATCAATATAACAGCAGGAACTATTTTGATATTTACTCAAAACATCAAAAGAGAATAGGAACTAGAAATAAAATGGCCCATATTTGTGAACATGTTAGCTACTTGGTTCAAAAATCAAACTTCCATGTAAGCAAATGAACCTAGTAACTTGGAACTTTTTATATGGAACAAGAAAGCAATAGCCATGTCTACCTAGTAGATACGGAGCAAAATAAAGAACAATAAAGTCTGTCCAAAAGCACATGGATTCACAGCAACCACATTATAAAATGAAACCATACTGAACAAAAACCATCACATAATAGCAAACATGGAAACGATAGACACATCCCCTATCAATATTCCTCATCATCGCCATCCTCCCCCTCAGCAGATTCTGCACCAACCTCTTCATAGTCTTTCTCGAGGGCAGCAAGATCCTCGCGAGCTTCCGAGAATTCACCTTCCTCCATGCCCTCACCAACATACCAGTGCACAAAGGCGCGCTTGGCATACATGAGATCAAACTTGTGGTCAATACGAGAAAACACTTCAGCAACACTGGTGGAGTTGGAAATCATACAGACAGCCCTCTGCACCTTGGCAAGGTCACCACCAGGGACCACAGTTGGTGGTTGGTAGTTGATACCGCACTTAAATCCAGTAGGGCACCAGTCAACAAACTGGATTGTGCGCTTCGTCTTAATGGTGGCCACAGCTGCATTCACGTCCTTGGGCACAACGTCACCACGATACATCAGGCAGCAAGCCATGTATTTGCCATGGCGAGGGTCACATCTGGCCATCATAGATGAGGGCTCAAAAGCACTGTTAGTGATCTCAGCCACTGAAAGCTGCTCATGGTATGCCTTCTCCGCGGAAATAACAGGGGCATAAGAGGAAAGCATGAAATGGATTCTTGGGTAGGGAACCAAATTGGTCTGGAACTCAGTCACATCCACATTCAACGCTCCATCAAACCTCAAAGAGGCAGTGAGGGATGAGATCACCTGAACACAAAAACCCAAAACAACACCAAATTAGCAACACTTGTGTGATAAGTGCGTAACAGAAATAAGATTCATCTCATTCATTATGTACCTGAGAGACAAGTCGGTTGAGATTGGTGTAAGTGGGACGCTCAATATCAAGAGAGCGCCTGCAAATGTCATAGATGGCTTCATTGTCAAGAAGCACAGCAACATCAGTGTGCTCAAGGAGTGAATGGGTCGAAAGGACACTGTTGTAGGGCTCCACAACAGATGTGGAAACCTGAGGCGAGGGATACACAGTGAAACCAAGCTTCGATTTCTTTCCATAATCAACAGAAAGACGCTCCAAGAGAAGCGACCCAAGTCCAGAACCTGTACCACCTCCAACAGCATTGAACACAAGGAAGCCCTGAAGGCCAGTGCAGTTATCAGCAAGCTTTCTAATACGGTCCAAGCATAGATCGACAATCTCTTTGCCAACTGTCAAATCACAAACAAAATCATCAACATTTACTCAGTTTGAGACGAAAACACATACTAAAGAGAGGAGCTGAAATTACTTGTGTAGTGGCCACGAGCGAAGTTGTTGGCAGCATCTTCCTTGCCGCTGATGAGCTGCTCAGGATGGAAGAGCTGGCGGTAAGTTCCAGTCCTCACTTCATCAATAACAGTGGGCTCAAGATCCACAAATACAGCGCGAGGGACGTGCTTTCCAGCTCCAGTTTCGCTGAAAAAGGTGTTGAAGGCATCATCTCCTCCGCCGACGGTCTTATCACCCGGCATTTGGCCATCGGGCTGAAACACACAGCATATTCAACAATTCAACATTACACAAAAACAAATCAATTTACATTAAGAATAACAACGATCTCTTATATAAACAGATAATTATAGGGTGATTTATTCATCATCAGATCTCTTAGATCTTGATCTGGTAACACATCCAGTAATATAATAAATTAAGAAAATTAAAAACAATATTGCATCCAGATCTAAGAAAAACATTTAAAATCACAACAAAACGCAGACCTCTACAAAGACAAATCTCAATTAAAAGAAGCGTATCGAAAATAGAGACGGAGAGAGAAATGAAATTACCTGAATGCCATGCTCAAGGCAGTAAAGTTCCCAGCATGCATTTCCGACCTGGATACCGGCCTGACCGATGTGGATGCTGATGCACTCTCTCATTTTCCTAGATCGATTGATTACAAACAAAAATATATGTGAATAACTAAAAGGAAGCTAATTGGATCTGAGAAAATTTTTCCAGGAGCGGCGTTTATCAAGACGCCTTTGGATGAAGAGTGGGATTTGCAGGCCGCGGGGGTTTTATAGGACCTGGATTCGGCTTGATGGTCTAAAAACTAACCACGGTTAGTTGGCAGCCAGCCAGGAATGATTTGCGACAGTCTGGCTGTCGGCTAACCGTGGTTAATTTGCCCGCTAAAGTTTGATTTTTGATTTGTGTTGTGGATGTAGGCTTGGGTTTTTGAAGAAATTGCATGGATGCCATGACACTATCGCTTTCTGATGAAGGGTAAATTTGTCAAACGGAAGTTGGGGCACATGCGATGTAGGTAGGCGGACGGGCTATCAAATATAGAGCAGATCCTACGTTTCAATCATGGGCCCAGTTCAATGTCATTGAGTCCAATATGAGTCACCTGAACACTCAAACACATGCCATATGGATATATATTTTTCTTGTTTAATCAGTGGATTTGATGATAAAAGCGATTCAATAATTCCCCTAATCGTAATCAAAATGAATTTTATGAAGGGTACTAATCCCAAATAAGCTACTGAGTACAAACTGAGTTTTTTTTTTTTTTAATATAATTTTATGATATTTATAAATCTATTAAACACCAATATGCGAGATATATAGAAGTTAAACATTAACTGTATTATCCAAAAATTATTTCATAATACAAAAATAAGGAGTTAAAACTCTCTATATATACTTATAAATGTGCTTGATAGTATCATAATTTCACATATGTAAAAGAAAAATATATTAACCACTTATACCATGACTGTGATCAAATTGAGGTCAGTTATAATAGAAATTTAAGTTAATCCCAGATCAAATTGAGGTCAGTTATAATAGAAATTTAAGTTAATCCCATCTTAGTCAAGGTGAACTTATTCATTATATCAGGATTATTCATTATTGATCTTCATTTTCCGGTTTTCTTTTTATGGCTTTTGCGTAGTTTATATTTGTTTTCTTCAGTGGATCAAATTGAGGTTAAATATAATAGAAATTTAAGTTAATTGCATCTTAATCAAGGTGAACTTATTTATTATATACGAATTATTCATTAATAATCTTCATTTTTCGGTTATTTTTCTTTTACGGATTTTGCTTGTATTTGTTTTCTTGATCCAAAATTCATTGGGCCTGACTGGCATCTGCTGTAAGCCAGTGAAGAAGCAGGAAGAGACCAATTAAACAAAAACTTGTTTATATCAATGTCCCCTCGCATATTGTTAAATACCTAAAGACAATATATGATTGAGTAATTCTCGCATCTCATTAGCTATCATGGGATTATATGTGAATGACTAACTAATACTACATAAACTTCGGTTGCTATTGCGCTGGTGATTATTCCAAGCTCCCGGATCTGCTTATATGTTGGTGGAAGCTGAAGCCTAGACCTGTTATTGTTTGTCTGTTTTGGTATTTAACCTTGTTAGCCTAAATCATTACTTTTCTAAGCAATTTTTTAAAGAAAAAACAAAGAGAACAGCTACTAATATGATATAAACAACCTCCAAATCAGATCTACCATGATCTAATTACTAGTAATAAAAACAAATCTGAAAACATGTTTCAACTCCATGATTCACATTAACTAATTAAAATTCATAAACAGCGTGATAGGAAACTGCCAATCTCATGAAGTCCTCAACAATGCGGAATGCATTTGGTGTCAATATATCGCCAGAGAGAGACAAAGGATAAACATAAATCAGGTAATATTATACCACTGCCGCTTTTTAAGCAGCTCGGATGGCAAATCAGAGCCCAAACTCTTTGATGTCTCGAGCAATTTATACATTTGCGTGGAACTTGATTTCTACGTAAGCCATGGTCGATAAAAACCACTGGACAAGACGTCGAGTCTCATTGTCTCGAAGTTTAGCCGACTTCTGTACAGGACAAGTATGCCCTTAGTTTGAAGATATCAAATTGACTAAAAATGATAATTATACACAATACAACAAAGGCAATGTCTAGACTTTAGGTCAAATTTATTAAGTTTTCTACAAATTATTTGGTCAACTTAGAACATAGAAAATGCAAATGTTATAAGCCACAAAACATCAAGATACCAGAAGCTAAATTAAAATATATCATCAGTCTAGATCAGTCAAGCATATGAGACAGCGAATAATCAAGTAAAAACTCATAATTTTGGTCAGATGTCACCGTCGCAAGTGCTAGTCCCATTTTCTGTGCCAGGAATTAAAGCTTAGGCCATGGACCGGTTCAAGTTCACACAAATTCTATTCTATGTTAAGAAATACAAATTTTTCCAAGTTAATATAATTAACCAAATCAAAAGAAACTAGAGGAGAATAGATGCAATAAGCCATGGCAATGAGAGAAATTTCAGGATAAAACTCACAGAAGAAACAGACTCATGCATTTATTTTGCACGCTCAATACAGAATGACAAGAAACCAGATCAACATCAAGTAACAGCTGCATTGCACACAACGTTGGCTATTAACTGTCCATGTCCAGATGCAGCTGTAGATGACAAAATCAGTACTGGTTACAAAACTAGACACGATAGCAAGCCTATTGAACATAACAGCAATCAAAGAATGCAAATAACCTTTGACAAACTGCACGACTGGCACAGAGAGAGGTAGAATTATCTTCCAACTCAAAGAGGTGATAATGCTTTGATGAATATATTAGTAAGCATTATGAAAGGAACCGTATACTATCAGAAAAATGCAACAGAGATACCACTATCCTTAATAATCAACTGCCATATCGGCCTAGCTAAACATAAAACCACAAAATATTGTCACAATATATAGCCATAGCAATATACTGATCCTTAAAACAGTATCCTCTATGAAAATAAATGAACATATATCCTTAAATCAAATAGGATAATGAGTACACCAAACTTGAGCCTAGCAACAGAAAGGATGTGGTTTGTTGGCTGCCATAGTTTAGTGCGGGAGCATATTAAACTAGGTAATAACAGAAATAGGTACACTGATAAGCTTAGCCATTAAGATTGGTGGAAACAGATTCTTATTTATGATTAAGTCTAGTAGCTTATATTTCTGAACATAACACTATGGAGAAACATACAAACAAAAAAACATTCCTTGTACTTCAACAACAACAGTTCATTTTCATAACGAGGAACAGAACCACTGTAAGTGATTCAAATATCAAAAAATGTGGCATATGATACAGTCACAATAGAGGTCAACAATAGTGATGCATATACTACACAACATATAGTCAGCATTTTGCAAGCTTAGTTCACACAGAAATACCCATGAAAATAAAACTAACCTCCCGGCCCAGAATTACCTCACACGTAAATTAGATATTTTATCTTAATAATGCATCAATAACCTCATCATTCGCATGTAAATTAAAAATTCTAGTGTCAAATCATAGTAAACACGCGCAACTAATTATTACCCATTAAACTAAAACAAAACCTATTGTCTATTGGAGCACATTTTAACAGCAATCATAACAAGCACTAATCAAAATTAACAAGATTATACAAAGGTGAGACCACAAACCCGATTTGTTAAGTACATTTATGGACCACTAACAAGTACATTATTAGTTTTCTCCATTGCAAGCAGATAATCCCACATAAACAAGTCAAATGCAGTAATAAACCAAAACCAATTGTTAATGCTGGTAGAGGGCAAATGGAATCAGAGTCAGCCCGTTCTCAGGTGTTCCAAGCTAAGGACAGGAATAAAGGGAACCACCGACATATTCAAACATTTTTGAACTGGCAGCTGATGTAAAAATATATATATACTACTAAAAATAAGGAAAAAGGAAAAAAGTAAAAACAACACAAATAGAAGAAAAGGGCCAAAAATAAAAATAAAAATAAAACTATACCTTGACAATTATAAATTTAACTCAGTCTATTGAAAATTGGGAAAAAAAAAAACCATACATCATCATCACCATCATGAGACATGACCATTAAACATATAAAAAGTACAACTTTTTACCGCATAGATACATGTCAAAATCATCAAAACGCTACACAAACCGTCTTCTGCTTCTTCTCACTCAGCATTTTGATGTATACAAGGCAGCATCCATAACTGATAATGAATCGTACATTCTTCTTCCTCCTCATCTTCTTTTTCAATAAGAAAAAAAAAAGCAAAAATAAAATAATGTGAAATATTGTATATATATATAAGAGATATATATATTTTGCCTGGCTCCATCCTGTCTGCCTTTTTCCACACGAGAGGATTCTACACAGAGAGGGAGAGAGAGGGAGAGAAGAGAGCTACATTGTGGTCTCTCCCACTTGGCCTGTGAATAATGGACCAAAACGGCCTCAGATTTACACAGGCGTCAGCAAGGGCAGTTTGGTCATTGCACAAAACCATGCTTTCAGTCTCCACCTCCACTTCCATGGCCATTGGCATTTGTAGAACAGTGACTTCTCCCAGTCCGCGAAGCGAAACAGAAACAAGTGCAAACCCACCTAAACAACAATAAAAGCTTTCACTTTCTCCCTCTCTCTCTCTCTCTCTAAGGTTGTCTGGGTTTTTGGAGGTAGACCCTTCTTTTTCTTTTTGCTTTTTTGGTGAGGTGGTGACTAGTAAGAGTCTAAAAATGGAAATTGCTTGGCTTATACTTTGTTAGAAAGCCGAGAAATAACAGGAGAGGCCGGTGAAATGCCCCTTTCAACAACTTTTGTTTTCTCTTTGTTCCTCTTTCTGGTAATACTCACCGTTTTGTCTCACTCTCTCATTATTACTCTTCTTCCCCTTTTGGCCCCCACGCCAAAAACTTCCGTTACGTCCTCAGTCCTCACGGAGCACAAAACAATATTATTAAAAAAAAAACACAAAATAATATATAATTTATTATTTTTATTTAAATTTAATTTACATTTTAAAAAGTAATATGTGACACATGTATATATATATTTCATTGATGATGTCCATAAAGAAATGGGATTGCTTCATCAATGAATTTTTTATACTCATAACATAAAATTATGGATTTTTTTAGTATCATTTACCGTGATGTAATTTAAATAAAAATTATTATCAAATTCGATAAACATTTTTATATAAAGTATATTAAATATAATATATAATCATAAGTTTGAATCATATTTTCGTTTAATTTACAGTGAGAATAAATATGATATTATTAATTATTTTCGAGAGAAAATCTATTTTATTGAAAAGGAAAAGGAAAAAAAAATGCTAATGGTACAGGAGAGGGTGTGAAGTAATATATTATATAGGGGATCTCAATTTACGAGCCACAGGCACAGCTGTGATTTTTTTAAGTTAGAAGTGACGCAAGAGGTGTGTCACGATGTTTTTGACGGAGTAGCTCATGTCAGATCAATTTGGTTAGCGAAGGCATCTGCAATCGGCATAATTTATTTACCAATGCTTTGGCCCTGCCACATTTTACCGTAACTGGCCCCCAAGAATTTACTTTTTCACAGCACCAATAGATAAGTTCGCCCTCTCCAAGTTCAAAATATTTCTTTTGCCGAATCCCAAGATCCTCTTCAAATTCTGATGGGTTCACAATCCATGACGGTTTCAAATGCTTGTCAAAACAAAAATGTAATAGAACATACCATAGTGAATCCAACCCAGCCAGTAAGCAAGGGCAAGGTATGGTGCTGCAACTGCAGCACTACAGCGGTTCAAAATTTTAAATTTTAAGAACTTCGTTTTTTAAGTTTATATCCATCAAATTTAATAATTATTAAAACATATCAAAATCAAATATTGCTTAAGTAATTTGGATATTTATTTTCACAAATGAAAAACTCTTACAATTAAAAATTTATCTACATAAATTTTAAAATATTTGAATATTTTATTCTGATAAATAAAGATAATTAATTACTTCCATGATAAGGGTATAAACTAAGCATCAAAATTTTTAAATGCAATTAGTGATAATGGAATCCTCAATTTTAAACATTGTAGTGAAGTTATGTACAATTGTAAAAACTCTTTAATATTTTATTAAAATAAAATTTATTTTATTACGTGAGTGATCATAAGTTGACAATTAAATACACATGTAATCTCAAGGTGATTAATACAAACCTCACTAATATTCACAATACTTTACCCCAAATAAAAGAAGAAAAGTATTTCCACAACTTAATACACTTATGAGCGTTATTAAACATTTAAACTAACCCTTCAATTAATCTTCTTATTGTTTAAATGCTTAAAGTCCTTGCATTGAAGTAAAAGATCTAGGAATTAAATCAACCTTATTTAAGTTTGTGTTTGTAGTAGAGGTAGTGTGGGCTGCATAGGAAAGAAAATGAACTTAGCGAAAGCATAAGTAGGACATTCAATAATTTGTAGTACCTTTTTAAAATATAATTAAAAAAAAAAAAGGAAACAGTGCAAAAATATCACATAGTCAAGAAAAGGACACCTTGAGTTTCAAAAAAAAAAAAAAAGAAGAAGAAGAAGAAGAAAGAAAGAAAGAAAAGAACAACTTAAGCATTTAAAAAATCGAATAAAAAAAATTCATATTTGTTTACATAACTCAAAAGTTCTACGTATAATTTAATATTTCATGGTATATATAAAAAGCAACATAAACAAAACGCCCTTCTCGAAAGAAAAAAAATAATAATAAAGTATGAGCAAAATGAATGGTTTAGGTTTTTTGACGTTTCAACAAATTAAAGCCACGTTTTAGGTGTAACATGTAATTTGAGGAGCAGAAGACCAGGATTTATCCATAAATTCCATCAAGACAAAAATTATCAACTAAGGTCGATGAACTCCAACTTTTTAAGGACAGATAAGAGCTGCTATCATCTAATTAACAACCATAAAAAGCTGGTGCTTTACATCACAGTTAAATTAGGTGCTCGTCATGTCATTATCTTACCACAAATCTTGACTTTTCCTGTATTGTAAGAGCCCGTGAGAGACCCCAAAGAATCGTTGTTCCAACTTCCAAATGGTCAGCTTGTGTTCATTGTCTCAATTATTTTATATTAATGTGGACGCATACTTTTGTTTTATACGTATACGTGACATGTGGGGAGCTAATAAGGAAGTAAAACAGAGAATGGTACAATAAAGGGGAGGTGGGTGGGCATAGTTAATTAAGTGTTAAATAAGAGTAAAGAGA
This sequence comes from Litchi chinensis, assembly GCA_019925255.1. Classification (NCBI taxonomy): domain Eukaryota; kingdom Viridiplantae; phylum Streptophyta; class Magnoliopsida; order Sapindales; family Sapindaceae; genus Litchi; species Litchi chinensis. The sequence goes on along the minus strand of CM034468.1, from coordinate 8,293,287 downwards.
GCCGCCCTGTGAGGTGTATTAGTGTTGACAGAAAGGTAAAAGCTGCTGTTTGTGGCTTAAACGTCGCTGGTTTTGATTTTACACTACAAAAGAAGCCAGAGGGCCCTTTCTCTATCAATCTAATAGGTACAGACTCGTTTTCATCATCATCATCTTCTTCTTCTTCTGGAAATTCCAACCGTTACGATTTCAAAGAATGGCGACATCTAACCCGACAAAATACTCTTCTTCTCTTACCATTTTTTGTTTTGTTTTTTATTTTTCCCTCAAATTGTCAAATATCAATTACTACGTCCAGCTTGTACATTAGATTATTAATTTTTTTTTTTCTATATTAGGGTTATATTCTTACGTACTATATTGATTAAGGATTAACTTGTTCAAAGAAGGAACCTAGGTTTGGTTTTAGTATTAAGACTTGGAGACCATGATGAAATTAAAATAGGGAAAATTGCGCAACCATCTCCCTAATTTTATGTGAAATGGCATTTCACCCTTAATTATTGAGTTAATTGTAATGACTACCCAATATACCGTTGACCAACTGTTGACTTGTCGTACTTTCAATGGTTTTAAGGGCAAAGTTATCTTTTGACATTGTTAGCATAAATAATAAGGGCAAATGAAGCTAACTCCTTTTATTTTATATGAAATAAAATTAAAAAAATCAATGGATGAGAGCATGACACTTGGCATCAACGTGTTTGAGAACAAAAAGTCAAACTTTTCCCATCTTTTTTATTTTTTCAGGTATTTTTAAATTAATAAAAAATAATTTATGAAATAATAAAATAAATTTGAAGAGAATAATTATCACAAGGACAAACATATAATTACATTAGAAATCGTTAAATTTAACTATGGTCAATTATTAATCAATAGTTTGATGGATATTGTTAGGATAATTAAACTAATACTTTAGGGTGGAGTGCAATTTTATATAAAGTTAGGGGAGTTAGTACAATCTTTCCATTAGAATAACAAAATCTATTTTCATAAAGACCGTAGAAACAAATTACAAAAGGTTAGTGAGCAATATATATATATATATATAGTGATTTTATTATCAATGCTTTTTGTTATGTCCGTTTTCTCGACTTGGATAATTGGGCCAGTAAAAGTCCAATGGGACATGAACAGAAACAAAGGCACGGAAGGCCCATGCTCTATCTCGTCGTCACGAGCTCGCCCAGATTGCAAGGTTGCCCAGACTGCGAGCTCGCGTAACCCCCAAATCGTCCTGCTATTGCTTAACCCGTGCCAACCCTTGTCCAACCTGCTTGATTTGATAGACCAGGGGTCTGCTCCAGCAGAAACCTTTTGCAGCAAGCCATCAAAGTCACCAACTTCCCTGGGTCCCCGTCGAAGACATATGTGCAATTATCAATGAGCAGTTAATACAGCAGCCATGCATTTAATACAGATAAGACTTCTCCTGGTGCATTAAAGCGGACGCGCGCACAGAAGGGGCAATCATTACCTTTGTAATAAATGCAACATGACTTATGTCAGAATTAGTTGAGATTATCATAAATTTTAACGTGTATTATACTCTTTTGTATTGCTCTTTGACATCTCCCCTTCTCTATAAATATGAGAGATCTTTACTGTACAAAGGGTTGAACAATATTAGAATACCGTCACTTTGCCGGAATCACCCCAGAGTAGCCTTAAATGTAGGCGTAGTCACTGAACCACGTAAAAATCCTTGTGTTAATATTCACTCTTCCCCCTCCTTTCTTCATTAATCACCTCATTTACTTTCATTTAGCTAACATGACCAACATTCATTCACCTTAATCACGTCCTACTAACCTTAAACCTCATTCACTGCTCATTTACTATACACATGTTATTGTCACCATCATTTAATTACCTCATCCGCTGTCTGGGCCCCAGAATATCTGGGTTGACCGTTTCCGAACGTCAATACTTTTTAACTTTAAAATGTTAAGATGAGTAAGTTAAATACATCTATTATATTTGAATTAAATAAGAAAGAAAATTTATTTATGGGACGAGAATACAATATATGAATTTAATTAATTTATTATAACTTTTTAAAATCAAGAGACACTGATAGTAAAATCACTTATATATATTTCTTTTTCACTATTTTTTTACAGTCAAGAACATGTTATATTGACAAAAATTAAATTCGTTAGACTTGTTACACCTACATAACCAAAATTATAGGGAAAATTCTAAAAAAAACCATTGACTTTTGATGAATTATCCCTTTTTCTTATGTAATTTCGTTTTTATCCAAAATTTCCCTTTTGTTATAAAGTTAATATAAAAATTAAAGAATAAGAAAAAAAAAAAAACATTTTTAAACCTCATATTTTATTTAAAAATAACATAATTATAAAATGATATTTGAAAACAAAAAATTATAAACTAATAAAAACTAAATGGTCAATGGAGATCAATATACTAAATTAAAAGATAAAAAATTGACAAAAATTAAATAATATTTTAAATTAAAAATTATATACTGTTGACGTCCGGAAACGGTCAACCAGAGATTCTGGGGCCCAGACGGCGGACTTGGTAATTAAGGATTGACTGGTACGGGTCGAAGGGTAGTAAATGGTGTATTAATGGGATGCTAGGTTGGTGACAATTAATTCAGGTGGAGGAATGTTGCTCCTGGTAGTTGGTCGGAGTTAATAAACTGATGAACAAGTAATTAAGGGAAATGAGAGAAAGAAAGAGAGAAAACACAGGGGTTTTCACGTGGTTCGGTGGCTGCACCTACGTCCACGGTCACTCTGGAATAATTCCGGCAGAGTGATGGTTATCTAGTATTAAGCTTGTTGTACAGTGAAAATGTCTCCCCTCTTTATAGAGGAAGGGAGCTCACAATAAAATAATACAAAGGAAAAGTTTACACGTTATAGGCAATGGCTAGTTTCAACTAATCCTGACATTGCCATGCTGCATTAATTGTAAAGGTAATGATGATTTCCTCCCTTCACAAGTCTGCATTAATTACGCCTGAAGAAGTCTTCACTTCATTAAATGCTTCTGGGTACTTGTGTAAACAGTGTCTTGCTGGAAATCATGGGGGTTGGCAGTTCTGACAACTTGCTGCACACGGTTTCTTATAGGTGGACTTTCTGGTCAGCCAGATGTATGCTGGAGAGGAGGTGTGGCGATCTGGAGGTTAACGCGAGCTCGCGAGCTCGCGATTGGCGCGACCTCGCGGGCTCCTCGGGCTGAAAGCACTGGCAGGTGACATGCTGAAGAACTGTGGCTAGCTCGCGCGGCCTGGATGGCCTCGCGAGCTGGGCTTGCAACTGTTGACTCCGTCTTTGGGCTTTCTGGGCCTTTGCTCTGTTCAAATTAAATGGGCGTGTACTGTTGCTAGTTGGGCCGAACCAGAAAATGGGCATAACATATACCAATTAAAATTATCTCTACCGTCTATCAATGAGATGGACGTTGAAGATCACCCTATCAAATTTAAAAAACAAAAAAATTAATAAAAATTTTAAAAGAAAGTGGAGACCTAAATTGGATCTCCACCAATTATTACTCCAACATCATCATCATCAATCTTCAACATCTATTAACCTAGATTTTCTATCATCAATATCCCACAATCATCAATCATCAACACATATCATAATATTTTTTACAAAATAAAATAAAATCAATCAACAGCAATCAATAATCCAAAAAATAACAATTAAATAGCAAAAAAAAAAAAAAATGACAACAATTAATAACAAAAAAAAAAAAAAACAACAACAACAAAAAGGTCTTCAATGGTGAAATTTGGGTTTCCATCGTGGGAGATCAATGGTAGAGACCACGATAAAAACTCAATTGTAAAGACCTAAACTAGGTCTCCATTGTCGAAAACTCAATTCAAGTCTTCAACTATTTCACCGCCGTCGAACTTAACATGTCATCATTGTCGAATCACTTGCGAATTCGATTGAAGATAGAGAGAGCGAAGGGGAAAATAGGGGAGAGAGAGAGAGAGAGAGAGAGAGAAATGAGTTAAGAGGAATTTTTTTATTATTTTTATATATTATTTTATTTTAAGTAAAAATATATTTTTATGTAATTTTATATTTAATATCATTTATTTTAACTTTCTATATTTTAATTAATATTTCTATTGAACTTTGTTTTTACCCTTGAAGTCAAACAATCATCCTAACAGAATCTATGATCATTGGTGGGTATTATACTATTATTATCCTTTCGTACGTCTTTGGAAGGAGGGGTGTTTTGGGTCTTTATTCAAAAGTTAGATAGCATTTTTTATAAAACCGAAAATATATCAAAAAAATAGATAATTTATTAAAAATCAGAGGTTTTAGAGAATTTTTTTTAAAATTATATATTTATAATTTCTTTTTATCTCATACTTCTTAAAATTTTAATATTAAAAAATAATAATAATACACGCGTACGGTGTTTGACTTCATGACAAAATGATAAAAGAAAGAGACATATTTTTTTAACTTCTACTCGGCTAATCATCCTTTTCCTTCGATTCAATTTTCTCTTTATTTTAAAAATGTTCTGATTTTTGTGTTTATTTGATATGGTTATAAATCAAATAACCTAATTTTAAATTCATAAAATGAAAGTTTTGTAAGCAAACCAAGCTTTGAATTTTATTATTTGCCATATCCAATTATTAGTAAGTCATAGAAATCGTTTGTTTTTATGTCTAAAAACCGAACAATTCTGTTAAAGATTGAAAACTGAACATCGATTGAAACATGAAATCCGAATAATATGTTTATTTTTTTTTCTTTGTACCTTTAAATATATTATAAATTTATTTGTTTTTTAAGTTTAAAATTATCTACAAACTAATAAGTTGACATTTATATCATTTTTACTACTTATTATTATATAATTTTAATTGATTTAATATAAAGATTTGAAAATAAATAATTTAATAAATTCTAAAACATTTTTAAGTACATATTAATAATATTTTATTTATAATTAAAATATGATTAAAAAATATAGTAGTATTAACCATATTTATATATATTTAAATATATTAATATATTTCAAAAAACAACTGAAAAAATGAATGTTTAAATTGTAAATTAAAATATATTAATTTAATTTGAAAATAATTTGAGATGAGATATATTTAAATTTTACTTTTCCAATTTATTTTTTATAAGTATCATGGGAAAAAAAATTCGAGTACTATAAAATTAGAATAAATTTGAAATTATATTATTTGGGAGAGAATAGAATTGGAATAAAAATTTTTAATTGTCATTAGGTGATTTGTAATTAAGTGAAAAGTTAAAAAATTTTACTTAATTTTTTTAGTTGTTTTTTATAGTTTTATTTTATTGAAAATCTATGTTTTGAAAATATATTTACATCAAAAATTATTAATTGTTTGATTGATTAAATTTTTATTATTAAGATTGAAGCAATTACATTTCTAGAATGAATATATTACTCCTCTCTCTTATACCCTTTTTGGTAAATTAATAATATAAAAGTATTTTAAAAACAATTTAACCAAACACTCTATAATTTAAAAGAGTTTTTTTAATTGACAACCAAACAATCAATACATTTTTTCTAAAAGATCTATTTTCAAAAGATCTACTTCTAAAAGATCTATTTAGAGAAGCTGTACCAAATGAAGCGTTAATAGTATTGAATTACATATATTAAAAATTATACATATTAAATTATTTTTGTTTATTTTTTTAAGTGATCAAAATTATTTTGTTTCTCTATTTTTTATTTTCAAAAGAGAAGTGTTTATTTAGATTTATTAATAAGGTTTTATATCTTCAATTTTATTTGATCTAAGTAGATTTTCATTAATATTTCATCAATGAAATATCATGTAACTTTTCAAATTATTCATTGATATATATACTGCAATTGCAGTATATGTATATATTTAATTACAGTATATTTACATAATAATTACAATATATATTAATGAACCATAATAATAAAACTAATTAAAATCAATTGCAGTATATATATATGTCAATGAACAATAATAACAAAACCAATTGCAAATTGCAATGTATATATATATATATATATGTATCTCAATAAACCAATAACAAAACTAATTGCAATATATATATCTATATTACAAATATGACATATAATATTTATGACAATAAGATAAAAAAATTGCAATATCAACTAAAACCAATTGAAAAAAAAAAAACAGAAAATATAGAAAACTTATTGATTAGAGAAGAGTTCTCAAAAATTTAGATGAAATAAAAAGTGAATGAAAGTGGAGACTATGTATTTATATTTATAATAAAAGTGTAATAGGGTTATAAGGTTTTAAAGAAATTAATAAAATAAAATAAGGATATATTAAATATTTTAATATTTTAAAAAAAGCTCAAAAAGGTCTACTTGGAGAAGCTTAAAATTTGAGCGTAGACCTTTTTCAATTTTTTTAATTCCCCAAAAGATCTACTAGGATGTTAACCAAACGACGTAAAAAAAAAAATCAGATAGAGTTTTTGGCATAAAAAAGTATTTTTGATCAGTAGATAAGCTGTACTAAACGTACACTAAGTCTTAAGTGAAAAAAATAATCGATATCTTAATTTTTGGAGAAAAAATGAAATAAAGGCTTTTAAATGAGTTTTTAATAAATAAATGAAGTTATGAATTTAAAGCATTTTTAAATTCTATACATTTCGACGCTGTACTGCAACTGCAAGTAAATAAAAAGTTTGCAGCAATTTATAGAGCGGTTTCTCTGTCTCTCCTTTCAAAGAGCCAAACATAATACGAGCGATTTATTGCTCATTAAAGCACTGAAGGACTTGGATCGAAAATTGAAAGCAATTCAGGATTCGTGAACCGTAGAGATGATAGAAAAAAATAAATAAAAACCAATGGACACGGGGGATTTGCATCCCAATGTTTTCTAAAAGAAAGCGATATACGTATTAGCAATAAAGCATTATTGATGATATTGTAAATCTCTAGACGGTGGATTAAACTTGCACATGTGATGTGAGCAATTAATCTGGATTCAAGACTGACACTGTGGTACCTCAAAATTGCCCTCAATTTCTAAAACCACCCATTTTATTTTTTTCTCTCTTTTTTTTTTTTTTAAAAAAAAATTATAAGCTGAATCCAGAATTCTTTATAGTTGAGCAAACCTTATATAAAATTGTCCACTGTTGGTTTCACATACGCAATATTTAAATAAGCTTCACAAATAAAGACGATTGCAATGCAATAGCAGTTTTTTCAGGAGTTTATATCAAAAACAATGAAAGGCAACCCAGATAAACAAATACACGGTAGATGAGTCCTTGCATTTCTTTTTTAAAGGAAATGCGGTATAAAATAAAGAAATAACATTCAAATGAATTTTCATAAGTGACAGTGCTTACAAAGCGAGACTGAGTGTACGTTTGGTAGAGCTTATCTACTGGTCAAAAGTATTTTTTTAATGTCAAAAGCTCTACTTGATTTTTTTTTCGTCGTTTGGTTGACATCTTAGTAGATCTTTTGGGGAATTAAAAAAGCTAAAAAAGGTCTATTTGGAGAAGCTCAAATTTTAAGCTTCTCCAAGTAGATCTTTTTGAGCTTTTTTTAAAATATTAAAATGTCTAATATATCCCTATTTTATTTTGTTAATTTCTTTAAACCCTTATAACTCTATTACACTTTCATTATAAATATAAACACATAGCCTCCACTTTCATTCACTTTTTATTTCATCAAAACTTTTGAGAACTCTTCTCTAATCAATAAGTTTTCTATATTTTGTGTTTTTTTTTTTTCAATTGGTTTTAGTTGATATTGCAATTTTTTTATCTTATTGTCATAAATATTATATATCATATTTGTAATATATATATATATTGCAATTAGTTTTGTTATTGGTTTATTGAGATACATATATATACACTGCAATTTGTAATTGATTTTGTTATTATTGTTCATTGACATATATATATTGCAATTGATTTTAATTAGTTTTATTATTATGGTTCATTGATATATATATTGCAATTGGTATGTAAATATACTGTAATTGATTATATACACTGCAATTGCTGTATATATATTGCAGTATATATATATACTGCACTACAATATATATATATACACTACAATTGCAGTATATATATCAATGAATAATTTGAAAAGTCACATCATATTTCATTGATGAAATGTTAATGAAAATCTACTTAGATCAAACAAAATTGAAGATATAAAACCTTATTAACAAATCTAAATAAACACTTCTCTTTTGAAAATAAAAAATAGAGAAACAAAATAATTTTACATTTATTTTATTGAAAATCTATGTTTTGAAAATATATTTACATCAAATAATTATTAGTTGTTTGATTGATTAATTTTTTATGATTAAGGTTGAAGCAATTACATTTCTAGAATGAATATATTACTCCTCTCTTTTATACCCTTTTTGGTAAATTAATAATCTAAAAGTACTTTAAAAATAATTTAACCAAACACTCTACAATTTAAAAGAGCTTTTTTAATTGACAACCAAACAATCAATAAATTTTTTCTAAAAGATCTATTTCCAAAAGATCTATTTTCAAAAGATCTACTTTTAAAAGATCTATTTAGAGAAGCTGTACCAAACGAAGCATGAAACTAGAAAGGAATCAATTTCCATTAAAAAATGAATAAGGCTGAGGAACTTCATTTATTGTGGGGCGGGGAGGATTAATGTCCTTTTAAATAAAAACTTCAAGTCAACTCTTTTTAAATAAACACATTTATAACGAATCATGAATTAATTTTTTTTTCCCTATCAGTAAACAAGTCTTAGAGATAAATTCGCATCATAGAGGGTAGGCGATTCAAACAAAAGAGAGATATACTACTATATATGATTTTTATAGTTGGTAATTACAATTATATTCTAATTCAAGAATAGATAGAGATCAAAGGTTTGAGGAAAAGAAAAAAACTAAGTGAAAAAGATTGTCCTAACAATGTCAGATTGACCATGCTTAAATAATATAATAGATAAGTAGTCTAAATGATTTAATGTTTGACAACTAAGATACGATATATCAATCCAACAATCTTACTTTATAAATATTGTATAGCAGGAGATAAACAGAAGACCTCAGTGACAGAGTATATTCTAGTGAGAAGATGAGTAAGGGTACTTATGGAAAATGGGGCTTTTTTTTTTTACCTGAAACTGAAAATGGGCCATGTTTAGTCCAATTCTTGGTTGCGAATAGCACCAGCCCCAATCCATCCTGTGCACGACAAACGCTGGGCCCAACATCTGCTCTCAACTATCAGCTTGGGTTTGGACTCTGGCCCGTAACATGCTCTCAATACATGCAAAGACGAAGAGCAAGAATCACATCTCAAAAAACATGCACCGTTAATTTATAATGGAGCGAGTGTCAAATAGTATGTCTTGAATTGCTTAATTATATTTTTCGAGTAAAAATAAAGAAGTAGAATTTGTAAAGAGATAAGTGAAGAAATCGCATCATCATTTTCTCCACATATGTGCCAAGTACCATTATCAAGTGGCAACCCATTTTTAGACACATCAACTGGGTAGCCGTGCTTTTTCCTGCACCATGATCACGCTCATTGCATCAACGGATAACATCTCACATCCACAATTTCTTTGCAACTTTTTATTGCATTCTTGTCTATTCAGCCATTATTACCATCATCTACAATTTCTTTGATTTGTTCAGCCAATGAAGTGGCATTCCAATTGGCAATCCATACATGTATATCAAATTAGTTAGATATTCTTAAGGAAAAACTTCATAAATTTCATTAAGCTCATAAGAATCACTTAATTAAAAACTTGGTTTAAGATCCACTTCAAAATTTTAAAATTCTCATGTATGTATTTCAAGAATAGTGTTAACCCGGCTTAAATCAACACCTAAAAGATTAAAAGAAGAGTCATAAACAACTCGTGAATAAATAAATTAATTTATTTTTTCATTTTTTTTTTTCATATTCTTTCATTAAGTGGTATGTCTTTCACACTTATGCCCTAGTGATTATACATTCCAGTTATCTCCCTCACCTCCAATTCATATTTATTCCTTTAACACACCATTTCATGGTTTCTATGTTTTATAATAATTAAGTATGTTCCTCATTTTTAAATGTTTAGCATATATGTCTAAAGTATGAAACATACTAGCATCATTTAATTTTTATAAAATTTATAAAAACATATCAAGTACAGGAGAATGTCTCTCAACTTTTTATTTTTTATTTTTTTTTATTTTAAATAAATAAACAAACAAAAGGACCTTTATTATTATCTAAATATTTTTAAAAAATGGAATAAAATTCATCCAAATATTAAAATGTTGATAACTAAAATTGCTTAGACTATTTATTACAGTAAAGATTCATTGTGTGATTTTTCTGTTGAGTCAAATGTTGCAGGGGAAGACAAACATTCTTAGGAAGAATCAAATAAGGTTTTGACTTCGATTGCCATTGAAAGAATTCCATGAATAGAACAACTATTTATTTCTAAATTTGATGTGTTGCTGCTGTTGTTGTTGATGCTTTTTTTTCCTGTGCATGTATATGGAAAGGAACTTCTTTCTTATCATGTCCAAACTTGCTTGGTTTGATACCGTGTCTTTTTATCAGAGAGAACTATTCCATTCTCTAGAGTGCTTTTCACTTTTGTTTATGGGCTCTCCACCATGCCTAAAGAAAATTTTATTTTCCTACATGAATCTTATTCTTTCTTCAGGAGGACCCCGCAAACCACTCATAAAATCATAATGCTGATCAGACACGCACGTGTATGTATGAATCAACAAGAATGTCTGGAATGTTGTTGTTGGAAATGATGCTGTTGCATTCTGATCTACCTTTTGTTAACAGGGTAGATTGATTTTTAATCTTTTTGAAGAAAATCATTCATGATAAAATAGAAAAACCCTTATTTTCTTATGGAAAAATAGTTAAGATTAATGACTTAGTTTGATTTTATATAAAGTGTATACGTGTATATAAAAACATAAGTTATTGAACACGTCTAATTGTTAATTTTTTAATTAAATTTACAAGAAGTAAAACAAATTTTAGTTTATTGGATGAATTTGATGATCATAAATTTCACATATGAATATTGATATATAGACATCTAGACTACATATTAGAGAAATGGAAGATTAGGATGTCTCACTCATAGAAGTCTTTTATAAAAATAAATAAGTAAATAAAGAAAGAAAGAGAGTAGCAAATTGAAAGTGGAGGGTTCAATTGCTCACTATCAACGGTGAAAGAAGGTTGCACTCTTTCTATCTTCACCCATTAATTCCAAAAGAACAATCAAACTCTAATGGAAAAGAAAAGATGAAACAGAGAAAAGAGGAAAAAAAAAGGCTTGTGCTTTCTTTTGTATCCCTAACTTATGTATAGAGACAAAGATGCTCATCAATCAATTAGGCCATTATTTTTTTAAAGGGAGTAGCTAGCTGCCTAGCTAGGCTTGGGTGATGGAAGTGGGCCTTTTACCATTGGAATCATGACTTAATTATTAAAATCAGAATCAGGAACCCACTTGATAGCAAAAAAGAAGCCTCTTGCAAATCAGTGTCTTGTTATTTTTTATTATTTGCCTTTTCTGAATTGGAGCCTCTTTTTTTGGGATCACTCTCTTGAAATAAGGAGGCTAGATAGAGAGGGAAAAAACAAAGCTCTTCCAAAAGCTAGAAAATGATTTCATTTTGTGGATCTTTGATATAAACGGAGATGCTGTGCGTTACCATAAAGCAGTTATATTTGATCACAATTCCCAAATCCTTACAAGAGCAAAACAACAAAACAGAAAAGAAAAAAAAAAGAAAGAAAAGGGTCAGAGATAGAATCTACAAGCCAATTAGTAATTTCTAATTAAAAAAAAAGGAGAGCAACTGCTCTTTATGACAAGCCTCTCTTTGGTTTTATACGCAATAACTGTTCTATAGATTGTATGTATTACTTTACCTATAACCCAACTAAACTCCTGAAGTGATCATAATTCTGAGGGGTTCTTTGTCTTATTAGCATTTGTTGATTCTTTGGTCTTATTTGAAAACTTGCAAGAATCAAATCTACAAGGATCTGCTCCAGCGAGCATCCGCACCACCTCGTTCATGGTTGGGCGAAGGGCTGGTGTCTTGCAGGTACAGCGGACGGCGATACGTAGAACCTGAATCATCTCATCCCTGAATGACCCCGATATTTTTTTGTCCAAAACCTCAATAATTCCTTCCTTGGAATCAACTTTCGTTGACACCCAGTATATGATATTCTTATTATCTCCAAATTCTGTCTCTACTGGTTTTCTTCCCGTTATTAGCTCCATTAAAACTACTCCGAAACTGTACACATCACACCTGGTTGTTGCTTTGGACGAATATGCATATTCTGAGACAAGCACCAACCAAATTCAATGATTATTGACAATAGGTAAACTATTAAAATATCAAATTAATTTTTTTTCTTTTTGACTTTGGGGATGGGGAATTCGAACTTGCAATCTCTACTTTATTAAGAAAATATGAGATTATCAATCAGGTTATACCCATGACTATATCAAACTATTTACTTGAATGGTAATATGGATCGTGAAGTGATGCATAACAATAATATATGATGGCCATAATACTGATCATGAAGTGATGCATCACAATGACATATGATGACCATAATTGTTTAGATTTAATTGTAATATTAGACTTAACCAAAGCTGGATGAGAAAAATTACCTGGGGCTAAATAACCGTAGGTTCCTGCAATCACAGTAGTGGTAGAATCTTTGCCTCCTCTAGCTTGCAAGACTTTGGCTATGCCAAAATCGGCAACCTTTGGCTGATAATTGACATCAAGCAAGATATTGGTTGACTTGATATCTCTGTGAATTATAGGTGGCAATAGACCATGATGTAGGTATGCCAAACCCTGAGCCACACCAAATGCAATTTTGTGTCGAGTTGGCCAGTCAAGCACGATCCAACCTTTGTGGAGAGCGTCCCACAGGTTTCCGTTTGGCATGTACTCGTAGACCAACAAACTGATATCCAAACTTGAGAAGTAGCAGTAGAGTTTGACTATGTTCTTGTGCCTAATGCTTCCTAGAGTCTCGACCTCAGTTTTCAAACCCTTGTCCAAAAGCAACTGATCCTGGTCTGAAGCAGAATCTTTTGTTCTTTGACTCCACAACTTCTTGACTGCAACCATCTCTCCGTTGCTCAATTTAATCTTGTACACAGTCCCGGATCCTCCTTGGCCCACTTTGTTCTCTTCGGTTATGGCTTCCAGGATCTCACGTTGGTCGAAACTTATTCGATGGAAGCTCTTCACATCATATGAAAAGAATGATGACGACAGGGTCTCATCATGTTCCATCAGTGCTCTATGTTTGCTGAGTCTACGTTTCAGGAACAGGAGGAGTCCGAAGAGAATAATCACTGCTGATATCACTATTGCCCATATGGAATTTAGCCTCTTTCGGTTGTTTGTTTTGGAACATAAAGGGAAATTCTGAGATGAATTGACATTGACTGAAACACAGAGACCTGGGTTGCCTGAAAAGCTTTCAACCAACCCTCCTTTGATCAAAGAGAGAGGAATTGGACCCGAAAGCTTGTTGTTTGAAAAATTGATAGAGTTCGGTAACAGTTCACAGAGACTCTCAGGGATATTTCCTGTCAGGAGGTTGTTGGAGAGGTCAAGGACATTGAGAGATTTTAGTGAAGACAGTGACTTGGGAATGGAAGAATTGAGCTTGTTGCTCTGGAGAATGAGTAAATTGAGTTTCTTCAGGTTTCCGATTTCGGAAGGTATTGGACCAGACAGGATATTATCACTCAGATCAATTTTCACCAAATTGATGGCACTAGAAATCTCAGGAGGTATAACACCTGAAATTCTGTTGCCCTGCAGGAACAATTCTGACAGGTTTCTAGCATTTCCAATAGTATTTGCAATTGGACAGCTAAAATTATTGTAACCCAAATCAATGATTGAAACATGTGGAAGACCAAGAATACCTTCAGGAATTGTGCCCTCCAAACGGTTATTACTAACTCGAAACCGTACAAGAGTCCGACAATTTGCTAAGCTAGCAGGTAACTCTCCAGAAAACATGTTTTCCAGGACAAGAAAGTATTTCAATTTACCTCCATTGCAAACCTGTGTGGGAAGTGGACCTGACAGGCGGTTCTCCGACAGGTCAAGAACCTCCATGGGTGATGATTGCCCCAGGTTCTGAGGAACCTGTCCTGTCAGATAATTGTCGTAGAGTGACAAGATGGTGAAGGTTTTCGAACCTGCAATCACGCTGGGGATTTCTCCTGAAAGACTGTTGTTGTACAACTGCAAGGCTCGCAGCTTAGGGAGCCTCCAAATGGATTCCGGAATCTTTCCTGTCAAGTGATTGACGGACATGTCTATATCTCTGAGCTCTGTCAGGTTTCCAAGCTCCTCAGGAATAGTGCCAGATATGTGATAGTTGTAATATAGCTCAAGCTGTTCCAGGTTCTTCAGTAATCCCATCTCCGGTGGAATCTGACCCGTCAGCAAGTTACCACTCAATTCAAGATCAATAAGAGAGGTCATGTTTCCAATGGATTTTGGGATCTGACCGTACAAGGCACAAGTCATCAGGATCATCCTTCGTAGCTTTGTCAACCTGGAGATATTCTCCGGAAGTTGCCATAACCTCAAACTTGGAATTTCATTAAAACTAAGCACCTCCAGGTTGGTAAGATTAGTCACCGAGATGGGGAAGTCGCCTGTGAAGAGGTTGTACGACATGTCAAGTATCCGGAGAGATTTCATTGGTGAGAAATCCGGCAACGTTGCCTTCATATATATCCAACTCGCGTTGAGCTCTTCCAGGAAAGTGCAATTGACTATGCTGTCAAGGAAGTTACCATAGATATGGTTTCGAGATAGACGAAGAACACGTAACTCCGGCAGGTAAGAGCATATTTCAGAGGGAAACTTCCCAGAAAGTGACCATCCGGTTAAGTCAACCATGTCAACGTACCCTTGATCATTGCAGCCGATTCCTGAGAAATTACAGAAGGGTTTTCCTCCATGGATATCCCAATCGGACAAGGCATCTCCTTGGAGAGAGTCCTTCATCAGAGTGAAGAACTGAGACTGGTTGGCAGTCATGGCCTGAGAAGGACTAAACAGAAGAGAAAACAACACATGAAATAAGAAAATATAGAAGTGATGAAGAGCCATTATAAAAGGGAACAAAAAAACAGTCTGAGTCTGAGTCTTGATCTTGAATTTGATGAGAAAAGAGAGAAAGGGAGGCAGTTAAAAGTGGTTATTGTTGCAAGGAAGAAGGAGAGGAAAAACTCAAGTATATAAACGGGCTGAGCATAGTGAAGGGATCATTTGGTACACACAAGTAATAAAACCTTGATGATAATGATGATGATCATGAAAAAGCAAAATTCGATCGTGCAGTAGTATATTAGTGAGCGAGATACAAAGATGAGTCGCACAACTTCTTCTCATAAAGAGGCTTTATGTTTATACCCCACCAACTCTTTTGTAGAGAATATATCATCACTACTCAGTGCAACTACTTTTTCCACATACACGTATACTCTTAATTTATTTGAATAAATCTGCATCTGATCCTCATCACGACATGTTCTGTTGACTTGGACCTCCTGATGCCATCAATCTCTTTTCTTTTTGATGGCTACACTTCAAAGTTCAACCGCTTCACCATCAGCCTTCATGCAGCTACTCGTACCATAGTATATATACGTAGAATATTTGTACGACAGGAACACTTTTTGTGTCTGTTGCATGTACTTTTATAATTAAGCATATTATGACACATATTTTATTTATGGGTATGCTCCTTTTTGTTTGTAAGTTTATATGTCTATACAATATATATGTATATGTATATATAATCATGCAAAGTAGATTGAAGTTGTACATGTCTTATTTCTACCAGGACTATGTTATTTTGGGACGTTGTCTGGCTATTAAAGCTTGTATAGGGGCAGACTGGCCAATCATCTTTGTTTTCCTTCTTAAAGCAAAAACCAAACATCAATCTATCATGTGAATGCATACGAACATGTTGGCTGTTGGACAAGAAATGGTAAATTTCTAGCTGGGTTTCATTATCATTGCTTGGCTATTTTTTTTCCAATTTTTGTTCGTACTCAATTTCCTTTTCCATGATATCATGCCAATTTGATCCCAACGACTCTATATTAATTCTAGTTTGTTTAAGAAAAAGAAAAACCATAAATCTCAAACATCATAAACGTACGGACTTAATGATTTGATCAAATTTCATGAAAAGATCTCTCTTATACTTTCAAGTCCACAATTAGTGACCGTAAACAAATTCTTTTGCAAGTTGTGTAGTACGTGTCCATTATTTTAGCAAATACATGAACAAGAAGGTCCTGAACGAAATCTACCAAACACAATGTTACTTAGTAAAAGAACAGAAACGCATTGAATTAGTTGACTTTGTTTTGTTGGGTCCAATATAATGTAAGCGTTGGATGATCAACATATGTACCACGTGTGTGGAATATGATATTGAGTTTTTGGTCCGTCTTCCTCTTTGTTTTTGTTGTCGTTGATGGTGCATGAATGGCTTTGAGGATTAGAAAATTCCATACTGGGTGGAGAGGTGGATAAGTTTGGAGTTGTATATTATTTATATATTCTATTATAAAATCATGTTGGGGAATTTGCATATAAGGGCAGGAGGGGACCATATTCCAAATTAATTGTTTATGTGAAAATAAAGGTACAGGAACAGTACAGTAATGCTATTTCTGATGCATTTTTGTTATCCACATCATTTCTGAGATTTGTGATCTGTCTCAACCAGACTAGTTAATTATAAAGCTATAATTATTTCTCTCTTGTATGCCTCCAATTGAATTTCCTATGATTGAGAGAAGCGTTAGCAATTGCTGCTTGGACTGGATGAATAAGTATTAAAGATATTTTAGTTGATGATTTGTTCAGGAGAAAATTTGTTTGGAAGCATATCAATTTTTTGGTAGGCCAAGCAAGCGCAGAGGCAAATGGTATGTCCCAACTCGCCTGATTTTATGAGATTTCTTATTATTTAAATTTATCATGTGCAGGAATACCGTACATTTTTCATACAAGATACTCAATTCTCATGGGTGATAATTTGGATGTCTTCACAATAAAAATGGGTAATTTTCACACCTGACAATCACTCACATAATTATATAACAAAACTTAGGATTATTATATATTTAAAGCAGTAAAATATAGACTTCAAGTGAATTCTAACTCTACTCACATGTCGCTATGTCTAATGCTTTTTGATAAAATACATGCCCTATCTAATACACCTTCGAGTATTCTTGTATTATGAAGAGGGTGAGAATTGATGAGGCACTTGCATATAGAGAAACATTATGGTTTCCAAATACAATATCTTCAAATAGAAATTGAAACACACTGACAACTTGCATTGAGAAATTTTACTTGAAAGAGAAGAAGGTAGGCTATCTACTTGAGTCCCCTTTTTCCTTGCATTTTTTTTTTTTTTAAAAATATTCATTTGGAATTTATGCTTTTATTAAACCAGAATATTTTTGGTATGTTATGGGATGCTTGATGTTAAATTTTACAACTGGTTTTATATTTTATATCGTTAGATAAGCATTGCATAAAATTATCTTACAAGCTTTAAAATCATGCTTCTTCCTTTCAACCTTTAATAGTCTGCGTGTCTCATGTGTATGTGTACATGCACATTTAAATATCTTTCAATTCTTGTAGGTATAATAACATTTAAGATTTAAAAGACTTGCTAATATAACATCTCACAAGCAAAATATGTTATTGATTAGCAAATCGAGATATAAACATGGAATAATCACAACATGTAACTCAAAACATTCCCATTAATATTGTTAATCATCCTCTTTTGTTAAACCTAATAATAATAGGCCTCAAAAAGAGTAATGACTTTTTTTTCAAGGATCGATTCCTACAACACCAAATGCATATATGGTCCCGACTATCACTAAATATCTTATAATCAAACACTCCATATTTCAATTGAATGTACGTTATGTTCCTCTTTAGATCATGTCATATGATCGGATTATATCAAAATGTATTCATATTTTTTATTATAAAGTGGATACGAGTCTAAAGACCCTGTAGAAAAGCCCAAAGGCTTAGTTGAGCCCATGAATCAATAATGGGAATCTCTCCTGGATAGAATTAGAATCATAGAGGAAGTGGTCAATCATGAAGTGCAAAGCAAAGATGCCCACTCTTCATAAAGTATTGGGTGTTGATTTGGCAGATGTGGAATTGCCCCAAGATTATTAGCTGCTATTATTTTTTTCCAACCGACATTTTATGTTGGAGAAGCTAAAAAGCGCTTGAATCATGAGCGCAGATTAGCAAGTGCAAGTGCAAGTGCAAGCTGAAAGTAAAAAATTGATTGTGCTTTTGTGAGGAATTGACAGCCATTTTCTTCATGGGTAATTACATTGCTCTGTGTTTTTTATTGGAAAAAATTATAAAAAATCGAAGTTGTTATCAAAGTGCTAAAGATGGCCACAGAAATTTGATTAGGTTGATTTCATGCTACGGCTGGCCGCGTCCCAACGCAAAATATATTAGCATGTTGATTATTCCTCTGCACCTTTCTTTCTATAATGCATCTCTTTTAAAAGTGTGAGGGAATAAGAATGTGCTTTGGAGATCAGTCAATTTGCTTCTCAATTCTTTTGCATTTCAATTTCATTTCATAGGATAGAGTTCTGGGGTTTGTTCCTATAGTCAATATTTAATCTCAGCTCTACATAGTATTGATACTACCATATGTAAAGTAAGTATGTATACGTGTGGTAACAATTGGGAGTCACTGAATTTGTATTCTGAAAAAATGTAATTTATTAATGAGTCTATTTTTTAACTAGCATTCATTGTTGAGTGACTTCGGTAGTTTGAGTTTTTGTGTCATTTATTTTAGGTTAGTAACAAAATTATCCCTATATATAAAGTGAAACAAAAGCATTGTCCGTCAACTCAAACGAAGAAACCATAGGAAGGGAGAGAGCAAAACGTGACGGTTTGACAAACCCAAATCAACTGCAACTTTGACGAGAGGGAAAGGGGATACTTTCCACATCAAACTAAGATAGTGAGTTCCATAACAAGTTAGACGATAAGTTTGAGGATTTTGATTGATTGCAAATTGAGTTCATTAAAATTAGAGATTTAGTTTTCAAAGGATTTTAAAATGGAAAATGAGATGAATTTATATTAGATGAGTATAGGAAATGAAATTGTTTGTAAAAAATATTTGAGGAAGCCATGGATGAGGAGTTGCAGCTGGTATTTGTGTTTGAAAAGGATGAAGTTTATTTTTTGTTTGAATTGTGGTCTTGTGTAGGAACACGTGGTATTTGTTCGGGGCATATGCCTTTGTTTAGGACATGTGATCATGTGTTCAGGATAAATAATTTTTATTTAGGACAAGTAGTCTATATTTGGAACACATTCCCTTATTCAAGACATGTGGTCATGTGCTCGGGATTTATGGTCTTTAAACAAGACATTCATTAAGGGTGTAATAGGAAGTTTTAACTTTTAGTGCTATTAAAACTCAAATAATTAATATTTCAAAAAAAAAAGTTAAATAATTAATTTAGGTCCTTTCCTTTCATTTTTATTTTATCAATTAGATGATAAGATTTGTGCTGAAAATGTGTTTGTGAATTGGTGAATCATCATTTGATTCATCTAGGTATGATAAGAGTATGTTGACTCTTAAAGTTGTATGAAAAGTTTTGTATAAATGGAAACAGTTCCATTATGGTAGATAATGTGATGTGAGGATCAGTGTTGTTGTTTGTTATAAATTAATAGATTTGTTTGAGGATAAATTAGTTAATTCAAATAGACCAATGAATACTGTTGAGAGGCACATAGATGCTTTGTTGTTGCCTATCTTCTATTGAGAGAGTTGCAAGAGAGAGAGAGAGAGCGAGAGAGAGAGAAGAAAGACAATGAGTAGCAGGAAGAAAAAAGGAGAGAAATGAAGAAGAGAGAGAAGCAAGAAAGCTTAAAAAATGGAGAGAGAGAAATCAACAACGAAAACATAGAAAAGTAAAATATAAATGATCAATATAGGAAAAAAATAGAAACATAAACAAAGAAAATAGAGCTAGAAAAATAAATTGAAAATGAGAGTAAAAAGTAAAGAAAAATAGAATAAAAAAGTTTAAGAGAGAAGAGCAAAAAAGCAAAATAGAAAAAATGAAAGTTGACAAGGGAGAGACAGTGAAAACATGGTGAGGAAAGAAAAATGAAGAGGGGACAAAGAGCAGAAATAGAATAAAGAGAAAAGAAAAATAGAGATGAAACATGGAGCTCTTGAAAAATGGAGATGTTCAATTAAAGGTTAGTCAACACTTGAATGAAAGAGAGAATAAAATTTATGAGAGAATAAAGAAAAGAGATAAAAGAGAGAAGTACATAGAATTTTTTTTGAGAGAGAGAGGTACATGGAATTTGAAGGAATGAGATACAACAAAACTAAAGAAAGGGTGAGATGGAGGAAAAAAATTAAAAGGATACTTTTTATTTGGGTGCAGATATTGCCATCCACATATATGGTTTTTGCATCCCCAAATTATTAATATACTGACCCATTAATTAAATTTAAAAATTTATATATTAATATAAGCACCCATAAATATATCAATATTAACTCTATTTAAACAACATTAATTATATTCATTGAAAATAAAATTTCTATATTTATTCTTTTTTATTTCTTTTAAATATAAATTTTTAACCTTAACCCTAATTTTACACTTTATCAAGAAGAAGAAGAAGAAGAAGCCATACTTAATGGTTGAAGTCTCCAAATTTTTCACTAAGAATGTGACTTTATTTTAGATTTTAATCAATCTTTATTGTTTGGATGAATAAAAAAATAATATTTGAAAATAGTGTTTTCATTTAAAAAAATCTAAAAAGATCACTTGATATGTGTAACATTCAAAACCTTTTTTTTTTTTTTTTTTTTTTTTTTTTTGAGATTTTCTGTTAGAAGTGTTTATGGATTTTTATTTGTTTTGTTAATTTAAAATTAAAAAAAGAAAATTATTTCAAGTTTAAGAGTAAACTAACTGTTTTGCTAATATGTGTTTGTTTTTATTTATAATTTTATTTAAGGATAATTCTATTATATAAATATTTTTGAAAAAATGGGCATTTAAATCACTTTTATGGGTAGCAATAACTCTAACATTTTGATTTTAGATTTGCTTAGCGCTCATTCTTGTGTTTCATCCTATTTTTCTTTCTAGATGATCTTCATATTCATGCGGATAATTTAATATTATAAAATGGACCCCTTTTTTTTAAACTAAAATGGAGCATGTTTTAATAATGAAATCTATTGATAACTATTTTAAGATACTTAGTTTTTCCTAATGAGCTATAAAATAATATATATAATAGAACACATCCTTTTTCAAAATATTTAATAAACCCATCATTTTTAAATGGTCTTTGATTTTGTATAAAAGTAGGCAAGAATAATAATTTTCTTATTTTGATTAAAATTAAAGTAAAGTATGGTGATCGAAGTTGTGATTTTATTCATTTGCTTAAAAGTGATATTAAATATGCTGCTTTCTTTTACAAGACAAGTTATGTTCGGTGTGGATAAAATTAAAGGGCGTTATTTCAAATTTTGGTTTGAGTGAAGAATGCAAAAGTTAGTATGAACTAGGTAGTTTTATAAATCGTCATTAGTTTTTGGATATATTTGCTACTTTTCATTTTATGATTAACCAAAGCCCAAATGTACTTTTTCCTTACCAGTCAAGTAAGTCTTATTTGGACTTACATTTAAATTAGAGTTTGCTGGTATTGCTTATAGCTTGTAAAATAACTACGGTTGATTGTGCTAAAGATATAATCGACTATAAAGTTAATCAGACTACTATTTATTGAATTTTGTTGTTAAAAATGTTATAAACATAAAAACTAGTATGTTTGACAAATTTTATGTCAATAGTTGTTAGAATTTATTAATGCCTAAAGACAAAAAAATATAATAATTTAACTTTGCTTTGGCATAGAGATATTTTGATATTATTTTTCTCAAAAAAAATATTTCGATATTATTAATATTTAGATAAAATGTCTTTATGTCAAAATTAATGAGATCGTTGGATCCATTTAAAAGATTTATTAAATTCTATAAAAAAATATTTATAATTAGTTTACAGAAATAATACCTTACTTTCTCTCGATTTAAAAAAATAATAATAAGTAACACCCTATCTATTTCTTAAAATTGTTGCTAATTCTATTCAATTTATCAAACAACAATGTTACTATGCCCACATTGATACCTAAATTTGGCATTAAAATGATGTGATTTTTTTCAAAATAAGACTAACTAATTGAAATTGATGAATTAAAATTTGATCAATTAGGTTTCTTATTTTCAATGATACCATATAATTTAGGCACCAAATTTAGGCATCAATTTAAACAAAGTAGCAATACTTTTTATTGAATACTCACTATTGATTGTTTTACTAAACACCTGCTCTATATCAAATATATTAAATAATCAAATTTTAATTTTTAAAAAGCAATACAAAATAGGAATAAAGTATACTCATATTATTTTCTTCCTTTTACTTAAGTTTTATATTAAATGATAATATCTTAATTTTAAAAAGTTGAAAAAATTATGACTTATCACTTAATTGAAACATTCATATTCAATTAATTAACATAAACATCTTAAAAAACAAAAATTGTAAAATGAAGGTATCATCGCCTATATATGTGTGTGTGTGTATATATATATATATATATATAATGCTTTTATAATCAAGATATTTTAATGTTAAAAAGTAAGGATTAACCAATCAAATTCATCAATTGCATTTTCTTTCATAAAATAAATTTTCTCACTTATTTAATTTAAATAAAATAGGTGAATTTGATTGGTTGATCTTTATTTTTTAAAGTTAGGATATCTTGATTATAAAAGCCTTCATATATATATATATGGGAAAATCCTAAAAAACCATTTGACTTTTGATAGATTATCCATTTTCCTCTATATGATTTCGTTTTTATCTAAAATCCTCGCTACCATCAATTTTTTAACAAAAATGTTAGAAAAATTTAAAATGTCAAATTTACATTTAGTTTAAATATTATTAAAATAAAAAGAGATAATCCTAAAAAAATCCCTGGAATTTTGACATATTATCAATTTTTTCCCATGTAGTTTCGTTTTTATCTAAGATACCGTTTAACTTTAAAATAAACACCTCAAATATCCCCCGGAGGCGTATAAAAGGGCGATAATACGCTAACGATAACAAATTCCATTAGGTGGGTATAGTTGACTATTTAACTTTAGAGACAAAAAGGAAAATACGATGAAAAATTAATTAAAATAATATTAATTAAAAATCCAAAGTCAAAATAAATAATATTAAATATAAAAAATAACATAATTTCATTCAAAGGAGATTGATGATGGTGGTTTAATTTGAAGATGATGGTTTTAGATCTTCAATTTGTGGGAGATTGATGGCGATCGATGATAATTTGCTTGAACATCTCATGGTTGAGATAAAGGAGATGATTGATGAAACCCATAATCCATTGCTCTATTTTAGTCATGATTGCAGTTTGAACATGTCAAGATAAAGGAGATGGAAGTGGAGAGATTTAGATGGATGAGATAAAAGCTGATAGAAGAGATGAAGTGAAGAGACTGTGATGGATTGTTCATCTCTGGTTTAGAGTTTTTTGTGTTCATTCTCTGTATTCTTCCAAATCAAACAAAACATTTTTTTTTAAATTTTTTAAAATTAATTTGTTTTATTTTTTTAAATTATATTTTTAAATTATTTATTTTATTATTTTATTATTTATATTTAATATTATTTATTTTAATTAATTTATTTTTTGATTTTAATATTATTTAAACTAAGGCCAAATTTGATATTTTAATTTTTCTAACGTTTTTGTTAAAAAATTGATGATATGGAGGATTTTAGATAAAAACGAAATGACACGAAGGAAAATAGATAATTTGTCAAAAGTTAGTTTTTTAGGATTTTTCCATTAATTTTTCATTGCATTTCTTTTTTTTGCTCCTAGAGGCAAATGATCAATCATATTCATCTAATGAAATCTGTTACTATCATGTATATTATCATCCTTTCATACACTTTCAAGGGTGCTTTGGGTGTTTATTTTAAAGTTAAACGGTATTTTAGATAAAAATTAAACTATAAAAGAAAAATGAATAATATGTCAAAAGTGAGGGGTTTTTTGAGATTATCCCTATCCATAATGCTTTTATAATCAGCATATCATAATTTTAAAAATTTAGGATAAACCAATGAAATTCATCAATTGTATTCTCTCTTCTAAAATAAATTATCTTTCTTATTTAATTCAAATACAATGAATAAATTTGATTGATTCGTCTTAATTTTAAATGTTGGGAGGCACTGATTATAAAAACATTATATACATATGAGATTTTTATAATCAAGATGTCCTAACTTTAAAAAGTAAAGATCAACTAATTAAATTCATCAATTTTATTTAAATTAAATAAGAGAGAATTTGTTTTATGAGAAAGAATGTAATGGATAAATTTGATTAGTTGATCTTTATTTTTTAAAGTTAAGGTATTCTGAGTATAAAAACCCCTTTTCTATATATATATATGATCTCACCGTTTTTAGGTGACATGAATCGAAAATCGCATAACAAAACATCTTTCCAATTTGAATCTCAACGGGTAATGTTTTCATTTCGACCCAATAACTCAAAAAGAAAGGAAACGTTGGGTTCTAAATTTTAAGTCCAACACACATTGTCGAGGGCAAATATGCATATCATGGTAGGCCTGCCGACGGTCGTGGAGGCCGTTCCATGAAGGTAAAAAAGGGGCTCCCCAATGAGCCCTTCCGAGAGCCCAACAAGTCAAACTTTCACGAATTGGAGATAGGGGAGCCCACTAAACCCAATAATCAAATGGACTACATTAAATGCGATCTATCCCAGCTGTACGTCTCTGTCACGTAAGTCAACGTCTATACTGACGGACTAAGCTTGGTATTAGGTTGTCAATTGTCACCCACGTGCTTCACGGGAGTCAACTTTAGTTACGACCCTTCGCTGGGAGTGGGAGTTAAACCAACCCATGCTACAGCCCACAACTCAATATCACATATTTTCGAACACAAACGGCTCTCCCCTTCACTCTGTCTAGTGTTTATAGATTGATTTCAAATTTGGGGGGTTTCTACCGTCTAACAAGAACTACTCAACTGAAACCTGTAAAATTAACTTCAACTTGAACGAATTTCAGTTGGGTATGTGTCTAAATAGAAGTTGTCATAAGCAGAAAACACGTCCTGTCATGGGTGCTGACCTAAATTGTAGTTGTATAGATTTGGAGTGTACGCAACTCGTGTGTGTGAATCTGCATTCATATTATTATTTGGAGTTATTATATGTTACACTACCCCCTCTTACTCTGATTGTGATCAATTTCAGATCACTAACATCTAATAATTGAATCAGTTGTAACTAACATGAGAGTTTTTTTATGTTACATTGATTACTGATTTCTTTTTTTCTTTTTTTTTTCCCTTAAAAGATGACTTGTCAATTGTTGTTCGGAGGACAATTTGTCTACAATTGGTAGTGGACTAGTGGTGCATGTAGGTCTTCTAATAATATTAAAAAAAAAAAAATTAATAAGTCAGGTTGAATGCTGGTCCATTCCTTTTTTTCTCTATCATGAAGTGATGATCCGGATTTGATCTTCATGAACTATTGAACTACTTAAGATCAACGGTGGTAATCTTATTGTGACTGCTCTTGATGGCTCAAAAGTCACAATCATCTGAGGATTGGATCAAACGCGACTAATTACTAAATTATATAAGCCTGCCCCGTGACAAAATTCATTGAATCTCAAAGCATTACGACTTCTTCAGCATAATTGGATTGGTCATCATTCAACTTTGATGCTCCTGACGTCATATTGTAGACCATTAATTAATGTTACAAATTAAACAATGATTCAATCTGGTAGCTTCAAAATATAATGAAAAGAAAAACCAAGTTACACTATCATTAACCTTGGTTTATTATTTTTCCATTTCTTTGTGCTTCCTTTCACAGGTTACAAACACAAAAGACCAGAGACTTAAGCTATTATTATACAAACTGATGCGGGTCTAATATGTTACATAAGACAACATGGTACAACAACCAGAATGATCCAAAACTCTCTAACTCGACAGCCTAAATCAACAAAATTAAGCATCCGAATTGATTTTCTCCTGTCCTTTTTTGGCTTCCGTTCTCTTAGAAGAATCATTTTTGCTGATGACAATTCCTACTAATTTGCACGGCTCAGCTTCCTCTAGCATTTGAACCACACTCCTCATGGTGGGTCTCAACGCTGGCTGCTGTGACGTGCAGAGAATTGCAATTCTCAATACTTTGACAGCATCTTCCTTGAAAACTTCTGGGATTCTTGAGTCCACAATGCTTAAAACGCTCTCTCTAGTAGTGATCTTGTTGCTAATCCAGTTCACTATGTCCTTGTTCTCTCCAAACTCTGGCTCTATGGGCCTTTTTCCTGTGACGAGCTCCATTAATACAACTCCAAAACTATACACATCGCTTTTTTCAGTGACATTGTATGTGTATCCATACTCTGCAAGATTAACAATATTGAATTAAAAACAGCAATATTTAGACATACTGAAATAAAAATGAAGTTAAAAATTTTCTTAGGAACCAAATAACGGAAATTTGCATACCAGGAGCAATGTAACCAAGGGTTCCAGGAATGACATGGGTGGTCTCCTTGTCACCATTATTGGCTTGAACAATCTTGGCAAGGCCGAAATCAGCAATTCTAGGCTTGAAGAACTCGTCCAACAATATGTTACTAGACTTGACATCACGGTGAATAATTGGTCTCTCATAGCCATGGTGCAGATACTCCAATCCTTTAGATGCTCCTACCGCGATTTCATACCTGTTCTCCCAATCAAGCTCCACCTTATTGGAGGAATGTAGCCGATCCCACAAGCTCCCATTAGGCAGATACTCGTACACTAACAAGCTTGAGTCCTCACTAGTGATACTACAATACAACTTCACCACATTTACATGTCTTATGGAGCTCAATGTCTGCACCTCAGCATCAAATTCCTTAGACTTTCCGGCACGTTTCCCCAGAATGGGAGTAGTACTTCTGATCTTTTTCCGGCCAGTAATGCCCGTATTCCAAATGTGTTTCACTGCAAGCTCTTTACCGTTAGAGAGTGCAACTCTGTACACATTTCCTGACCCACCTTTTCCTATCAGATTCTCTTGCTTTATGGAATCGAGAATCTCGTCCTCAGAGAACATCAACTCACGAAAAGACTTGACATCCCAAGATTCTTCCTTCAATGAACGGTCATGATCTTTTTCTCTCTTCTTTAAGTAGAAGCAAACTGGAAGCGAGACGAGCAAAATCATTGAACCTAAAGCAAAGCAAAGAATGAGTGTGAAAACATCTTTTGATATCCTGGAATCCCGGGAGCATCTCTTGAAGGAGCTAATGGTCTGACTGCAGAGCCCAGGATTTCCAGCGAAGCTACCATTGTATGCTTCAATGGAGAGAGATTCAGGTATCTGCCCAGTTAATCTATTATTAGAAAGATCAAGAATAACTAGTTTCAAGGCTGCCAAACTCTTTGGAATCTCATTAGAAAGTCTATTATCTGACAAATTCAAAGAGTTAAGAGTCGGTAGAGATCCAAAAGTTGATGGAATTGGACCAGAAAGTGAATTTCCAGCCATGTTTAGGTCACTGAGAGACCGGCTTGACCCTAAAGAGGCTGGTATTGATCCAGAGAACATATTGTTCTGCAACTTAAGACTGCTCAAACGTTTCAGGTCCCCTATTGACGCCGGAATTTTACCCGAAAACTGATTGTCCTTCAACTCAATGAGTTCAAAAGATGTAGCCTTGGAGATCTCTTCCGGGAACTCACCAGATAACCGATTGTTTGCAGCAAATAACTGCGCCAGTTCTTTCGCATTTTGGATATCTTTAGTGATAGGCCCTTGGAATTGATTCAATGCGATGTCTATTATTTTCACCTTGGGCAGCCCCCATACTCCAGCTGGAACAGCTCCGGTTAAGGAATTGTTGCTGACTCTGAACCGCTCTAACGTCAAGCAATTCGCATAGCTTGCAGGAATTTCACCAGTGAATTTGTTTTGTAACATGAGAAGCTCTCTCATGGTGCCTCTCTTGCACATGTCAGGTGGGATTGGACCCGTCAGGGAATTCTCTGAAACATCAATGAAATCGAACTTAGCCCAAGAACCAAGTTCAGGAGGCAGAGTACCAGTCAACTTGTTAGTGTACAAAGAAAGATTCTCAAGTTTTAGAAATTTCCCCAACTCAGCCGGTACTTGACCAGAAAACTGGTTATCAAACAGCTGCAGACTCACAAGATTGCTCAAGAACCCCACCTCAGACAAATCGCCTTCAAGATTGTTCGCTGAGGCATCAAAATTTTCTAGATTTGTCAGGTTTCGCAATCCAACTGGAAGTTTTCCTGACAACTGATTATCGTAAAGCTCCAGCTGCCACAGTTTTGTAAGTTTCCCAATTTCGGATGGTATTTCACCGACTAAATTGTTATCTGAGAGCTCCAGGTTGATGAGATCTGTTAGATTTCCAATTCCAGGTGGTATCCGACCTCCCAGGGAGCAGTTTGATAGATATAGCCAACTCAACTTGGTGAGCTTGACAACCGAGTCCGGAAACAGAGTTGGATCGAAAGGATTGTCGCCGAGACTCAGTGAAACAAGGCTGGTCAAATTGTCCAGAGATTTCCACGGAAAAACATCAGAAACCCCGCTGTTGTTCAAGTACAGGTACCGCAATTCTCTGAGAGACGATATGCTGGGAAACGAGCCGGTGAAAAAATTGTTGCCCAAGTCCAGGTACTGTAATTTGACACAGTTGTTCAAGTCTGGCAAGACTAGACCGTAGAGAGAATTGAACCCGAATGAGAGCTTGTCCAAGGACTCAAGCTGGCAAATAGAGTCAAGAGGTAGAGTTCCTGTCAACTTCTGATGAGAAAGCTCGATTTCTTTGACAGAACCATTCGGGTTACAGGTGATTCCTGTGAAATTGCATAGGTTGTTGCTTGAAACCCATGAAGAGAAAACATGTGGGTTTGATTCTTGCAGGAAGGTTTTGATTTTGAACAAAATTTGGAGCTCGTCGGATTTGATGCAGGAGGAGATGGAGAGGAGTAAGAGGAAGAGGAGGACGAGAGAAGAATTGGTGGTTGACATCGGTGGCGGTGGACGGAGAAGATAGGATTAAAATGGATATATTACAAACAAAATAGAGCCATTTTAACCGAGTTGGTGGAGGCTCAAAAACAGTGCAACTATGTCAACCGACCAACCAAAAAAAAAAAAAAAAAAACTAGAGCAATTATTATGTGAAGGGGGGTTACGGAAGCTTCTAATATTCAATATTCGTTAATACGTGACATTAAAATGGTAATATTAACGAAGTACATTGTATTTTTATTATTTTTTTTGTTTCATTTTAAGAAATATAATAGTTTAGAGGTGGTTGGAGTTTGATGGATTTTTTGTAATAATAGATTTTGGTAGACTTCACATATTCAATAGATTTCATATTTATTGTGTTAAAATATCATAAGAAATGCAATGAAATATTGAGGAGAATTGTAAGATTCGTTTTATTTTTTTCATAAAAAATATTTTAAAATTATTTAAATTCATTTAAATGAAATCTATGAAGTCAATAACTTATTGAATACACTCTTGATGTGTACTCTTGATGTGTTTACTTGATGGATTAGAGAATGAGAATGATTGATAGTGGTTACTTACTCTAAGATCAATTCGTAATGAAATGAAATTGTGAATCTCATATGGATTTAGGGTTGTGGAATGAAAATCTCATTCCCCTTACCCTACTTAGGAATCTTATTTCTATTCTTTTTTGCAAGCTAAAAAATCTTTTATACTCTTCTTTTAAAAAATGTATATATATAGATACACAATATATATTAAATCAGAACTTTTTATATTAAAAAAATACTTACAATAATATTGTTAAATGCTTACAATAATATTATTAATTTTTTTTAATAATATTATTGCAAGTATAATTTTAGATAACTTTATATATATATAAATATATATATCAAACAACATGATATATAATATGTTCTTTTAAAAAAAAAAAATACACGATATGCTTACAATAATATTATTAAGAATTTTTTTTTTAGTCTATTATGATGAGTTATATGACAAAAAGATAACACTACATTTTAAATAGAATTTTGCATATTTTAATTAATCCATAATTTTAATTAAGAGTATTTTTATAATTTGTAATTAATCAATTCTGATTCTTAAGCAATAGAAATAGCTCAATGGGAATACCGCTAATTCTAATTCTGATTTCTGTAGTTGAAGTAAACAACTTATTCTGATTTCGATATATCATTCCGATTCTTGTAATTGAAGTAAACGTATTATTAAATGTTATTAGATTTCTATACAAATTTTAATTGAATACATTTAAATTTAAATAGATTTTATATAAATTTTGATTAAATACACCTATATTTTAATGAAATCTATTCAAATCTCAATTGAATGTAGGGATAATCCCAATTTTTCCCCTGTAGTTTGACAAAATAACTAAAATCCCACCTTGCATTCATTTTTTTCAAGTGATTTTTTAAAGTAAGAGGGGATTTTAACTATTTTGTCAAACTACAGAAGGGAAATTGGAATTATCCCTTGAATATACCTAAGCTTTTAAAATGTTATAGCTTGAATATATCCTCTATTGTATTGGGCCCAAATTTTTATCTTGTGTGGTAATCCCATTTAAACCCTCATTGACTGCGATTTTTTTTAATGATTTGTATGATATTTATAAATAAATGACTCATAAATTTAGGATAACTTTTTTTCTTAAGTAAAATTTAGGATAACTTTTAGGTAAAAAAATTTTAATTGAATAGTGTACATACTTGGAGCGCTGTGAAAATGAAAAAGGACAATCGTAGGGAAAAGCAGAAGGAGGGGAATCGATGTGGAGTTACTAAATTTAATTTCATAATGTACTAAGCAAGAATTAGATATGAAATAAATTAATTGCCTTTTTAAGTGTTTTTGAATAAATCAACTAATATGTTGTATAAATTTCATAAATAACCTTACTATCAAGCAAATTTGTCAACGAACAATGATATTTTATAGATTTAGAATTCAAATGATTTTTTTAAAAAGATTATTTTTAATTGAAAAATAGTGTTGATTAGATGAAATTAAATATTATATCTGTAGTTGAAAATTTTATTTTCAACATTATAAAGCTATCTACTCTCACACTCCTCACATGCATGGTGGGATTTGAATCTGTATTAACTATTTAATTTATGAATGATGTATTATTTCAATTTTTTAATTAAATTTACTTATTCAATTTTTAAGACACCCTTACAATTTATACTATATTGATAGGCTATTATTATTCCACTTTTAACAGGCTATACAATGACCGCCTGCGTAGCTTTATGAAGAATAGTTCATTGTTATGCAATAGACAATTGATAAAATAAAATGAAAAATGGTAACAATTGGAGTTATTTTTCTATATATGAATAGGTATTTGAGTCAATCATGAAATATTTAATTTTCATAGATACATTAACTTGTTTAATTTTAAATTTTTAAATAACAAAAACTAATTGGAACTAGAGGAAATAAAAATAAAAAAATATATAAAAAAAAAAATTGTCAAAAACAAAATTTATAACACATCCCTACCTATCTCAAGTAGTAGTGCACGTCTTGATTCGTCATAATAATAGAATTTATCAACATATATTTTACAATCATGCACTAAGAGATTTTTCTCTTTGTGCAAATAAATATCTTCCATTGTTGGAGTAGAAATTCAATATATATCAATAATTATTGATTTTCATTTTGTTTTTTAGAATTAAATTAATTATTCTATTATAAAATCAATGAAATTATTACTTGTCTTTTCTATTTGACATGAAAACAACCATTTCTTTTTTTTTTTTTTTTTTTTTTTTTTTAAAAAAAAAAAAACCATTTCCATGTTTTGTAAACATATCATTGGGCTGATTGTCATCAGGCAACTTTATTTTTCCAAATATATAATAATTGTCTTGCAACAGAATCATTCTCAGTAGCAGCATTAGAAAAGGTCATTTAACTAAAATTAGAAATCAATAAAAAAATGATAATCCACTGGGATGGACTGTTGGTGCTTGATAGTGGAATCGGACCCTTCTTATCTT
Source organism: Litchi chinensis (assembly GCA_019925255.1). Classification (NCBI taxonomy): domain Eukaryota; kingdom Viridiplantae; phylum Streptophyta; class Magnoliopsida; order Sapindales; family Sapindaceae; genus Litchi; species Litchi chinensis. The sequence continues at coordinate 8,260,811 of CM034468.1, read as the reverse complement.
CTTCTAAGTGGACTATAAAGTCTTTGACAGAATGACAAAGAAAATATGTCTTCAATAAAGTGTGATCCAAAAATAAGTCACACGAATGGTTGTTTAACTTTAGTATTTTATATCTAAACAACTCTGACTATTGAAAGTTCTATTGCCTCTACATTTTAAATGAGGATTGAAACCAAATCTACACTTGGTTGCATTTTAATCAAATGTATTAGAATCACACATCTATAAGAAGACTTAATCAATTTGGTTTTCCAAGTTAATATTGAAGTCATATTTGAGAAAATGATACTCGCTTAGAAAACATAGAACCTAACTAAATGTCAAGAGATAATATTGAAAGGAAAAAATCGACGTTATGTTTTCTGCTATATTTGATCTGACATTGCCAATAAAAATATTTTCGATTAAATAATTACAATATATGTATAGTAGTAAAATCCAATTTTCTAAGGTGGTGGCAAGTGAGAAAAGAGATAAGTGTTTGTAATTACTCATTTAATTGATTTGGATTTCCAATTATTTTGGTTGTTAAAAAGAAGCTTAAGCCTACCCTTTTAAAAAAAAAAAAAAACAAGGAAGCATAAACCGAATGAACCTACAAAAGTGGGTCGGTTCGGGTGCGGTTCTGGATAGTCCATTTAATGGCTGCACACTGGAAGTGGAAAATGGGGGAGAAATGTCCTGTGAGGAGTGGGGACGAGGAGTTGGAACACGGAAACTTGAAGCCGCCGACGTTGACTATATCTGCTTTGTGCAATCTCGGCCGTCCAATCGAAGCACGTGGATAATGTTATCAAAACAGGTGATCTAAGACGCTCCAATGAGGCGCGTGGCACCACCTCAATCACCTGTTCACTCACTCGGAGACAAAACTTGCCCCCTTCTGTGGGTTTTGGATTCGATTCGATTCAATGTATCATGTTTTTTTTTTAATAATAAAATAACAATGTCTCTTTTTTTTTTTAACGCACAGTGTATCTTGTTTTTATTTAGACAACTGACAACTAGAAAGTGTTTATTGACAGAGCTTTGAAAGTGAAAGATTTTTATACAGAAAAATGACCAATCATTTTCTGTTCTTGCGTGTATAATCCAAGACCAACCGTGTGAAAAATTGTTTTAAAAGTAAAAAAGCAACACATTTTTAGTAAAAAATGATTAGTTAACACGTGGGCTAGGAGCTGTGGGCTGTGCGCTATTCACTTGTTCAGTTGTTCTATAATTTATTTGAAATTATTGAAATTGTTAATCATTCAGAGAGGGAATGGTTACAAGCATTCATGGGGATCTATGAGTTTTAAGGCCTTTTATAAAAAGTCCAATCTTCTTTGTATGATTAGGAGAAAGGGATAATAAATTAAAGGCTCTTCTGAACTAGAAAAACCTGGTGAAAAATACAAAGGCCCTTGAAAATTTGACACAATCCATCAATGATTTTTTTTAAAAAAATTATTACTTGTTTACTATAGAGATTAAAAAAAAATTGGAAAAAATTTGGTGGACATTAGATTGGATTTTTATCATTCTAATTTATGGATGACGAATCTTTATAAATAGAGATCCAATTAGATCTTTAGCGAGGAGGAGGCTCCTCATTGCTAAATAAGCATCGTGGTAGTCGAGGAGGGGCCTCACCTCCACATCAACAAAGACCTATATGCAATGTAGATCCCTATCTTATCTTTATTACAATAGAGATAGCAACAATGAAAATCTCTATCGCTGTGACAACGATGATAGTTATGGAGATGTAGATGTTCATTGCACATTAATAGGTTGAGAATGTTATCTTCATCACACACACACACACATATAGTCAGTGCCCCATTCAATTTAAATATAATAGATGAAGTTGATTGATGATTCTAACAATTTAAAAATTATGAGCACTGACCATAGAAGATTTTTATATTTATTAAAATAGATTTTACCATGTTTATTATTATTAATTAAAATTATTTAATCAATCAATATTATTTCTTAAAATTTAATTTTCTATTTTTTGTTCATAATTAATTTCCATCGTTAATCTTAAAAGATGGATGATGAGCTCCATTTAAAAAGATTAATAATTTTTTAATTAAAATGATTTTTAATACTTGCAAGCGGATCTCCATCGATGGACAGTGAAAATCTTACCAACACATAATGTGATGTGTTTTTTATGTAAAAAGTAAAAGTAAATGGAAATTGTTATATGTATTTTTCGGACTCATTGATTGGGCTGGTAAAAGTCCAACTTAGACCCATTTAAGACCCGATAAGAAGGCCCGATAAGGTCAACTTAGTCAAAGCCCATTAGACAAGGCTCAGTATTGACTCTAAGCCCAGTAAGCTCTTCAGCTCGCTTGAAGAGATTTTCCAACTGGCATCAACAGACCCATAAACACAGCCAGGTCGCAGCTCGCCTCTTGCGCAGCTCGTCCCTCAGCGATCTCGAGCTCCAAGACCACCATAGACACGTCAGCTCGTTCAAGAGCGTAATAAGTGCAGTATCTTCCAGAAATAGGCAGTTACCAAGTTCAACCATGATTCTCTCTCTGAATATGACAATTATCCAGTCAAACCATGATTTCCTCATCAGATATGAAGATCCATTCAAATTCAAATTCAAATCAACCTTATCTCGAGATAATTATAGTAATTTCCTGATATTATCCAAATATATTAGGAAGTATAATTGACGTGTGATTCTTTTCCTTATTTTTTTCAATTATTTAGGGAATGTAATTAATTCAGGATTCTTTTTCTGAGTGGTTACAGTCAGAATTGTAACACTTCTTTCCCTATAAATAGAGACTAAAATCATTGTAAGAGGATGAGAGAATAATCAATAATATACTGTCACTCTGCAGAATTTAAGAGAAAGACAGTCGTGAACATAAGCCTATTATTGTCGAACCACATAAAAGCTTTGTGTCCTTACATTTATTCTCGGTTCTTGACTGTGTTCTTTCTTGGTATTTGTGTTTTCTCACATTGATTGCAGGTATTGGACATTGATTACTCGTCGACTGAATTCCAACGTCGATAGAAATGATTATAATATCCTTAAGTAGTTAAAGTTAACAATTAAACTTGATCAAACAGTTAGTAGAGAGGTTCGTGAGAATTAGTGAAAAGGTTGTTTTCGTGTATTAACAAACAAACCTTAAGTAGACATGTAATATTTACTTCATTATATTAAACAAACAAAACAAACGATATTTAAAGTAAACATTGTATTAATCAAACAAACAATACATAAAAGCATAATTTGACGTATGGAGTATATAAAATCGGAAGAGTAATACTAGACTTCTTAAATAATTTATTCAAATTAATGTTCAAATAATGTGACATGTGAGTTATCAAAATTTTGTAAATTATGAGATGATGTAATAATTAATAAAATATTGATAATTTATATGTTACACAATTTATGCATAAATTTTGATAAAATATTTGAAAATTCTAGTATTACTCAAATCGGAATTAAAACGATAAAATAAATTTACCAACTTGAATGTAGGTTAGTGATTATGAGGCTTGTTATTTCAAGCAATGCTCTAGAGACATAAGTCATTCCTTACCTTTGCTTGAAGGACGTCTAGTGACTATCTTCCCGTGATACAACCATCCGATTTAGATTTTCAAGAAATTTGAATCAAGCGAACTTGGATTTTTCCTATTTACTTTGATGTTTCAATGTAACGTTCAAATAAAAAATTGAATGAACCAATTATGCTTTAACTTTGATTATTTATAAACTCTAAGTCTTTAATGGAGCAAAGATCCTCCGTCATTATTTTTTTATTAATTTTTTTATAATTTAGTGACACATCAGCATAAAAAATAGCGAATGATCAATATTATTTTATTTTTTTTTATATATCACTTAAATTTAAATTATTCTTATAAAAAAATTAGTACAAACAAAAAATTAATAGAGAATCTTAACTCCTCGACTGGTCAAGACCAAGAATCATGTTTAATATAAACCAAGAGTTATGTTTGTTAATTAGCAAACATCTATTACTAACAGACACTTTTGTATAAAATATGAATAGGTACATTTCAAATTGAATTCGAAAATTCAAATTTCAAGACAAATTAAAATTTAAAATTGTTTCCTAGTTCAAAGAGTCCTAGAGCTCCTTAACATAAACTTCAATTTTTCCTTTTTTTATATTTTTTAAATAAAAAATTGTATTGATATCCATATTATTTAAAAAATATATATATACAATTTTTATTCATTTATTTATTCTTTAGGTTCATAAAAAAGTAACTAGTTATACATAAATGAATGAAAACAACTTATTCATTTATTATTACACTGACGATAAATAACAAAAACAAAAAGTGGAAAAAGCTCTTTATCCCAAGATTGGTTGATTGGACATGACCGAAGCTAAGTAACAAAAGTGATAGAAGCCCCTTATCCCAAGATTGGTTGATTGGCCATAGCGAAAGTTAAGCAACAAAAGGGGAAGAAGCTCTTTATTCATCGATAGGTACCTAAGATTGGTTGATTGGTCATCTATCTTGCCCTTTACCCAAGGTTTCTTGAGTGGTAGTGCTTGGATGGAAGGTCATCCTACCGTTTACACCACAAGACTGACTGATTGATAGATATTTGGTCATCCTGCACCAATTGTCCATATGAGAGGCTAAGTTCAAGTATATGTGATCTATTGAGCCTTATAAAAACTTCCAATAAGCCCTATTTTTAAAATATGGAATCTACTTGCCAAGCTTTTACTTAAACTTCATCAACATTTATGATTTATGGTAATAAGTTTTAAACAAATTTGATATATTTTTTCTTCAAAGAATTGAATATGGTTAAATAGCACATCCTATTACTCTTGCTTAATATGATTTGATAGTAAATAACTCGTATTCAATTTTGTGACGATTATAAATAATTTAGCTACAAGTATGAATGGTTTGCAATATATATTTGGGTGCAGATATTACCATCCAAAATTATAATTTACTCATTCAAATTTTGTTATAAGTTTATTATAAAAATAATTTAAAATAAAATTACCATTATAGACAATTTGATTAAAACAAATTAATTAAAATATTTTCCATATTTATTAATCTTTCATAACATGTTTGAACCCTAATTTAAGATTTAAATAATTGAATCAAAATACTTTTTATATTCATTGATTTATCTTAATATTTAAACCCAAATTCGAACTCTTATTATAATAGAAGTATAAGATTTTCACAATTTTTTCTTTAAAAAAGTTAAAAAATAAAAACAAATTGGAGACTAAAGTTGTAAGAACTTGCTTTCTTCTTGTTCAATTGGTTCAAAAGCATTAATCATTATAGCGAAGAACAAAAAAATAATTTAGTAAATTGATAAATATTCTAGTTCTAAAAAAATGTTTAACTTTTTCCTTTGTAGTTTAATTTAGGATTTATAGTCAGTAATATTAAAAAAAATATTTATTACACTTGCATTTACATATCAATTTTGACTAATGAGTATACTATATAAAAGTCTTGAGAACTAAGATAATAGTGAAATTGGTGATTTAAAACTTGTAGGTTGATTTTGAAAAATACGATTAATTAGAATTAAGGTTTTCTATAAAACAAAGAAAAAAAAATAGGAGAAGAGTTTAATTTTTTTTTTTTTTTTTGTTGAAGTGTAAAGAATTATTTAAATTTAAATTTGGGCGTATTAATAATTTAATTGATGGTGAATAAATAAATTTTTTACTTTTATAAAGTTGGTTTTGGTATTAGATAAGGTGTTTATACTAAAGTTGATTTTAAATTTTTTAACGATGGATATACTTACAATTTGATGTATGAACCGTATTTGTGGGTGATAATATCTGTCCCAATATATTTTCAATGTGAGTATGTTTTTCCACTTCGTCAAATATTGACATTTCGTCATGATGCATGACGATAAACAATAATAATTATAACTAGTTTTTAATATTGCATTAGTTTGGATTCATCTTATACTAAAAGCTAAAAAGAATATCAAGCAAGTAAAAAGAGTGGTTGTCTGGTTGGTGAAGTGCTATCAAATTTATACCGAACCCCCTCCCTCCACATGACAGTCAAAAGCTCTAACACAAATGAGAAAAAACAGCTTATGCGAATGGTATTAAGATACTTGAAAGCAAAGATAAGACAGAACATAAGAAACCCACAGCAAACAAAAATACCAGAGACGATTTGTGCCGCGCATGCGCTGGGCCTGAGTATCATTGAGATTCCATTAACAAAAAGATTCAAAGGAAAAGAAATGACAAAATTTATCTACTAATGAGACCTAAGGGGCGGGCCACTTGAGACTAACTAAATGCGATGTGTTGAAATTTGTATAACAAAACCTTTGAATTTGTTGCTGCATGTGCATGAATCACGCGGGAATATTACAGATTTCAATTTACATTAAAATTGAGTTTAAATTAAGATGCGGCCATATATATATATATAAAAGAACAAAAATGGAACATCAGATACGTGGATCTGATAAATTTTGGAAGTGACATTAGTGGAACTAAAGATGGGACAAAGTTAGGATGATTGGTACATTTCACACATTATTTTTTGTTTAAACTGCAGCGTGGTGTATATAATGATGGAATCAATAATAGAGAATTGGAACCAGCATTAAATCAATACAGAGTATTTGATTATTAAATATTGATTTCTTCTTTGTTTCTTTGTCTTCTTTTTTAAGAATATTCTGTCTTAATTATTTCTTTTTCATTGGTCTCCATCACCGACAACTCACGATAACTTAAGTACCTTACCGGCTGCCTTTATTAATTTTCGGACAGTTAATCCCCAACGATTGGCCGACCAGGGTTTTCACATTTGCGATCATGACTATATTCACAATTTAATTAATTAGAAGGCAGTATTAATTGTCGATTATATTTTTTAATAATAACAAAAAAACTCATTGTTTTGCTGGATATTGCAGTTCTATGAACAAACGGACCGTATGCGAGTTAACATATCTAAAGGCGGGTGTAATCCATATAAATTTGATTGGAATTTAAAATATTTTAATATTCTGAGTGTATTCAATTTAAATTTTTAAATTTAAACGTTTAAAAAATTCATAAAAATTTGAGTACATTCAATCCAAAATTATAAGGATTTTATTAAAATTTGGGAACAGACAATTCAAATATTTAAAAAGTTCAAATAAATTTAGGTGATATAAAAAAAAGTTATCAATTTTGTGGATTGGATAATAATAGACATCCAACATTTTTATCTAACTTTTCCATCCAAATTTATGTGGCATTTATTCCAATATCATATGCCTTGTTATCTCAAACTCAAATATTTAATAACATATTAGTTGGAATATAAAATTGGACGAAAAAGGTGGATAAAAGTATTGGATGTCTACCATTATCCTTATGGATATTACTTTTAAATGTTTGATGGATCTTGATGGATTCTAAAGTGAGACTTACAAATGATAAAAAAAAATACATGAAAAATCATGCTTTACTCCTACAGATTTCATACAAAATTCTTACAACACTAATATGAAAACTATGTAATCTGTAAATTTTACTAAAATCTATTATTAAAAAATAACCCATCAACTCCAAGTGCATTAATGCAGTGGCACCAATTCACCTTCCTAGCTCTCTAAAAAAATAAGGGGAATGGTTTGTGACGGGTCCTATCCCTATTCATCCATTTCCGTACAACGGCAACTTGCCGACAACCCCACAGTAGCCTTTCAGTTGATTTCTAATTCGACTAAAAGGTTCCCGTGAAGTTAAGTTGTTTTCTTTTACTGAAAACCTTTTTCAAAATTTCGTTTTCAACTGAAACGGGTGGATTTTTTTTTTTTTTTTATTATACATTTGAAAAACGGAGTTATAAAAATTTTGGCAACATGATAGCTGTTTTTCTAAAAATACTACCTTATAAATTTTTATACAAAATTTATACATTTTTAAAAACAAACATTTTCTCAAACTTCTGGACCTTAGGTCCTCACTTTCTTAATCCACAAGCAACTATAAACATGCTATCAATTCAAAACTAAAGTGAATTATATTTACAAGTCATGCATATATTCGTTTGCACATTTTTCAAACCATGGGAAAATTTATACAATTATTAATACACAAATTTTCAAAAATAGCTACAATAATTTTACATAAGCACAACAACACACACAACACGATTCGTTTAATCCTAGGTTGGAGTCCCTACTACTGATGCACTTGTCCCTGTACCTACTTTTGGAGAGATTTTATTTATAAAACATAAAATAATATGTGAGCTACACGAACTCAGTGAGTGTCATAGGTTTTTATTTTAAATTTAATTTTATAAAATGAACCTCCTTTAAGTTTTAAATCATTTTATAAACTTTTAATCGTTATAATACCAAAAATCGGTCTTTCTCGGAAAACCATATTTCAATTAAATGCATGGATAAACGATTATCATAGATACAATTCGAGCATTGTAAAACTGAATAATAAAACAATATGCTGTATGCTTTCAGTTTTCTGCTATAAAATATAAACAGTGGTGGCGATACATTTTTTCGAAAAATCTCTAAGTAAAATAATTTAACCACTGATAGTCCATACCATATGGTATTCTAGGTATGAAGCGGAATTTTGTCTTGCTCGGGCCATCCTGAAATTTTCCCTCATTCAGACCATTTATCTAATTTTACGTAGCGGAATTTACCCTCGCTACGGAGCGACATTTTTCCTCGCTTAGGTGGAAGCTAGTTAATAATATACCTCCTACATGCATAAGCGACACACAGGACTAAATTGACTAACATATTTCCTCTCGTGGGTTTTGTTCCACTGTTAGTGACAAACACCCCTGACACTGCTAATGCACGCTTAGGGTATTCAACCTCAATCGGAGATATCTATGATACCTATCAGACATACCATAGGTTCACAAGTACATTTCCAACAAACTGGTTTTCATCATAAAATATACATTTCGTACAAACTTTTTCAAGTTCTTAAAATCCGTATCTCATATAAAATTTCACAATCCATGCAAAACATTTTCATATAGAATTCATTTAATTCAAATTGATTTCCAGCATATCATGACATAAATTTTTAACATATCAGTCAAAACATTTTAAAAGACACTTACCTAGTATTAACTCACAATACCACACGCTTTAGGGTTCCTTTGATTCCATGTCACCTACATAATTTCGCATTCTACTTTTAGACAACATTACTACTAATTTAACCATACATACACACTACCATTGGCGTATTAACATACAAACAACCGTTTAACTACACGGGGATTCCGAATACCTTTTACTCAAGTCGTAACAACTCAATATATTTGTATACACTTTTCGTTTGAATTTCCTAATATTTATGCATGCAAAACATCACAATGGGACCTCCATTTTGACATCAATATATTAAATAAACCTTTGGACCATTTTACCCCTAGGTTGATTGAATATATATCACCTTTCATACCATTAATTTAATTCAATTTTTCTCATCAAAATTACATTCCAATACATGCAAAAATAATATCAAACCAAGTTAAGTTTATAAAACTCACAATCTAACATTATAGCACAGCTAGACGGTGATATACATTCTTTAATATCCAATTGAATTCTTCTCAATTCCATGCCAAATTCATCATCAAAACAGCCAACAAAGTCATCCAAAACAATCATCCATTACACTAAACCTCCCATAGCCAAATACATAGCAATCTAATCTACCATGTTTTAAATTTTCATTTCAACAATCTAACTTGATATTCTGGCATATCTTTATGCATGAAATCACTCAAACAATCAAACACAACTTGAATCATATATTTCCCTCTTTGGCCGTTTACTATACTCAAACATGCACCAACATTTCTTCAAGTTTTCCACTTGAAATTCATGAAAAATCACATCAAATTCCATAGCAAGTAAACTAATTCACAAACTAACATCAATTTGAACTTAAATCAAATGTTCACTTGCACTAGTACATTACGAAAAATTCTTGAACCTTTAGGCTTGTTTTCCCACCAAATTGAAGTCTCAAATCCTTGAATCTATACATAAAAATCTCATTAAAATCACATATAACTCATTAGACATCATCTATCCAACTTTTTACACATAAAAGTTTAGGAAAATTAAACTTTATCACTTGAAAATCACTTGATTTTGTTGGATATCACCTCTAGACTTGTTCACAACCTTTTGATGATTTGAAAACCACTTAAAATTGGCTTGAAAAGCTTGAAGAATAGCTGTTGTCCTGGTTTTCCCTTGCTGGCCGAATACTCCTATGAGTCTCCACTTCTTTCTTGCTTCTTCTAATCACTTATTCACTTTATATAGACTTTAATTGCCTTAACAAATTGTCCCTGAAGATTGAGTTTTAATTACAAGCATGTCATTGGTCTTAATTTACAATTTTACCCTCATTTTCTCTACATTCTTTTATACTTAAATTTTTTTTCACAAATAACCTTGTATATCTATCTAAGTAACTTAGTTACTCATACCATTTCAAGGAAATTTACTAGTCACTAATTGCATCATATACGTTTAATAAATCACTATGCCACTTTTCGGATTTGAAATTGTTTCCGATCTACTCGAAAATTTTATCGTAACTAGATTTCACATTCGAAAATTCTATCGGAATTCAATTACACAAGTGGATACTTTAAATCATTTCTTTATTCTATAAATAAGCGCATCTTTATACAATACATTTACAGTACAAAAATTAGGAGGATATATTATAGTTTGAACACTAACCCACTATAAAAAAAATATGGACAATTTTTTCTAGGAGCAGTATTTTGAGTCATGTGATAGAGTTTTATCTCAGTTAGGTCCCAACAATTATCTGATATAGTGTTAGGAGGTCAAAAAAAAAAAAAAAAACCATCAACTTACCATCTCTTAATATGAGTGGATGAGTATCTTACTTCACTTTAGAGGTTAAAAGTTCTAGTTTCACTCTTATTATATTAAAACACAAGATATAAAGAGTGTTTTTATTTCGGTAGAGTTGTTATTTTTTGATTATGAGAGTAGTCATCCAAGATGTGCTATCAGTGATCTATGTCGACATGTTATGACAACCTTCTAACCCATAAGGGTGTTGATGTTAAAAAATAACAAATCCATTAAACTTTAATATTTAGACTGAATTCACTTCCCATAGATTTTATGGATTTACCTATGTGAAATCTAAAGTGATCTATGTCGGCATGTTATGACAATTCCCTAACCCATAATGTGTTAATATTATTAAAAAAAAAAAATCCATCAAACTTTAACATCTAGACTGAATACACTCCTCACAGATTTTATGGAATTTATTATGTGAAATTTAAAGTGAATACGTAATGTTTGAAGTTACACTCCATAAAAATAATATTAAATTCAAGTAACATTAAATTTATAGAAGCAAGACTGATGTCCCTAATATTGTAATTTGAAGTGAAACCCAAAACAACTTCGAAAGGAAGAATGGAAACAGGCAGCACTAGTGACTAGACGGCCTTAATAAGCTGAGAGGGTTCAACATTTTTCGATAGGTTAAACAAATAAGTATCTTATTATAAAATTAAGTCAAGTCGGCATCAAGGATATCTACGCCTGACAAAAAATGTCTTCTATTTAAAATTTTGCATAAATTTCTCTATATTACAAGGACATACAAGTCTCTATATATATGCATTGAAAGGTACATTACTCTTGTAATTTTTTTAACATCGAGAACATTGAGTGAGCAGATGCTACTTCTCGCCTAAGACAAAAATCCTGAAATTGGCTAGAAAATTTAAAACAATCACATTGGATTCTAAAATCCTAACGAATCAAAAAAAGAAAGGGCAACGAAAGGTAGTACGGACAACAGATCAGAAGATCACTCTGGTAGACGATTCAGCCAATAATAATTTAACATTGTCGTTTCAAAGACAAACATGAATGCCTATGATCCACTTATAAAGGGTTTAGGTCCTATCTTTCATATCTGCATGCACATTCACCACACTAGCTCGAACATGTCACCTAGCTACCCATTCACGTCGTGACCTTTCACTCTACCGACCCGCAGATAATGAAAGACTGAAAACAACAAAAACAAAAAGAAAGACAACAACCCAAAAAAAAAAAAAAAGAAAACATTTTTCATGGCTTTTTCTCCTTTGGGTCCACTCTTTTGTGTCACATTGTTTAAAAAATGAAAAGATAACTCAAGTGCAAGATGTGTCATAACCCATCACTTTCTAATCTTATTAATCAAATCTTTCCACTCACTGACTCACTTCACAAAAGATTTTTTGACCACACCCAATTTTGAACTTTTTTGTGTGCAGAAAATAATGGAGCTTTCACTTGATCAATTTTATATCCTAATTAAACACTTGATGTGGCCTTGTGTTTGTTGGGATGTAGTTTTTGCATAAGTAAAATGTTGACGAAAGTGAAAAGATAATTATCAGTAACTTTCTTTTTGTTCATGTCCACTACTTGGAAGACCAGCAGCCTTCTCATTCCTCAGTCATCACCTAGGAACTAGCTTCACATCATTACAAAAAGGATGATTATCCATTGTGATCGTGAGACGCCACCTACTATGTTATAATTAAATGGACATGACAGATATCAAATTGTTCACTAGATTATTACTGACCACAGCCCATTATAAGAAGAAAATTTAAAAAAATTTCAGAATAACTTTTTCCTATTCATGTTCTAAATTTTTTCAGATAAACATATAGTGTGAACTCGTAACTATGAGTTGATCAGTCAACGGGTCAATCCCGGCGCTTGTTCAATTTCCACAGAAGTGGACCTACACTAGAGAACTTGATGATTGAATCAATCAACAACCGTCCCACAAATACAGTGCAAAATAATAATTGAATTAATTTACATAACAATAAAATATAAATTCCATCCTGGTATTGTAGTTATATGTTAGCAAAGGTTTCTTCAAAAAGATGTTTTAATTGTATATATTATAATGTAAGGTTGAACAGATAGAAAACTGAAAACCACCTTATATAATAGTTTTCTGAAAGAAAAAAAAAAAAAAAAGAATTTTAAATTCTTATTGCCAAGACAAAGCGCATGTGATTATTAGTCAAATACAACTTGAGAGAAAAACAAATTTTCTCAAATAAACAAGTTCTAGTTGCGGGAAGCAGACTGCTGAGATTTTTGTTTTTGTTTTTGTGATGATAGTCAACACCTAATAATACTGTTTCATAAAATTAATAAATCATATTTGATTTTATTAAAAAACTAATCAATTGATACTGTTAAATAATATAATGGAATGAATATCTGCTGCTGATATGAACATCATATCATATATAGACTATCGTGAAGTATATTACGTAATTATCATAAACTTGATAATGATAATGCTCATTGTTTCTTGCAAGGAATGCTAATTCTACGTCGACCACTAATAAACTCACTCTGCTTGGCCCAAGTCTGAAGAAGAATAATTATTTATTGGGTTTGATTATCTTATTGGTTGGATAAAGTTATATAGTAATAATAATTATTGGACATTATTTAATAATCACCTTTATAGCCAATTCAAGAGTTGTTATTAATGGGTAATTTTACCCACTAATAAGTTAGTAAAACCTTTATTTCGTTGGAAACTAGCATTACAAGAATTATCAAAATTCCCTTTTAGGCCAAAAATGTGGCCCAATGAAGCCATTACATTTTGGGCTAATTAATGCTCTCCAGCCATAACGCAATCCCACAATCAAATCTGGAAGAGTCTCGAATCATGACTTGTCCAGCACAGAGGCCCTACCTCTGAGTGTATACAATTTTCCAACCCAATTAACAAATAACAATACCGAAAGCCCATCAAGGAAGTTGGTGTGTTTAGTGCACCGGGCAACTTTAGTTCATGTTGGTCAAAGAGTGCAATAGGGCAATTTACTATTCATATCATATTCAAAAGTAGGGATATTTATAATTTGCCCGAACCTTTGGTCATAATGTAGAATAGATCCCCTTATTTTTGTAATTAACAGTTTGCCTTCCCAAATTTTAATTAAAGAAAGAATCAACTCCCTACCGTTACTGATTCCGTCCATTATCGTTAGGGGTGGAAGAGTAAAATGGTAAATGAAGCTAATAAATAAAAAATAAATATCAATTAATAAAAAATAATAACAAGCAAGAAAAAAAAATAAGTAATTTTTTATTTTTTGAAAAACTAATTAAAAAGAAATTTTATATGAAAAATTTAAAAAAATCTCTCTCTGTCTCTCTAAGGCCCTGTTTGGCATAGCTTTTGGAGGCCTTAGAAGCTCTTCTTGAGCTTAAAAGTGGCTTTAGAAAGTGTTTGGGTGGTTTTCCTAAAATGGCTTTTGAGTATGGGAAGAGCTTCCAAGTGAAGCCACAAATTGAAGCTTCCCCAAAAAGAGCTTCCAATGAAAACAAGGGAAGCCAAAATCCTTTTAATGAAATTTTTATAATTCCCATTTTACCCTTATTTTAATAAACAACAAATAGAATTTTCCCTTCATATCCCCACCTCCATATATATATATATATATATATATATATTTGTTTACTTTTCTAATTGCAAGAGAATTAATGTTTAAATATTTTTTTTTTATCTTTACCATTATAATTTTTTGTAAAATTATTGACATAATTTGTATATCCTATTATGCATAAATGTATGTGTCATTTTAATTTAATTTTTATTATTTTACATATTTTAAATACCAAAGTTTAGATAAATATAATTGAAAAATAAATTACACATATGTCTCTATAGTAAATTATTTAAAAATAACATATATATATATATATCTATATATTATGTAAGTGATAATTGAAAATATTTCATCCAAACACATTTAAAAACTCTTTTTGAAGAGTATAAAAATCATATCATACTTAGAAGAGATTTCAACAATATTTCAACCAAACAGTTTCAAAAGCTCTTCTAAATCTAAAAGATCTTCTGAAATATATAATTCAAACAACATCTGAAAAGCTCAGGCTTCTGCTTCTCTTCTTCTACTGCTAAAAGCCAAAAGTAAAAGCTATCCCAAACGGGGCCTAATTGCCATTCAAGAACACCAAGAGCACCAGCTCCTCATGAAGTTTGCTCTCTCTCTCTCTCTCTCTCTCTCTCTCTCTACCAAGAACACCATTGCCAAGGCCTAGCCACAAGTCAACCACATTCGCCGCCACCGACCATCTTATCCCACTCATTTCACCCATTTCCCTCTCTTTTCTCTTCTTTCTCATTGTCTATATTGGTCAAAGATTGGGGTAATTTACTATTCATATTATATTCAAAAGTAGGGATATTTATAATTTGCCCCACCTTTGGTCATAATCTAAAATAGGTCCCCTTATTTTTGTAATTAACAGTTTGCCTTCCCAAATTTTAATTAAATAAAGAATCAACTCCCTACCGCTACTAATTCTGCCATTACAGTTAGGGGGGGAAGAGTAAAATGGTAAATGAAGCTAATAAATAAAAAATAAATATCAATTAATAAAAAACAATAAAAAGCAAGAAAAAAATAAGTATTTTTTTTTTTATTTTTTGAAAAACTAATTAAAAAGAAATTTTATATGAAAAAATTAAAAAAAAACTCTCTCTATCTCTCTAATCGCCATCCAAGAACACCTGCTCCTCATGAAGTTTGCTCTCTCTCTCTCTCTCTCTCTCTCTCTCTCTCTCTCTCTCTCTCTCTTACCAAAAACACTATCGCCCAGGCCTAGCCATAAGTCAACTACATTCGAATCCCCAAATCGTCTTATCCTACTCATTTCACCCATTTTCCTCTCTTTTCTCTTCTTTCTCATTGTCTATGTACTCCATCGATTACAACCATGATCTCTTCTCATTGATTCCCTCTCTTATCGAATCACCATTGCTTATCGTTCTGGTCTCTTCTCTTTCCTCTATTGATTGCCATTGTGATGGCCCGTTGGAACCTTCTCTCTCTCTTTTCTTCCTCTTCTCTCATTTCTTGTATCTCTCTCTCATTCTTTCTCTCTCCATTTTCCTCGTTGGTGTCTGTGATAGGATACAGGCTTAATGGGTTTGGTTTGGTTTGATTTATTCAGGGTTAATGGTGATAAGGGTTGATTAGATTTGGATGGGTTTTGGTGATTTGTTTAGGTTTCAGTTAGAGGTTATGTTGGTGGTGTTTGTTGGTGTTAATGGATTTTGGTGATTTGTTTTAGGTTTCAATGGTGGTTTGCTTTCAATCGGTGTTAGTGGTGATGGGGGTTGATTAGATTTGGATGGGTTTTGGTGATTTGTTTAGGTTTCAGTTGAAAGTTGTGTTGGTGGTGTTGCTTGGTGTTAACGACTTTGATGGTTTCAGTTGGAGGTTATGTTGTTGGTTGGTGTTGGGTTCGGTGGTAGTGTGTGGTTGAGTTTTGGATTGAGGATGGTAGATTGATTGTCAATTAGAATGATGGATTGAGGATGGTGGATTGAAATTCTGGATTTTAGATGGGTTTTTGGTGTGTGGTGATGTTGGATGTTGATTTTTTTTTTTTTTAAATATTTTTGAACTTTAAGATGAACTAACCTAGATCTTCAATTAGATTTTTTTTTTTAAATTTCTCTTTTTTGCTATAATTTTTTTCTTTTAATTTATTATTTTTTTTAAATTCTTTGATCTCCACCATCCATCTTAAAGATCTATTGTCTTTATTTTTAAGAAAATCTTAAAAAATAAATTTTTAAATAAATATAAATATTAAATTTTATTTTTTAAATTATTTATTTATTATTATGAAATAAAATTTGATCTCCTATCATCATTTTAGAGATGGATGGTGAAGATCTTCTTTTATAATTTTGTTTTATTATTTATAATTTTATTTTAATTAAATTTAATTTGGTTTTTTAATTTTATTTTAATTAAGTTTAAATAAGGGATAAAAAAGTTGTTTATTGCTCTGTATGTATTAATATCAATTTTGTAATGGAAAAACTAACGATAGGGGAGAAAATGAGTAATTATGAAATTAAGAGGAGTAGTTTTAGATTATGATCAAAGGTTAGGGTCAAATAATAAATATCCCTACAAAAATATAAGTAGACTATAAATTGAAATACACATAACCGTCCAACATAACTTTATGTTAGAAAATAATAATTTAATTTGATAATATTCCAAATTCAAATTGATATACTGCAATTTTGTAGATAATATTTTAAATAATAATAAATGGAATCACACGTTCATATTTATTGGCATTAAAAAGTCAAACTAATATAATAAATTTAACTTCTTAATTTTTAGAAGTAACTGCACAACACCCTCCTAAGGTTTGCCAAAAAATATACGGAAATTTATTTATCTTTTTATTACATAATACTCCTACTCCGTTAGTCAAATTCCATTAAAGTTAGTCAAACTCATCTAACTTAAGGGTATTTTTGTCTTTTATTATTTTAAATTTTCTTTACAATTTAAAATTATAGAAAATAAAAAAAATTAAAATATAATGAAAAATTAAAAAAAAATCTCCACCGTTTATCACATGATGAATGGTGAAGATATGTGTTCAAAACCCAGATCTTTATTAAAGATCTAGGCGACTTCATTTTTAACTTTTATTTTTTTTCAACTTAACTTTATGTTAGAAAATAATAATTTAATCTGATAATATTCCAGATTCAAATTGATGTACTGCAATTTTGTAGATAGTATTTGTTGACGTTCGAAATCGGTTGACGTGGAGATCCAAAGGTTCATACTACGATCATAGTAATAAATGGTAATAAATACAGTTTAAGGTTGGTGAATAGTAATAAAAGGGAGTTAAATGTTGACTAAGGTAGATGAACAATAATAATAAAGCAGTTTATAATGGAACAAGGGAGGAAGAAAAATGCAAAGACAGAAATTTTTACATGGTTCAGCGAATGTGTCTACATCTACGGGTCACTCTGAATTGATTTCGGCAGAGTGACGGTAATACTTGTATTCAAGCCTCTTCTTACAATGAAAATCTCCCTCATTTATAGAGAAGAGGAGATATAATAGAGTGTTATACACGTTACAAATCATGATTATTTTCAACTAATCTGACATAAACCATACTACGTTTATTGCTACAACAATGGTTATTCTTTACATGCCCACGTCTGCATTTATTGCTTCAGGTAAAACCTTCTCTTTATTAAATGAATGACCGCCGTATTAAATACTCCTCGGAAATTGTTAAGGTGGTGTCGGCATAAAATCAGGGGATTAGGTTGATCCGGCGCTGGCTCTTCAAAGTACTGTTCGGCGTGAGCTCATCGACCTGGCTGCTTATACGAGCTGAAGAGATGTGAGGCGGACACGGATTGGAAATGTGCTAAGACAAACTTGGCATGGCGCGATCTCAGTAGCTCGCCGTAGCGAGCTGAGGGTTGGGCTCCTTGGGCTTTTTGGTACTATGCTATTTCTTTGGGCCTCCAACGACCTTTTAATTTGTATCGAGAAAACGGGCATAACACTAGTCCCTCAGATTTCAGTGCAATCTATGGATTGGGAGCTGAACGAGATACATCTGATGTCCGTTTGCGAGCTCATGAAGTGTCGCTTCGATCCTCGACCCGTTACTTTTGACACGTGGCGATCATGCAGTCATTGAAACCATAAGCACGTCTCGGACTGTGCGCATTTAATGTGCATGTTTTGTAACTGACAGTGCATGATGGCAAAAGACCGAAGCTTGCGCTAGACCGTCAGATCTGTGGTGGTTAACTTTTCGCTTGATCGAACGGCTAAGGGGTTGGGACCTGAGCCTATATAAGCCATGCGTTCTTCCACTTTCATTTTTTACTTTTGCTTCCTCAAGACGAAATTCTGTCGAAATTCTTCCTCATTCTCACGACAACCTTCTTCATACTCAACATTGTGCTCAGGCCTTTTCTCCAACAGACGAGCATTCACAGTAAGTCCCTCGAACTGATTTTTGCACTCTATTGGTTGTTTTGGATTTTTAGCATGTATTTCGCTTTCTAGCTAGCTTGTTGGTTTTCAATCTTGTTTTCGCATCTTGTGCTTCGAATGCTTTATGTGTTGCTGTGAAAGTTCCTTACCATATTTAGGGATGAGTCTGAGGCTTGTAGTCTTCACTGCCTGTTAACGAGACTATTGCTTGTGGTTAGATACTGCACATGTTGTTTGTGGCCTTTATTTTGACCGTTCGTAGACCTTTGTCATCTATTGGCGTAATTATGATGTCTGTGTCTTTGGTGGTCTGTCTTTGAACTGTTTGATAGAATTCCTGTAGCAATAGAATTATCATTATAGGTTTTTAGTGATTTTTACCTGATGGGCCTGCATTCTGGGCTCCCACCACTTTTAGCAGTAAGGCGCACGACTTGATACATAGGGAAGTAGACTTAAGAATTCTTTAACTCGCTAGGGTCAGTATGCTTTCAGCATTCTGATGCCACCATTTTTGTTCTGTAGATGTCAGGTCATTCGCGTAGCGGTCGTTAGGTCGGCAACGAGGCTTCCGCCTCCGAGGGACAAGTTGAGCAACAGGTTAGAGTCACCAGGGTGTGACCTCCCAGAGTGGTGAGGTCGCAGAGGAGCTCGAGGGGCGAGCTGAGCCCTCGACATCTCGACCACTAAGTGAAAGGAAAGCAGCTCGAACGCCTTTTTTTCAATATGCTTCTAGTTTAGACTTTCAAGCGTTAAAGGCTCTAGCTTGAGAATTTGATTTCCTTTTGGGATGCCGCGCTAATGTGGCACATATGCATGATCACGCGGCCTACCCGCCTAAGGGTTTCATTGCCATAAGCCGCGAGCATATAGAGTACGGGTTCAGGTTTCCAATTCACAGTTATCTCGTAGATCTACTAAATGATCTGAAGCTAGCCTCATTCCAACTAACCTTGAACTCTTATGCTCAAATAACCTCCTTGGCTGCTGTCTTCATTAGGCATGAGCTTGACCCTCCTAGCTCCCGCGTCCTTCGTAGTTTGTACAGCTTTAAAGGGATTTATGGTCACCAAGCGGAGCAAAGGGCCAGCTTGTATTACGTTTTAGCCCGCAATTCCCGCTTTAAACAATACTTGCCCAAGAGCAGTATTAAGTCTCACGTGGGAGATTACAAGTTCCATTGGATTTTTGTTTCTTGCATTTCTTTTCGTAACTTACAGAACTTCTCGTTTGTCTTGACCTCAGGTAGGTACGGATTTAGCTTGCAAAACCTTTTTTTTTTTTTTTTTTTTAATGAGCTTGTTTTGTTTTGCAGAAGTTTCTACCAGTAAGGTCAGATTTACTGAGGAGGAAACTGCGGCCTTGGAAATTTTTTTCGCGGTCAAAGGCGACACCGACGATCTGTTCCCTTCAGGTTCCGAGCTACGATCTTATGGTCTCGCTCCACAACTTGATTACCCACATCTGAATATATACCACGATCTCGGAATCCGTGGAAAGAACGAGGTCGCCTTAGTTTTTGATCTTCCTTCAGCTTTTGAGTCTGAGCTTCCTTCAGCTTTCGAGTCTGAGCTTCCTTCAGAATATAGCTCGAGTCCGACCACAAGCACCTTCGACGACGAAATGCACAGACTGGCTTTAGCTATACCTCCGATCAGTGCTGTGCCAAGGCCTACACAATTGGAGATCGTGATCGTATATGACTCTCCAACGGATACTGTTCAGCAGGTGCCTTCAGAGCCCGTTGATACTGTTACTTCTCAGACTGAGACAACCGTTACCCTCGAGAAACGAGCCCCTAAGCCAAAAGGGTAGAAAAAGGTAGGTCCTTCTGCGACTAAGAAAACCAAAGCTCCAGTTGGAGGGAGCTCGACTGCTTTGGAGCATGAGCCTGCGACCATGGACAAAAGGAAGGGCATAGTTGAGCCCCCAGTGCCCAAACGCTTGAAGGTTGTCGAGGTCGGAAAGCCAGGGGCGGTTGTCATTGGGAAAGGCCCAAGCACCCAGGCCTTGGGGTGATCTGAGGAGCCGAAGGGGGAGTCATCCGAGGACCCCGAGGAGCGGGCTGAGATGGTAGCGGAGATGCGATACTTTGATGATTTTATAAACTTTATACCGCGAGCCCTGACGAGCCACGCTTTGAAGCTTTAAAGAGAGGACTATGCAGGCCCGAGGTTGGCACTTTATGCAGCTCGCCACTCGGCATTGGTAAGCTCCAGACTCATATACTTTTATTTGGTATTTTTGGCTCAAGCTCTATTGTTATTTCCTTTCCAGATTAGCATGACGTTGATGAAGCTGATGAAGGAGGTCGAAGTGCAGCAGGGTGAGAGGACCGCTTTTAGGGTCGTCGAGGAGGAGCTTGAAGCTAAGAGTAGGAGACTGCAAGGTGAGGTGAACCTCCTCCAAGATGAGTATCAGAAGCTGGAGAGCAAGCTTAAAGACGCTAACGAGGCTTTGTCTAGGGAAGTAGCTCGTCGAGAGGCAACGACTTCCAAAGTCAGCAAGATTGAGGGGGAGCTGGAGAAGGTCAAGGACGAGCTAAACGCTGCAACGGCGCGAGCTGGAGCTATTGAGAAGAAGGCTGAGGCCGCAGAAATGAGAGCTGAGGCCGTGGAGAAACAAGTCGAACTACAGTAGTAGGAGGTGACTACATTCAAGGAAGAGCTTGTTGGGGCATAGGAAGAGATCGCCCAAGCAGAGGGGCGTGTCGCTCAAGAGCAAGAGCGTGCTGGTGTAAAGACTGAGAATGAGTTCCTGTATACGCTTTGGCTACATCATGCGGATATGGACTTTTCATTTTTTGGGTCAGTGGCGTTCAATGCCATCTAGCTATTCGTGGAGCACGTTACTAACGTTTAGGGCACACAGTAGCGCGATACTTCTTCAGTTCCTCCAGCCACTCAGTTAGCAGCTCCTCAAGGTCTTCCATCAGATCTAGCTCCAGCTCCTGAAGGACCTTCAGCCTCCCACGATCCTCCTGTTGCGGAGACTCCAACAAAGGCCTCATTGGATCAACCTTTCTCGGAAACGTCTACCCATACTTAGCCAAAATTTCAGTTTCCTTTTATTTAGTTTGTAATCATTGAATGTTTTCTCTTTCGCGAGGGTTTTATTTTCTCTTTAATTTTTGTATTGGATAGCGAGCTCGAAGGTCAAGATTATTTTATAAATTTTTTCTGTAATTTGCTTCAACTTTTTGGCAAAGTGTGGAACATGCATAACGGATATAGTTGTTTAGACAAGCATTATTCATAACGAACTATTGTCAATAACCATTAACAAACATATCATAATCATGATAGCACATTAGCTCATAAGCATTTAACCTGAACCAATTCAGTTGCACATCTTAGATAAATGAACAAGTACTTACAGCTCGCGGAATGCTCGTTCAAATACCGTTCAGAGCTTAATGGCAATGGGGTTTTACGAGCTGTGGAAGCATTTTCCGAACTTTGATGGTTTCAGGTCATTAAAGTGATGCTTGAGTATCAGTTCATGATTCATAGGCAGCTCCCAACACGGGCAGCTCCTCTCGCGAGGTCGTATATTCATGATCACAGGCAGCTCCCAGCGCGGGCAGCTCCTCTTGCGAAATTGTATTTTCATGATCACAAACAGCTCCCAGTACGGGCAGCTTCTCTCGCGAGACCGTTTGACCACAGGCAGCTCCCAACACGAGCAGCTCCTCTCGCGAGATCAGCTCACAGGTCACACCTCTTGCAAGCTCTTTGGTAGCAGCTTGCAAGTCGCGCCTTTGGTGAGATTTTTTATGGCAGTTCGCAGGTTGCGCCTTTTACGAGCCCTTTGGTAGTGGCTTGCAGGTCGCACCTTTTGTGAGATTTCTTGATTGATTTGAGGTTCTTGGTAGTACCATCCGAGGTGTGTAGGACGCAACCCTTTCCGTGGGTGAAACCTTTCGTGTGTTGACAGCGGATCCCTGGTGACGCCCTCCAGGGTGCTTGGATAGCTACCCTTTCCACAGGCGAGACCCTCATTGCAACTCCTTCCACAGATAATCGCCTTTCAAAGCGTAGTAATCAGACAGTTCCCAGATAGTTTCTTTTAGGACGCGCAAATGGCAGCCCCTTCCACAAGTGATATCTGAATAGCTTCCTCTTCCACAGACAATCGCCTTCAGGGGAGCATATAATAAACACTTCTTTAGACAGTATCTTCCAGAGTGCCGCGAGGACTACTTCTTTCATAGGTAGTGCCTTCGGAGTGTGGAGATTGTAAGTTGTTGATGATAGAGATGCTCTGCAAATCGTGAAAAGTGATGGCTTGCAGATCACGAGGACGCTGTAAGAAACGTTGGTAATAACCAGTGTGAACAGAGATAGCTCGCAAATTGCAAACAAATATTGCTGTCCGTGGGATATATCGGCTTGTTGTAGGAAAATTCCCATAACATAATATGGGTCGGAAGACTGATAACATAAGTACCCATCCGAGCATGTATGATAAAAGACGGATGGGCATGTAAGATAATAATTTCTTGGCCATTTGAGCACTTTTCTTGGGCATGAATGATTGCTGGTTGGTTACGTGGATATCCTTCAAAAAAGTAATAAATAATGGCTCGTTGGTTGCATAAATATCTTCCAAATAATAATAAGTAGCCGCTCGCTTCGTAGGAATAAATTATGACAAATAGTTGCTCTTCATTGTAATAAATCTTGCTTATTGCATTATCTCGTTTTCTGCATTGAACATATTACAGACAATAGCAGAGCAAGTGAAATCACTTTATTAACAATCATCAAAATAAATTATGTATAAAAGTTCAAGAACGAGCTGATAGTTTTAAGTATAGTATGAATGAAGATGCTTTGCGTTCCAGGCATGTGAGTGTTCAAATCCATCAATGTTGGTCAAGTGGTAGGCTCCGTTTCCCAAGTTTTCTTTGATGAGATAAGGGCCTTCCTAGTTTTGATTGAGGGTTTCGTCACCAGCCTTGCAAGCTGCGGGGAGGATCATCCGCAGGACTAGGTCATCGACCTTGTAGTTTCGAGCTCGGACTTTCTTATTGTAGTATCTGGCGACCTTCTGCTGGTAAACTGCCACCCTCATACGAGTTGTTTCCCTTGCTTCCTCAAGCAGATCTAAGCTTGTAGCGAGCAGTTGGTCATTATCTTTAAGTCGAAACGATACCCTCCGTTGGTTGGTAACTTTGAACTCTGTAGGAATCATAGCTTTAAACCTGTACACTATGGAGAATGGGGTTTCGCCAGTGGAGCTTTGGACTGTTGTTCTGTAGGCCCAGAGTACCTTCTGCAGTTCATCCACCCAGGCCTCTTTCTTAGCTTGGTTTTTAAGGTTTGCTTGATGATTTTGTTTACAGCTTCGACCTGGCCGTTGGCTTGAGGGTGGTCTACAGTCGAGAAACTCTTCACGATCATGAGGTCGTTGTAGAAGTTGATGAACTGATCACTGGTGAACTGGATCCCATTATCCGTCACGAGCTATTGTGAGACTCCGAATCTACAAATGATATTGTTCTACACAAATTTTTCTATCTTTGTTGTTGAGATCTCTGCTAGTTCTTTAGCTTCGGCCCATTTAGTGAAGTAGTCCACAACGACCACCGTATGCTTGCACCTTCCCTGACCTGTTGGCAAGCGTCCGATCAGGTCTATTTCCCAGATCGCAAAGGGTTACGGGCTCACCATTTGTCGAAGGTAGGTCGACGGAGCTCGTGGGACTTTGACGAACCTCTGACACTTGTCACATTTCTTGACCAAGCTGATGACGTCTTGCTTCATGCTTGGCCAATAAAACCCCTACCGGAGTGCTTTTTGAGCTAAAAATAGCCCCCCAACATGATTTCCACAATGGCTAGCGTGTACATCTCTCAGCACGATCTCGCAGTCCTAGCCATTGATGCACCGCAAAAGTGGGGCTGAGAAACCTTTCTTGAACAACATGTCATCATAGATGTAGTAGCGGGCTGCTTTAGCTTGCAAGTGACGTGCCTCTAGCTTATTGCTTGGTACCTTCCCTTCTTGCAAGTAACAGAGTATCAGGTTCATCCAGGAGTCAGAGTGGATGTTTACGGTCATTAATGCATCTTTCCTTCCTATACTTGGAGTTGGCAAGAACTCTACTAGTATGACTCCTAAGAAATTTGCATCTTGGGTAGTTGCTAGGCGAGCTAGTGCATCTGCATAAGAATTCTGAGCTCGCGGGATTTGATTCATCTCGAGCTTTTGAAAGGTTCCCAACAACTCTTTTGCCTTTTGGAGATACTTTGTCATATTAAGTCCTTTAGTTTGGTACTCCCCTCGAACATGGCACACCACGAGCTGGGAATCGCTGAAAATTTTTATTTGTTTGGCTCGTACTTCCTTTGCTAGACGAGGTCCAACGACCAACACCTCGTATTTGGCTTCACTATTGATGGTTTGAAATCCAAACCTCAAGAGACAGAATATCTTATAGCTTTCCCGGCTGATCAACAGTACTCCAGCCCTCGATTTGTGCTCATTAGAAGATCCATCCATGTATAACTCTCAAGTTCGGCCATCTGAGATCTCAGCCTGTCCTTCTACAGGTCCTGTAAATTCAGCGATGAAGTCTGCTAGGGCCTGGGCCTTAATTGCCGTTCTGGGCTTGTATTCGATGTCAAACTACGCAAGCTCCACTGCCCATTTTAGTAGTCGACCTGAGGTATCTAACTTTTGAAGGACCTGTTTGAGCAGGTACTACGTGAGGACTTCGATCTGGTGAGCTTGAAAGTATAGGCGCAGCTTTCTCGACGCGATCAATAAGCAGTACGCTAATTTTTTCATGTGTGAATACCTAGTTTCTGCGTCGACCAGCCTTTTACTGATGTAGTATACGTGTAATTACATCTTCTCTTCTTCTCTTACTAGTGCAGCGCTTAACGTGTACTTAGAGACTCCTAGGTATAGGAAGAACTTTTCTCATCCTTTTGGTTTGGACAGGAGATGAGCTCGACCCATGTATTCCTTCAGTTGCTTGAATGTCTCCTCGCATTGCTCGGTCCATTCAAAATTCTTTGTCTTTTTTAGTGCTTCGAAGAAAGGGATGCATTTGTTCGTGGCCTTAGAGATGAACTTACTGAGGGCCGCGACTTGACCGTTGAGACTTTGGACGTCTTTAACCCGAGCTGGAGATCTCATCTCAATCAGCGCTCTGATATTCTCGGGATTAGCCTCAATTCCTCTACTATTCACCATAAAACCAAGGAACTTACTAGAAGCCACTCCAAAGGCACACTTCAGTGGGTTCAGCTTTATCTGGTAGCTCTTCAGGATTTGGAAGGTCTTGCCTAGGTCACGGACATGATCTGTCATCAGCTTGGATTTTACCAACATGTCATCCACGTACACTTCCATGATCTTCCCAATTTGCTTTTGAAACATTGAGTTTACTAGGCGTTGGTAGGTTGCCCTTGCGTTCTTCAGTCCAAAGGGCATTACCCTGTAGCAATATAGACCTCAAGCAGTGACAAATGATGTATGCTCCTCGTCCTTTGGGCTCATTAAGATTTGATTGTAACCCAAGTAGGCGTCTATGAAGCTTAAGAGCTGGTGCCCAGCTGTTGTGTCCACGAGCTGATCAATCATAGGCAGTGGGAAGCTGTTTTTGGGGCAACCCTTATTCAGGTTGGTGAAGTCGATGCAGGTCCTTTATTTCCCATTTTTCTTCTTTACGAGGATTGGATTGGCCACCCAGACGGGATAGTAGGCTTCGCGGATGAACTTGTTGGCCAGTAGTTTTTCTAACTCTTCCTTCATGGCAGTGTACCGTTCTGGCGTCATCGGCCTTCTTTTCTGGTGAACTGGCTTGTGATGAGGATCTATGTTTAGTTTGTGACACACGACTTTAAGATCTATCCCTACCATGTCTTCATGGTTCCACGCAAAAACGTCCAGGTTCGACTTTAAGAAGTCAGCGAGTTGGGTCTTGATATCTAGGGTTATGTCTCGTCCTAGCTTCAAACATCTCTAAGGATCTACAACACTGACCCGTACACATCTTTCAGCTCTTCAATGGGCCCCGTAGCTCGATCTGTGTCCACCTCGCGAGGGTCGAGGTCTTGACTCATTCCTCTCTCGGTTACAGCTCGTGACTCGCCACCTGAGACTACATTTATTTTCTTCCTCTTGACCCCCATTTTTACGGTGTCCTCGTAGCAGCATCTAGCCAGGTATTGTTCTCCTCAGACACATTCTATCCTATTAGGAGTTGAGAATTTAACCGTGAGCGTCTTGGTGGAAGTTACGATGTCCGGTCGTTCATCGAAGGTCGCCCCAAGACCACATTGTATGCTGAGGGGCAGTCGATGATCAAAAAGTCTGCGAGTATAGTGATTTGTCAACCTGGTTCCTCAAGGATGAGTGGTAATTTGATTTGGTCCACTGGTGTCACTGCATCTCCAGTTAAGCCATAGAGAGGCTCTGGGGAAGGTATCGGTTGCTTGGCTCCCAGCCCCATATGGTCGAAGCAGTCTTGTACATTACATTGACCGAGCTCCCAGTGTATATCATAATCCGCTGCACCTCTGTGTTGCTGATTTTGGTTCGGATGACTGGAACGTCGTTATGGGGCCAATATACACCCCTTGCATCCTCTTCATTGAACACGATGTCATCCGAGGTCATCCTTGCTTTCTTTGCAGGTCCCTCTACTTCGTTATAACTTGCAAGCAAGGTGTGGTTGGCCTCCCTTACGTACCTTTGGTGTAATCTGTTAGAAGTACCTGCGATATGGGGACCACCGTGGATGGTAAAGATGGTTCTTACCACAAGTTCGTGCTCTTGCTCAGGAGCTCGTTGAGGCTGTTGTTGCTCTGGTGGCTGGTATTAGGGTTGAGGACATTGCGGTTGAGGTCATCGGCCTGCAGGTCGCACTACATACTCCCTCAGACGACCTCGTCTGATTAGTTCTTCGTTGGCGTCCTTTAGCTGCCAGCAATTTGAGGTATTGTGCCTAATTTCATTGTGATAGGCATAGAACTTCCTCGGGTCTCACAGCCTGTTCGAAACTCTCGTTGGGTTGGGCTTTTTGAAGTTCTCTTTATTTCTCTTAGTGGCGAAGATTCGGTCCTGCGAGTCTAACAGGACGCTGTAATTTCCATACCTGCCTTGATACTGTAGTCGTTCCCTTCTCAGCTCAGGCCTAGCTCGCTTCGCCACCACATTAGCAGAGTGATGTCTTTGTTCATCGTTCCTGTCCCCGCTGTGGCCTTTCTTTTCCCCTAGTGGGAACTACTTGCTTCACCTCGTTGGTTGCTGGGCCTCTTCGATCCGAAAGCCTCATCCCACCTTATTTCTTTGGCAGCCCGTTCGTAAAATTCACCCAAGTCTTTTACTGAGGATTTGTAGATGTTTTCATAGAGCTTTCCGTCCTTTCTGAGCCCTGCTGAGATTACAGTCAGGACGCTCTCATTTGAGGGTGTCTTGACATTACTCACCTCGTCCCTGAACTGGGCTATATATTCCTTTAGGGACTCCTTTTACCTCTGAACTATTGTAGCGAGGTGGCATGGAAGCGTGAGCTGCTTCCTTAGTGCTTTATACTAATTGAGGAACTTCTGTTGACACTCTTTCCAACTCTTATACTGTGAGTTGGTAGGCTTTTGAATCAGGCTCGCGGGGCTTCCCCCAAGGTGGCAGGGAAGACTCGGCACTTGACCAATGAGTTGCTTGTCTGGAGGTCCATTTGTACGTTGAACGCGTCCAGATGGTCATAAGGGTCACTTCTTCCATTACAAAGCAGGATGTTCGGGAGTTTTAACTTGGGTGGTAGAGGTTCTGTCTTGATCTCCCTAGTGAACGGGACCCTATCATCATTCTGCTCTTCCTAGCTTTCGGGTCCAGGTCGGGCCTTCAGCTGCTGAACCCTCTGCAAAAATTTTTCCATCATAGGATCCTGAGACTTAGATCGTCTTACGTGACTTCGTATACTGGTACTTTCTTGCTCACCCGAATGAC
This sequence comes from Litchi chinensis, assembly GCA_019925255.1. Lineage (NCBI taxonomy): Eukaryota > Viridiplantae > Streptophyta > Magnoliopsida > Sapindales > Sapindaceae > Litchi > Litchi chinensis. Next base: position 8,231,898 of record CM034468.1, on the reverse strand, counting down.
AATCTCGCGACCTGCACATCCAATCAAAATTTTCTACCTGTCGTGAGATCCTTCGCGGCTCGGGTTCATAACCACCATGATGTTCACGAGCTTGCTCATGTCCATGACTAACTTCCACGTACCGGTCACTGTTGCGACTCACCCTCACTCTTAAGTCTGCGGGGTGAGGTGAGGTTTCCCTTTCCTAGGTTCGCCGTCCGTCCCTTCTAGGGTTCAAACTTGAGGAGCGGATGGATTCTTCGGATAACGACCTCTCTCTGCCAGCTTGCCCCTCTAGGGTGGGGATTTCCTCTGTGAGCTGCTGGCGAGTCCTTCTGGAGGGCGTGATCTCCACTCGTCTTTACGTGGCTTGGACTTAGACTTCTGCCAGCACCCTTACTGTTTCGGTCAATTACCTGACGTCGTTACCATTCTTAAGCGACCTCTTTTCTGGAATGCAGGGCACTTTGTTGGTTCTCCTGGCCCTCAGGTTGCCCATCCACCATATCAACGCTTCTAGTCATTCTTGTCCTAGCCATTACAATTTGATGAAATGTAAGCAGTTAAGGAGAAATTAGCTAAAAAAGAAATTACCAAATCGTTGTTGGGCCTCTCCTTCTAGTGCCAAAAGATGTCGATGTTCGAAATCGGTTGATATGAAGATCTAAAGGCTTAAACTACGATCGTAGTAATAAATGATAATAAATACAGTTTAAGGTTGGTGAATAGTAATAAAAGGAGTTAAATGTTGGTTAAGGTAGATGAACAATAATAATAAAACAGTTTATAATGGAAGAATGGAGGAAGAAGAATGCAAAGATAGGAATTTTTACGTGGTTCGGCGAATGTGCCTACGCCCACAAGTCATTCTAAATTGATTTCGGCAGAGTGACGGTAACACTCGTATTCAAGCCTTTTCTTACAATGAAAATCTCATATTTTTAGAGAATGAGAGATACAATGAAGTGTTATACACGTTACAAATCATGATTATTCTCAACTAATCTGACATAAGTCATACTGCATTTATTGCTACAACAATGGTTATTCTTCACACGCTCACGTCTACATTTATTGCTTCAGGTAAAGTCTTCTCTTATTAAATGAATGGCCGCCGCATTAAATACTCGTCGGAAATTGTTGAGGTGGTGTTGGCATAAAATCAGGGGATTAGGTTGATCCGGCGCTGGCTGTTGAAGCACCTGTTCGGCACGAGCTCATCAACCCGGCTGCTCATGCGAGTTGAAGAGATGCTGAGGTGGACACGGACTGAAAATGTGCTAAGACAGACTTGGCATGACGCGATCTCGGGAGCTCGCTGTAGCGAGCTGAGGGTTGGGCTCCTTGGGCCTTTGGTACTATGCTTTTCTTTGGGCCTCCAACGACCCTTTTATCTGTATCGAAAAAACGGGCATAACAGTATTTTAAATAATAATAAATGGAATCACACGTTCATATTTATTGGCATTAAAAAGTCAAACTAACATAATAAATTTAACTTCTTAATTTTAAGAAGTAACTGCACAACACCCTCCTAAGGTTTGCTAAAAAACATACGGAAATTCATTTATCTTTTTACTATATAATACTCCTACTCCGTTAGTCAAATTCCGTTAAAGTTAGTCAAACTCATTTAACTTAAGGGCATTTTTGTCTTTTATTATTTTTAATTTTCTTTACAATTTAAAATTATAGAAAATAAAAAAGAATTAAAATATAATGAAAAATTAAAATAAAATCTCTACAGTTTATCACATGATGAATGGTGAAGATTAACTTTAAAATAAAAATTAAAAAAGTTGAAAAAAAATAAAATTTAAAAATGAAGTCGCCTAGATCTTAAATGAAGATCTGGGTTTTGAGCCCACATCTTTACCTTGAACTCAGATCCTCTACCAGCAGACTAAATAGCTTTTCAAAAGGATCATCTTCCATATCATCCTCCTCCTCATACTCATCATCTCACAACAAACTTCTTTGCATCAACAAGAACCAATCACATAAAAAATCAACACAAATGCACCATAACACCCAAATAACCTCAAACTTGGCCAATGATTTTCCAAATGAGACCAAACAATAGATTAAAACAAACACAAAAACCAAAAATTCACCACCTTTAGACCCTTGAAGACATTAAACACCAAGCTTCAAAATCAAGTACCCTTAAAAAATAACATTCTAAAATGATAAAATCGTACCCAAAAAAAGAAAAAAAAAAGACCAAGCAAAGGTCAGTAGTTCAAGTAACACTAACTAAAATCCATTTCTTTACAAATTTCAATTAAAATACCAATAAAAACAACCAATTTTAGAACTTGAGAATCCCATTACATGCAAAAACCGATTCTCATTGACAATAATCGACATTAAAGGTGCGTTTGAAATTGTTTTTAAAATAATGTTTTAGAAAACTATTTTTAAAATGAAAAATATGTTTTAAAAATGATGTTTTTGAAAATGTAATGTGTTTGGTAGAATTTCGTAAAAGTTATTTTCAAAAACAAAACATGATGTAAATGTATTTGGAATTGTTTTTGAAATGATATTTTTGAAAAATATTAATAAAAATGAAATACATGTTTTTGAAAATATAATATGTTTGGTAGGATTTCTTAAAAGTTATTTTCAAAAATAGAAAATGATGTAAAAAACGGATCGAAAATAAGTTCATTCGAGTAAGTTTTAAGCAATCCGACAGAAATTGACGAAAATGTCTTCTTTGGACAATAATAGGAATTGATGATTTTATGGCCATTAATTTTTTTTTTAAAACATGAAATTGCAAGTTAAGACACTTACTTACTATTCATACAAAAAGTGGTAATTATAAAAAATTTGAGGCAATTTTATTAGTCCCAACAAAATGGGAGGCAATTTTCTAATTGTCGAAACTTATGAGAATTTTGTTAGTTCCAGGAAATTTGAGGCAATGTAGTTTTGGTAAGTCTGCAGATATTTTGTAATTTTCAAAACATTTGAGTCAGTTTCTAAATTTATAAAAAAACTTGAGGTAGTTTTGTAATTTCCAAAACATCTGAGGAAATAATGTAATTCTCAAAAATAGTGAGACAATTTTGTTATTTCAGAAAAATGTGAGAAAAGTTTGCAATTTCCAGAAAATATGGGGCAATGATACAATTTCTATAAAATATGTGGTAGTTTTATAATTTCTATAAAGTATGTGGCAATTTTATGATTTCCATAAAATATTTGTCAACAATGTAATTTCCGAAAAATGTGTAGCAATTTGGTAATTTCCTAAAAATATTAGGCAATTTTGTCATTTCAGAAAATTTGGGAAATGTTTGCAATTTACGAAAGTATGAGGCAATTAGATAATTTTTAAAAAATGTGTGGCAATTATATAATTACCAAAAAATCCATGGAAATGATATAATTTCTATAAATTATGTGGCAATTTTTTAATTCCAATAAAACATCTGTCAACAATACAACTTCCAGAAAATATGTGACAATTTTTGTAATTTCCAGAAGATATTAGTCAACTTTACAATTTCTAAAAAAATATTGTAATTCTCTAAAATTTTGATACAATTTAGTTATTTCAGAAAAATTTGGGAAGGGTTTGTAATTTAAGAAAAATATGGGGAAATTATATAAATTCCAGAAAATATGTGTCAATAATATAATTTCGATATATTATGTGGTGATTTTGTAATTCCCATAAAATATGTGCCAATAATATAATTTCTATAAATTTTGTGTCAACATTGTAATTTCCAAAAACTATTAGGCAGCTTTGTAATTTCTTGAAAATATGATGCAATTTTGAGATTTTCGTAAAATGTGGGGCAGTGGTATAATTTCGTGAAATTGTGAGCCGATGTTGTAATTTGAAAAATATTGAGGAAGCTTGTAATTTGCTTAAATGTGCATGCTGATTTGTAGTTTTTTTAAATGTTTGAGGCTGATTTTGTAATTGGAAAAAATCAAATGGTTATGCTTCTTTGCCGTAAAGAAGAACGTCGTCCATCAATAAAGACGACACTTTTCACTGCGTCTAGTGAGCGATTCCGGCGGGACTGATTCTTCGATTGGTAGGCGACGCTGGCCTTTGCTCCTGTTTGGGCCGAAATACAAGAGATCGGGTCTAGCAATTTTGTTAGTGCGTGGGACTCTCCAGTGATGGCCGGCGATTGGTGCGAAACCAATCGCTATGACAGCATGTAGCAAGATTTGCATTACACATTGGACGTTCCTATTTTTGTATTTTGTTGAAGATTTAAGGATTGGAAGTTGATTGGAGTATGAGCAAAGTTTGACACTACTCACTAGTATCTTTGAGCCACAATTTGTTGGGGATTTTGCTCTTAAAGATTGTGTGAGCAGAGGTTGTTGCATGGGATTCTATGCTTTGTTGTGGAGATTTCTTTGTTTGGTTTCTTATTTGCAATGTGGTTGTTAATCGCTCTATCAGCTACTAACCACTATAATTCAGTTTGGTTTGGATTCATGTTGAAAACAAAACCTGTTTCGGGAATCTGTTAGCATTCTAGGACTCTCATTAGGCATGGAGATGTTTTTCGTATTTTGTTGAAGATTTAAGGAATGGAAGTTGGTTAGAAGATGTAATTTTATTGTTGTTGTTGAGCCATTTTGTTGGGGATTTTGCTCTAGAAGATTGTGTAGAGTCAACATTGGGTGGAATATGTAACCTCTGGTTGAAGCTTGATTTATTGGAGAAACTGTTGAGTCAACATTGGGTGGAATATATTACCACTTTTAACTATGACAGTCTGTTTTGAATACTAAGCTCTGTAGAGTAACTTGTCTTACTTTAAGTAAACATTTGAGCTTTTTTTTTTTTCGCTTTCTGCCCCTGTTTATTAATCAATCGCTCCGCTTTATGTTCCCTTGGTTTTGAGTCATCTTTCAACCTATTTCGAGCGAAATTAGTCTTTTTTTTCAAAGGATTGGAATATTTCAACTTCCCTAAAGGGAAGACAAAGCAACCTTGTTGCTTGGAGACGGTTGTTTGAGAGACAGTTACTTGAAACCTTTTAGCACATGCTTTGTGATGATGGAAAATTAATCCAGTAAGCCCATTTGATCAAGCTTAGACTTCAAATATCACTTATTGTCTTTGCTCTGAAGTATAATATTTTATAAAATAGGCCACTGCTTCTGTTTATGTTTTCCATTTTGAATGCTTCAAATACAATATTGATAAGAATTTATGCACTTACTCCACTGAATAGTACTCTCTATAGTGTCAAAAGTAAATATGGAAATAACCACTACTATTCAATGGCATCACTTTTCCAGTATGCAGTATGCATTTTGTTCTTATTTCTGGAATCAACACAAATGATTTATGGAATAAACACAAAGTTACTCTTATTTATTTGTCTATGCCCCTCAATTCAAATCGAATAAATATTGGGATGTTCTATCATACTAGCTTCAGTAACAATGAATTTTAAGAAAGAACTTTTAAAGCATGGGGGAAAACTATTTTGATTCACAGAAATACCCTGATTGTTTTAAGCAAGAATTTACAGCTTATATTGATTTGCGCCCATTTAATGTGATAGGTGGCAGATGACAATGATCATGATGACAGTACAGATGGGGATGAAGATGCATCAAGGATGATTTTAGATGCACCAAAACCCAAATCAGCAATCCAACTAATGTAACAACTAGTGAGTCGAAGCCCGTGGTGGCAGGAGATGATGATGGATGGACTGTAGTCTTGTGTAGACGACGAAACAAGGGTAAAAGGAACTAGGTCATTACCTTGAATCCTTGAGAAGCAGAATCACTGATACTTGACTGATCATATGTTATGCAATATTTACAAGTTTTGTTGAGAGGAATATTTATTTTTACTATATATATATATTCTTCATTTGTTTAAGAACCTTATAAATAATTTCTTAATGTAATACTTTGCTTGAGCGCCATTAATATTGGGCTCTCCTCAATTAGAATTGATAGTCCTTGCAATCTGTTGAGTATATGAAATTAATGTATTTATCTGAATTAGTGATGTAGCACATGAGTTGACATTGTTGCATCATTTATTTATTACATTTAACCTGTTTTTATATATCAATTTGTATTAAAAATTATCATTATAATCAAGTAAGTGTAAGATTAAGAAAATACAAATTTTATTTTTTTTGTCTGTATATGTACTACCTTAAAATGCCTCATTTTGTTCTTTTATTAAATAGAAAGGCCGTTTTATGGTAAGCGATTTATAGAAAGACTACCACAAGCAAAAGCTATAAACTGAATGACCAAGTAACACTGTATCACGCTATCGTCACCCACATACCAGTGCCTGGGATACCAGCATGCTTCACAAGCAACAAATGGCACCCATGATGTGCAATCTCAACCATCGATGGTCCAACACCTACCACAGTATTTATATCAGATTCCTCATAATAAACTCCTTACATCTTCATCGGATTCATTGAAAAAGAGTGTCATAAATGAAGGTAAGATGATTCTAACCGACACCACTTTTCATGATAGGCACTCCAACACCCTAAAACTCACGTTAAACAATTGGTTGTATCCCAACGTCTCGTTCACTGCCACGATTGTCGACCCCACGGCATGATGCTCAACCGAAAAGTAAAGGCGTGAGAAGCTCTCCAAGCTCAAGTCAGTCGGGTATATTACGTAGGACCGGCACTGAGCAGTGAGCACATACGGGAGATACAACCTCCGGGCCTCCAAATTTTACGAATTTCCAAAATATATATTTATATAATTAGTTTATCAAATAAATATATAAATAAGATTTCAAATAACGTACAAAATCTCACAATTATGTGTGTAATAAATGGGTAAGGTATTGACCAGATGTGAACCCAGATTATAGATATTCTAAGATGATATTTTGGCTGCTAGTTTACCAATGGTACCACTTAGCTTTATCTTTTAAAAATGAGATTTTTTTTTTTCACTTCTTAAATATAATTTGTTGGATACTAGTTATATGAATAAAATGATTCATTTTAGTTTTTCGCACTGGATTTCTAAAATATCAAGGCCAGCCTTGATATTATGTTAGTGAAGCTGTTATATACGGGTGGATTGCTTCCTCCAACTAATACATGGTCGTTTATTAATATGATTGGCGATCAATGGTACATTGATGGAGCCATAATTGAAAATCTTTGACCTACATTGATGGAGCCAATACTTTTTCGTTCAAAATGATCATCACGCCAACATAAAATATTTATTAAAATTTTTAATTCTTTTAAGAGATATTAGCTCAAAATTACTTAAATGCAGCAAGAAGCATATAGTTTATGATTTTGTCACTTGACACAATGGGAAAGTATATGTGTAATAACCCTAAAACGGGTTAGATAGGTTAGCACATAAATTAGTACCCAAGACACTCAAAACTTTAAGATCCAAATGCAAAAATATCGTGAATTGGACTTCGTTGAATTGTTATTGAACTAATTTTTATTATTTAAGAGCTAGGGCTCAATAGTTAGAAAATTTTATTTCAAGCCCAATTATGGAATAATAGAGAAAATGGGTTTAAATAAGCCCATTTAGAATTAAAAGCTCGTTAGTTCCTAAGCCCATAAGTTTTGTTATTATACAGTGGACTTTAAATACAGCCCATTGATATTCAAGGCACCCCACAAGCCCAATTATTTGTTTTGTTGGTTTTAATACGTCACTTTGATTGCTTAGTACACCCAATTTGTTTAACTAAAAAAAAAAAAAGGAAAAGTGAATTTGATAAATACCCAATGAAGTGGACATGTGACCCAAGTTTGGGCTGCTAACGCGCAAGCGCATGAGATCGTGATAAATAATATAATGGTGAGTTAAATATTGTCTCCACAAAGTTGTGGGAATGGTTACAAACAATTAATAGTCGAAAATAATCAAGTAAAAAGTGTTAGGATTCCAATTTTTATATAGTTATTAGTCATCATCATGTTAGAGTCCTATTGATTACATATGTTGATAGTTGATTATTACTAATGCTATTGAACATTCTCTGTTGAAATATACCTAAACATACCCTCACCCAACCAAGCCTATCTTTCAATGGTCATGCATTAACTAAGGGTCATTAATCTTAAGATACCAATAATGACTACAAAGAAGGATCAGTATAGACCCTTAACCACACCTATGGTAGACATTTCATCGAACATGTGTATATCTCCTTTCAATCTCAACACAAAAACTTCGAATTATGCATAAGATAACCAATAACATACAATCATTAAGCACTAAAATATCTACTTAACATACACATATTACCTTAGTGTATCATTATCCCTCTCAATATATTCTCTCTCGAGATATATACCGAACATGCTATCATATAACCAACACCTATCTCTCGATGGAACTAAGTAGATAAAGACGTATTACATCTAAGATACTTTATTACCTAGGTGAATTGGTCTATGCTTTATGAGAATGCTTGCTTGTCACCTTTGAGCATCTCATGGTCCACTTGTTTGTCACCCAAGCGAGCCCATATCCCTCTCCTGACCTAGTGCAGACATTTTATCGAGCATGTTGTGGGCATCTCCTTTCAGTCTCAAACCCACAATCTTAAATCATATAATGGTGAACAAACATGTGCAAGTATTAAGTCCTAAAATACCTACTAGCATACAAGAAACAATAAAATAAACTCATTGTAATAATGATCAAAAAGCTATTTCATTAATCAACATCCATCATTATCCCAACATAAAATATTTATAAGCAGTATTTACAAAATTGAAGGTAAAAACAAATACAAAATAGAAGTTGGTTACAGACATTGTTTATACCTACGGAGCTTTGCTTTCTTGCAAAGTCTCCTATTCAAAATGTGGGTGAAGATGGTCTAATAGTGGTGGTGATTTCAAAGGTAAAAATGGAGGTGGAAGGTGGATGGACATCAAAAGGTGGATGAGGAGCACTAAGGCTCCATCCTTAGCCCCTTTAGGCTTGCTAAACTTGCCAAAAATAGGCCTATTTATAGATGGCCAAAATTAGGGTATGAGATTGAGCTTGAAATGATAAGTTTGCACCTAGTTGCGACTTGTGTCACGAGATACCCCTCGTGGTGGATGGACTCAAAAAAAGATACACTAGTTGTGATGTAGGTTGCATTTACGATGCAAGTAGGGATCATCTAAGGTTGAAGAACGCTTAATGGGTCACTGGATGCACCTCACATTGAATCCATCGACACTTGAAAATTGCTACTTAGGTTGCAAGGTGCATGCCATGACACTTTCAAGTCTTGACTTCTTCAAGCTTCAAAACTTCCCAAAATTAATCTGAAATTCCTTTAAACTTTGTTTAACTTCCAAAACTTATTCACCCAAACAAAACAACTATAAAAACATTAAAACATCCATAATTTGCTCAAGTAATCATCATATCGAATAGGATTAGAGACGTGAAATCGTGCTATATTTTAGTCCAATCAAATACCTTCAAACCTAACTTTTGCTTATCCTCGAGCAAACTAGGAAAACGAAAGAAATAAAAACAAACAAACATCTACTTATATTTTATTAAACCACTTCCATAGACCTTCACGGTTACATTTAACGTATGCCACATTCTTTTAAACCCTTAGATGTTTCTAGTGAGAGAGTTGTGTCTCTTAAAGATTTTAAATTCTGCGATACCCACAAATGAACTTATATGAGAAAAAGGAAAATGATTAGATATAGCTTAAATGAAAGTTAAAGAAAAATGCTAAATCATCTATAAAGTAATGACCATAACATTATCCAAGGAATTGTGCACTTCATGCAAGAAGCTAGACCACAACTCAGGATGTTATGAACTAATAACAATAATGCAATCAAAATGGCTATGATGTAATTCGCATAAACTCTAAAACTTACAAAGTTTTTTTCTTTAAAGCTCTTGAAACCTTAGCGGAGCACTCTCACAAATATACATAATTTATGCACAAGAAAATTTCAAGATATTAATTGCACATAAATATAAATGTGTAGAAAGACGCTTATAAGCATGTAAAGGATATCATGAATGGACAATTGAAGTTCAACAACATATCATGCATTGTTCATTATCATCAGTGAGTCTAACTCCTCAAGATTAACTAGGGTTTTCTCTAGGTTATAACGTGACAAAAAGCGAATGGGTTAAAGAAAGAAAGGATAAATAGTTCAAAAACGAACCTAGAATCACATTAAAAGATTGAATGATGCATTCATTAAGGCACAATTTCTTTTGATTTTTATTCAACCCCCTTAGGTTTCTTTCATTCTTTTCTTTTCAACTATTTTTTTTTTCTTAGTAATCAATTTTCTTTTCATTTCATTTGTCTTTGTTTATTTTCATTTTCTATGTTTCCTTATTTGCTTTTGCTTTTTCTTTATTTTAATTTTTGCAAGCACATCTCACATTTACAAATATACTTTTCATTTTTACTCCCTAATTTTCTTATCTAATTGTGTCTCTAATGGATCTCAAGCTTTAAAAGGTGAGACAATATTTATTTTGAACTTGAAATGAGAATTTATAGTGCATGAACAAAAATTAGGCTTATTATGTGTTTGGTTTCAAATTGGTTATTGGAGCACACATACAAGGGTAAGGACGTGTTTGAGTCATTTACTAACTTTAAGCATACAACACCTAATATCCCATCTCAAAATTTTTCTAACTTATAAGCAAAGTAAATAATTTATTTCATGCAAGACATGTTATCAATATCCAATGCAAAATTTAAATGAGATCACTATACTCAATTTGAAGCACAAGAAGAGTGTTTATGATTTGAATGAAAATAACACTTAAAATGGAATATTAAGGCTTAATGACTCACACGAGGAGTCTCCACTATTAATCATGACACCTCTTAGCAAGTCATCGTCACCATCACATCTCAAGCCTAGTTGAGCAAACAATCACAAACATACAAAGCTCCATAAAGCAACATTCTACTCACTACCCATGAACTTGCCAACACAATCTTACATGTTTCATAGGAGTTGCAATGCATCAATATGTACAACTCACATGAAAGGTTTCTAATGTACCAAAATTTTTGACAAAAGTTTGCCTAAAAATTGAAAACTATACAAAAACAATATATAAACAACTTAAGAGTAAAATCAACCGAATAAATTAACTAACCTCGCCCCAAACCTAGACCTGCTCCAAATGTTAGTAAGGTTTGAAGGCTGCAAACAAAATCAAAAGATGTACAAAACTCAAAATATAGACAACTCATGAAATATATATATATATATAGCAATAAGAAACATAAAACATATTCACGTCACAAATAACCAATATTTACAATTTCATATAAGAACTAAAACTTTCAAAATTTGTATGCCCAAACCTAAATCAAGCATCACAGACATTGCAAGATTTCATAGCAAAATAGAAATGAAATTCAAAACACGAAATAAAAAAGGCACACAAAAATTAAAACTTTTGAAGTCCTCACCCCTAAACCTAAATCAAACATCATAGACAATATGAGATTTTATGGAAAAATGAATATGAATTTCTTAAGGCAAAACAAATAATCCACTCAAAAATAAAACCAAAAACAACAAGCACACATGAACTAAAAGCTTTTGTCATTCACACATCCAAACTTAAATCAAACATTGTAGACAAAGTAAAATTTTATGGGAAGAAGGGTATGAATTTCAAAAGACAAAACAAAACAAATATTGAAAAGAAATATTTCCTAGGAGGGTTGCCTCCCACCAAGCATGAGATTTAACATCTAGGCAAGACAGATGAATTTGGAGTTGAAGAAGAGCCCTATTTTTGAGATTGTGTCCTTTTTGCATAAAAATAAAAATAAAAACCTCCAAAACGAAAACAAGAAAACAAAATTAAAAGAAAGTAGGAACTAAAACTAAGCAACCAATCCAAACACATCCTCGGCAACGACGTCAACAACTTGACCTGAATCCTGGGCTGCTAATTCGCATTAGACTAAAAGGTGTGTTAAGTATCGTCTACACAAAGATGTGAGAATCAATTACCAAACTAGTCATAGCTAAAAGTAAATGAGTAAAAGTTGTTAGGATTCTAGTTTCTATTTAGTTATAGAACTTAATCAACATCATATTAGAGTCTCATTGGTTGCATATGTTGATAGTCAATTATCACTAATGCTCTTGAACATTCTCGATTGAGATATGCCCAAACATACCCTCATCTAACCATGCCTCTTTTTATGGTTATGCATTAACTAAGGGTTCATTAACTTAAGATACTTACACTGACTACAAAGAAGGATTAGTATATACACCTAACCACACATAGGATAGACATTTCGTTGAACATGTTGTATGTATCTCTTTTCAGTCTCAACACACAAGCTTCAAATTATGCATATGATGGTTAGTCACCTACAAAACATTAAGCCTAAAATATCTACTTAACATACATGTATTACCCTAATATGTCATTGTCCCTCTCAATATATTCTCTCTCTCGATATATACTGAACATGCTATCAACTAACCGACACCTATCTCTTGATGGTATCGAGTAGATAAAGACTCATTACATTTAAAATATCTAAGATATCTATTACCGAGGTGAATTAGTTTATGCTTTATGAGAATGCTTGCCTATCACCTTAAGCATCTTATCGTCCACCTACCTATCACCCAAGCGGACCCATATTCCTCTCCTACCTTAGGGCAAATATTTTATCAAACATGTTGTGGGAATCTCCATTTAGTCTCAAATCCACAACCTCAAATCATGTAATGATAAACAAGCATGTGCAAGTAGTAAGTCCTAAAATACCTACTAGCATACATGAAACAATAAAACAAACTCCAAGTAATAATAACAAATATGTATGACAAATTAGGGATATATGCTACTTTGCTTATCTTTATAAAATATACCTTTTATATATAAACCTGTCAGCATAATCCAAACTTGGTAAGATTTTACCTATCGACTTTTTTATACATAAAACTTGCTAAGCTTTTACCTAGCTACATTCTATTTGTCAATATTATGCTCATATATATTCTTAAACATGTCAACAGTTTACATCACCATATGTAGATACTTCAAACGAGAAGCACACCACAATAATATATTCAATGATGATAATAGGTTGGGTTGGATTGGATTAGCTTTGGCCCTTATCAAACTTGACCCAAAATTTTTAAAGGGTGTCCCAAACCGACCCGTGTCTCAAATGGATCATTACTTTTTATTGCAAATTCAAACTCGATTAGAGGAACTTGTCTCGAACCTGACCCATTGACTTGATTTAATTTTTAATTAATGATATAATTAATATAAAAAAACAAATATACAAACAAAAAAAGAGACAAATTGACTATGATATTCACAATCATTCTAAAAAAGTTTCAAATTCATATAAAAACTCTAATAGTTAACAATGCAAGACTTTGACATCATATAATAACTCTCTTTAATACACAATCGCAATTTAGAGTTTTTTGTTTTGTTTTGTTTTGTTTTTAATATGTTTATATATAGACCAGGGTATGAGGTCAAGTCGGGGCAAGAAAGCTTGCCCCAAACCTAATCTAGAATTTTTAAGGATTGCCCCAAACTTGACCTATGCCCCAAATAGGTTGCTACTTTCCGCCCTAAACCTCTCCTAACTAGACTGGGTTTGGGTTGGTTTGGATTGGATCGGATAGTTTTGTTATCCCTAAATATATTAGCTAATCTTAAATCATTTTTACAGGTAAATAACAACTATCAAATTCAAATTATGAAATAAAGTTTAACAATATTAAAATACAAGCTTGTTTGAACTAATAAAGTTTAACAATATTAAAATACAGGCTTGTTTGAACTATCTTCAGAAAACATAATCAACACATACCATAACTAACATATTAAATTAAAAAAGGCACAACAAAACCTACAACAATTCCCACAAATGAAACTATCACATAATTCGACCACTTGCTAACTTGATTGGACACTACTTGATTGCAATTTTTTTTCACTGGTCGGAATACCCTTCATATTCCATCATGGAGGATATAAAGTGTATTCCTTATATGCCTCAGATAAAGACTTATATGACTTGACAAAGCTCCCTTTAAAACAATCAATTCGGTTCTCACACTCATCCCATGACTCAAACTCCATATTTGTAATCTTTAAACACAACATAGCAATTAGCTTGTGTCATCCACCCATTATAAACATAAAACATATATAAGTAATATATAAATTAATTAACATATACAATAGTTTATTAATAGAAAATAAAACCGATTAAGTGCATTGAAAAAATAATAAATATGATCCTAAACTCCATTACCATTTGGATTTTCCAACTGAGTTATGATTTCATAACAATGGTTGGAATCTGAAATTCAGTTGCTATTCCCTAATTAGATTTTATTTGAAATTTTAACATAGTTGCAATTTTCAAACTAGGTTTGGAATTCTAATCAAGGTTACGAATTCTCAAGTTTGGATTTTCTATCCCAATATAGAATTCTCAACAATATATGGAAAATAAAGAAATTGATGAACTCATGAAAACTCATATGAATCCAATTCTAAAACGCATGTAACCACCATAATTAACAAGAAACTAAAACTTATTGTTCCAAAAAACTATCATTGAGCCAAAAAAAAAAAAAAAAGATATTATCAAATCTAAACTCTAAACTAAACTTTTAAACTTCAAAATCAAAGAAACATATAAATGGCTTTATGATTCAACCTAAAATACATGTAATAACCAACATAACTAATAAGAAACTCAAACTAATTGTTCCATGAAACTATCATTGAGCAATATATATATATTTATATACATATATTATCAAAACAATTAATTGTAAAGTGGACTTTTAGACTTAGAAAAAAAAAAAAACATATAAATGACAGACCTTTAAAATCCAACAAGGAGGTCGGGCAACTAAGAGAGGCTAAGAAGGTTATTTAATGTATATAAATATAAGGATTTGCAAATGAGGGGGATTAGATAGGAAGAAATGGTAAGAAGGAAGAAGATGATGAAGTGAGGTGGTTGTTTATGTGTGGTTGGTGTGTCATTGACGACGGTATTGTTACATTCAAATGCAAAATGGATTAGTTTTGCAAGGATCTCAAATTTGAGTTATTTTTCAACTCTAAAGTCTCAAATGACTTGGTTTTCAATAAAACCCATCAATTTTAAAGTGATGGATAAGATGTACTTACATAACTTTAACATCTTAATTGTGGATTTTGTTTATTTTAAATGTTAAAATTTTCTTGCGGATATATCATTTTTATTCAAAATTTTTTTAATGTCACAATATGTTAGAAAAGAGTATAGCCTATCTTCCCAAATTGCCCTTTATGATGTTTGTTGATTTAAGTTATAAATAATTTGACAAAATAGTTGTACACCACCTCTTAATAGAAATGGTTGGGCATCTTTTTTGATGTTAAGAGGTCAAAGATTCAAATCTCATCATTGTCAAATATATGAGTGGTTTTCTATGAATTAAATCCCCCTCTCCCCACCATTGAAAAAAAAAAATGATAAAATAGTTGATTTATAATGGTTTGGCTGCAAGTTTTATGTCCAAAAAGTTAAATATGTACATATGTCCATACAAGAAGGCATAGTGTGTTATGAGAGTCTATCTAACATGCCTTAACAAACATATTTGAACTTCTATCATATTTGGTAGTAATCTATGAATTGACTTTTTGGATAATGTATTTTTCCTTTTCTAAAAATGGATATTGAATGGGTTAGAAATCTATTGGGACATAATTTGGAGTAACGACATATATAAAGGGAAGAAAACTATCCGTACAAACTATATTCACACAAACTCTGTGTATTGCCAAAATGATGTGGTATGTAAATTGTCAATATTCTAAATATATATATATATAGAGAGAGAGAGAGAGAGAGAGTGTGTGTGTGTAATGTTAGGCTTTCCAAAAAATTTTAATTTTGTTATATATATATATAGAGAGAGAGAGAGAGAGAGAGAGAGAGAGTGTGTGTGTGTGTGTGTGTGTGTGTGTGTGTGTGAGTGTGTGTGTAATGCTAGACTTCTCAAAATTTTGTCCAACTAATGTGACTTATAAGTTGTCAATATTATATTAATTATTGCATCATCTTATGATTTATAATATATTGACAATTCACATACTACATCATTTGAGCATAGATTTGGATAAAATTTTTGGGTGATTTTTTTTTAAAAAAAAAAATATTTTTTTTTTTTTGGATTTAAAAAAAAAAAAAAAAGTTCTTCTTTCTCTCACTCCTCTATCTATCTCTCTCTCTCTCACTCTGTCTCTTATCCACGACATCATCACTATCAGTTGTGGGTACCAATTCTTCTTATTTTCATTCTCTCTCTATAGGTCTGGTCTTGTGATAGGTAAAAGGTCGGGTTGGGTTTGATTGATTGGTGGTTAAAAGAGATGATGAAGGATTTGGTTGATTGGTGGTGGTGTGGGAGGTGGTTCAATTCCATGGCCGATAATCTCCATCACTAGCCATGGATATGGAATCCTAGATCAACATCGATCTAGGTTTGGAAACCTAGATCGACGTTGATCTTGGTTTCCAAGCATCTAGTTTCCATCTTGTTCTTTATGTTCATTAGGTTCTTGATATTTGTTTTTTTTTTTTTTTGTTTTATTTTGTGTTTGTATTCTTTAGATGGCCAAAGGATCATATCACATTATTAATTATTTGTGTTTAATTTCTGGTGATTTTGTGCTTGATCAAAGTTGGGAAACTTTTCCATTGATTGAACCCAGATGGAATTTGAAGCTTTTTTTCTTTTTCTTTTTTAATTTAAAAGAAAGTTGTTTTACAAAGTAAAAAAAAAAAAAAATGTTTTTAGTCATATTTATATAAATATTTTAATTTACAAAATGTTGATGTGCGATTCATGATTGATCGAAAATTGATTTTTAATTATATTTTACATAAATGTTTTAATTTATAAATGATGATGTGGCGATTCATGATTGATGTAAAATTATTTTTGTTTTTTAATTTATAAATATTTTAATATTTCTTTTTAATTTTTTTGTTTTGTTTAATTTAATTAAAGTAAAAATAAAATGATTAAGCGTATTTAGGTTTTTATATATATTATGTGATGGTTAACTATTAGTTTTGATGTTAGAGGGACTAATTTAATGAATTCATCAAACATTAGAAATAAGAGGACTAAAAGCGCATTCGTAAGTGAAAATGTAATATTTCATCAAAACTTAGGGATTAAAGTGAGATTTACCCTCTTATCATGAGGGGTGGGCGTCTTCAACCTAACTCAATAAACCTAACCCAATCCGATCAATTTTTATCGGATTAGGTTGGGTTAAATCTTAAAAAAAAAAATAAAAAAAAAAAATTGAGATGAGTTAGGTTGAGTTGGGTTGAAAATTAAATTGGGTTGGATTTGGTTGAAAATTTTTCAACCCAACCTAACAAATGTTCATCTTTAGTTCTAAATTCAAGTTTTTCTCTTTCTTTTAGAATAATATTTGCTAGGGGTGAAGATAAAAAATAACCATTGTGATTAATCGAATCTTTTATTTTGAATAATTGATTATTTATTTATACTCATTTTATTTGAAATCAAATTGTTAAGACTATAAGAATTATCAACTAAACTTTTTATGCATTCATGGTGGATTAAATCTAGCCCAATCAATCCAATTCAATCCAACTAACCTGATTATTATTGGTTTGGGTTGAAAAATTTTCAACTCAACCCATATAAGTTGAGAGATTTTCAACAAAATCTAATCCAAATCCGAAAATTTCTACCCCTATTATTATTATATTCAAAGCATTATAATGAGAATATTACTCTCAAAAAAAAAAAAAAAGAATATTCCAAACTAATCAACTTAATTTGTTTATTCCCTCTCAACTGGCTCAATTAAATTAAAGATGATAGAGACACCTAAACTCCTCGCCACTCATTCAAATCACAACAGATTTCCCTTCAACAATTATTTCTAAAAAAACAACAAAAATAATAATTGTAACAACAAAATTATATGATATTTTCTCTTATCAAATCTATTGACTGTTGGCAGTCCTCGCTACATGTCAGCCATAAGCTTGTGGTTTGACGAACAAAACAATTCAATCTTGTACTATATACATTATAATACATGTTAAGTATAACAAAACACGTAAAATTTATTTAATATATAGGTGCGTATATTTAAGAACAGCTTTTGCTTGCAAGAAACCAAAATTCTGCCGTGCATCTCTGTTAATTGGTAGTGGTACTCACTGAACATGAACAATAAAATTTTAAATCTAGGCTTCGCTCGCAAATTAAGTTGTTCGCTCGCAACTAAAATATAAAACGCTCAGCTGGTCAACTTGTTACTCGCTAATCCAAAGAATAATGATGACATACAACTTTTTTAGCTTTTATTTAAGCATAAATGATGCAACAGGACCAGCTCATTACCATTACCATCACTCTTTCTCTTTTACTTTTCTTTATTAATAGTTATATGCAAAGCTGAAAATTAGCATATTCTTGTTTTAAAGATAATTAAATCATGTTTGAATTATTAGAAGAAGGGAAAGGACCAATTGATTAATAAAGGGAAATCCAGCATGTGTGGTTTATCGATAATATTAAAAATTTGAAGTTGAATTACAATTTATATTCCAAACTTGCTTGTTATGAAGCATTTAAATGACACAAAGATGGATAATAATCGTAACATATCGCATTTATCACATATTATTTAAATAAAATTTTTAATGATGTGTCGATAATCCTAGTTTTATTGGTGATTATATAGATTGTGTTTGCATGAATGCCATGAATCATGCTCAAACTGTGGTTATATATTTTTTTCAAAGTCGACAATGGACAGATTATAGGATGTTGAAACTTGTTAAGATCAAGTATAACTTGCACAATCTCAATATCTATTTTCATAATTAGGAGACAACTATATTTATAATAAGAAAAAAAACTATTCATATATTTATAAAATAGTTTAACGAGAATTAAATCTTAATCACCTTGATGTACGAGGAGGTATAAGTCATTCACTAAGCTAAATTTGTATATAATTATAATGCTATGTATGTGATTTTATATAATATAAAAATGAAGCTCACAATATTATATTTATATTTTTTAATCTAAAATTATAGAGTTTGTAGGGGTGTAAAGTGGACCCAATCACTGGAACAAACGTGGACAGCTGATGAAGAAACACGTGGTATCACCAACAACATCCGTGTGAAGGAACTGATTGCAAAGCGAACCTCCTTACTAAGAGCCAACTCAACAAGGACACACGTTGGACATGCAAATGACACCCGTCGAACCAAAAAACATATTGAATGGATAAATGTAAAAACTTTCACATGGAAGGAGACGTTTGTAAAGTAAGTGATAGCCTTATAAATAGGTAAACTTATCTCAACTCAGGGTTAATTTCAAAGAAAATAGAGAGAAACAACTTATTGATTTAAGCTTTGGAGGGTGGATCCAGAGCAATCCTCCGAAATTCCATAACCAAAGTCTTTACTATTTTACAAGTATAGTTGAAAGCAAGATTTGAGTGAAGGCATGATAGAGATACCTTTGGACAACTTTGGCTCCCACAATACAATCACAACACTAGCAATTATTGCAAGCTTCGAGATTAGATTGAAGGCCTTATTCGAGATGGAAAGTTAATTGATTATATCGCACGAGTGAAGCTGTAGAAAAACTCAAAGGCAATCACATCTTCAGAAGCTTGTCTTGAAGACTCGGGGAATGAAGAACCAATGAATTTCATTGAAAGAGAGATCCTTCGTTCAACATTCACACCACTAGAAAAAATTTCAATTGAGGTAAATTTAAACTATTCCCAAGATTCATGGAAATGGGAGTCGATAACATTTACTCATAAAGATTCAGAAGGGCTACAATTTCTACACATTGACACTCTCGTCATAAGTTTCAAAATGTCATCAAGGGTAGTAAAAAGGGTTATTATCGACCATGGAAGTTCTATCGATTTGATCCATTTCTTAGTCCTCAAGCAGTTGGGACTCCAAAAAGAAGATATGCAACCAAGCCCGTGCATCATAAAAGGGATTGGAGGCCACTGAACAACTCCAATCACACAAGTAAACCTATCGGTATAATTTGGAACACGTCCTAGGGTACGAACTTTGTGGCTACAGCTTCAAGTTCTTGACATCCTGTTTCCATTTAATGCAATCATAGGTCGCCCTACTTTGTACAACCTTCGAGTAGTGACTAGTATATATTGCTTAAAAGTCAAATTTCTGATCGAATATGGTGAGGGGGAAATGCGTGTAGACCAAGAAGAAAGTCGAAGGTGTACTTATATCAACATAGAAACTCCAAGTCCTAGCAATAGCATTATGATAGTATTGATTGAAAAAAAATGAACCATGCCAAAAGCAACAAAGTTTGAAGAAAAAATCTCCAATGGAGGCATTCGAGTAGCAGCAATAGCAGGGCTTGCTACTTGAAACGTGAGAAATAACCAATTTAGATCCATGAGATATGAGATCAAAAGTGGGGGAAGATCCCTAAGATAGACTAGAACTTGTGTCTATCTCTCTGGAAGATCCAACTAAGCAGGTTATGATCGGAGCAGGATTGGTGGGAACCGCACGAAAGGAACTTAAAAATCTTCTACATGAATACATAAATTTCTTTACTTGGAAGCACAAAGATGTGGTTGGGATGGATCCGAGTGTATCTCAGCACAAGTTAAACATTGATACTCAAGCAAAACCTATTTGCCAGAAACATAGGTCATTTAATAGTGAAAGATATCAAGCAATGGCAAAAGAAGTGGAAAAGTTACTGGCAAATAGTTTCATTCACAAAGTCCAATGCAATGAGTGGCTTTCAAATGTAGTTCTTGTGTTGGAAAAAGATGGGTGATGAAGGATGTGCGTGGACTTTACAAATTTGAACAAAGTTTGCCTAAAGGATAGTTTCTCCCTTCCCGAATAGATCAGTTGGTAGACTTAACTACAGCACATGAACTGCTCAGTTTCATGGACACTAACTCAAAGTATAATCAAATTTGAATGTATGAACCAAATGAAGAAAAGATCGCATTTACAACTGACCGACGAATATATTATTACAAAGTAACGTTGTTCGGACTCAAGAATGTTAGAGCAATTTACCAACGTCTGGTAAATAGAATGTTTACAAATGAGATAGGATGTATGATAGAGGTGTATGTCGATGACATGCTAGTCAAAAGCTTTTACTTAACCAACCACTATTCAGACCTTTGAAAGGCCTTTGAGACATTGTGACAGTATCGGATGAAGTTGAACCCCCTGAAGTGTGCCTTTGGAGCAACATCAAGAAAATTTCTCAGATTTCTAGTAAATTAGCTTGAAATTGAAGTTAATCCTGATAAAATAATAGCACTCTTGTCGATGAAACCTCCACTTACTGTACACGAAGTCTGGGAGCTTATAGGAAGGATTATGGTCTTATCACGGTTTATTTTTCAATCGACAGGTAATTGTTATCTTTCTTTGAAAATTTTCCACAAAGGTGGATTAGTTTGAGAAAAAAACGTGCGAACAAGCTTTTCAGTCTCTAAGGCGATACCTCGGCCAACCCCCAGTTTTGTTTAAACCATCAGGGAGCATTTGTTTCTCTACTTGGTTGTCTTCGCATATACAGTTAATTCAATGTTATTTCGAGAAGAATAGAAACAACGACCAGTTTATTATGTAAGCAAATCCTTAATCAATGCTGAAACACGGTAACTGGAGGTTGAGAAGGCAGTCTTCACATTAGTAATCTTTGCACGAAAATTACGACAGTACTTTCAAGCTCATTCAATTAATGTTTTGACTAGTTATCTACTCTGCACAATTTTGATGAAGCTGGAGGTGTCCATGCGTTTGATGAAATGGGTTGTGGAGTTGAGTGAATTTGATATCAAGTATGTCTCGCAAACGGCAACTAAGGACTAGGCCATAGCAAATTTTATTGCAAAATTCACCAGAGCAATTGAGGCATCCTCCGAACCGACCATTGTATAGGAATTATTTGTGGATGGATCATCCAATCGAAACAGACATGGAGCTAGGGTAGTTTTGATAACTTTGATTGGAATGCAATTATAGGTAGCACTCTGTTTTAAGTTTCAAGCCACCAACAATCGAGTGGAGTATGATGCCATAATAGCTGGATTAAAGCTGGCAGTGGAGTTTCAAGTGCAGATTATAAAGATATACAATGACTCCTAGCTAGTGATCAATCAAATAAATAATAATTAGCAAACTAAAAAGGAGGAAATGGTAAAACACCTGATGATGGTAAAACTCCTGCTCAATAACTTTTTTTTTTTTTTTTTTTTACAGCTTTCACAAGAATCCACGTTCAAAAATTTCTCAAGCAAACGTCCTGGCAAGGCTAGCCTCCATACAGAGAGCAAAACTGCCAATACAAATATGAGTTGAGGAACTCAAGCGCTCAAGCACGGAGGAGGAAGAACTAGATGCAAATGCGGTTTTCGAAGAGGTGACCTCTTAGAAGACACCAATTAAAGAATACTTGTGCAGGGGCAATCTTCCTAAAAATCCGGTAGAAGCTAAAAGAGTCAAAATGCAAAATTTCAAGTACTTTATTTTGGATTGAGATTTACACAGGCGGGGATATTCACTCCCCTATCTAAAGTGTGTGCCACTTATAGTATCCGAGGCTTTAATGAAGGAAATCCACAAAGGAGTCTGTGGAAATCATATAGGAGGGTGGACACTCGAACATAGGATTTTGTGACAAGGGTTCTATTGGCCAACAATGTTCCAAGATGCTAATAAGTTTGCCCGATTATGTGATCGGTGCCAAAGAACCACCCCACAACGTAAGGGGCATGTAGAAACATTGATACCAATGACCAGTTCGTGGCCCTTCGTGCAATGGAGGCTTGACATCATATGACCTCTCATTCAGGAGAGATCTCAAAAGAAGTTTACAGTAGTAGCTATCAACTATTTTATGAAATAGGTAGAAGCCGAGTCCTTGGTAAGAATCACCGAAGCGAGTGTCAACAAGTTTGTTAAAAATTCCTTAATTTATACATTTGAAGTCCCTGATTCAATCATAGTCGATCATGGGACACTGTTTGATAGTCGTGGATTCAAAAAACTCTGCTCAGAATTCCACATCGACTTAAGGTTTGCCTCACCTTCGTGCCTACAAACAAATGGATAGGTCGAAGCTATTAACAAAATAATTCAACACTTTTTTAGAGCAAAACTCGCTTCTGAAAAAGGCAATTGGGTACACCTCCTCCCAAAATCCTTTAGGCTATGAGAATGACACCTAATTCAACCACTGGAGAGACCTCTTACTCACTCGCCTTTGGTGCAGAAGCAATGGTTCCAATCGAGATTACAACTGAATCGAAAAGAACTCTGAATTACAATTTAGTAGACAATGAATCCGAATTCCATTAGAATTTAGATGAATTGAAAGAAAGAAATGAGCAAATCAAACTCTGCACGACTGAATACCAAAGGAGGATCACCGAATACTTTAATGCAAAAGCCAAGCCACAAAGGTTTTAACTTGGAGACTTCGTTTTGAAAAAAGTAATACATTCAAATAAAGACCCAGCTACAAGAAATCTAGTGGATATATAGGAAGGTTCATACCTAATAGTGTCCATAACGGGCAAAGAAGCTTATTGGCTCAAAGATGCTAACGGGGCAGATGTTACGCAATCCTTGGAATGTTGAGCATTTAAAGAAATATTATCAATAAAACTGTAATTATAAGGGACCAGATCCTTTCTAATGTAACTTGCACAATCAATGCAATTTCAGTTGCTGTAGACTCTTTTTTCACAAACAATTATCGAAGATCAAACCCTTCTCATAATTGAAGTCGGCGAAGGTTAAATCCTTCAAATAGCAAACAATTATCGAAGGTCAAACCCTTCTCATAATTGAAGTCAACGAAGGTCAAATTCTTCACGTAATAAATGATTATTGAAGGTCGAATTTTTCTCACAATTGAAGTTAGCAAAGGTCAAACACTTCACTCAACAAACAATTGTTGAAGATCAAACCCTTCTAACAATTGAAGTCGGCGAAGGTCAAGTCCTTCACAAAACAAATGATTATTGAAAGTTAAATCCTTCTCATATCAAGTAATTATTAAAGGTTAAATCCTTCACACATCTTAAATTGAATGTCCAAAATTTAGATCCCTCCATTCATGAAACCAGTAGAAATCTGAGTCTTTTTGGTATAACAAATGTTACACAAATATGATTGTCATCAAAGAATTTATGCGTTAAAACTTGGATCTTCATTCTCAAGCAAAAGACCATATGCCACTTTGCGAAGTTATATTAGAATTTTGATTAATCATCCATATACACATGTAAAAACAACAAAGAGGGAACAAATTTTGTATTAATTTTATTTCTTTGAATTACAAAATTTGAAAAAAATGAAGAAATGATGAAATCATCGTATAAAAGGGGAAAACAAGAATACATCTAATTTGTGACCTTTCCTTTCCCCTTCCCATCGAAATTAAACTGGAGTATGCTAGAAAGAACCTCAAACTCAGCATAAGCTTCCTTGTTACTAAGCTCAAATTATAACAGCTCGAGCGAAGATTCCTTAAGAGCCTCATCTTCTATAGGTTCTTTAATAGTCTCAAGATCATCTTGTCAGAAGCCATTGGTGGAATCTTTTATAGATGCTCAAAAGGCCTTCGTATCAAATTTGGGATTTTGTACCTTCATAAACTCAATTGCCCTAATCATTTGTTCTTCAATAAGGTCGATTTGAGGTCCTTTACAAGATTCATACAAAAGGAGAAATCTCTAAGCAGATTTAAGCATGAGCAACATTCGAAGTCGCTTGATCATGTCGTATGCCTCTTCAACATTGGCCATCCATCTTAATCTCTCTTTCTTCTTAGTTGTTCTCAGGGACGACACCTTATGCATTAAAGCTTGATTATCTTTTTTCAACCTCGAAATCTTGACATTGCGCAAAGTCACAATATCTCTAGTCATGAAAAGCTCAGATTGAAGTTTCTGGCTGACCTCCTAAAGTTCTTTTACATTATTCTTCAAGTTAGCATTTTCCTCTAGAATACTCTCTAATTTCCTTGCCTTTATTGCAGTTCAGCATAGAGGTGCAACTCTTTAAAAAGCAAATAGGATAATCAAACAAATGCCAAAAAAAAAAAAAAAAAAAAAGGGAAAGATGAGTGTTTTACATACCTGAAAAAGGTGATAGATGCCTAATTAAAGGTGATCATCAAGTAGAAACTTGCCGCGGTGAATATCTTCACTACAAGCAAGAAGATGAGTGAACCTGCATAAAAATTTAAGTCCATCATCGACTGTTAAAATTGTAAGGGGTGGACTTTTTTCTCTCAAATTCAGATCTGGATCTCTGAAGGAATAGAACTACCATTAGAGGAATATTTGATTTCCTTCGTAGGGATCTTGCTCTTCGTCCTAATGTCTTCCTGAGATTCAACTGTGACGACCTCTGGAATAGGTCTCGAAAATTCAATCCAAATAAGGACGGGTTCAGGAGAAAGCGTAGGTATAGGATTCGAAGATCCAACTTCACCTCTCCCACCGAAGTACACACAGACTGGGAATTTAACTTGATGATTTTTAAATTTTTTGGGCTAAAAACCCTTTTCACTCTTAATAAGAGTAGCCTCACACCTTTTCAAGGTGGCCTCTCCTTGGTTCTTGAGGGCAAGTTCTCCCATTTTGATTCCTTTAGTAAGAGAGGGAACGAGAACTTTTTACCTATTAGGCTTCTTCACGTCCTTGGGTGCATTTATACCACTTTCTTCGAACATTTTCCTTTTCTTTAGAACCAAAAGTTTTTCTACAAAATCATTCATGTAGGTTTAATATTATGAACCTAAGGAAGAATATCTAGCTTCTTGATGCTCTTCTCAACCTTGTTATCCCTAGCATTAGTTGTTGGAAGGATAAGATTGATCCCCACCAGAATTGCGTCGTGCATCAAATACTTAATGCTGCGATAGTTTGGGTCCACAAGCCACGCCTTCTTACATCGCCTTCGCGAATCTGGAGGAAGATCCTCAAGTCTCACTTGTGACTAGAAGCTACAACAATTAAGGGAAACAAATTAAAAATGAGTAAACAAAATTTGAAGCCACAACTTTGAGCGAATATTGACTTAAATCTTAAAGATCGAGCTTACTCATCTTTAAACGATGTCAATCACAGAGTACCCCTCCTAGTTCTTGGCATAGAACTAGGTCCACTTCCTTTCTTTGATCAAAGAAGGAAGATCCTTGATCAAGTTCTCCCCGCTTTGGCCTTCTGAAGGCATAAAAAGAATACCTTCCCTTTTCTTTGGTTTGCTCTCGAAGGTAATAAAAACACCTCAATTCATCGTAAGTAGGCTCTGTATACCTCGCTTCATTTGCCCCAATAATGTTTTTGAACTCCATAATATTCTAAAGGACATAAAGCCCAATTAAGACTTGCCAGCAATTGAGATTGAGTTAGGCGGGAGTGATGCCCATACATTTGAACATCCTAGAGATGTAAGATTGAAAAGGTAATCGAAGTCCTACGTCCATAAAATGCAAATGAATTGTCACCTAATCTTTAGGTGGAAAGGCAACAAGCTCCCCCTTTTCAGGAACCCTGAGTTCAACTTCAGACGAAATTAAAAATTCTTCCCTATAGTCCTTCAGCTTGTCTTTGGAAACCTTATTTAAGGACTTTTTTGAGGCAGCAAATTTGTTGAAGTCCATCACTAGTTTTTCATCATCTTTGGAGCCACAACATCGTTAACACCTTCAAAAGGATAAAGGCATTGGCCTCATTACCATCGTGCGGAGGAGAGCAAGGTTCGCCAAGGTGATACTCTCATGACTGTTCAATAATGGGACTTCAGTAGAGTCCCTATCAAAATCAAACCTCTCGGAAGTAGAAGCCATGGATTAAAAACAAATATTTAGAGAGAGATAGCTTAGAGTGAGAAGACAAAGTTGTAGAAATGAACAACGGTAAGAATTTTTCAATTTATATATATATAGAAGAAATAAAACGATCTTGATTGTCATGTCTTGGAGATCCAACGAATGAGATTGCATGAGTACGAGTGCAAATGCGTATAGGGCTTATCAATACTCACGGTAGTTCGCATCTCTGACAACTAGAACGACGTGTCAACAATTACCTATTTGACTTATTGATTGAAGTGTCAGTTCAAGTGTTTAATAAGCTCATTAACCAAAACGGAATTGCTCAAGCCCGACTTTCAAGTCAGGGTGATTCAAGGGTACTGTAGGGGTGTAAAGTGGACCCAATCATTGGAAGAAATATGGACAGCTGATGAAGAGACACATGACATCACCAATAACATTCGTGTGATGGAACTGACTCTAAAGTGAACCTCCTTCCGAAGATCCAACCCAACAAGGACACACATCGGATATGCAAATGACACCCATCGAACCTAAAAACATATTGAATAGATAAATGTAAAAACTTTCATGTGCAAAGAGACACCTGTAAAGTAAGTAATTGCCTTATAAATAGGTAAACTCATTTTAACTCAGGAGAGAGGGTAATTTCAAAGAAAATAGAGAGAGACAACTTATTGACTTAAGCTTCGAAGGGTAGATTAGGAGCAATCCTCCAAACCATCTTGACCAAAGTCTTTACTATTTTACGGGTACATCCGAAAGCAAGATTTTAGCGAAGACGTGATAAAGATATGTCTGGACAACTTTGGCTCCAACAGAATTCAATATAATATGATTTTTTTTTTTTTTTTGATACGCCAAGTACATTTACAACTATCGGGACTCCTTGATGGAAACTATAAATTATGGTCGAAACTCGACACTATTTTTACTCTACTCTTTAATAGATGAAAGAGGGGGATCCACACTTAAGTGGAAAAATTGTCCATGTGAAATGAAATTCAATGTATTGATTGAACACCTAGATATTCTTGAACTCTGAAAGCCAATCTAAAATAGAGACATTGGGACCATTATATATATATGCACTAACCCTCTGAGCCACAAATTTGTAAATATCATAAGACTATGATTATTAGATGTCCTTTGAATAGTGAGTGTAAACGATAACATAGAGAATGTGACAACTATGGATGCCATTGTAAAGGACAACAGAGTAGGGTATACTTGTCAACATCAATAAGCACTATTATTTTTTAGAAAATTTTATTTTGATCCTCGAGATTTTAAAAAATATCAAAATTTTAAAGTTATTTTGAAAACAACTCATTTTATCTTTAACATTTTTAAAATTCTTCAAAAAAATTCAAACTATCAGTCAATTAAAGGTCAATATTAACAAAATACATTAAAAAACATTTTTTTCGCTGATAGTTGTTAGTGATACATAAATTACCGAATTACTTTAATAAAATAATTAATTTATAAGTTAAATTATATATAATGTTCCTGAATTTGAGTTATTAATTACCATTGAAATTACTTTAAGTCATCATTGACCATTAGTTGACTGATAATTTACACTTTTTTAAATAATTTTGGGAAGGTTAGAAATAAAAAAGTTATTTTTAAAAGAGTTTTTAAAACCTAATATTGTCATGAACTTAAGGTTAAAATCTTTATTTTTAAATATACACCACCAAACTTGGGAAAGATCCCTATAGTTTGATAAATTGGACAAAAGCATCCAGAAGTCTTTCATGATACATACTATTTTCAATGGATAATACTTTCTGACATACGAAAAGGGTAAGAAAATGTATCTGTCTTTGGTTTCTTAGATTTTAAGAAATGTTTACTAATTGAAAATCAATGTAATAGAAAAAGTTAATTTTTAGTGTTTACTAAAAATTATTAGAAATAAAAGTATATGGACCTTACAAAAACTCAAGAATTAAGTTTTTCTCCTCCCACTTAAGGAATTAAGGTCAAAGAATTTTTGCCTCCAATTTGATAGAAATAATCATAATAAAATATTAAATATAGAAGCTAATAAAAACTAAAATATATAAAAAATGATAAATATTAAAATATTTACATAAAAATGAAAAATATCTAGACTTCCTCTCTTCAATCACTTTCAACCGAGCATAATTTCATTTTCAACAAAGACACTATTTTTCAATTAATACAACAATCAAATCAAAAAATAAATTAAACCAATCCCCCAAAATATAAATCAATCTCTATGCTCCGTCAATTGCTCTATCTGAATAAATTGCTCCTTCTTGATATAGCAATCACTTTCTTAAGAGGTCCATCTCTTATAGAACCACTTTCTCATTAGTGATGAAATTGATTGCTTCACCATTTTCCTCCAAATTGTGGTTGCTCCATCATCATGCTATTCCATTTTTTTTTTCATCCAAGGAGAAAAGAAAGAACCATTGAGAGGAAAAGAAAAAAGAAAGGGGTAGAGAGAGACAGGAAGAAGATATTTTTATTTGAATTAATTTAATTAATTTTTAGTCAAGGAAATTTTAAAAATAAAGTGTTTATTCATCCTTTGGAGTCGTGATTTATCTTTTCCATATCCCCTCATTAATTTTATTTATTTTTAATTAATGTTGATTAAAACTGTTCAGTTATTTAATTTTCCTTTCACAATAACATGCTCTAGATTTTTCAAATGACCCTTTCATCGACAAAAGTCTTTTTCTTTTTATGATTTTCAAATGACACGTCCACCGACAAAAAGTCTTTTTCTTTTTAACATTCAGTAAAATAACAAACGATTTTTTATCTAATTTCAAAATAAAATAGGATCGTTTGTCTATTTTATCAAACTAAGGGGCCATTTTGTTTTTTCCCGAAATATTAATCAAATATCTTATTGAATATAAAAGCTGTTTGTGGCCCCATTTACGTAAAAAAGTGAGCCGACCTGGGACACCCTAACTTCCGAAATGCAAACATCATTTAACATCGCAACAATCAACTCCGGTGCTTTTTACGCATAAATCTAAAAGATGATTAGACAATTAATAGTACTCAATTATACTTATTAATTACCAAAATTAACCCACTTGATTAGCATCTTCAGAAGGGCAATTTCGTCATTCTGATGGCATCATTAAAATTCCAAACTGACTTTGCGGGGTTTGGCAGCTGTATTGCAGCACGACAACATTCAGAACCCACCCCACCCCCACACCTCACCCCCCCAAAAAAAAAAAAAAAAATTGAATATTTTTAAAAACATTTTTTCTTTATACTTCTTTCTATGTTCTAACATTAATTCCCTATATTCCAGGTCTGTAGAAGATCAGGTTTTATCCGTAAATAATTCAAAAAGGAAGGGCAATTCAAGTAATTAGGTATTGACGGTCCATCGTCTTCTTCAAACGCTCGAAGTAGACGAACCGCCAACTTCCTTTCTCCTTAAAAACTCCACTTTCACACGCTCAAAATTTTGTGATCATTATATGGCCATCCCTGAAGCCGATCAGCGACGGTCGAGGGGCCAGCCGTCGACGTCGAGAGCGGCGGCGAGGCTGCCGGCGAGAGCGAAGGTGCGACTGCGGCAGCTGCTCCAAGTGTCCTTCATTGCATGCGGCATACAATTCGGCTGGGCTCTCCAGCTCTCTCTCCTCACTCCCTACGTACAGGAGCTTGGAATCCCGCACGCCTGGGCGAGCATCATCTGGCTCTGCGGCCCGCTCTCAGGTCTCTTTGTCCAGCCCTTGGTCGGCCATTTCAGTGACCGCTGCACCAGCCGCTTCGGCCGTCGCAGGCCGTTCATCGTCGCCGGCGCCGCCTTGATCGCCTCCGCCGTCTTGATTATCGGATACTCGGCCGACCTCGGCTGGTTGCTCGGCGACCGAAGCGCTCCCCGGCCAAGAGCGATCGCGGTGTTCGTGTTCGGTTTTTGGATTCTTGATGTCGCTAATAACATGACTCAAGGTCCTTGTAGAGCTATCCTCGCTGATCTTACTGGTATGTCAATTACTATTTTAATGTTTTTTGTGATTTAAATTTTAAATTCTTAGAATCATAAATCAAACCCTAACTCAATCGATCTTTTTTTTTTTTTTTTTTAGTGTGTGTGTGTGTGTTTTTTTTTTTTTTTTGTGTGTTGCCGATGTTGGTTATTTATTTATTAATTAATTAATTTTTTAAAGTTGGATGCTAAATTTTCGAGTTTATGTAAAGAATCTCACTTTCGTCGGCATAATGTATAGGAATAAAGGCAGTGAGTTATTGTAAAAGTACAATATATTTCATGGTATTTGATTGTTACATCTGTATATATTATATGTTTCTAAATGGATATTTTATTGTCTCTCAAAAAATGAAAAAACAAGGATATTTTATTGGCTCTACTATTCCTTCGCGGGAGAGAAATTTGGGTGCTGTGTGGGGAAGTGCATCTCACTGTCCCACCGCCAAGTGGATACTTTACTTAGTGAAATGACACCTGTACCCCTAGGAATAATCTTGCTTGTTACTGCTTATCTTTTGATTTTGGCGATCGTTTCTATCTTTGGTGAAGTTGGCGTGTGTTTTTCTTTAATTTCTGGTGAAATAGTCAGTGTGCCACCGAATAATCTAGTTGAGTTAGTTGTTATTCTGTTAAACTACTGATACTTACCATTGCCATTAATTATTGAGAATGTCTATAAATTCGAAAGGGAAGTGTTGACTTCTTAGGATATAAATTAATATCTATATAATTAGGAGAAATGCCATAAACAAGCGATGAATAGAATTTTTTTTCATTTCATCTTTTTTTTCTTTTCCTTGTATTCATTTTAAGATCTTAATTTATATTCGAAGGCCAAAAGTTATTTCTATTCAATTTAAAAATAGTTAAATTTGGTTTTCTTCATAAGCAGGGGTTGTGGAAATGTTACTAAACCCTACTTCTCTATGAAGCATTTTTTGAATTCATTGCAGTGATCAAATAGTTTGGGAAAGAGTTTTCTTTGTTCTTTGTGGTAGATTATGTCATGAAGGTCTGAAGTTGTTATTAAGTTTAGCAGTTAATATGTTTTTTCTGCAGAGTGATTTTTTTTTTCTTTTTTTTTTTGGAAATTGCACCTCAAAGTTATAACAGGGTTATGCTTGTGTATCAATTATGCATCTAAATGTTAGCATTGCCTACTCCTGTGGCTTCTAGCCTCAATACATTGTTGTTTGTATCAAAAAAATTGTTTTGTATTCATGAAAGTAAGAAATGAAAACTTGAAAAGAAAATTGAAAAGAAATTTTTGTTAAGTCATGAAGGAGTGTTGCAAATGAAATTTCACATGATTTATATAGAAGGTCCGTTACTAATAAATAAGAAAATCAGTTCGGATTTTCTTTTTCCTGGAAATTAATTTTAAAACTTTATTATGTTTGATTTAATATTATAATAATTAAATTAATTTTATGTATTTTATTTATTTTCTTATTGCTTTATTATTTTGCTCAAGTAATCCTTAACTTGACGGCATTCGAGGTTTTTGCATAAACCTTTTGAGTTTGTATGTAATTAGGCTTAACCTCAAAGGAGACAAATGAAGTTACTCTAAATATCAAAAGAGAGCTAAAATGTATACAATCTCTAGATTTGAGTAGAGCCATATCCAGAGCAATCCTTTCATCCATTCTTGAACTAACTTAGTTAGTAGAGTTTCTTGTCTTCCCTTTGGACTAAAAACGTGTTTTAGATTATGCAGGGGCACCTAAGCAAGAAAAACAAACCCATTTTTGAACTAGGGAGGAGGTTGAATCTAGCTAATTTGGTAAGTAGCATACCTATAGACCAATAACTGCTTAGGAGATTACGCAATAAATCTATAAAGATGTCTAAGTTGACAAAATAATTACTTTGTATCCCTTTGATGCAGATATATTATGACCTTTTTGTTATTGGTGTTAGAAAGTGTCTTGGACCTAACTCCACTATAAAAGCTAACTCATGAGTAAAAGTTTACTTTCACATTATAAATCAATACAAATTCACTTCTTCAACTAATATGGGACTATTTAACACATTTCCTCACACGCAGCGTGCCCATTTAGCAGCACCTGTACCATTAACTGAGTTTGAATCATGCAACTTAGATAGGGCCTGTCCAACTCTGATACCATGTTAAAAAAAGGTCTTGAGTCTAACTCCACTACAAAAACTAGCTTATGAGTGGAGGTTTACCCTCATTTTATGAACTAATACAAATTCATTGTTTCAACTAATGTGGAACTATATAACAATTGGAAGTGTCTTTTAATTGCTTTGAAAGGTCTCATTAGGATGGATAGTTCCTGCTATACTCTGCTTGATTTTTTAGTAAAACAATCTTTTGGGCTGGAGGTTATTGATTCCAACTCCTCCTTATCATCCATGATCCATTTATTTGAATTTTTGTGGGGTTTTTTTGGTTGTCTGAACCTCAGAATACAGAGCATCTTTGTTTACTTAACAAAAAAATAAAGGCTAATAAGTAGGTAGGTTATCTTGTAGTTTTCAATGGTTTCCTAGTGAATGTTGTCTGGGCCTCTGACTACAGAGCACTTTTAATTACTGAACATTTAAAAAAAATAATTAAAAAAAAAGGGAAAGGATGATTAGTAGGTCATCTTATAGTTTTCAATGGGTTCCTACTTCCTAGTGAATGTATATAAAATAGTACATATTTATTTTGCACATGGCCATATCATAAATAAATTGGTATACATCAATTATGGTTTTTTTTTTCCGGAACTTGGTAAGCCCTTGTGCTTGTAAATGCCATCGATTGATCAAATTTATGGAGCAGAAGAAACTAAGATCGGAACTGCAAAAGCTAGCATCAAATTGACATTTGGCTTCTGTTTTTCTGTTGTGTTAGGAAAGGACCATCGGAGGACCCGAGTGGCAAATGCTTACTTCTCTCTATCTATGGCTGTTGGTAATATTCTTGGCTATGCCACTGGAGCATACAGTGGTTGGTACAAGGTTTTTCCATTTACTATTACAAGTGCATGCGGTGTTGACTGTGCCAATCTCAAGTCTGCTTTCTTTCTTCATATTGCTTGTATTGCAATTACTACATGTATAAGCATTTCAGCTGCACAAGAATTGCCTTTAGGTTCATCTGATAGATTCACACCCTCAGCCGAAGGAGGGCCTGAATCATCAAGCTCTACCCAAGAAGCTTTCCTTTGGGAATTATGTGGGACTTTTAGATATTTCTCAAGTACCATATGGATAATCTTATTTGTCACTGCTCTGACATGGATTGGTTGGTTTCCATTTTTTCTTTTTGATACTGATTGGTTTGGTCGAGAGATCTATGGTGGCAACCCAGATGAGGGGATGAATTATAATAAAGGAGTCAGAATGGGTGCACTTGCTCTGATGTTAAATTCAGCTGTTCTTGGAATAACATCATTGTTCATGGAGAAGCTTTGTAGGAAATGGGGGGCTGGTATGATATGGGGACTTTCGAACATTCTCATGACTGTTTGCTTTCTTGCAATGATTATTGTCTCCTTAGTGGCAAAAAATATGAGCTATTTTGGCCGTGAGCTACCTCCAGATGGCATTGTGATCGCAGCAGTAATAATATTTACAATTCTCGGTTCTCCTTTGGCAGTAAGTTACTTTCTGCCTACTAAAAAAGGTGTATTGATTCTCTTTTCAGTTGCTTCCAAGACTTAAGGAACAAAGAAAGTATTATAAATTTTTTTTTTCCTTAGGAAGTAAGAAAGTATTAAAATTGGAACTTCTAAGTTGCATAGACTCTGCTTTACCAATCTCTTCAGGGAATCATGCATTCAGAGGAGTACTAATTAATTGATCTCAACTTGTTAATAACTTTTGCTGAATGCTTAAACTATGAACCATCTTCTAATGTAACACTTCAAATATGTTCTGGAGAAGGGCCTGTAGACTCAATAATTATGATCAGATTTCGCTTTTGGCCTAAGTCTTCATCTGTTAGAACAGTCTCAAATTGGGTGGGACTTGACCATCAACTGTGGGGGAGGGTGGCTACATTGCTTGGTTATGCACATATTCTGAACCAATAATTTTGTAGGAGCGAGAGGTTAGATTGGTCAGTTGAGCTGACATTCTAAGCAAAGTATGTGTTGGAACTTTTTGCAGAAAGTCATGTCATCCATTTTACTTATGTATTAAATCTTGTTTTGCAGGTCACTTACAGTGTTCCTTATGCCTTGATTTCCAATCGTATTGAGACTCTGGGACTTGGCCAAGGTGGGCATACCTTTGCTTTTCTTGTTTTTACATTTTTTTTTTTTCGGAAGATGTCCTCGGGAGTGATTGTAATGATGGTTGACATGTGCAGGTTTGTCCCTTGGTGTCCTGAATCTGGCAATTGTGATCCCACAGGTAACATCCTGCTTGGACTTTCATTTTGTGGTGAAAATTTTATGTTTCATTTCTTTTTGGTTTGTTGAATATTAAGCTAAATTGATGTAATGTCATTTCCTCATAGAGGTGCTTGCACACTTTCAATTATTGATCGCTAATGGAAAGAACATGTATGTCTTCTCTGAGGTAGAGACTTCATTATAATGCTGCCTAATATCAATTAAATTACGCCCTTAACTATTTAATTAGATAAAGTAAACAAGTTGATTCATTGAATTGGCCTATATTATGAGGAGGAACATGGCATCGTCATTGAGGGTCGAGTTTTGAAAGAAATCACACGGTTCTATTAATTTGGAAGCAGTTATCACTTGCATGCAAGGAGATCATAATTACAGAGTCATAGCTAGTGACATCATTATGATAAGGATGTAACCTGTGAATCACTATTAAATACATCAAATTTTTAATAATAGTTCAATTGTTGAGCTCTTTCATTTAATACATCAGATTGTAGTTCATCGAGTGTCTTTTATGTATGGAACATGCTATGGCAATTCTTCATATTTGTTATCATTGTATCTCTATAAATTGCTTGAATGATGTTTGGAAGGTAGATAACTTTTCTTGGTGAATTTTATCTGTGCTAATTTTAGTATTAAAATGATTTGGGGGAGGATGTTCTTTCAGTTAAATTTTCAGTTAAGACATTAATTGGAATAAGAGTTTTTCACCTCTTCCATTCTTCTGCTCTGTTGCAAGTATAAACTTTTGCATGCTATCAACTTTCATCCCAAATGTTAGGAAGTTCCCCTTAGCATCAACGTATAATCAGCCTTACATGACATGTAATAATCTGCCTAATAAATATCTGTGATCATAAATGCCAATTACTTGTTCCCATCTTCAAGCATGATGGGAGACATCTACAGGTGTTGGTTTCCTTCACCCTTTCTTCCCACCATAATTCACATACATGCTAGGTATATTTCTGTCATGGATGGTGAAAGTGTAACAATTTCTAAGCCAAAAGGTCAGTTACCTAAATCTGAAATTCAGTAAATGATGCAATTGTTTTATCAGTCTTGACATTTTGAATCAACAAATAGTTTTATATTTCTTAAGCATGTTAATTTCCAATTTGCAGTTTCTTTTTTCTCATTAATGAATAAATTATTTTTGCAATTAACATGTACTTTCTCAGGATTGTCATTATGTTGAAATTCTTTGTGACAATGAGTCTGTTAATAGTGAAGGATATTATTGTTACAAAAACCTACTTGTTTCTCTACTTAGAGAACTGTTAATATGGAGGCTTAAACAACTAAGCATCTGAAAAGTTTGGGAGGATTAGGGGTTAATTATGGTTTATATGAAAGTTCTCCAAGTGCGTATAGTTTGGTCCACCTTTCTCATTTGTGTGTATTATATTTGTGAAACAGTTCCCTTCTGGTTCTAAGGCAACATTATGCTTCATAACAAGCTCCGTTCTTTGCAATAAATATCCTTGTCCTCTTGAATAGAAAGGAACCACTTAATTATTAAAACTCTGGTGGCCAAAAAATATATCACAGTCACATGCCTTTTGCTGAAGTTTTAAGAACATAGCAAAACGTTCAGATTTCTGTTTTAAGTTTCAAATTCTGCTAAGTTAACATAAACTTCGTTTCGCTTAAAAGAGAATGGATAGTTTTGAAATTTTTTTCTATGGCTTTGCATTTGACTATTAGTGGATTATAGACAAGTCAATTTTTTAAACCTAAAATATTGTTGTATATCTGACTTCAACACCTTGCTTGAACATTTCATATCACCTTCTTCAAACTACATTTTTTAAGTTGTTTACATTGTGAGACTTTGGTCTTTGACATAGGTGGTAGTGTCCGTGGGAAGTGGACCATGGGATCAGCTATTTGGTGGTGGAAACTTGCCAGCCTTTGCTGTTGGGGGAATTTCAGCCTTTGCTGGTGGACTTATAGCAATATTAGCTATTCCTCGATCTAGTGCTCAAAAGCCCAGGGCCCTCACATGAGGTATAGCGTTGGACCTATATTTTTTGTATGACTTTCTATCAATACAGATAGTAAAATGTTAATAACTAGCAAAAATTTGTAAATAACTATTGTTATTTCTATTGATCAATAAAGTTATTTGCCTTTGTTTTTTGGGTCCTAAAAAATCTTTTGTACAGATGTTTCCTTGGTGTTTTATTCTTCTCGTTTTCTTTTTCGGCATGCTTGGTTGAAGGGCATGGCAGCCGGTTGTCCTATCTTTTGTTTGTCAACGTAGAAATCAAGTTGAATCCCAGTTAAATTTACTTCTATTTGCAGATTTTGAGTTTCTGTAATGCATCAAATTTCTGGAATCCTCTTGAGCTTAGAACTTCTCTAGTTAAATACTTGATAAACACTATTGATCAATAAGTAATTAGTTTAAATGAGTAAGTTCCAGAAATCAAGTCATAGGTTCAACATGAAATGCCAATGGTGATGAGAAACAAGCTCTCTTTCTTCCCATGACATGTTACCGTCTTTGCATGTGAACAATGGTAAATTATCTTTGTTGTCATAGAATTCTGGGTGAGACAAGCTATCTAAACTAGTGGAGTGTTGCTTTAAGGAAATCAGTTCTTCCTTCTGGAAATGTTGCCTTATGGCTAATTGTCATGGGAAAGTAAGAGAAGCATCAGTTATACAGATCTCAGTATTACTCTCAATGTACTTACCCTTCGAGATAAGCTGTTGCCGCTTGGGATTTATTCCTCATGAAAACATCATATTTTTTAAGGGCAAAGTTGATTGCCAATTGGTGGTCCAATCATGATGTATTGGAATCTCATGCATTTCGTGCCTGATTTTGTTGTATGAATGTGGTGAATTGTGCTTGGTGGCCAACAGTTAGTATGTGAGTTGTGCAAATTGAAACCTTGATGGGGACAAGTCTTTTATACTTTATTTATATTTATATTAATTTATTTATTCATTTATAAGAAAAGCTTGATATATATATTTTAATGGAAGGCGTCCTTTTATAATTGTTGTATTTTCTTTTCTCCTTTTTCTTGTTTGCATCCGAACCTTGGAATAAATTCTTGTGTTTATTGCACTTATCAATATCTATGAAAGCCAGGTTTGCTTTAAATGCTCCCATGCAATGTTTTCTACCAAAGCCTGGGTAGCATTTAAACGGTCTGTCTCTTGGGTACAATTTGTATCGGTTAATTATTGTGAAAGATGTCCAGTATAGGGATAAGAATTTCCATGGTCTGGCTAGCACCATAGGTCCATAACATTATTGGAATATAGACTTTTATCTGGTCTCCAATATCATACAAGGATGACTTGTTGCGTTTGTAAGTTGATGATGATTGATCTTAAAAAGATGGCCTATGTATGTCTCTGCATGTGCATGTATGATACCAGGTAGGGATTTTGACCAAAAAAATTGGGAATTAGAGAGAATCATGGGAGACATGGTAACTTGCCATGCCAAT
This sequence comes from Litchi chinensis, assembly GCA_019925255.1. Lineage (NCBI taxonomy): Eukaryota > Viridiplantae > Streptophyta > Magnoliopsida > Sapindales > Sapindaceae > Litchi > Litchi chinensis. The sequence goes on along the minus strand of CM034468.1, from coordinate 8,193,104 downwards.
GCCAATCTTATATCATACCACATTATATTCCCCAAACTTATCAACAAAGGGAAGGGGTGGAGAGCGAAATTTCTGGGTATCTCTGCTGATAACTCGTTACTGAAAACCAAGGCATCAACCTTTTCAGGAAATATAAAAGGTGAGATGAATGGAATCAGTGAATATGTTCGAGTTTCTAGAGCAGTATAATCTTTTGTTAATGTCATATCCTCAGAGGTCTTGTCACTGTTTCATATCCCTTTTCTCCTCCATTGAAACTTGCATTTAGTTTTGTATTTTGTTTATTTTGATGCCAAACAAAAATTCTATGTGAACTGCACTATAACAACAACTTGGGTTGTGAATGGTTTTTTTCTGATCAACTGTAGAAGCGAATGGCATCACCATGTGATCCTACAACTTGTCAATTTCTATTTACTACAATCTGGTGGGATCTACCATTTGGTGTGCCCCACTTCCCAATTAGGATGCTAAATTCGAAATGTCATTTTTAAAATTTTATATCCTGTCATGAATAATTTAAGTTTACACTAATTTTTGTCCCTTGGTTTTGTTGCATGACACACAGCTCTCATCTACAGCAACTTATTGAGCTGGAGACACATGGAATCTGACATGGGCTTATGGATTTCAGAGAAGTAATATGTTTATACAAGGAAACAAAGCAAAACTGATATTGAAGCTGCTGCTCAGACTGTGAGGAAATAAAATTTGGTAGGCAAAATATAGATACAAGTTAAAAAAAAAAAAAAAAAACCTGCATTGCTTTGTTTTTGGAGGTGTGATTGTTAAGGGAAGGCTGCTGCCTCACCAGTCACAGACACAGCCAAAGCTCTCTCCTACAAAGAGACAGTCTGCTCTCTGTTGTGAAAAAAGGAATACAAAAATTAAATGGTTGCAATTGGAGCACGTAATTGTCTCTCGGTGTTTCCTTTCTTCTATCGGCTGGTTCTCTATATAGCCATCTACTGTCATCTCTCCATTAGCACTTTTTTTGGTGGTCCGATTCATGGCCCAGCACGTACGTCCACATCCCCGCGTGAATATATATATATATATATATATATATTATTCCTTTTATTATAATTCAAAGGCATTAATTTGTTACAGTTTTAACAGCAAATCAACATCCACCTACTTAATCAATTTGGTCTCTTCGAAATCAGTGTCGCTCAAACCCCAGATGTATTTCATTGGTTTATGGTCGAATAATAGAGTTACAAATACACCAAGCGTGATTTTGTTCCCTCTATCATGAAATCTTGTATTTTCTTCATTCAGCAAATCTCCCTATTGGGTACTTGATCATCATTACTGTGACACTAATTAATTTTGTTTATTACAATATAGAGTGATTTTGTTTGTATCTGTGACTTCCTTAGTCAAACTAACTCCGCTATAAGTTGTATATATAATTATGTGGATTGAGCTTTAATGCCTATAGTCTCGTCTATTTTTCTCTCTTAACCCTCTGTTAAATTGCCTGAACAAGTGAAAAAATGAGTAAAGCAATATAGATGGGGCCTGAAACAGATTTTGCACAAGCTTGTCACGTCTAAAATGGGGCAAGTAGTGAAAGAGAGAGGGTTTTGGTTTTGGTGATGGTGTTTGTAGACAACAAAAAGGTCGTGCTCGGAGTGGGTTTTATCACATGGGTTGTACAAGAATGGGAACATGCATGGCTGCCTTAGAACATGCAAACAATTTTATCTGTCCACAAAGGTATAGCAGCCATTCTCAAGACATATAAACCTACACCCTCCAAATAACATATATGCTCTTGTCATTTCATAAAGTAGGCGAATTTGCTTGTCTATCAACTCCACTTGGCAAATCAAGATATCTTTGTTTATTTCTTGAGAAATCCTAAACCTAAACAGTAGGATGATTTTATAGATTATCCAGTCCTAAAGCTTTAAGAGTAGTGCTTTTTAACTTGAAAGACTAGTAGTAAACCCACCATCAAAACTAATGCCTTAAAGGTCCCCGCAGGCCCGCATTATCATTTAACCAAACTATTACACGGACCTCTGGAGACTGGCGGTGAAATTTTATTAAATTAACATCCGATGACTCATGTGGGATTTCACCATCTCAAATAGAAAAAGATAAGGATCAAAATCAAAATCAAAACCTGTTGCTTCCTATCTACAATCAAGCCCAGCTCTTGCCCAATCTAACAAGAATATAATGTATGAAATGACTAAGCTCCAGAGAAGAAAAGAGAGAGAAAAAAAAAAAAAAAAGACACGAAGGAGCGGCCCCCCCACACACCCCACACCAACCCCCCACCCAAACAGTCACCACCCCATCCAACTTCGAAAGCATTTTTTTGATCAGGAACACTTTCTTGGAGTCTCTCTTTTGTACGTTGACACGTTTAACTTCCTGAGAACCCAAAACAGTCGGGCCCAATATCGTCATGTATATATACCCACATCGATCATCTTACCGCTCCCTGTATTAGCACCTCAAAACAAAACAAAACAAAAACGCACATCCAAAAACACGAACTAAAGTTGCATTATATATTTCCTGCCCTACTCAACACCTCTCTTTGTCCAGAAACAGATAGTTTTATAGTCACCTACTCCCTCCCAGCTACCGCTATGTGTAACCCAAAACCATCTTCACCATCCTCATTTTTCTCTCCCACCAACAACGGAACCCATTTTTTACAAAATCCCAACAAAACCATGGATCTCCACGCTGATGAGCTGCACAGATGGCCAACTCATTCTGAGGTAAAACATAAAACAAAAACAAAAACCCTTTCACAGTTTATTTTTGAAAAAAGTAGTATGACACCATATATCTATATTGTCTTAAAACTCATTTTATTTTCTTGTTTTCTTGCATTTAGGCCTTGGAAGAAATCAAAGCTATAGGGAAGATCTCTGGTCCAACAGCTATAACTGGTCTACTTCTCTATTCTAGAGCCATGATCTCCATGCTTTTTCTTGGATATCTTGGTGAGCTTGAGCTAGCTGGTGGCTCTCTCTCCATTGGCTTTGCCAACATAACCGGATACTCTGTACTCTCTGGCTTGGCTATGGGAATGGAACCCATTTGTGGACAAGCTTATGGTGCCAAACAATGGAAGCTTCTTGGCTTAACTCTTCAAAGAACTGTTCTTCTCCTTCTCTCCACTTCCATTCCCATCTCCTTCATGTGGATGAACATGAAAAGGATCCTGCTTTGGTGTGGTCAAGACCAAAAAATATCATCAGTGGCTCATACTTTTATTCTTTTCTCCATTCCTGACCTCTTTTTCCTTTCGTTGCTACACCCACTACGCGTCTATCTTAGAACTCAAAGCATTACATTACCATTAACGTATTGTTCTGCTATCTCTGTTGTCCTTCATGTCCCTCTAAATTTCCTCCTTGTTGTCCACTTCAAGATGGGTATTGCAGGGGTGGCTATAGCTATGGTTTGGACCAATCTCAACCTCCTCCTCTTGTTTTCTTCATTTGTTTACTTCTCTGGTGTACATAAAGATTCTTGGGTTGCTCCTAGCATCGACTGTCTGAGAGGCTGGTCTTCCTTGCTGGCACTCGCTGTACCAACTTGTGTATCCGTTTGTCTAGAGTGGTGGTGGTATGAGTTCATGATATTGCTTTGTGGACTCCTTGCCAACCCAAAAGCAACCATTGCTTCAATGGGGATACTCATCCAAACCACCTCTCTTGTCTATGTGTTCCCTTCTTCTTTGAGCCTTGGAGTTTCTACAAGAGTTGGTAATGAACTAGGAGCCAATAGGCCTGCAAAAGCCCGCATTTCCATGATTGTTTCCCTCATTTGCGCGGTTGCCTTAGGCCTGATGGCCATGTTGTTTACAACATTGATGAGGCACCAATGGGGCAGGTTTTTTACCAATGATGCAGAGATTCTAGAGCTAACAGCAGTTGCATTGCCGATTGCGGGGCTATGTGAGCTTGGAAATTGTCCACAAACAACCGGTTGTGGGGTGTTGAGAGGGAGTGCAAGGCCTACAGTTGGAGCCAACATCAATTTAGGGTCATTTTATTTGGTGGGCATGCCAGTTGCTATTTTGATGGGATTTGTAGCCAAAATGGGGTTTTCAGGACTCTGGCTTGGCTTGCTTGCAGCTCAAGCTTCATGTGCTCTACTCATGCTATATGTTCTACTTAGAACAGATTGGATTGACCAAGTAGAAAGAGCTAAAGAGCTTACACAAACAAAGACGTGTACTCCAATATTGCCAGTATCATCGAACGCGGAAGAATCTCTAATCACCAAAGAGACTGGTAACAAGAAGGATAATCTTGAAGAGATATTGTGCATTGATGATGAGCTTGTGAAGTCAGCATCAATTGAAACAGACCCTCTCATACCTGCAACAAACAGTAGTGTGCATTGATTAGAGTTTAACTTCCTCATTTTTGCCCCCTCTTGGAGGAGCTATAGTTGATGTGAAAATTATTTATTTAGCAGAGTTGATCATCTCACTTTCTCATGACTTGTACCCTTTCTTTAGTTTTATTTTTCTATATGTTGTATTAATAATAATAACCTTTGTAGAATAGGTAGAACAAATATACTTAAAATTAAAAATCATAACTTAGTTCTGCATACACTGGACAAGAGAGAGAATGAAAAGGGTTAAAGCTGTCGGTTGTTTTAGAGACTTATGATAAAAATTAAAAACAAAAATAAAAAATAAAAATAAAAACCAATAAAAAACAAAAGAAAAAAAGATCTGCCCACCTTTCTGTGTTGGTCCATTCCTTAATAGGCAACAACCTTCATACCTAAAATGGAAAATTAGCATATTTCCCTGTAAACCTTGCTTAAAAACTAACTTTTTATCTAATTGGCGCTTTTTTCTTGCTTATCCTTCCCTCCTTCACCCCATCACTATAATTTTAAACTATTTGCACTTTCACATGTCCAATTTAATACATTTCACATGCATATATACATACATACATATGCATATATATATATATATAAACGACTCTAATTTGGATCATGGTCAAATGTCAAATTGAATGAACAATTATTCATACTAAGTCACATTAGAAGATAATGTACCTTATATTTAATTATATGTTTAACTAATATAATTTTAAAAATAAATAAATAATAATTAAAAAAAAAAGAAAATATGTGTGAGAGAGAGAGAGAGAGACGTATAGCAGTAAGTAATGATAATAATTGGTAGGAGAGAGGGTGTTGGATGAAGAGGAAGAGGGCCCCTGGTTCTAACTGAAGAAACAAAATCCAGCTATTATTACTTATGTCTACTTCTCACATGACAAAACTAGTTGCAGTGCCTCTGCGTTTTCCCCACCATTTCTTCTCCAAAATACCCAACATCCCATCAATACCAAAAAATTCATTTTTATGCAAAAAGAATTTCTGGCTTTTTATCTAATAATTTTCCATATTATTTTCATGTACATAACAGATGTAACACACACACCATGATCGGATAGAGAAAGATAGAGAAGATAACATGGGGATGGCCCATTTCACTTGCTGTCTCTGAGTGGTACACGTAAGGCCATCAAATTTTATGTTCCTTTTTTTAAAAATATATATCTATATATATTATTATCTTCTTCATTTCTTTATTCTTTATATATATATATATATATATTAGGTTTTGTTGATAGTGCTAGCTTCAAAACATATCTCCCAATATGTCACATTTCCTTATCTTCTTTGTCCAATTTAAAATAATGCACCCATTTCCTTCTAGCTAGCTATCTTATTATATTACTCCATAGCCACGTAATTTGTGGCAAGCATTTCCATTATTAACTTGTGGTTTAGCAATTAGCATGCATCAATTTTCACTTTTTTCCTTTTAACCAAAAAAGAAAGAAGATTAACATCAGGTTAAATTGCTCATGAACTTGACCTCCAATATTAATCTCCCCTTACTAACGTTATGTCACAACGTGCATAATTGTTAGTTTATTCTGTATACAGTTAATAGTTTCCTAGATCCTGTCTTGAACTTTAATGTAAATTAAAAACTTTAGGCCATCTCGAAATTAATTATTTAATAATATGCCCCCTTCATCATGATCATATATTATAAATTGTATTACTAAGACCAATGTGAATGACCGAATTTTCATTTTTTTTTTTTTTTAAAAAAAAAAGAAAGAAAAAAGACCGAATTTGACGATGTAACCATTATTGGTAATCACAAGACCTAATGATATATACAATGTTATCTACTGAAATTTGGACCACATTATCTTTTACCATTCTTTAAATTATCAAAATTTGTACCATATGATTAATTAATAGTACTAGTCACTATATAACTCCTTGACCTAATATGAAAACTTTATGTATTACATGTGATTCAAACATACAAAATTAAATCAATGTAAGAAAAAAAAATTGTATACCTAGTGATTGTCAATATATGTGTGTGTGTATATATATATATATATTTATTTATTTAAAGAATGCATACGGTGAATGATGTAGTAGTAGAGATTGATATCAAAACTTTAAATTAGTTTTGAATTGTAAAAGATGCTTGCAAGTTGAGAGAGGGGTGTGGTCAGTGTTCGTGCACCTTACTAGTACGTACTGATTCAACTCAGAGTTTGGATAATTTAAGTGAACCCCCAATGGTCCTACTGATCGAAGAAGACAATTTATCTCCTTTCAACAATCACTCTCTCTTACATTCAAAAAGCTTCTGTTTCGTAAAGATCATTCAAGTTTTACTGTTCAACTAGATTTAATTGGGGACCCCCTTTACCTAGCTTTTCTATTCATTATACATACGTTAGAGCGCCATCTCCTAGACCCCTTATTCCCCCTACAACATTACATGACACATTTTTACATAATTTTAAAAACCCTAAATGGATATAAGTTAATCATTGGGGTCACTCTACAGACAAAAAAGAAAAAAAGGTTATGTAAGAAAGGGGCCCTTTTTAGTCTAGAAAAAATTAATGTAAACAAAGATTTACTTTTAGGCAAGCATTGATGAGATACAAACCCTAATTATAGATGTTATAGCCTTTCAAGTTCCACATTCAATGTAATTATTAAATTTCACATTATATTTATGTTATCTTCCATCAAACATATATATATATATATATGAGCTAAACATTTGTATGGATTGCCCATGAAAGTGCATAGTAAACAAATAATTAAGCTTCTATATACCTAATAGAAAGAATTACTATCTTATTAATTTTAGAAGGGAATCTATAGAATGCCTCCCATTATGGATTTATAGATCAAAAGTCAAAACCATCATTTTCCAGCACATCTTTGTTAACTTTGAATCGAATAATTTTTGCCACGTGTCACCGCAAACATAAATTCGCTAAGTGGGTATTGTGAAGCGGACACGTGTCTCGCATCTCGAGCCACTTTCCCTAACTCGGTAGTCCACCAATAGCATCATTTCATGCACCACAACAAAACGATTTTTTCTTACATTTAATAAAATAAACAAAGACAAACCGCCCCGAGACCTAATCGGTTCGATTTAGTGGTAGGGTTATAATGCACTTATGCACTAAAAAATTCCAACCAAAAAGAAAGGCAAAAGGTAGCTATAAAAAACCCATTAAACAAATGCTTTAAAAAGATTTAAAAATAGTTTTTAAAGCAAGTCAAGAAAGGTTTTTGTCCTAATACCTAATCAAAACTGGCAAAATGGCATAAATTCTTGTTTTCTCAAAGACGTCATATCAAAAAGACCATGCCTCATCTCCATTCATAGTGAGTAGTGAAAATTGAGGCTATGTCCACTTACATGTTTTACCATAACAGGTGTTGAATAATTTCTCTTCTTTGCAATGAAACTTACTTTAGTGTCAAAACCCAACTCATTTTTTGATGCCTCCCTTGGCCGAAAGTACTGTCTCATTCTCTTTTTTAGCCCTAAAAAAGCCTAGAAACCATAAAGTGAAATACATGAATAATCCTACCATGGCTCGACCCCACTTTGATGCCTCCCCCTTTATAAAAAGTCTCCATTTACGGTCTTAATTTATTATTATTATTCATTAATGTTCTTTTTTTAACTCCATTTTTTGGGGACATTGTACGGTCATAATGTACTCATTGCCACCTCACATGCATCAGTTCTTTACTTCTTTGAGACTTAAAAGAGTACATATATATATGTGCAGCTGTTACCCTAATTTTACCGAGTTAATAGTAGTTCGGACAAGTACTTGTGATATTTATATACATGTGTCGTCGCCAAAGACGAGCGTGTAAACTACTCCAATTGGTTGGAATAATCCGATCATGGTCCTATTGATTCTTAAGATATAGATATGTATATATACAAGTACGACAGTATTCTATTGAATTGTTCTAGCTACTTCTTAAATATGATGGTACGATGAGATTTTTAATGATAAAACATGTGTTCCATTCGATTGTGGATCGTGATATAGATAGAAGGTGGATGGTTGAGTCTTGCCTCTTTAGTGAAAAGTTTTTTTTTCAAAAAAAAAAAAAAAAAAAAAGAGAGAGAGAGATAGACAAGGGAATTGGAAGGTTGAGCAGGAGGAGTGGACTGTGTGACCTAATGAAGTAAAGTAAGGAACCCCTAAATTCAAAATTGGACGATATGTGGAGCGTTGAGTGTAGAGTGTACCATTCAAAGATGCCAATCGTGTGGCAACAGAATAGTCGGCAGTGCCGTAATGCCCTTTCAAAAAGGGTCCCCAGGAAGAGATGTTGTTGCGTGGAGAAAATGCCGGATCATTTTTTTATTTTTCATATTTTTACAGAGGCACATGCAGTAAGGGACCGACACGTACGTTTCAAATGACTTTATTATATAGGGATGTCCCTTGGTGGGGGCATGGGTACCACTTAAGAGGGAACAAATATTGTCATTTGTAGGGCGAGAGGGGTGTGAGTTTTGGGTCATTTTACAAGGTCTTGTTTGACAAATTAAGGTACTTCTTGTCTCTTTTACAAACTCTCCTATTGTTTTCCTCTAATGAGGACCGATCCCCTCATTTTGGAATGTCTCAAAAATACTTGGAAATATTTTAGTAGGCCCACTTTGTGTTTTCTCACTCACCCAATACAACTTTTTAATATAGTTTCATGCAAAGTTTTCTACTCTCTTTAAAAAAAGGACAAATTACACACCAATATGATAGATTTGACCATAATAACACAAATCTTCCTAAAATTCCAAAAACTCAACACAAACATCCCTTGTCATTAGTGAACCACAATTAAATATTAACAGTCAATGATCAAAGGTGTTAGACTAAAATACTCGTTTTTTTGATCCAATTTAAAAAGTGAATCATTAAAAAAAAAAAAAAGAGTAATAATTTCAATTAATCACCAACACCATCCCTATCGGTTCATCATCATCGATTCCCGATCAATTCATCATCATCAACATCATCATTCAAATGCTTCCCAAATCTACATCTTCAAATTTTGTGATCACCGGTTCGTCAATTTTCATCTACACTAGTTCATCAACAACATGAACAATAAAAACAAACTAGAAACAATTAAAAATATATATCAAAGGTTGAAGATCTGAGCTTGAACCAAGATCTTGAAAAACCAGGTTCCAAAATGCAAATTTCAAATTTTTAAGATCTGGATTTTCGAACCCAAATCTTCATCTTAAACCTAGAAATTATATGTTTTTTCAACAACAAAAACAATAAAAACAAACCAAAAACAATAAAGAAAAAATCAACCTAAAAAACCACATCGTCACTTCAACAAACAACCAAAAAAAAAAAAAAAAAATAAAAACAAACCAAACAACACCACATGTTGTTCCTTCTACAACTCCCTCCACCAATCAAAACTTCAATCTCCACCCTTAATAGCTTCATATTTTTCCTCCACCACATCATCAATATAACCCAAATCTTAGAAAAAATATATATATACAAAATACAAAAAGAAAAAAAATTGACACTAATTTAGGTGTCGAAACCCATATCACATCCCAATCTAGGTTTTCAAATCAATGGCTAACAATGGAGATTGTTGGTCATGGATCTGGAAACATACTCAGACCAAAGACGACACAAAGAGAGAACAAGGGAAAGTCGACTCCGTTTTGGGTCTTGATGATGAAGACTTAAGCGTCTCTCCAAAGGTGTTTGTTGGGTTGTTAATTATCATTATTTTATTCCCAAATTACTTACTATTTATGTTATATTTTCAAGTAAAATTGGTGCTTTTATTGCGTTTAGTGTTTTTGTGTTTAAATTTAGGTTATGTGAAGAAAAAAATGAAATTGACAGAATTTTGGAAATTATTTTCAACAGAGAAAAACTAAAAATCTAGCTCAAAGAACTTGCGATGTGACAATTGTGTTAAAATGATAAAAATGAAATTTTTCTAGGAAGTTGTGATGATAGCAAAGGGATTGAGTTGACACCTATCTTATTTCAACCTAGAAGTGATTCGTGAGATGGTTTTAATATCAAGGGTTTACTTGCAGTTTTTGGGAGGGCTAATTATGCAATTTGCCAATCAAATCAAAGTTAGAAAAGTGAGCAAACAAATCAGGAAATTAGGTTTATGAAATCATTCAAAACAAGGACAAGTCGCAGGTCTTGATTGCAGCTTAGAGCAAAAAAAGTAAATAGCGACTAAAAGTTGTGTCATTGTCGTAGCTTGAAAATGCAGGATGCAAAAGGAGTAAAGAACTCGTGACTAAGTCACTGTTTGTTGACGCATATAGGGAAGGAAGCGGCGACCACAACCTGCGATATGGTCATAGGTTAGAGATGTTGGTTGTGCAGGAATTAGAAATAGCGACAAGAAATCGTAACTCCCAATTTTTTCCTGTTTACTGATTGGTGCAAGAATTAATTGCGCATTAATTTTACTGATATCCTTCCCTTGAAAATCGAACCTCAACCCCTATAAATAGGAGTCCTCTCATACTATTGAGGCACATCAAAGAGGAGCAGATCAAAGGTATGAAGACTTCAATTCTATCTTTCTTTCTTTTTTTCCTTTTATGTTTATGTAGTTAGTTTATTAGTTAGGGTTACTTGAAGCCCTATCCATCGGTTTATTTTTTCAATAAAACTTATTATTTTTGCATAATGAAATTAATGTCTCTATTTTAATTTTATCCCATTTATTTTGTCTCTTTGATTGATCACTTTAGAAACACATTTTTATGTGAATAAGTTGTAAGAATATAAACCGCACACCAAATGAGCATATTTTTAATTTACAACGATCAATTGCTTACAAACCGATTGAGTAACATTAATTCATAAAGATTTATGATAGACACCATGTTTTAGGGTTTGTGTTGCATTCATATCCTTCAATGTTTAATAGATCCATGTTATTAAACCGAAGTAGACACCATTTTAGATTTTAATTAGGAATATATGCATCTATGTAGACACCATGCAATTTACATACTAACTAAAGAAGAATCAATAAGACATGCAATATGATCATTATCATGTCGTGAACGTCTTCATCATGCATAAATATGATTTGCTTTATTAATCTTTTTAACAAATTAAGGAATTATTTTGTTGTGAATAGGATGTTTTAACTAAGTTTTTCTCATTGATTATCTTTATTTTAATTTTCTGTTATAATTTAGTTTAATCTTAAATCCAAAACTCTTTTTTTTAATTTACTTGTTTTCAGTTTAGGTCTTAAATAAATTTAAAATTAAATTAAGTTGAAACTCATCGTCGAATCGACCCTCATTTCTTGTTGTACTCAATAAAATATTTTGTGCACTTGTAAAGTTAAAATAAATTTGTTAGTTAATTTTGCAACCAATAGTGTTATGCGGCAGAGGAGGGAAGGGTGGCATGAAAGAGAGAGCTGAAGCCGTCTAGTCGAGGGAGAACGCAGCGGAGGATATCTCCTCACTTTCAATAGAGGTTTGTGTCATTATAGCCAAACCTATCATATTAATGTAATTTCATCAAATTTCTGAGAGTTTGTGTAATTTGGCCAAAGAAATACTATTGTGTGTGGAAAGAACGAAGAAAGTCAAAATTTATAAAAGCCATGACAAGCACCCTCCATGATGGAAGATGAGCCACGCCTTCTGCCACTAACACAAGGGTGAAAAGCTGAGGGATAAACATGTTTGTTTATAGCTAAAAAGAAAGAGAGACAATTACTTGCAATTCCTTGATGCAAAACACGTGGATGATCGAGCTAAAAAGGATAGCATAACTTCGTTTTAATTGTATTTGTGCTTTGAAGTGAAAGCGAAGCAAAAAAAAGATGCCATGCCACTCCAACTTAGTGGGTTTGACCTTTTGTTTGTTTTTCATATTTGGTGTTTGACCATTTCCATTACTTTGTCATTTTCGGTTTGACTATACATATAATATATCATATGGGCATTTGGTCTTCAACAGGATTTCTTTGTTAATTGAACAACCAACTAACAAGAAAGAAAGACAAGCAAGTAGCAAAAAGAGTCCAATAAGCTTTGTGCTCTTTCAGTATTAGAGGAAAAGATTCCAAATATACCTCAAGGGACATTACCTTTTTGAATTTTGTTGTTCAACACTATTCTATCACACCGTCATATATATTGAATTTTGGTCAAAAGATTATCATGATTGTCGATCCTAGGCAATAGACTCTCGCAATATACATATAAAAATAAAGTGTGTTTGTGGGCAGTTTAAATTATCTAAAAGTATCACAAATTTGTAATTGCCACGTTGTTCCTTAACCCGAAATTGACCATGAAAGAGTATCACTACGTAGCTAGTTAACAAATTGAAGCGTGGTTTACTAGCAAACCTATCCAGACAATCTTCCATAAACGAAGGACTTGGCACCAAACTCATATTCATTTAAGGAAAACGTCTCGACTTATTGATTCATCGTACATGTAATACATACATGTAATACCATAAAATTTGTCGAGTAAAATTAGGCCATAGCCTCCACTAAAGTGGTGTTCTTGGGAATGCAATGGTCAAATTACAGACACAAATGGATGAAAATGAACTGTTAGGTTTTGAGTCAAAAAGATTTGGTCAGAAGTTCCAGAAATGTGACAAAGATTTTGGTCCTGGCACCAATAATCTTGGCAATGTATAATACGGAAGCATAATGGCCTTGTTGATTAGTAGTACAAGTCCAACTTTTGTTTGCCAACACAAATGTCTTTAGCTACAAAACAATGACAAGAGGAAACTCCCCATAACATTCATGGAAATCACCTTTTGTTTCTTCTAAGTAAAGTATAAATGACATTGAACGAGTCCTTGAGGCAGATTAGTCTTAGAAATGAGCGATACGAAAGTATGACCGCATGCCCATATTTCCACCACTCATTGGCAGCTGAAGAACGAGTCTAAGTTTCTGTCTTAGAAGTCAAGAACATAGATAGCTATAATTCACGCGCAACCATCTTCATTTTAACCAGAAGAATCTAGACTTACATTAATGAAAATCACGTTTTTTGTGCTTTTAAGAAATATACCAAAATGTCATTGATATTAGGATAATGTTAGATATCCAATACTATTGTCTAAACTTTTTATCCAACCTTATGTAACACTTAACATAAAAATGATATATTAGTTGTCTTATAAGATTAAATGTAAAAATTGAACAAAAATATTGTATGTCTACCATTATTTTAAATATTATATTTTCTCTTCTTATGAGTTCCTAGTGCAAACTCACTTTGAATAAAGACTTTATAACTTGAACTTTTGAATTCAATGTTCATTTATGTCTCTTAATTGACTTCAATATTCATTCATTCTTCTTAATTCAATGGTAAAGAATAGTAAATGAATCTAGGATTCCTTATGATTGAAAAAATTACCGAATCAATGAATGTTAAATTAGGCAGATTATAAATCAACTTCAATTTTAAGTTGATAACGTTAGCACGTTTATTAGTGTAGTTCTTATAATCAAGTGAAAATCCTAGCGCTATTAGAACAAAAAAAAAGTTGTGAGTTTTGACTAATTAAGAATAAAAAAAAGTCGAATATATTTAGCATAATTAGTTCGTGCGTAAAATGTCTCTTTATTCACAAACTAAGGAACAAGAAATTAAACACGTGAACCAATTGTGCTAAAAAACTCATCTTCTTTTTCTTGCGTTAGTTCTAAAAATGATATTTTCTTTTAGTGCTAGAAAAGTAAACCTTATTCTTAATAGACATTACCATGTAAATGTGTTTTCGTTTAACAATAATTTAACCCGCTGTCCACTACATGCAACTAAATTATATGAAATCAGAATAGACTAAAGATATATAACTGATTGTGAAATAATTGATCATGGGTAATAATAGATATTGCTTGGCCAAAAATACAGAATGAAGGATATACATGTGTGTTAATGAATAGCCATACAACAACCAACGAAACAAAAAACTCTTGGCAAGGTCACGGGTTCCGCATGTACCCCTCTCAAAAAATTGTGGGTTTCCCGCATGTCGATTGCTCTTTTTCATATGAAAGCTATTTCTCGGATTACTCTTGCACCAATTTTTTATCCTGTTTGATTCCGATTATTCTTTAGACAAATACTAATAAAAAAAAATAAAAATAAAAAAAAAAAAAATGGAAAAGACTCCTTTCTCAATAGTCACGGGACACCTTAAATCAAGCAGACCCCTTTTTGGTACAAAAATATTACTCAGCAGAACAATTCTAATAAGTCTAGATAGGAAAGAATTCCATTATCGCCGGACTGACTTACGTAGCTGTATTAACATTTCCTGTTGTTACGACAATGTCATTATCAAAAGTCTGCGCAACGAGAATTTTAATAAAGGAAAATATTATTTCAAACGAACCGTTCTACTCCGATACCGTTATTGAATTTTGGTGATGATGTACAGCAAAGAAGGCGTTTTTTATAAACTTTTAACTGTTTCATGATATAACATAAAATTTATCTAATTATTCCATTGAAAAAAACAGTTTAGTTTTCAATCTGTTTTTTTCCTTTTATTGTTTTCATGCATCTAATTACCGATATAATAGATAGTGCCGCTGTTTTTCCAATTTTTTCTCACTCTATTTTCTTCATTTTAACAGCTAATAAATGAAAACGAGAGGAGTAGAGGGCTCCGAAAATCGTTCGTATCCATTTTGTATGTCAATTAGATGATCCACACACTCAAAATATATTTCAACAGGTGATAATATTGCCTTCAAATCATGTGTGCAATAGTAAATTCATCTGTCCAAAATGCAACATATTTTGCCATAATTCTTAACCTAAAGTCAAATTCATGTTTCCCTCGCGGATTATTAGTTTTCAAAATCGGGCTTCGAGAGGCCGGAGATACTATGGGCCAATACTTCTAGTCTAAACACTATTAACAAATTAACCCAGGTTTAGTGCCTTCGACTAACGAGTCCATCAAAATTCAGCCTTACAAATTTGACTGGTGTCACAGGCTGCGCACTTGCAAGTTGCAACCAACCTAAACGAATAGCCTTTTAAATGTTATTCACAAGGCCAAATTGTGATGTGGTTGGGTCAGTTAAACTTGAACAAGCCGATGGCACCATGTGATTGGGTGAGGGAGAATGTTACCATCATACACAAGATAAATGCGGGTTGGATCTTAGGTCCATAAGAGAGGGGTGTGAACATTACTTAATAGGTTCGTCATTGGGATGTATATAGGCACCCAACATGCAATGGTCGGCGAAGGTCGACCAAATTAACATGAGGTAAAATTCTTAACAGGGATACACTGGATAGGGATGAGACATGTCACCTAAATGCAGACTTCACGTTTTTCAGGCACGAACGAGTATAAACACACAGAAAGTGCGATGGAGAAAGACAGGGATATGATGCAATTAACAAACTAGACACAACAAAAGCACCATGCATCTTGCATGCACCTGCTTACACACAAATAATTCATATGCTTTTTCGGTCATGAAAGAACAAGTACATATGAAGAGGTGTAGACCAGTCAACTTCAGGTCCTAATAGAATATGTCTGTATAATTTGGCCTCCAAGACCATATACTGCCATACAAACTAGACAGCCATTGAGAAAGTTGAATGTGTAATAGAAATGTTGGTCCAACCAATAAGTAGAGACTTGGGTCCACATAACTGAAGTTGACCCATTAGCACAGATAACACATCATCCAAAAATTTTAGTACTCTCCACAGTATTTGCCAATTTGTGAACGTTTCATCAGGGAAAGCAGTATGAGGAATGTAGTGCATAACTATAAACATACATGGTTTCTATCACAACTGCAATGATGAAAAGGGAATTTTGCGAGGCCGCAAATTCCATTTGATCCTATTTTATTCCCCAAATTTGTTGTATATTAGAGGTTTTAGCAGCCACTTCCTTCCCTGATAAAATGTAGTGCTCAAATTTCTTAAATTTCGGATAAGAAATTTGAGCCAGCAGGTTTGCTGTTCCAACTTTAACAGGCCATAAAAATAGGCAGTAGCACTCCACTCCTATATCTTTTGAAAGATTATTCCTGTACCACGTTCTGATTTTATAAAAGGGAATACTTGCCTTTAACAATTTGCAGAAAGAGTTAAAAGTTCATCAGCTTCAATTCACAAGTAAACATTTGACTTGCTATGAAGTTGTGGGAGGGGGGCCAGTACACATGAGCAAACAGAGGACACATATGGATTCAACATGAAAAAGGTGGGCCCTGTGAAAAATTCTGCAACCACCACACAAAACTCATATTATAAAATGGAATGACAGAATGACAGAAAGCCAAGGTCACCGCTTCACCAAGACTATCATGAGCCTAAATTCTCGAGGAAGGGGGGAGGGATTTACTTGCGGGTTGGAACCCATGATTCTGACGAGATATAAAGAGGTCATAAGTTCCAGCACTCTGCAATAATTTGAGGATTTCAAGGATCTGGCAACAAAAAAATGGGACAAGATGCAGTAGTCTCTTGTCTTATTGATGTACAATGATGCAACAAAATTGAGTCATGGAACTCGCAAACTGCACAAGTTGCAAAACCATAAGTGTTAAGATAATCTAAATCAACAATGGACAAGCAAGCTGACTGTCAAAGATTCCACCCATAACAGAAAGAGGACAACGAAAACACATTTAAGCTTAAGCATATGACTTAAATTGTTGAAGACAAACAAGCATAATAGGAAAGTAAATATTGTATATTGACCCAATTATTTTGTTTCTATGCTTGTAAATGTCAGAGCTAATTTATAGGCATTAGAATAGAGTCTAATTGAGTTACTTGTATATAAATATGTAGTCTTGCTACTGAATGAAATAGAAATTTATTCATCAAATATTTTCTCATTATGGTGTCAGAGCAATGATTCTGACAACCTAAAAAAAATCAAAAATCCAATCCTAACTGTCACCGTGGAAGATGATAGAAACCCAAAGAAGCCAACTCAATCGAGCATGGCATTCAAATTTGATAAGCCCAATGACCCACTATATCTTCAAAATGGGGTCGTCGAACGAAAACATAGACACTTGTTAAACATGGCCAGAGCTTTACTTCTTCAAGCTCATCTTCCAAAAAGGTTTTGGGGGATGCTATTTTAACTACGACATACCTCATAAATCGTACAACTACACCACTTTTGCATACCTCATAAATCGTACAACTACACCACTTTTGCAAGGTACAACATCTTATGAGCGATTATTTCATACAACACCAAATTATTCACATTTACGAGTATTCGGTTATTTATGTTTTGCTTCCACTCATGCCCAAAAGCCATCCATGTTTGATGCCCGTGCAACCCGTTGTATCTTTCTTGGTTACCCATATGGGAAAAAGGGATATCGAGTATATGATCTTGAACTTCACAAGGTGTTTGTGTCTCGACATGTTACTTTCTTTGAAAATGAATTTCCTTTTAAACACACTTCTGCTGCCCACGGTCCTATGTTTCCTACTCTTAAAGACTCCATTTTTAATGATGATCCAATAACACCTTAAAGCCCTATTGATCCAATAACACCACAAAGCCCCATTAAGACAATTACATCTACTCCACTAGAAAATAATGAACTTGCAGACATTACTTTCTCACCACCTCCTTGTCCAACTCTTCCTCCTGTGCATCGTCACTTTACTACACCAACCAAACGTCCTACTTTTCTTCAAAATTTTCATGTGGAAGCCCCCCCGTCAAGGCCAGGACCATCTTCTGCCTCTAACGTGGTCACCAAACCAAGTACACCATATAACCTCTCTCAAGTCCTTTATTATGGTCAGCTATTCATTCCTCATAAAGCTTTTACCACATCATTAAGTGTTATCAAAGAACCAACTAGCTTTATACAGGCAATGAAGGATCCTAAATGGCGTATAGCTATGCATAATGAAATTCAAGTACTGCAAGCAAACCATACATGGACACTTACGCCTTTTCCACCTGGTAAGAAACCCATAGGATGTAAATGGGTATACAAAGTGAAGCTAAAACCTTATGGAACCATTGAGCGGCACAAGGCTTGTTTGGTTGCCAAGGGATATAATCAAATTGAAGGATTTGATTATCAAGAGACTTTCGCCCTGGTTGCCGAATTAGTTACCGTACGTGTCCTCCTCAGTATTTCCGCCATTTAAGGATGACATCTTCACCAACTTGACGTCAATAATGCATTCTTGCATAGGGATCTTGATGAAGATGTGTACATGTCACTACCTCCTGGATTCGGACGAAAGGGATAGACTCGAGTGTGCAAACTTAACAAATCATTATACAGCTTGAAACAATCTTCCAGGCAGTGGTTTTTGAAACTCTCTTCAGCTCTTAAGGGTGCTGGTTTTAATCAATCAAAGGCTGATTATTCATTATTCGTCCAATCCCATGAAGGTAGTTTCACAGCAATTCTTGTATATGTTGACGATGTGATCTTGGCAGGTAACAATTTGCAACATATCAAAGATGCAAAACGATTTTTATCGAAACAATTCAAGCTTAAGGACCTTCGTCAACTCAAATATTTCTTGGGCATAGAAGTGGCAAGATCTTCAAAAGGCATGTCCCTTTCTCAAAGGAAATATACATTGGAGATACTAGAAGATGCTGGATTTTTAGGAGCTATACCAGCAAGGTGCCCAATGGAACAAAACTTGGTTCTCAAATAATCCAATGGAGACCTCTTGATCCTTCATCATATCGGCACCCTGTGAGAAGATTTATTTACTTGACCATTACTAGACCAGATTTAGTCTATTTTGTTCATATTTTAAGTCAGTTTACGGACAAACCAAGTATACCACACCCTGAGACAGCACATAGAATCCTTAGATACTTAAAGAAAACTCCAAGACAAGGTATTCTACTATCCTCAATGAGCACGCTCCAATTAAAAGTTTTTTGTGATGCGGATTGGGCATGCTGTAAAGACACAAGAAGGTCAGTCACAGGGTATTGTATATTTCTTGGACAATCACCCATTTCTTGGAAGACAAAGAAACAAACAACGGTGGCTTGATCAACTGCCGAAGCAAAGTATCAGTCTATGGCTTCTACATGTTGTGAAGTTATTTGGTTAAAGAATGTTTTGAAGGACTTGGAAATCAAACATCCCCAGCCTGTCATGTTGTTCACATTGCCTCAAATCCGGTATTTCATGAACAAACAAAGCATATCGAACTTGATTGCCACTTAGTTCATGAAAAGATTCAAGAGGGATTGATCAAAACAGCACATGTGAGGACCAACAATCAAAGTGCATACTTATCTTCTAAGGCATTGAGTTCATCACAATCTGAAGTGCTTCTTGCCAAGTTGAGTGTTATTAACATACACTCCAACTTGAGGGGAGTGTTGAAGACAAACAAGCAGAATAGGAAAGTAAATATTGTATACTGAGCCAATTATTTTGTTTCTATTCTTGTAATTGTCAGAGCTAATTTATAGGCATTAGAATAGAGTCTAATTGACTTACTTGTATATAAATATGTAGTCTTGCTACTAAATGAAATAGATATTTATTCACCAAATATTTTCTCATTATAAATATTATCAAACCATCATCGAGTCTTGCAACCAAAATTATATCAGAGAAATAAGAGTTCATCACAGACCATTACCAGTAATTCACTGAAACTAAAACAGAATAAATCATCATCACCGAAAATTAAAGAAGAAAACGAATTCAAATAACTTGACTCCTTTTAGGCTAAGATAGCAACTGTCTATAGTTCATGAAGTAATTCTTCAGTACTTCCGCTACAGGTCAGGTGAAATAAATAATCATCCAACCCCAACCAAACACTCCACATGCCAGCCAAACAAATAATTGGATGCGTGTTAGATCAAAGGCTTTTCAAAAGCCATTTCCACCGACCATCCTTGTTAATAGATGAGACACCTTAAGCCAGGAAGAATAGACCATCAACATCATTGCATTTTTTTTACATCTATCTACGTCCCGATAAAGTGTCTTGAAAAAAAATATATATATATTACACAAAAAATGAAAAATACAAGATAATGTTCGAAATGGCTCTCAAAAACCAATGAAAGTAATTGCATTGTTGCTTTTTATCAAGTAACAATTAATCTTGACCACAAAAATACACCAGAAACCAATCATCCTCCTCATCATCAGAATCTGGGACCTTTGTCTGCTGCATTATAAGCACAGTTGCTTTCTTGGACTTAAGGACTTCTCTGTCCTTTTACCGTTTCATTTATGCATTAACACCTACCTCTGAATCCTCAACTTGTTCATATCTCATATGAGTTGTATCACACACAATAGAACAAACTAATTGAAATTTTCAATAATTGACATTGTTTTGTATGTGCTAGTATCAACTCAATAACAGAATTTTGTATAATTGTATGTGCTACTACTCAATCATCTGGATTTTTTTGCTAGTTTTGTCCAGTACACAACATACAACAATAACAGAATCCATTCAACCGGTTTGTATTCATTTTCAATTGGCTTATAAAAGTAAGCAAGGAATAATATTTCATATTTAAGCGAAATAAATTGAGGAAAGACATTAAATTATTAAAATATGTTAGACGACTGTGTGCTTTTCAATTGTAAGATGGAATTCGAAGTTGCATACCTCAACAACTGTTGAAAGCTCTGAGAAATCACATGTTGCGCTTCCTCTTTCTTCTCCACCTCCCTACTCTGCTTCTTTTCTGATATTTATTTGTAGGCTCTGTATCGTCTTACTATGATTACAGGTTTGACCCTCTTATTCAAGTAAAATGTTAATTTTAGCCCCACCTTTGCCCCTTTTTTTTTTTGGTTTTTGTATTTATATAGAACTCTTAACTTTATAATTTTTTTTTTTTTTTTTTACTATGATCTTTTGTTTAAAGTAAATGTTTGAAGATCTTCATGAATTATTTTATCATTACAATAATTTTTTTAAAAAAAAAATGTTTATTACAATGAATTGTTAACCAAATAAATTAATGAATTAAAATAAAGAAAATGCATTAGATTTGTAAATATTGACCAATTTTGCAGTTGGGTATATGTCAAAATAATCCAACATTTTAGGATATTCTTTAAAATACAATCAATTATTGATTTTTTTAATTTAAATTTTAGTTTAAGTTTATTTTTTAATAGAAAGTTTAACTTCAAAGATTAATATAGTAATTTTAACGGAGAAAATATAAAGGACTATTTCAATTCTTTGTGTACATAATGACAAAATAAATGCATTTACTGAAAACCAAAGAACAGTTTGACAATTTTCCATAAATTTAAAGAAAAAGTTAGATGACAATCTTTTCTCCCGTATCATTGCATGGCTAACTTCACTAAAATGAAAAAACTTTATCAAGTTCTAATATATTTGTCCTTAAATTTTAGATGTTTTTGTTTGTAAGTAAGCCCCTTTTTTTTGGTTGGAGTGAGGATGTTCCCTCTGTCAAGAGGTTTGTATCACATAATATCTTGTAACATATTTGTAGGGAAAAAAAAAAAGATTATTCAGTCCCTACATCGAAATTGAATCAATTGAGAAGCAATCCTGATGTTTGAAGAGAAAAAAAAGAACACATAAGAACAATAGTCTGAAAATTAATCTACATTTAATATCAGAAATTATAATTTAAGTTTGTATGAAAAATAGGTGTAAAAAGAGAGAAGTATGGGAGTGAACAGAGGGCATTTGGTTCTCACCATCGTGGACGATGTTCTTCACTTTAATTTGAACCTCTGGATTTTAAATTTTAGATTCTAGTTAAAAACCTTTAAAATCTTATATCACAATCCAAAAATGTATAAAAATTAAAAATAAAAATATATATATTAAAAATAAAAAGAAAATAGTTATCGCCTATAACTATTCAATTACTATACAGTTGATCCACAAGAGCTAAACCCGTGACTTTCGGAACTCTGATTGTTTGCCCTTTTATTGCTGATGGTCTCCTGAGGTAGCAGGTGGCGATATCATGACAATTTGAATATTCTGATTTGTGTTCTGATCATTTAAACATGATACTAATTTTACTGCTGAACTCTCCAACTACATTATCTACTGTCGATGTAAATATTTAATTATAATATTAATTTCCTGTTTCTCTAGTTTAATTGTGAACGGTCTTCACTATTAACTTTGTATGTATAGTCTAAAGCTCATGTTGGTCACTTGGTCTTGAATTCAGTTTTCACAAGGTATCCTTACTGCAATTAGGAGCCGGTTTAGAGACTTCAAAATCCCAGATAAAAAACCTAACAAACCTATAAACAAATGATCGTGGAAGACGTTAGAGAGGACAACTAACACTGAGTTTCTAAATCCGGTAAAGAAACCTAACGATTAGTGTGAGATCAATGATACTCTATAGTGCAACAATGGCAGAGAAGAGTGAGAGAGAGGGCGGTACGACATGGGTGAGAGAGGAGAGTGAGGGTTGAAGAAAGAGAGAGAGGGAGAGGGAGGAGTTTGAAAGTGAAAGAACTAGACCCAACTCAGTTTTTTGAGTTTAGGAGGATTTTGTAAAAATTGGGATCTTTCTAATTAAAATCTAGATTTATTGGAAATTCTTTATAAATAGTAATCGTGATTCTAATAATCACTTTGATCAATATATAAATTAGAAAAATAAAAAATCTTATACATTTTTTGTGTTGGACCCATAGACTAAATATACAAAATATTCATAGAATACTTAAAAAAGATATTTCATTTGTAAAAGTATTTTTAAAATATATTTTAAAAAAATCTAGTAAATAAAAGAAATATATACACAAATGCAACTATTTATTATCATGTGATCCTTCTCTTGATCTGTAATAATTTGTATGAACCTGCAGCGAACACCTAGAGAAATGAGTTTTATAAAAGAGTGAGCGTTAATGTTCAATAAGTGGATATAATTTTTCTAAAATATTTCTATTAAAGCTAAACATATTATTGGTAATAATAAATAATTCTTATATCATAATAAAACTATATATTCTATATAAATTATTTTTATAATAATATAATCTGTAAAACTTTTTTGAAATCTTTTTATATAAATCTGATTTTTATAAATCTCTATCTGTATTGATCAAACTCAGTATATAATATTTGTAATCTAAAAATTTATATCAATTAGTACCAAGAGAAATTTGTTATACGTGATGAAGATATTCAACACACATGCAGAGCGAGAAATAACATCTACCATATACGTGTTGAGTGACTCAATGACTCTAGACATCTATCATACAAGTGCTGAGTGACTCTTTCAGACTTACACACGTAAAATCTGTTTGACCATTAAAGGAAATAGTACAACCTTGACATTTTAAAAGCATTTTTATTTTCCTTTCTCGAATCTTTTCTTACTGTATATATAATTTTAAATAAATATTTTTCTCAAAACATAATCAATATTATTTTTCAAAACATAAATCATATTATTTAAAAGAATAAATCATTAATTTTCAATAAATAATAAACACTGAAATATAAACAATCAAGATTTAATAAATTAATTTACAATAAAAACAATCCATTTAACAAATAATTTATTTATACTAATCTAAATAACAAAATCTAAAAATATAGATTATTATAAATAATTAATCCAATTTAAATAAAAACAATCTACTCATATAACTCATTTGCTCATATTTGGATTTAAAACGAATTTTCATCGGATTTATCATAGTCCTAGATCCATCATAAAATCATATAAACTCAATTTAGAACTTATTATAAAATTTACTAATTTCCTAGATTTCAAATTTTATTGAAATAAAACTTACTTATCTGAATAAATTTGACATCAAAATATTCAAATTACTCATACGAAATTTTTCTATCTTTTCTTGCTCACAACCTTTTTCTTCTTCTTTTCCTTTTTATTTTTTCTCTTGTTTTGCTATATGGTTTAGTTCCATGTATGATTTGTTTCTAGTTCTTATAATTTCTATATATACACTGGCTTAATATCCGTCCCTTTCTTTTAAAAAAAAATTATCACAATCACAAAATACCTGTCCCTTTATAAAAAAATTATCTCCATTCTCTTTCTCGCAACCATCCCATGTTTTTTTTTTTTAAATATTATATATATATTTTTCAATTTTCAATGGTAATGACCCACCTTTCGAAATTTACATTTTGTACCCATAGGACCTTTTTCCTTTTCCATCCTATTTTCCTGGGTTCTTTTAAAAATATCTCCAAAGATGATATTTGTTTATATACCCTTTTAATTCTAAAATTTGGACAATGTCAAATTAATAACAACAACTAGATTTCAATTAATCTCTTTAATCTCTTTGGATCGGGCCCTACAAAAAGTGTGTCTTTGTATTGTGATGAAAATTCTATAATGGATGATTGTGGAAAAAAATGGATCTGTTTCCCCTTTTTTAATCTTTCGAATTTGTCCTTTGTTATGTTTTTATGTTTTCTTTGTTTTTAGGTTTGGGTTGTAGTAATATTAGCCTATTGGTTTGGATTTAGAATTTGAAATTGAGCATTGTTAGATTTTTTTTCTTTTTTTTTTTTAAAGCAAGTATTTTTAAATTTTTAAGCTATAGCCTATAAATGCATATGATTAACTCTAAAAAAAATTATTAAATTTTACTTGTTAGGTACGTTGTATTAAATGAATATAAGCATATATATAAAGATATTTTGTTAGCTACATTTTACAAATGTGCTTTATTATTTATATATTATTATTTTAATTTTAAATTTATTTCTATATTGTTATTTTAATTATGTGATTGTGTTAAAATGACTTTGAGATTGTATGAGATAAATTTGATGATGTTTTGTGGTCATATAATTGTATTTTGATCCTATAAGTTTTTTTTTTTTCACATATTTGACCCAGTTTAATTATTAGTCAACAGTACTTGCTGAATAATCATCAATTGCTCATTGAGTAATCGATAAATCGTTAACCGCTATCTCACCAGTCGATTAGGGAATAGTGATTTTTTGAACCATGATTACGGTAAAGAGATTAACTAGAAAACTTCTCAATATTTTTCTTTTAAAAAAAAATTGAACATTTCTTGGTATGAATCATTTTTTTAAGAAGTACTATGTTATATATAAATCAAACAATCAAGTGCATTGTATATTTCACAATGTTTTTTTTTCTCTCATTCTTCTCATGTACATCCAGAAAACAATTTGGTAAGAGATGATTCAACATTTCAATATATTTTTTGTGACCAATAATTAGAAAAATTTTATTTGAAAATAAAATAAATAAAACAACCATCTTTAATGGCATTATGATTCCTATTTTGTAGTTTGCTGCAATTTGAAGATTATGGATCCAGAGACATGATCATAAAATCTCAATACTAATAATGTTAATTAGATAATAGGATGGATGTAAATAGGGTGTTCTTACAAATAGATAATAGAACAAAATTAATGAAAGGGCAATTTTGGTATTAGGTGAGGTTTATTTACAAACTAGAGAGTTTTTAAAATTTTAATAGAGTGTGTTTATTAAAAGTGTGTACATACAAATTTTGAGGGGTGGAAATAATGCCACTCTTTCTTAAGCTTGTTTTTAAACTTCACTTAATACTAATAATATATATTTTTTTAATTTTATTATACTATATTTTTATAAGTATACCCCATTACACTATATTTTGATAGGGAATGATAACACATCCAACTAGTTGCAAACTTTGATTGAATTCTCAAAATAAAAATAAAACTTAGATGATCACAAAAATCAATATATACAAACACAGTGTAACTTGAATCCAAACAAAACCAACCAATCATCCTTAGCATAATACTACCCCCATGTCAATCATTTTCAAATATGTTTCAAAGTCCTTGGTTCATAATTCTAAAAAGATTTAAATTTGAACCATCATTGATTATCATATCAAAAACCAACACAAACCCTAAACTTACTCAATGATGGTTTAAAAAATGCAGAAAATGAATTATTGGTTTCTAGCTCCAATTTGATACGTTAAAAAGTATATGACAAATGTATTTTCTGAATGTATGATGATCACCATAGATTCTTGATTTTAATTTCAAGTATTTTACTACAAGATTAATGAAATGGATCAAAAGAAAAAAACTAGTATAAATAACATATAAACCTTTAAAAAATATTAAAATTTTTCTTTAACTATGACACCGCAAAGAATGGAGTTTATGTTTTAATTAACAACATATTTTGAATAATATATTTAGTAAGTTTAGAGTACATTAGTTTTAGATAGTAATTTTTGATACAATAATTAATGATGACTAAAATAAAAATTTTTTATAAGAAATGTGTTATCTTTCCTTATAAAATTATAGTGTAATAAAATAAGGTGTACTTAGAGTATACTAAAATTAACAAAAAAGTGTATTCTCGAAATTAATTATAATTTAAAAAAAATTAAAAATATTCTAAATTTTTCATGGCAAAAATGATGTACAAGCAATTGGGGGGGGGGGGGGGGGGGGGGGGGGGGGGAGAAAAGGGGGCACGGGTGGTGGTTTGTGAATATCGCCACTCTTTAATAATTGTACATATGTTTTTTGAGATGATTCTTTATTTGTTATTTATAGTCAAAACAAATGTAATCGTAGGAAATAATTGGTTTCATTTAAATGACTTTAATTCTCTAAGAGACAATCACCCAACGTAATTATGAGGTTATTCTTTTATTTATTTATTTATTATTTTTTTTTTTGAAAGATTGAGACTGATCTAGGAAACTACGGGATCGATCGAGATAGAAACATTATAGTATGATCTGAAAAACTACTCCTAAATGAGAGGAATTTATTCATACGGAGATGAGGAAAAGATTCACATAAGAGTGGAAGGGCAACCCACACATAATGATGAAAAAACTTTTTTATTTGAGCTATTTGAGTGTCGAATCTATGCCACTAAAGGCATGAAGGCAGCTGACATCTACGCCAACGGAGGTGGGGCTATTAAACCGGGATGGATAATCATGGTATCTAACAATTCTCAAAATATTCAACATCTCTCTCTCTCTTTCTCTCTCTCTCTCCTTCCCCCAAACCCTCTCTCTCTCTCTCTCTCTCTCTTATAAATACTAAAATTAAGAGTTTTAAAAGATAAGTTGAGTGTACATTTGGTACAGTTTATCTATTGACAAAAATACTTTTTTAATGTTAAAAGCTCTACTTGATATCATAATAGAGCTTTTGAAGAATTATCAAAGCTTAAAAATGTTTATTTGGAAAAACTCAAATTTTAAACTTTTCCAAGTAGATCTTTTTGAGTTATTTATTTTTTTAAAGATTAAAATATCTAATCTATCTCTATTTTATTTTGTTAATATCTCTATACTTTTATAGTCTTATTATACTTTCTTTATTTATAAACATATAGCTTTACTCAATTTTCATTCAATTTTATTTCATAAAAACATATGAAAACTCTTTAACTGGTAAGTTTTCTATATATATATAGTTTTGTGTGTGTGTGTTTTTTTTTTTTTAATTGGTTTTGGTTGATATATATATTGCAATTTTTTTAAAAAAAAATTTATGTTGATATGTATATATACACTATTGTAATTTTATTTCTTAAGGCTAATTAAACTAGGAGTGAGTAAAAAATCTTTATTATTATTTTGATTGATTAATTTTTTATGGTTAAAGATTGGAGTAATTACATTCCTGAAATGAATTTATTGTTTCTCTTTTTCATGTCCTTTTTATAAATAAATAATCTAAAAGTATTTTAAAAATAATTTAATCAAATAATTTATCATTTAAAAAATTTATTTTAATTAATAATTAAATAATCAATAATTATTTTAAAAGATTTATTTTTAAAAATTTACTTCCAAAAAAAAAATTTACTTTTTTGGGATGCTATAATATGAAGTGGACTCGTGCTGCCAACACGCACATGATAATATTCCGTTTTTGCCGGTGATTAGTCGAGCTGTACAAGTTGTAACTACGTATTGAAGAGTCAAAAACCGAATAAGGATCGCAAAAGAGAAAACCGTGAGCAGCATGCATTTTTATCCACATAAAGCCACGTTTCAACAAAAGCGTAACCTAGAGTAAAATAATCCCTTTGTTTAGCTGGACCAGCAGTACCACCCAGCCCAACCCGCCATCACTCAGGCTCTCTCTCTAGATCGTAGTGTCTCCTCTCCACCTACTTCTCTCTCTAACATAATTTATAGCAAATCCTCAAGTGAAGCAAAAAAATGGAAATACTCGTTCCTCAAAATCTACTCATTCAATTCTGACTTATAACTCGTTGTTCTTTTAAAAAATTATTTGAGTTCCAAATCAGTCACTATTAACATTTGGATTTGATTCCGATCTCGCCTGATTTTGCTGTCTAGGGTTTTCACGTTTTTGAATGCGGTCATGTGAATTTCACTGCCATTAAATCGGATGGCCTCGATCCGCCGAACTCTATCTCCGGCTTATCACGACCGTTCATATGAAAACGGTGCCAACTCATCATTTCCAGTCGCCACTTCGTCCTCTCATAGACTGTTAACTAACGGTAAGTACTCCTCGTCGCCGTCACCATCCTCGATCGATGCCGTTGCCGTTAGTCTCCGCCGTTTATTCTTGTCCCGAAAGATATGGAGGAAGTCTCTCTACCGCTGTCTTCTGTTCTTCGTTATTGGACTCCTGCTCGGGATGGCGCCGTTTGGCCACGTCACCCACCCCGACAACCGCGACATGTTCTTCGAGATCACGCCGCCACATGTCAACGTCCAGTTGGACACCGACAACGGCGATCGCGTCACCGCCAAGCCCGACCAGATCGTGCTGGGAACGGTGGCGCTCGGCGTCGACGTGAGAAACGAAGCGAAGATGACGATGGAGAGTGAGAGGTACGACGTCACGCCGAGGAAGCAACTGATTGTGGTGACGCCGACGTACAACCGCGCAATGCAGGCCTACTTCTTGAACCGATTGGCGCAGGCTTTGAGGCTTGTACGGCCGCCGCTGCTGTGGATTGTGGTGGAGGCCAATGCGGCGTCGTTTGAGACGGCGGAGATGCTGAGGAAGACTGGGGTCATGTACAGGCACGTGGTGTGTAAACAGAATTCGAGCAATGTGAAGGATAGAGGGGTTCATCAGAGGAATGCAGCTCTGGAGCATATCGAAAGGCACAGGCTTGATGGGATTGTGTATTTCGCAGACGATGATAATGTGTATTCGATTGAGCTCTTTGAGAGCTTGAGAGAAATCAGGTATCCATTGCCTTTTGTTGTTTTCTTTTTGATAGGTGTTATATTTAGAAACTTCTTTTTATTGCAATTTAAGATGTAGAAATGTAGATGGAAGTGCAAATGTGATGAAAATGGTTAGAGTGCTAGTTGTGTGTTTGGGTGTTAGTGTTTGTGGTGATGTGATTTGTTGTATGTGTTAATCACTGAGATGTGAAGAATTTTGATTTAGTGAGTGTTGGGTTTTTTTTGTTATATTTGTTTCGATGTGTAACATGTGTAGATGTATGTAGCGCTAAAGTGGGTGAAATGTGATTTCCCAAAATGTCTAGAATCTAAGGCTTATTGTGCAGGATAGTAATTCCATAATGGCATTTTGGTTGGGAAATATGCGTTAGCAACTTCTGTTATTTGATTATTATATGCTTATTATATGCTTTTGTTCATAATGACTATGCAAAAAGGGTTAACATGCACACAGCATATAAATGTGACGAATGCATTTAAATAAATTCTGCAATCGTGGGATGTTTGACTTCTTTTGCAGCACTAGCACTTCACTCGCTTCCTCTCTTTACCACTGTTTCAATTATGACTTAGTTTTTCTTTGATTGGTAGGCATTAGAAGATAGAGGCAGTTTATATGTGTTTTGTTTATTGTTTGCTTATCTGATAAACTGCTTCTACAAGTACCTGCTGCTTGGTATTTTCTTTGTGGGTCAAGTTTTCTTGAGGACCTTGTGAGTTTTGATAATGAAATAACCGCAGGATTGACCTTTGGTGACTTGTTGTCCATTCACTCTTAACCTTTCTAGCCCCACACATGGATTTTATGCATTCATATGGTTTCCCAGGTTGAATTTGGTTTTTAAACAATTAATTATTGCATCTGTCCTTTCATCTTGTATCTGTAAGTCAAGATATATTAAACTCATTCCTGATATTTGTGGGTAGCTTTGTTGGCCTTCTGTTTGTATGATAGTTATGTCTGATATGCTCAGATTTTTTATGATAGACAATTTATGGTCTCTCTATCCCCTCTCCTGTCCTCTCCTGTTTCTCAGTATCCTCTTCTTCTCCTTTCAACCATACTTGTTTTACTGATTGGATGAATCTCCTGTTTTGAGTTTTTGATACAAATTAGAATTTGTATGTCTTCGGTCTGCTATCAGGCTAGAAAATCTGTAATTGCCTAAGTTTAATTTGTGAAGAATTGCTGTGTTTTTCTGCATATACCTGATTTCTCTTTCTTTCTGGTGTAGCCGATTTGGCACATGGCCTGTTGCGATGCTTGCACAAAGCAAAAACAAGGCAATTTTAGAAGGTCCTGTATGCAACGGAAGTCGTATTGTTGGGTGGCACACAAATGAGAAAAGTAAAAGACTTCGCAGATTTCACGTTGATATGTCCGGATTTGCTTTTAATAGCACTATCTTGTGGGATCCAAAGAGATGGCGGCGCCCCTTCTTGAATCCTATTCGGCAGTTAGACACGGTGAAAGAGGGTTTCCAAGTATGTATCTTCTCATTGCATTTTGTGTATCCAGTTTTACAAAATATTACTATGAAGTTATGACATGCAATGATTTTGTGAATTTACAATTTTCTTTTTCTTTTTATAGGAGACAACATTTATAGAGCAAGTGGTAGAAGATGAATACCAAATGGAAGGTATCCCACCTGGTTGTTCAAAGATACTGAACTGGCATCTACATTTGGATAGTAGCAATCTTGCTTATCCAAAAGGTTGGCTGCTTCAGAAAAACCTTGACGTTGTCCTCCCTCTCAAGTGATGTAACTTCAATCCTGCAATTTTGATTCTAAGAAGCCTTAGATGGGTATGGTTTATGATTTATGCCTTCTCAGCGCTTTCCTTGTCAAATTCATATCAATTGGGGAAGTCATCCTCCCAAAAGGTCTTACAAAAAATTAAACATCTCCCTATTCTTTAAGATCGAGGGACAAGGAGAAAAAAGAACTGGCAAACTTTTTAGTAATTCATTCTTTTCCTAGTGAGAAAAAAGAACTGGCAAACTTTTTAATAATTCATCCTTTTCCTAGTGAGAATTTAGGTCTTTTTAATTGCCTAGTGAAATGTTATGTTACAGTGTTTCAAATTTTCTAACTAGTGGTTTTCTGTTGCAGTTCTGTCCCTAAATTTGAGTGGGCTGCCAACTTGCTGAGCATATTGTTGCTTCATCTGCAAGCATATTGGCCTACAGAGTTAATCAACTGGCAGTGACAAAGTAACAAAAGATTTACAATTTTACTTTTACAATTTTTTAGCATGATATTCTTTGACAGGAAGGAGATTTTTGTTTTGGTTCATATTTTTGTTTGGGGGGGGGCGGGGGTGCGGGTTTGGGGGTTATAGAGTTCCAGCGCTTCTTATTGAGGGGATTTTAATTGTGCACTATTTAGAACAATATACAACATCCGGTCCCTTCAAAATGGAAGGTGTTCCAGATAGGGTATGTTGTGACATATGAATCTGTCCTATTCATGTTGTGATGTAGGTGGTATCAAAGATCAAACAGAAGGCAATTTGGAATTTAAGTTTTCAAATGTATTGGCTATGTCATTGCCTTTGGCGGTGTTCTTGCTGCATCAGTTTATTGTATTTGACTTGGAATTTTTGATTTGTTAAGTGTCTTGCCATATTGCACAGAAATGTGATAATGTGAAAGTGGGACTGATGCACATTATTCTATATATCATATAGAATAAGTACATTCTATTTGATGTTCTTTGAATTAGATTGAACCTCCTGCCATTCTAATAAAGGTAGCAAGAGTGCAAATACCACCAATATAAGATGCACCAAAGCTGGATTTTGATTTTGATGTTCTATTCTGTCTCTTAAGAAAGAAGAGGGGGGAAACCAAAATGCTGGAAAAATAAATGTTTTCTCTGCTGACATAAGAGGTTGTTTGTTTTTTTGTTTGAAAACTATACAGTGCTATTAAAAACTGAAAACTAATAATAATCGAAACTCAAAACCTAAAATTTAAATGATATGTTTTTTTTCCCCCTTTTATTTGAATGTACAGTAATCTTATTTGTTTTATAAAATTAAAATTACTTGAAAATTAGTAATTTGGCATATATATCATTTTATTATTAGTTTTTATGTAATTTCATTTAATATAATATAAACAATTATAATAAATTATTTAATAAATAAAAAAAAACTTTTATTTATATATAACTAATATTTTTATTCATAATTAAAATAGGATTAATTATTGTGTTAAAGTAATTTTTTTTAAAATTATATATACATCAATAAATTATTATAGTAAAAAAATTAAATTTATATATTTAACTAAAAAAAAAAATATTTTTAAGTTGAATTACTATTATAATAAAAGTTAAAATTATAAAATAATATATTTTTAATCATTGCAATATTTTATTAATTATATTTAAAAAAAATTATATAATGTAAAATTAGGATAAATTTAGAAATATGTTATTTTAAGAATGATAGATTTAGAATAATATAAAAAAAAACCATTATGTGATTTGATATTACGGTGAAAGTTAAAATTTGTAGCTATTTTCTTTCAGTGATTTTTGGGTGGTTTTAAATAATTTGATCACTTAAAAAAAAAAAACAAAAATCACTTAATATGTATAATTTAGATTTATTAAGTGAAAACTAACAAAAACTAATGACCTATAAGTGTGGTGTTTTTGTTGTTTCCCATGTTTGGATGTTCCTGTCCTTTAAGTTTTTTTTTTTTAATTACCGTACATTTATAAATACGATTACAATTATCAGGGCTTCCAAATAGGTCTTTAATGGCGTAGTCAGAATCTCTGCTCCCGATTAGGTAAGAGGGGGTTACTCACATAAAGTGAAAAAATCGACTTATGATAAGTTGGACCCATAACCTTTTGAAAGTAATGGTGGATGAGCTTTGGTTTTACCACCACACTAAAGTCACTTTCTCTTGATTTTGAAGTCTGTTGTTGAACACAGTTTTGATGCATTATGCAATTTAATTACGGGGAAACTCCAATAGCTTCTATCCGTTTAAGTGGCACCGTAATGGAAGTGCATTCCATTAAAAACAGAAAAGTAAAATTAACGGAAAAGTTAAGTGAAAAAATGTCCACTCTTATTACAAGATTATATGTGACCTCTAAAGAAAAGCTCGATGCATATCACTTTCTGGTTCCCTAACGTTGCATTTGTGTTGTCATTTCTCAATTCAAGAAACGGCTTCACATCACTTCTCCGGTTTTTGTCTATCTTATACGGGAGTAATTTGCACTTTCCCAACCTTTATTAGAATGGGATCATGCTAAATGTAATCGAAAGAACATCAAATAAAATGTATTTATTCTATATGATATGCAGAATAATGTACATTTTTTTTAAAGGCACAAAAAATATATACATTAGTCTCACTTCCACATCACATTTCTTTGCAATATGGCAAGACACTTAACAAGTCAAAAACCCTAGTCAAATATAATGAACTTAAGCGGCAAGAACACCGCCATAGGCAATAACATAGCCCAGACACCTGTAAACTTCAATTCCAATTGCCTTTTGTTTGATTTTTGATACAACCTACATCACAACATATATAGGATGGAGGGATTCTTCTGTCACAGTGTACCTTCCGTTTTGAAGGGACTGGATGTATATTGCTCTGAATATTACGCAATTAAAGAACCAAAACAAAAATCTCCTTCCTGTCAAAGAATATCATGCTAAAAAATTGTACAGGTAAAATTATAAATTTTCTGTTTCTTTGTCACTGCCAGCTGATTAACTCTGTACGCTCATATGCTTGCAGATGAAGCAACAATATGCTCAGCAAGTTGGCTGTCAACTCAAATTTAGGGATGGAACTGCCACAGAGGAAACTGCGAGTAAGAAAAATTTGATAACATTTGGAATCAGAAAATCTTTGACTAAAATACTCTTGATTTATATATGAAAATAATCCTTATTCTCACTAAGGCAAAGAATGAACATTTACAAAGTGAATTTCCCCTCAATCTTAAAAGAATGGGGAGATGTGAACTGCCAATAAAGTTTTAATTCTTTGCAAGACCTTTTATAAGGACGATTTTCTCAATTGACATAAATGTGAAAAGGAATATGTTGAGAAAGAATAAATTATAAAACCATACCCATCTAAGGCTCTTAGCGTCAAAATTGCAGGATTGAAGTTACATCACTTGAGAGGGAGAATAACATCAAGGTTTTTCTGAAGCAGCCAGCCTTTTGGATAAGCAAGATTGCGACTATCCAAACGTAAATGCCAGTTCAGTATCTGTGAACAACCAGGTGGGATACCTTCCATTTGGTATTCATCTTCTACCACTTGCTCTAAAAATGTGGTCTCCTGTAAAAAGAAAAGAAAAATGTCAATGCACAAAATCATTGCATGTCATAACTTCGAAGTAATATTTTGTAAAACTGGACACACAAAATGCAATGAGAAGATATATACTTGGAAACCCTGTTTCACTGTTTCTAGCTGCCGAATAGGATTTGAGAAGGGGCGCCGCCATCTCTTTGGATCCCACAAGATAGTGCTATTAAAAGAAAATCCGGACATATTAACGTGAAATCTGCGAAGTTTTTTACTTTTCTCATTTGTGTGCCACCCAACAATACGACTTCCGTTACATACAGGACCTTCTAAAATTGCCTTGTTTTTGCTTTGTGCAAGCATCGCAACAGGCCATGTGCCAAATCGGCTACACCAGAAAGAAAGAGACATCAGGTATATGCAGCAAAACACAGCAATTCTTCACGAATTAAACTTAGGCAATTACAGATTTTCTAGTCTAATAGCAGACCAAAGACATACAAATTCTAATTTGTATCAAAAACTCAAAACAGGAGATGCATCCAATCAGTAAAAGAAGTATGGTTGAAAGGAAAAGAAGAGGATACTGAGAATCAGGAGAGGACAGGAGAGGGGATAGAGAGACCATAAATTGTCTATCATAAAAAATCTGAGCATATCAGACATAACTATCAAGCAAACAGAAGGCCAACAAAGCTACCCACAAATATCAGGAATGAGTTGAATATATCTTGACTTACAGATACAAGATGAAAGGACAGATACAATAATCAATTGTTTAAAAACCAAATTCAAGCTGGGAAACCATATGAATGTGTAAAATCCATGTGTGGAGCTAGACAGGTTAAGAGTGAACGGACAAGTAGTCACCAAAGGTCAATCCAATCGCACGGTTATTTCATTATCACAACTCACAAGATCCTCAAGAAAACTTGACCCATAAAGAAAATACCAAGCAGCAGGTACTTGTGGAAGCAGTTTATCAGATAAGCAAACAATAAACAAAACACATATAAACTGCCTCTATCTTCCAATGCCTACCAATCAAAGAAAAGCTAAGTCATAATTGAAACAGAGGTAAAGAGAGCAAGCGAGTGAAGTGCTAGTGTTGCAAAAGAAGTCAAACAACCCACGATTGCAGAATTTATTTAAATGCATTCGTCACGTTTATACACTGTGTGCATGTTGCATAATCATTATGAACAAAAGGATATAATAATTAAATAACAGAAGTCGCTAACACATATTTCCCAACCAAAACGCCATTATGGAATTACTATCCTGCACAATAAGCCTTAGATTATAGACATTTCGGGAAAGCATATTTCAACCACTTTAGTGCTACATACATCTACACATGCTACACATCGAAACAAATATAACAAATAAAACCCAACACACACTAAATCAAAATTCTTCACATCTCATTGATTAACACATACAACAAATCACATCACCACAAACACTAACACCCAAACACACAACTAGCACTCCAACCATTTTCATCACATTGCACTTCCATCTACATTTCTACATCTTAAATTGCAATAAAAAGAAGTTTCTAAATATAACACCTATCAAAAAGAAAACAACAAAAGGCAAAATCGATACCTGATTTCTCTCAAGCTCTCAAAGAGCTCAATCGAATACACATTATCATCGTCTGCAAAATACACAATCCCATCAAGCCTGTGCCTTTCGATATGCTCCAGAGCTGCATTCCTCTGATGAACCCCTCTATCCTTCACATTGCTCGAATTCTGTTTACACACCACGTGCCTGTACATGACCCCAGTCTTCCTCAGCATCTCCGCCGTCTCAAACGACGCCGCATTGGCCTCCACCACAATCCACAACAGCGGCGGCCGTACAAGCCTCAAAGCCTGCGCCAATCGGTTCAAGAAGTAGGCCTGCATTGCGCGGTTGTACGTCGGCGTCACCACAATCAGTTGCTTCCTCGGCGTGACGTCGTACCTCTCACTCTCCATCGTCATCTTCGCTTCGTTTCTCACGTCGACGCCGAGCGACACCGTTTCCAGCACGATCTCGTTGGGCTTGGTGGCGACGCGATCGCCAGTGTCGGTGTCCAACTGGACGTTGACATGTGGCGGCGTGATCTCGAAGAACATGTCGCGGTTGTCGGGGTGGGTGACGTGGCCAAACGGCGCCAGCCCGAGCAGGAGTCCAATAACGAAGAACAGAAGGCAGCGGTAGAAAGATTTCCTCCATATCTTCCGCGACAAGAAGAAACGGCGGAGACTAAGGGCGACGGCGTTGATCGAAGACGGTAACGGCGAGGAGGAGGAGTACTTACCATTAGTAAACAGTCTATGAGAGGGCGAAGTGGCGACCGGAAATGGTGAGTGGGCACCGTTTTGATATGAACGGTCGTGATGGGCCGGAGGTAGAGTTCGGCGGATCGAGGCCATCTGATTTAACGGCAGTGAAGTTCACATGACCGAATTCAAAAACGTGAAAACCCTAGGCAGCAAAATCAGGCGAGGTTGGAATCAAATTCAAATGTTAATAGTTATAAGTCAGAATTGAATGAGTTGATTTTAAGGAATGAGTAATTCCAATTTTAGCTTCACTTGAGGATTTGCTAAGAATTATGTTAGAGAGAGAAAGTACTGGATCGAGACAGAGTGATGGTGTGTTGGGTCACGGGTGCTACTGATCCACCTAGAGACGACAAGGCCATTATTTTAAATTAAGTTACGCGCCTGTTGAAACGTGGCTTTATGGCGTGCGCCTCCGATAAATACACAATTACTTCTTTTACCGTTCCACCAATCATTGGCAAAATTGATTATTTTTGTCCTTTTTCCTGAAATATTATCACGTGCGTTTTTTGACTGCATCCTCTCACTCTCTGTAACCAAATAGAGACGAAAATAGAGGATTAGAGTAGAGGGGTCGTTGTTAATTAGTTAATTTGAACTTTCTTTGGCTAGTTTATATCTTTATATATCACTGGAAAGCGTTTTAAGGTTGTTTGTCATGTTAGTAATAATTTTACTATAAATTCAGGCCCGACTTTCAATCTAAAATCTATTTGTAGTTTCAACTGCCGACAATGTCAACGGTATATTAATCAAATAGCGATGACAATTAATCAACATAGTGAGACAATTATACCACTAAATTATAGTTTTTCTCAAGGTAAAGATCTAAGATATTATCATGTCCAATGGCTTTTTTCAGAACGAAATATATTACATCATTAATGGAGGCAGCATGCAACATGAGCTACACTTCAACCACATTGAGAAAATTTACAAAATCTAACGCGAAGGCCAACTCAACCATTTTATTATCACTTTCCAATTCCGCAGGATCTCTGAACCTAATATATCAACACCACTGCAAATTCAATCGTCCCCCATTTTTAGAGGGTCATTCAAAGAAACCAGGGGAACCTCATCCATTGTTTCTACAGGACCAGAGCGTCCCCCTAAAAAAAATTTGGGACCTGTTGGTGGCTGGAAAGCTTTCTAAGCAGCTACCAACCCACCACATTAAAGCAGAGTACCAAAATTCAAAGAATAAAAATTAATAAAAATTTATGAAAGAAGAGTAAAATTTACAACTATATTACATTCCCCAATGGCTGTAGCTGTTGGCATGAAATTATTTTTCTCTGATGATGATTCCTCGCCAGAATTGTGCTATTTCATGAGCCTGGATGTTTAGTGTCATGGTTTCACCACTCTGCAGTCAAAGTGATCAGCCACTACAGGAGAAGCTGACTGTATCTCTCTGTAACTGAAACCATCTTATGGACGGACTTGGTGTTTTTCTGTAACTTCCTTGAACTAACAGTCAGTCAGTTTAGAACTTCCCCAAGATTTAAGTGTCACGTTGTAGTTGCTTCATGAACTGAAGAACCTGTATCTGATGGGTGCAAAGATGACATATGCTGCTGTTGCATATGTGGTTCATTTGCAAGACCAAGTACTGCAAGTGTTGATCTGACCAAGTGTATAATGCAACAAGTTAACCAAAGCATAAGATTGAGAATAGTCCCCTAACCACATTAAAAATTCTGTTATATCTTCACTGCTTCAATGTTGGTATAGCTTTCCAATCCTAAATCAAACTACGTGACTGAAGAATTTTTTCTCATTAAATGGGCATATCTACAGAATCAGAACCAGGAATGTTACATCTAGCAATGATTGCAGGAAATTAATGCATAATATGACTTATGTCAAATACTACTTATTATCTCCACAATGACATAAACTGTATGAAAGTTTGAAAATATTGCGCTAAAAGTCGAAACTTTTTTCTGAATCTATTTGACACAGTTACCCTATATAATAACATAAATAAATTAATGAATTCTGTCATGGATCCAAGTTGTTTTATTTTTCATTTTTATTATTTTTTTCTATACGCATCACATTTCAAGTCTATGAAGAAGCTTTGAAGATATTAATAAAAGAAACACAAATGATAAGCAAAAAAGACAGGTGAGTAGTTTAGGCAGAGTGCCAATCAAGCAAATCCAGAAAAGTTGTACCTAGGTATTGAAGCTTTCACATTTGGTTGGCTGGCATAGGCAGCTAGGGCAGCTCTAAGGTTAGCATATTTATTTAAAGCATTCTCCAGTTGAGTAGGTGGTAACTGCAATCAGCAAACATGATACAAAATCAATAGGCCCAAAAAAAACAGCAAACGAAGGGAAATTATTCACACATGGACATCATACACTACCCGTAACAATACAGGAAAAGAATGCGGTCGTGTTTGCGACACACATTTCAAGAACCCAACCCACAACTTCGGCATTCTCCACACCTGCATTTCAAATGAGGACAACACATCAGTTGCTTCATTAGTACACTATGAGCTCATTCACCAGACTAGAGCCAGTCTAATCCGTAACATCTAATTTATAAATTACAGTAAGAGCTGAACTTTAATTTGAGACATCATACCTGTTTACTCACAAGTTTGGACAGTAATTCCATAACAAAATCAACCTGAATACACAAAAGACACGGAAGTTATAGACTATTAATTGATCAATATCTACACTCTTTGATAGCATCAATAACTAAACAGCTAATACCATAAACAGACAAGCTAATACATGCATGTAAATTTATCACTAGAAGGGAATGACAAGCCACGGCTTTCAAGTTGGTGAATTTTCTAAATGCCCAACAAAAGCAATATATATTAGCCAAAAATGAAACATTACCAATTCACTAAAAATCCTCAAAAAGTATTGTTTATTTATATTATTTAAACACTTAAAGATTTTAACAGTGATAAAGGGGTCTTGTCACTTGGCATTTGGGTGTATTAATTTCTTAAAAAGGACGAAGTGTATAACCTGTTTATTTGATTTTCTAAAGTTGACATATATTTATTTACTTTTCAAGTCAGACTGACGAATATGGGAGCTACTTAAAAAATAGCAATTTCTGGACTTAAAGTTTGTGGTGATGCAGTTTTAAAGGTTTATCAGTTTAGTGGACTGCCGATTCACATTTGCAACTTCACTTTTGTTTATTAATAAAGTCTTTGCCTCCTATTATTTAAAAATATTTAAAAAAAAAAAAAAAAAGTTTATCAGTAACACATATTTGAGTTTTTCTTTTTTTTTTTTTTTTTTTTTTGAGCTAACAATTAACATTAAAAATAACTAAGGGACAAAAAATGCATACTTGTTAAGTAAGGAGACAACTTATAAGAGAAAAATTATACATGAGGGCTTCTTTAATAAGGTGGCACCTTACTTAACTAAATAAATTTTTTAGTCTTTTGGTAAACTATTAACATTGACAGTTACTAAAGCCAAAAGAGCTTACTTTGTTAGGTAAGGCGGCACCTTATAAGAGAAAAATTAAAAAATACAAGTCATTAATATTCCATGTCAAAGGGGATCATGTTTTCCTGAGACATGCCAAAAACAAAGACAGACAGACATCAGGTTCCCATCATCTATGTACATGACCCACATTAAATTTGTGATCTTTATTAAAAAATGATAAGCAGGCATAAAGATTAGAGTTTACCAGTGTAGGAAAAGCATCAATTGCCTGGATTACTGTTCTCATGAAGAGAAGAGGCAGAGGAGTTTGATCAACCTGAAATGGAAAACCAATCACTACAAAGAACAAAATGTAAGTGTCCACAAGAGATTTAAAATAAAAATTGCATACCATTTGATTCAAGGCCTTGGCCAAAACCTGCTGTGTGAAAACTGTACGTTGCTCAAAACAAGCTGAGCAAGCATCCATTATCTGAAAATAAACAAGTGAACCTTACATAACACTCTTATGGGCAAGGTGAATAAAACATTAACGCAACTTAGATGCTCCTAACTATAAACTAAACATGGCATGATCAACAGCAAATGCATCACATAATAAAATATTATGCATTATGAAAAATAACTCCAACTGGCTAAGCCAAGAAGTTAGGGCATGGCATTATTAAGTTGCATAGTCTTAATGTCAAGGATATCTCAAAGAACACCACATTAAGATAACAACTTTGACAACCAACCTGAATAACGGGCACACAAACCCAACTAGCAAAAAAGTAGCAGGAATTTATAGTTACGTTGAGGTATGAACAAACAGGTTCCTTCAAAAACTTACATATTCATAGTTACATATATGATGGAGAAGTATACACTAGTTTGATCCACCAACAGAGTTCAACTCAATGCACTTTACTGGAAAATTACTTGATTCAAGTTCAAAGGCATAGAGCAGGACAATGTGTCTTTAGATATAGCTGGATGGTAAAAGAATTATGTAGATATCTATTAGATGAGCAATTGAACATTCTGAGCACCGCAAGTCATATCCAGCATATTGCATTGGTCATTGATGTCCTAAAACTATGTTTTGTTATTATACTTGAACAATGAATTCAAAAATTCTGTGTACTGCAAGTCATATCTAGCATATTTCATGTAAGTCTGATGTTCTAAAACCATGTTTTGCTATTGTATTTGAATAATCAACATTGCAATGGAAGAAACATCCAACCTAAACTAATGCTCATCAACAATGAGTTTGAATTGTGCAATCAAGGCTAGGACATGTTGGCTTGGAATTATGCAACCTGCTTAAACCCTAGAATTGGACTTAATTACCCTACCAGCCCAACAACACCAAACTGCATGGGGAAAACTTTTTTAACACATCATAGTACAACAACCATTGCCTTTAGATCAAATATAAGCTAAAACTGTTTGTCAAACATGAGGTGGAATATGGAAGTACAAGTGAGTTTAATTTGAAACTGCAGTTCACAGATCACCTTTATAATCAGTCAACCAAGTAAACAAGATTTCTTAATAGAAGCGTCAATTCATAATGATAGATGACATGCCTTTTTGAGAGCAAGACCTTCTCTTTCTGGAACAATATCGTGTATAGCAACCAACACTTCAACAGGTGTTAAAGCTGGACCAGTATGCGCTGAACCCTGCAATTAACAGTTACAAACCATTTAAATTGTATCGGTTTTCGGCCAATTGAAGAGTTAGAAAAACACTGCCAGACTACGATCACAAATCAACATCTTTTGTCATAGAAAACATCAAAACATCACAAGAAATTAATCAACTCAAATTCACTAACAGAATAAAAATGCAAAATGAAAGAATAATACCACAATCGAAATAACTGAAGAGCAGTAAACTAATGTGGAACACAAACTTTACCAAATACAACTGCAAACTACCAATTGTTTTGACTGACTAACCCAAGAATATATTCGTAACATCTACTTGTGTGTTATCATAATTCCATAAGCAGCATCTGAAGCGAGTTTTTTCACCCTTCAGCTTATACTTTTTCACTTTACTGAATTTTTGCTTCTGATACAAAAAGGAAAAGAAAAAGAAAAATTTACGCAGCAGCAGCATCCAAAGTCAAGGCATCCATCTCCGGCCAGAACTCATTATATTTTAATTTTCTTCAAAATTCATTGGTTCCTTATATATCATTGTATCTTGAATCCAATGTGAATTTTTTACTTGAATCACTTACACTTATGTTTTTGTAATTCCACAAAAAGAAAAATCTAAAGGCATTGTTGTTTCTGCCAAAAGTCATTATATATCACTAATCTCTCTCTTACAAAACATAGAAAAATGATATTGATTACACATTTCACTCACTATCCAAACAATGTGCCTATATCCAAAAGAATCTGATATAACCAAAAGCTTAAAACTACTTGGCCTAAACACATTGTCTAAAACTCATTCCAAATGAGGTGGCCATATAAATCAAGAGATAATGCGGTAGTTACAAGTCACTTACACCTCTTGGGGATGAGTTTTTGGCAAAATGGTTGGGCCAAGTAGTATTACTTCAGCCAAAAATGACAAAACTAATGGTTCCAAATTTTAATACAATGCTACTAAGGGTAACAAAACAATGATAGAATCCAATATAGGATAACTTTCGTTTTTTGAAGAAGAATGTAGGATAACTTACAAGATGACAATTAGAACATTCATATATACCTGTAGTATGTGAGCAAGCGCCATCTGGAACTTATCTAATGGAAGGTCAACAAGGCGAGGGAAAATAGGTAAGACCTGCAAACACAAAATGCTTAAAGTTGGCATAAATGAAAAATCAAATGCAAAAAGTCAACAACAGGATTTCATTAATTCTACATTACTCAATTAACACGAAAATCATGAGTCAGAAGAGCCATTGAATATAAGAGACTTTTGAAATTAAAGTAGCATGTCATCTTGTCACAAACCATAATTAACATTGACTTTTTTTCAAAATAAACTTCAATGGGCATGGTATATATGTCTTCACCATATAAAATCATGAACCATGAACATGAATTATTAATTATATAAAAGATTTATGCAATTATCTGAAAGACTTATGTCATATGTCATGATTTTAAATGGTAAGGCGTATATGCCAAACGCATCAAACTTTTCACATGGATTAAAGATAATCCTACCTATATTTGGTGTAAGAAGGGATTTGATTAGATAAGTTTACAAAGAAAATAAAGATAATATATCATCTTCATCACCAACATCTGTTTATATTGTCGTATATACCAATATAAAAAAGGAAGAATAATGAAACAGGGCAAGCAGACCTCATTCTTGGAAAGTGAAGAAAGCATTGGAATAAGAATGGTAGCATCCTGCAAAAGAAAAATAGTTTGCATAAGACCTAGATTGCAAAAGTATAATTATAGGTAAGAAACACTATTCTTCCGGTACGCAAAATACCTTTAACTTGGTTTCATATAAGTGTTTAACAGTGGCTATCAGATTGGAAGACGGTGTTGTCTCTTGAGTCAATATTTGCAGCACCTATTACAATATAAAACCGCTATCAGCATCACCGACAGATGAAAGCCAAAGACTTTCAAAAATGAAGAAGTTCATCATAAACTGTAAAATAAAATTACCAGGGTCAAAAGATGTTCACTTCCTTGTGGTGGATCAGATATTATATGAAGCAATTCAGAACAAGAAGAACCTAAGGCCCTTATAAGAATCGGTATATGGCGATGAAATGCCTGCATCATCCCAAAAGGTATTGATTCAGAATTATAGTAATAATAACACCGGTATCATATATAATCTTTTACCAGAAAAGAAAGTTATGCTTTTTTCAAAAACAGAAAAAAGCAAGGAGTTTGTGCTTATTTAAAATAGAAAGTTTCTTTTTTAATAAGCTCATTTGTTAATAGAGAAGATTTGATTCACATGAAGGAGCTCATGACCACTCCCAACAACCATCTGGAAGGACTCTCCATTATTGCCCCTCTATCGAAATCCTTTGTTTTTCTCTCTCTTTTTTTGTGAATATGTATATCATTAAGTATTTAAAATTTTATATCGTCCACAAAAAAGGCAGTAGCAACTCCCCCACTTCCCCTAGTTACTGAAAATAGAACAAAGAAAGCTCTGTGCAGCAACCCAATTAGTTTGCCTGACGATCCATCTAGACCAACCTGACTTAAACCTG
Source organism: Litchi chinensis (assembly GCA_019925255.1). Taxonomy (NCBI): domain Eukaryota; kingdom Viridiplantae; phylum Streptophyta; class Magnoliopsida; order Sapindales; family Sapindaceae; genus Litchi; species Litchi chinensis. The sequence continues at coordinate 8,148,164 of CM034468.1, read as the reverse complement.
ATCCTATAAATTGCCAAACTGAAAAGGATCATTTTTTGTAATAGTTTGCCTATGCCTTCTGTTTAAAATTATTCACAATTTTTAGCCCTCTGTAATTTCCATATAGTTTACGCTTTTAGATCACAATATTTCACAGGAGTGCAGGCAAGTCGCTGCATATATTACAGGCCTCTTTTTGACAGGCACTTCCTTCACCTTGGAAAGCCAATGTTAGATACCTTGACAAGTATGTGTTTGGCCGCTGAACAATCAATATAAAATAAAAAAATAAAAAACAAAAAACCCTTTTCTTCGCCAAGGTACACCAATATTGGCAATGTGATATCCAATGCTTTTCAGACTCCGTATAACTTAAAAAATAATATATCATGCAAGGCTCTCAGCATAACAAATTTGCAAGACTAACATATGTGGACAGATAGCCCAGCATACTCTGTTATCTGTTAAGAGCTTCATTTGTTTAAGCTCTTTCGTAACAACATGAGATTCTGGGTAATGATTATTAACATATTATGAAAACTAGTTTTTTCAGGAATGCCTAGGTTGAAGGGTCATAATTGAATATGTTAGTGTTATTTTTATTTGAACTTGTCCTATGTTTTTATTCATGCTTGGTCCACAATGCAAGACCATTAGCCTTGCATTTGAGGGGCTGTGTTAGGGAGTCCTATATCATTGTTGGGGCTCAACTTAAATTTTTTGGTCTCACGGTTCCAATCATTATTAACCATAATCATCAATTTATATCATAATAACAAACAAAAACAAACCTGCTTCACAGTTTTTGGAGCTCGCACATAATTATCGAACACAAGTTGAAGAAGACTAGGTTTCTGAAAGGAAAGAAAATTTGCATCAGCAATATCGGAAAAGAGAAGTAGGAATTCAAAATATTCTAATTATTCTGTTATATATAGCAATCATAGATGAACCTTGGTACATAAAGCAAAAAACAAAGAAATGAGACGTTGAGCTTCAGCAAATGTCACAGTATGAACAACTGATTGTGCACCCCTATTGGAGTCAATTTCGGAGGTTCCAGATTCTGAAACCTGTGATCCACTAATAGATGTTTCCTGGCTTCCAACCTGAGATAAATTTTCAGCAAGAAACAAAAAAGGAAAATAGTTGAGCCCTCAAAATAAGTTGCTATATCCATTTAAAAGTAAGATTGCTAAAGCTGTTCCCCTCCCCTCCTCCATCTGTGTAATTTTTTTTTTTTTTTTTTGGGAGTTTTCCAGCATGGTTTACTTTTCCTGAACTAGAGTGCTAGAGATACTAATGTCTGCGGCAGATCTAAAGTTTCAGTTGATAAAATGTTATCTGTGATGTACCCACAAATGTTTGCTGGCAAACAAAACGACTCAATCCTGTAGGAGCAAAGCATACAACCTTGCTTACATTAATGCTTAGTCAGAATATTGATGCTAGCCTCTAAGGCTGAAAAAATGGAAGACTGTAAGTGCATAACCCACAGTCAAAGGAAAAGTTCAATTAGTCCAGACCGTAACCAGTAGATATCAGACGAATTTTGCCTGACTATTTTTCATCACCTTCATCACATAGATTGAAACATGTGTCATACCTCTCCTCCAGCTCTTTGATCAGTGGACCCAGACTGTAAGCCCTCAACATCTGACAAAGAAGGATCCACAGCAGATAGCATCATACTTTTTGCATATTGCTCAATACTTTCTGATATGTAACTTAGCTGATAGAGCTTATTCGACACCTGTCCAGCACAAACAGAACAAAAATGATAGTGTCAGCACACTGAGAACTGAAATACAGTCCCATAGAAATCAATTTCTATATATTCCCCCATCCAGGATGTAAATGAGCACCGAATTTACATACCAAACGGATTGCTTTTGCTCGAATTTCATCTTGTGAATGAACAGCACACTGCCATCAAGAGAACAAATACATAAGCAACAAATCAATAAAATAATTTACATAAGATTATGGGCCAAATAGAAAGGCCAGTTCAGAAAGTGCTTGTTTAACAAGCTAAAAGCTTCTGACAGCTATTCCAAATAACAGGTCAAGAGTCACTTCTTCAAAGTGATCAGAAAATAATCTATTAGAAGCTTAAACAAATCTTTAAAACATCCATATTTAACTTATCATAGGCATTTTCATATTTCATTTTCCTAATTTAATATCTACAAACCCTATTTCCACATATAGAATCACATGAATGATATCGTGCTATGAGATTCTCATGGCCCAGTTACCTTCAAAGCCATATCTAAGCAGGCTTGCCGATAATTTGGACGACCCAAAATCAAACTCCAAACTGCACCAAGGCCCTGGGTGACACGCTCACCATCACAAATCTCTTTTCCACGGACATCAGAAACATCAGAACAGCAGAGATTGTCTAACAGTTCTAAGACCGAGTCAGGCAAAATGGGAACTTCACCAAGAAGTCTACTAAAAGACTTATCTGAAGCCGGAAAAGTGTCCAGCAAAGATTTGGCCTACATTTAAAAGAAATTAGATAATTTAAGTCTCAATCATGTATAAATAAGATTATAGAGCGAAATATATATTACCACTGCCAATAGGAATTTTTCATACACAACAGCTGCATATGAAGAGTTCCCAACTGAACTCGAAATTTCAAGAGAATGGAGATGATAAAGGGCATGTAGTACAAGTTCATGACCCTGTCAGAAATATTGAAATTTAGATGAGTACTAATACAAATTTATGAAAAAGGAAATTAATGAACAAATGACTCAACACTGTCCAGCCCACCATATATGTGCAAAATATCCACTTATAAAAAAACAATATTAATTCCATAAGCTCATCTGACCTAAAGAAATAACCTACATACAATTAAGTAAAGCATCATAGAAAAGAAAATGAGTTGGAAGAGATACAATCCACGTAATGTAGGTGCAAAACTGCACATACAGATCAGCAATTACAAAGGTAAAAGCCATGAAAGTTGGATAGTTAATAAGGAGCACTATGTAAGAATTGTAAGAGATTCAAATGGACGCACAGTCAGGAAAATAAGGTTGACACGGCATGCTGAATTTGACCAGAATTATAGAATGTAGTATTAGTTTTCCAACTGGCTGGATTTTTGTGAGCAACTTTAACTCATACACGTGTTGATAATAATATCTAGAGTTATGACTTATAGAAAGCAATTACCTTCTGCTGTCGGTAATCATCAACAACATGATTTTGCAGCATCACAACAATGTCATTATCTGCATCAATCTGATTCAAAAAATAACTTCAATAGTAACATAAATCTTGAAAATTGCAAATTTAGACAGATGATAAATGCAAAGAAGTAAACAATGGTCTTCATATATCATTTACAGAGTCTAATTTTATGTCAATGACATGCTACAGAAAATATTCATGGTGCAGTGTATTTGCTGTAACTAACAGAGGTAAATCAATAGTCATGTTGAAAACATCCTCGTGGCAGTTAATAGCAGCAAATACTCCGAGAGGATTGATACATCATTTATACAAAGAGTTGACCAATTGTGTTATACTCACCTGACCAATTAACCGAGCAAGCAATCCTACGCGCGTCTGGCTATACTCAGTCCCCTCAAGATTTTTATAAGATTCAATAATCTGTTCAACAGCCAATTTTCTCACACTTCTCTGCTGTTCATCAGTCAGTTCCACGTATAAAGGAAGTGGAGGTAAATCTTTATAGGTCTCCTCAATCGCACATGCATTTGAAACAGCAGAAGAATGCTGGTCAGAATCTAGTAATGAGTATGTATCACTTCCATACACCACTTCAGCTTCAGAGATCTCCACAGCAACAGAATCCTCATCAACTGCCTGAGGAGAAAGTGTGTGATCTGAAGAAGCTCCAACCTCTGGAATGGGGACATTTTCTTCAGATCCAACAAGCTCATCCTCATTTTTTGGTTGATCAATTTTAGAAACAAATGGGCCTTCTAAAGTGTTATCGTCATTTCTCATGGTGGTCATCACAGGTGCTGGAAGATTTTCAACAGTTTCCACAACGGTTGGTGAAGATGGCTTACTCACAAAAACTGAACCATCAAATTCAGCTTGCACAGGACCAGCATCCTCAGCAACAGCAGATGCAACTCCAACATGTGTGGGTACACGCCGTGGATCAAGACGACGAGGATCCTGAACAAGCCACCAGTAATTTATTTTTAAGACTGGAAGTTAAATGTCCTAAACGTATAGTAAATTATGATAAAAATTAAAGTAGCAATTAATATAGAAAAGTAGCAACCCTTCTTGGATCACGTTTAGAATCAACAGCGGGATAATTGATGGCAGATGTATCGGACAACAAAGAACTGACTGCAGTAGCTGAAGTGGTAGGTACTTGCACTTGTGCTGTGAGAACTGGAGACTGCATGGTATTTGTTGGAGCTGATGGTGCCATGAACTGTGGACTATTTAAAGAGCCACTTTGTCGCGTTACTGGTGAAGTCCCAGGTCCTGTCACAGCTGGGGGATCCTTCGGTAGGTGTCTCATATTAGTTATGACAATATCAGCTAATAGATCAGGATGAATATTTGAAATCAGTATCTCAAGTGATTCGGCCCCTCTTTCTCCTTCAGCAAGCAAAGCACCAATCATAGCAATCATTTGTTCCACAGGCGTCAAATCACCATCTAAAAGAGGAGCATTAGGGGACATTCCATTGACAGAAACAGAATCCTGCCCAGAATCACTTATTTGCACCGACAAAGTTGATTGGGCATTGGGACCATAACGAATGCGCTTGGAAGATGCCTCATAACCATTATTTGGCTCCTCATTTTCCTGAATCATAGACCTCTTTCTTGAGGGATCTCCAGCAACGGATAACTGTATTGATGATTGATCTTCCTGACAACCCAAAATCAATTTAACATGAGGCAATTAAACTTGAAAAAACGGTGACCAGATACAAACGAGGAAAAAAAATGGAAATGACAACCATACAAATACACACACACATGAAAATTTTATTACCCTGCCAGACCGAGATTCACGCAAAGCACGCTCAGAATTTTTAATCATTTTATCAACTTGTCGAATAACTTGATCTGCAGCATCTCCAGCATTCATTGCTCGTAGAGCTCGAAGCAATCTATCTCTTGACTGCAAATGGAACAGAAAAAAGATGTGTCAGGCATTAGACTGGGTAAAAAGAACCAAAGGATATTTTGAGCTTGTGTCAGATATTTATAGCATGTTCTTATCAACTCCAGCAATTGTCCACATCTGCAGAATCTCATATATAGAGACTCAAATAAAAATGTAAAATGTAAAATGTCATACACTTTACCTCCATGATTGCTGGATTAGTACACCTTAGGAAACCCAAAAAGGCAGTTCTTACGGAATACTGAATGCTCGCAGCATGGCATCCCTTTACAGTCTCAAAGTTTGGATTAAAATTAAGCAGAACAGAAAGAACAGTATTATAGTGAAGCGGCCTCTTTCTAGCTATAGCTGCAAGACTATCAAACAAAGAAATACACTGTTAGCTGCTAGTTTACAAAAATAACAGTAATGGTTATGATAGGAAGAATTCATGAAATAACTTGCATCCAGACAACCAGACTTAAAAGTGAACAGAAAAACAGTTAGATATAAAGGAGGGGGTGGTGGTGGTTGTGGTGGGGATTAATTAAGTTTGATAGATCTTAAACATAAAGAAAAAAGAATAAGAAAATAGCCTGCATCTTATTATTATTAAGTGCACAGAAACATATGCATGCACAAATACACAAACTTGGATACAAAGAGGCAAAACCAGCAGAAAATCCCAAAAATCACATTGATTTGACATATATACGTCTAGTCATTACCTTGATATCTCTAAATGTATAATGAATAATTACCAAGATCAAGTTCTCATCATAGTATTTCTATGGCCTATAGACTTGGACGCTCTTTCCTATACAATTTATCAAACAATTCACAACCATTTAGTCACCAAGCATCCAGTGATTAGGACTTTTGAGTGGTGACGACAGATAAAATTGAGATATTTTAAGTTCTTTACTACCACATCTTGCAATAGATAGAATAGGATTAGATTTAAAGAAAGGCACTGACAAGTATCAAATCAAACTTTACACAAGTCAACCAGGTAACAAGTTTATCACAAGCATTTTGAAACCTATTTACCCTTTATAAAATGATTAACCATGCCACTAGGTCCCTCAGTTGATAATTACTAACACCAGATATAGAACACAATTCAGTAAATTAAAATAGAAAAAAAGTAGGAAATGAGATTACAGTTGAATATACCAGCAACAGAAGAAGACTCCTCGTAAGAGAATAGAGAAAATCCTAGCAAGCAGTGATAGTGTGCTAACAGTCCACATCAATCACAAATTGTTTTTTGTTTTTATCAAAAAAAAAAAACTGTAAAATTACGAATAATAGCTTGAGGGATCAACTGTGGACCCAAGTACATAGACATAATATAGATCCAACATAAAACTAATTTAAATATCTATGAATATTGACGGAAACTATGTCACAGGGACACTTGAGAAGTTGATAATAAAATTTGGCACATGACTACATAATTCAACAACAGTACCATGGAACAAAATTATTGCCAAACCACTGATATGGCATTGCCAGACAAAGGATTCATAAAGCACTCCCAATCAGACAGAATCGAGACTGTTAGTCTCTTAAGACATATCATTCTTAGTTCTTACCAGAATAAACCACCATAACTTCAGATAAAGGTCACTTAATCATTAGAAATAAAACTTTTCCAGTCACATAACTATGAAGCTAAACTTCAACACTCTTAGGAGTTGAGTAACCTAGACAGTAAGTTTGTGGTTTCTGTCATCAAACATCCTTTTTTGAAAGGCATATTGACATTCACATATATGCTCACATTTTTCTAGTTCATGTTAGAAAAAGGAATTCCAAACCAAAATAAATGGCAGAAAACAAATAAGGGTATATACAGTAACTATACAGAACTAAGAAATCTATTATTTTTTTAATGTTGTAATATAAACAACATCGTATGGGATGCAGGCAGACCTAATCTTGGGGTTAATCGGACATGACACTTCCTCTCACATCCCATTGTCTACCTTAATTTACTCTTTAAAACTACCTCTCTATGTTACAGGAGGATTCTGCTTTCTTGTCAATAGAAAGTAGATACATCAGCAAAAACTGACTTCCTGTTAATCTTTACCATTGACTATACTCTCAAATGCTCCATATCCAAGATAGCTTCCCTTATTTTCTGAGAAAGCAAACATTTCCTGAGAAGCTTACTTCAAAGCAAATACCATGATAGTATGAAAACTCCAAAAATTGACTTGGGTAAAAGGGGATCTTATATGTCCTCTTCTCCAGAATTGACAAATATTTATTCCTAAATCTAAATTTTGCTAAAATCCAACATTTCAAAATGACCAAAACTATCTGCAGCTTGATGATCTGATTTGTCCTTATCTACAGAATTCTTTTAATATTTATTCCTAAATCATATTCAACATCTCTAATTGACCAAAACTATCTGCATATAGATTTTCTGGCACAATTTGACAAACTGAGAGAACACAGAACTATGAAAATCTCCTGTAATGTCTTTAAAAGCAGCAACATTTTTATCTTGAAGGAAACTGTCTAAGAAGTATGTTTCACTTCAGACTAAAGGGATAGCATTATTATAGATATAATAATAAAATGGTCAAATAAGACAAACCAGAAACTCTTAATCAGAAATTTCGGGAAGAGGAACAAACAAGTGTTCACACGAATGAAATGACCTATGTTTTTTTAAGGATTCCATATGTTGGTTCATAGCTTTCCTTCTTTCACATCATATGCCAAACATGTTTAAGGAATATGATTCACTTAGAAGTCAAGGGGCAATATTTATTACAGCTACATGCATGAAAAGGTCAAATTGAGTCAAATCAGCCTTATGAAGAAACTTCGATACGATAATACGAGGAATAAGTGATTCAACAAAGAATAACAAGAATATGTTTCAAAGGAGTATGTAAGTTGGTTTATAAAAGCTGAATTAAGGTGGCACACAATACACCCAACTTGTTCCAATCCTGTTAGATAAACAATTCAGATACAAGATGGAACTGGGACTTCAGAACACCTGAAAGAGAGGAGTTCAAAATCAACAAAGCAGGTAATAACAAGAAGAGGCCGAACAGACATAATGAAAGACCTCAAGTGCACACACCAGCAGCAAAGAATACACTAAATTACAGAGTGTAAGGCAAATAAGCAGCAGTGTTGCCACATCCAGGACCTCGAACAACAGTACCTTAAAATGACTGCTAATGATAGAGAAATGCAGAATAGACACAGTATAACACCTAAAGTGCAACATTAGTGCACTGTAATGCAGCAGAAAATTTTCAAAACCCTACATAAACAAGTTCTTCGGACACCACCTTGACTAATTTGTCATCACTGTTGTAACTGTCATGCTTGCCACCACCAGATGGTTATTCTTCTACACAAGTTTCCAAGCTATTAACTTATTACCAAACTGCCAATCTCAATTTGAATTCTGATCAAGGAACAAGGTTTTAGTAACTAAGTACAATAGTTGTACAGCAATGCTATCTACATATAATTCAACCGAGTCTAGAAACTGCTAAATGCATAATAGGTATTCACGAAAATAAGCAAAAAAGTGATAGATGGATGCATAAAGAGAACCATGCACATTTCTACGTCTTACAAGTGATTCTCTTCTTTGCACTCATTTTTTTAAGTCAGTCATGATGACCGACAAAGACATCCACACATAGACTATGGAGGAATAGCAAACATTTCTACATTTTATAAGCATATATCTTACAGGTGGACTTGAGCCTGCAGTATATATTCATACCAATTAGTAACATCAGCCACCATCAATCTTTTTTATCGACTTCATATCCCAGTAGAAAAAACAAAGAATTTCTGGAAAATGAACAATGCATCAAAGCTAAGTAACACATATTTCTTGCTATTTATGTGTTCACATGATAACATAGGTGAAACAGGAAAAAAAATCAATATTAATTTTACTTTAAGTACACGGCTACCGAGACATGAATTTTTTGTCTATTAGTCCCACATTTAACTACCATATTTTTGCTAATATTTTTCCAGATTCACCAAGAACGAGAGTAAGTGTTTTATGTTAAATCAAATCATACTCAATCTACATTTGGTACTAAAGTGAACTCTTAAAACATTCTTCTTCCTTCAACCACTGGTGGAAATACTTTTGTCATGACATCAATATCACCAAATATATATTGCATCATTTCAAGCTGCTATACACCCACAACAAAACAATACAGAATATTGATTCTCAAGTCAATGCAATCTTTTTGCTCAGAAAATGCATATAAATCCGGCAAATTCAACAAGTGGATTCTCACCAGCTCAACATGCACGAAGATGAAAATTGAAACAAAAAATGCTCAACACCCTGGCACAACAAAAATATTTACACTCCCATTTAGGAACAACTGCCTCCATATCAAACAAGATAATATAATAATACTATGTCATAAGTAGATGCATAAAACATGCTTTCCAATGCATCTCCTGGGCCTCATATACTTTGCTGCATTGTTCAAGTTCCAGAAATACTGTGTGTTTATATATAATGCATTGCACACATCTCTAGCTTCAGCTACATAGCATAAAACAAACAAAACGCAGCTTTCACCTGTGTGAATTTGTCTTAGTTGCTCATTGCTAGCTCCATGGATGATTATAACAGCTCAAAGAAAATTTTTACGTGAAAAACTCTCAATTTGCTATATCAAGGATTGGATGATCATTGGTAATTGATGTAAATGATGACAATCATAGACTGTATCTTTCAAAGCAAAGAAATTTTTCGACTTGAATAGACATTGTGATCACAGAAAAACCTTTAGCTTGTTATATCAAGGACTGGACGTTGATTATTCAAAATTGATGAAAGATGCCAGCACAACAATGATGACAAACTTTATCTGCCAAAACAACGAAAATTATAGACTTGAATACACTTCAGGAGTACAGAACAATTTTACAGAAAACTAATTATTTTAATCTAACTTAGCTACAACCCCACTCAAGTAAACATGCATTAAATGGATTTTATAGCTGATGATAAGCACAGCCAATGATCAATAACTCCCATCCTTCTCAACTGGTTTACCTGAACTGCTCAATCTCAAAACACTGAAAGTGATAACTTTTGAATCAAAAGTAGTGATTACCAACATTACTTTAATGCCCTCTGTTCTAGTGCCTGGAAGAACTCACAGCTGTTTTCAGTTAGTTTTAAGTTTCCAGACAAGGCTGACTGAGAACAGAGTTCATAGCTGTGTGGCACAATCTTATATCAGGACCCAATTAATCACATATGAAGTAAGAAGTAACAGAACAAAATGTATTACTTTTATGTTGTTCCTAAAAGGTGAGAAATTTATGGAGGGTATAAGCTTAAATTACTGTTCATTGTAAAGTCAAAATATAAACAGAGAGTTTTTTAAAAGAATGTGGTGTCAGGAAAACAAGTGAATGGAAAATTGGAAACCACAATAAATGAAGCAGAACTAAAATAGCAGGGAAATCCCCAGTTAAGAAGAACTTTTAATTATTAACAGTATTTAATGTGCATCAATTGTTATAGAATGAACGATACATTTTAAAATAGCTCACACATCATTATCTTTACACACAAGACAGCAGAAACTAAAAAATGACTTAAATGGTCTAACAGTTTACAAGGCATAAACTGTGTTGCTTGACCACCAAGATTCTCTCAGCATGAGTTGACCAATTTATCCAACATCATTCCTATCACTGACAATGCTGCTCCTTAGTATCAAAAACGTGAACTGTTTAGCCCTGTAACTCCCAAAATCTGAACCACCAATCCAGCGGTGTCCAAGGCCATTAACTCCTCAAAAGAGAGCTGATCAGCATGCTGTTATGATATCACAAACAAGCAGTTGAACTTGTACTACAACCTGTTTCCAAGCTTCAGTGATCCCTCGAAAATTTTCAAAGATATTAAAACTGTGGGTAAAATGCAGTTTACTTCCTATATTTATATGAGGCTATCAGTAGTTGGCATAAATGCAATCAAACATTCATGCTTTAATGTAGGACGCTAGAATTGCTACTGATCAATTACCTTCAAGAATATATTCAAACTCAACAGAGTATCATGCACATAGACTCATAAAAGTATATGAATAATGAAAGACAATCAAGGTGAAAAGATTTCAACCACATTTTTAAGAGACAAAAGAGTATCCATGAAACTGTATTAGTTGATGTACATAACATTTATCATCATGCTTGGCAATTTGCATGTATAACAACACATATGCTGTATTGGCTTCCGCCCATATAATAAAGCATACGTACTCTAACATAAACCTATGCACTGGTCCATGCAAGTGCTGACCCAACCATACAGTAATAATACTGATCATTTTACATGTAATACACATTAATATTTGTACATAACTTCATTTCTGTGCATACATAGAAATTCACAGACTTACAGTACTATTATTCACTTACAATTTTTGTTCAGACAAGTAAATAAGTTCAGTTTTCCATGTCCTCATTTCTCTATGTTTCTTTTTTTCTTTTTTTTTTTTCATGTAATTAAGACTATTGATTACTGTAATAAAAATGATGGTTGATCAGGCTTTATAATTTATCAGCTTTGCCCAACTTACAACGATAGCGAAACTCTGAAGCAATTGAAGCATTCAAAAGTTTCTTTCCCTCTACAGTTTTACATCCTCCACACTACAGAGGCCAAGAAAAAAAAAATAGAAAAGCTCAATCCATAGTATGATGGTAAGAATGAACTACAAAAGCAAGATCACAGTTGCACTAGAATTATATCATCAAGTTAAAATTGACTAAATATTCAGTAACCTATAAGACTGAAAATAAGATATAGAGACACTGTAGAAAATGTATATAAACTTGCAAGAATCAATGAATTTTGAACAAAACAAACAAAATCTAACCAATTATCAATAACAATCAAAAAGTTTGAGAGAAGCAAATTAAAATCGAATTTCTACAGCAACTTCATGGGTCAGCGGAGCATAATTCAGATATTGTTAGATTAAGACCCAACAACCATTAATATATAAGAAACTTAACTAAGCCAAGAATTCAATTTACATGGCTATATAACAAAGATGCACCAGCTATAAGAAAAACAAATACACCAAATAGCATTTGAAGTCGAATTATTTCACAACTTCGTTACTTGGATACACTTAATTGTCCACAAAAATAGGATTTTTACAAGTAAATATTATGTTAGGTATCTGCAGGCACCTAGGAGACACAGATGTTTCAGATATACCATATATTTGTCCACAAAAGTAGGGTTTTTATTAGTAAATATTAAGTTAGGTATCTGAGGCACCTAGGATACACAAAGATGTTTTCCTTGTTCCTTTACCAGATGACATTCAACATACACATGCACAAGTAAAACTGACATAGATCTGCAAGCACATAGATGAAGATAATTGGCTACTGTTACACGAAAACTCACCAATTGACAACAGTAATTGTCACTGAACCAGGAAGACTACTAGCTGATAACAACAAATCCAATAATGTGTGAAGGGTCCTATTTGCTTCGGATGTGAGAGCAACTGGATCCAGAAAAGGATGCCCAGCAACCCATGATATATTAAATGCCCGTCTACTTCCTGTCACAGACAGAATGACAATCAGAGATTCCATTAAATCAATTTGCAAAAAAGATCAACAAAGTCAAAGGCAACTCCCTAACATCCAAAGTAAGTTATTGAAAGCTTTTATACCCTTACAAGTCAGAAAGCAATACCTTCTGGTGTTGACTTTTCAGAATCATTTTTGTCAGATGTAAAAAGTAACACATATGTTTCCAAAAATTTCAATGCCAGCAACTTTGTCCCCACAAAACCAGGCTGCTTGATCAAGTTAAACAATAAAATGAATATCATAAAGTTAGCCAAATGTGTTAAATGAAAAACAAGCAACAAGCATCAATTACTTTCATTTATAAATTGGTAGACGTGTAATAATTGTTATTCAACATGAGGCATTCAAACATAAAGCAGAAAGAATTGTTAATGCAAGTGAAACCATCATCACAATTGAGCACTAACTTCTGCCAAATCATGACATCACAAATGGAAACTAAACTATATTTAATAAGAACCTTATAATGTTAGCAAATATTTTACCTTATCAGCAAAAAGAAATTCTCAGAACACTCAAAAGAATTAAAAACAAAACTGATACATAACATAGTCCTGGGCTTAGCTAGTCACCAAAATTTGGAGGTACAAGAGTTCTCAACACATCTTTTACACCTCCAAAAAGAATTATAAATAAGCACACAAATACTCCTTCTAGAAAATTCACCAACCTTGAAAACCAATCTGCTTTTTTTCAGAGATAAGGAGAACCAATCTATGATATCAAGCCAGCAGGTCATGAACACGCACTTACAGTGATCATTTAGACGTATTATGACTCGGTCTTTCCAAAATAAATAACTGAAGATTATGCACAGTTGTGCTCATAAATTCGGCATCAAGCATTCACTTAATTATAACATGAACATATAAAACCCACCTAATAAAGTGTTGGGTCAAATATTCACTGAAAGCTTCTGTTATCTTGAATAGTTCAGATTTTTCTCAATAACATCTCTTCTGCAGTCTTATACGGTAACAGAACTAAAAGGGTGGACTTAAGGTGTGTCATATGCAAGAGTTATGGGGAAATTTTGAATCATCTTTTTCTTCATTGTCCGGTGGCAGGTATATTTTGGAATAAGGTGTTTTCTTTGGTTGGGATGAAGTGGGCTGCTCCTGAATCTTTATTTTCCTTCTTTTTGGAAGATCATAAAATTCTTGATGGAGGATTGAAAGTAAGTATTTTGTGGTATTACGGAGTTTTTACCATTTTATGGATTATTTAGGAGGAGAGAAATAGAAGAATTTTTGAAGATGTTGACAAGGAGGACAATTTTCTATAGGATAAAGCTTATTAATTGGCTTCTCTTTGGACTTCTACTAGCAAAGACTTTAAAGATTCTTCCTTATTTTTCATTTTGCTAGATTAGAAATCTGTTGTTTGTTGAGTGAGTTTTCAGATTTAGTTTCTTGTTCTTGTTTTTGTTTGTTGTTTTGGTCGACTTCTGGTTCACATTTGTATCTATTTTCCTTGTTTGAAAGAAAGTCTTTGTTTCCTATCAAAAAACACACTACCAAAGAAAGTATCAACCAAATTTTAGTATGGCAGTGACAGAATTTCTTACATTAGTAATATATTATACATACTTATACAGAGTAAAGTTATCAGAAGAATTCTTACACTCTCCACCCACCAAAGCAATAGATAAAAAAGCCAATGGAATTAGAAGAATACTAATCAAAGGGAATCAGAAATATTAGCTCATTATCACAACATGGGAAATCAATAGCATAAGTTGATCAGCTTTAAAAAAGAATGTAAAATTAAAATTCTGTTAAGCTTAATAGGTTAACCAGCATTTTGCAATAATTCAAAGAGAGAATTATTCATACCTCCAATGCAATGGCAAAGACAGCATCCTTGAACCTAACCATCCATGTCCAAAGTTCTTCAAACCAACGCTCAAATTTACCACGCCAACGAAACTAAAAATGTCCAAATAGCATTGAAATTCCACAATTCATGAAGAAAATCAGGAATATTAAAGAAAGAAGTTCAGTTAAAATAATAAACAACAAAAATGACTCCAAAATCAAGAGATCTAACAATTAGTTCATGAAGTAAGGGCATACACATGGTCTCCACTACTAACAGCCTTGGGTATTCTGGTTTTCCCTACCATGATTTTATTCAACGCCCAAATTTGATTATACAGGCATTGTAACACATTAAAATGGAAGTGCAACAATAACCCAGTAATAACTTTTTTTTTTTTGGGGGTTGATAGGAAACATAAACTTTATAAAAGAAAGAAAGAAGATACAAAAGAAACAAAAGTGAACCAAAATTCTACCAACAAACAACGAAACAAAAAACAAGATTAGAAAGAATAATCAACAAACAACAGTCTTCCAATCTAACATAGTGAAAAATAACGAAAGGTCTTTAAAATCTACACAAGAAGATGCCCAAAGAGAAACCAAATAATACGCTTTATCCCCTAAAAAATTCTCCTCCTCTTCAACTTCATCAAATATTCTTCTGTCTCTTTCTTCCCAAATAAACCATAGAGTAGCAAAAACTTCACAACGCCAAAGAATACTAACCTTCTTTCCCCATCGAAGATTTGACATTCTTCCATAAAGAAAGACTATAAAAACTTAGGAGCAGCCCATCTCAAACCCACCAAAGAGAACAATTTACACCATAATTTGCCCGCCACCGGCCAATGAAGAAAAAGATAATCCAAGTTTTCCCACTACTCTTACACATGACACACCGATAGGGAGAGAGTCAAGAACTAAGATATCGTTTTAGGAGAACCTCACAATTACTTAATTTCCGATGAGCAATAAGCCAAACTACAAACTTAACCTTGTGTGGCACCTTGACTTCCAACTAAGATTGTCAAAGACAAACCTTAGATTAGAATCATTATTGATCAAGCAATAGAAGTGCTCTAAATTCCTTAAGCACTGAAACAATTTACTAGCATTAAAAATAAAAAATACAAATAAAAATAAAATCTCACAATCTATAACCTTCAGCAACCATGAAACTAAACCACTAGCAACTTTAATACTTCAAACATGTCACTTTAGGAGCTCTAATGTCTAAATTTTGGACCTCATAAAAGGGTAATATATATATATATACATAGAGAGAGAGAGAGAGACCTGCATGACCATCTCCTCTAGAACATGGCAAAAGAAATTTGTTCCACTAATAATGGATTGCCTTGCAACACTTGAATCACCATCCCTCGAAAATGCCAATATGACAGGCATTAGTATGGACGAATGCTCCATTGCTTTCAACCCTATATCTTCAATTGTCCTGCCAACCATAAATAATGAGCCCCCAAAAAAGGGAAAAAAAAAAAAAACAAGTATTTGAACCCAAGAATGTAGCTTTCAACACAATGTTAATACAGGTCATTAGTTGGGCCCGTCTGATTTTGTCACATAACACTTAATGGCACTAAATATGTCCCATTAAGTTATTCTGTTTGATTTTGAAATGATAAAATCACTTAAATTACTCCAAAACTAACTGAACTAAAAAAAAGTGAAAAATCTTCACTTTTGACTTAACATAAAAATATTGAATATAAGTAGGTATTTTATTTCGTAATCTATATAATTCAATTTTTAGCTTAAAAGAAAAACAAACATAACATTTAGTGTTCAGTTTTCAATCACAATTCAGTATTTCGTAAAATCCAACATCGTTCATTTTTAGTCAAATAACAAACACAACCTTGGACAAAGCAAGCTCAACAAAAACAATGCAGAAATATTCTTGAATGATGGGAGAAAAAGGAGGATACAAAACTCAAAATAATGCATCCAAATGCCCTTATGTACCAGACATATAAACTCCCCCAATAAAATTTTCACCAAGTCTTACACACTGCAGAGGAAACAGATCCCGCCTGACCTTTTCCTTCTTTTTATAAGCAGAAACAAAATGTAAATAATATACCTACAAATGATAGTTTACATCGCCCATACACTATATTTCTCACTTAATCCCAGGCAGTTCTACCATATTAGTAACCTAATTTCACTACAACTACCGATCCTTAACAATTTTTTCAGAGAAAGCATATACAAGGCATCAACCTAAAACTTCAATTCACTAGTCAGACAAAGCTCAAATGTACACAACGAGACAGGGCAACAAAATGCAGTCTCTGGAGACCACCAATACAAACACATATCGGCGTGCGTGCGACCGAACTCAGTACTTGATTGATTTCACAACATTTAGCAAAACTAATAAATAAACTAACAGTCGAAACGAACTTTTTCTCAACAACGAGTAGCAATAAACGAAAACGACAACAAAAGAAGGAGAATTTTAGGGTTTAGTGTACTCACTCGAGGAGCAATTTTCGAACAAGGGCTTGGGGAGAAGACTGGAGCTCGACCAAGTAAGGGAAAAGCTCGGCGACCAGAGAGGAGTCCGCAGACGATAAGATATCTTTGACCTGCTTCAAGGAAGAGAGTTTGACGACCAAATCGCCATGGTTGTTGGCGGCGGCGAGGAGGGAGAGTGCTTGGTCTCTAGAAGCAACGGCGGCCATCGCGGTGGATATTTGGGGGATTAGGGTTTTGAAGAGGGGAGTGAGGGTTTTGTTAGATGGAGCATCAAAATAGGGAAATCCAAATAACAAAACAAGAAAGAAAATAGTGGAGACTTTTGAGAGTAAAAATAAAAATAAAAAAAGATTATGGGCAGAGAGAGTTGAAGAGCTTTATAGAAGAGATGGGTGGACAGGACAAGGTTAGTGCCGTTGTTGTTTACCACTCTTTGTCATTAAAAACTTCAATAAATTATTTTATTTCATTAATATGATATTTTCTTTTATCAAAATACAATCAATTAAGTTGTTTCCTTTAAAAAAAATAAAATAAAACATATAAGTTGTTTCATTATGTGCTTACAAATTATAATGATAGATGTAATTTTGTATCTCAAAAAAAAAAAAGATGTAATTTTGATTTTTTTTAAAAGAATAATTTAAAAAAAAAGTTTAAAAAATATAAATAATTGTTTTTTTATACAAGTAAATTAAAACTTTAATTTTGAATTATATGTTAGTGTGATTTTAACTTCTTATTGGTGGGTGTGTTTGTTATTATATATATATTTTTAATTTGAATGAAATTTCAATTTGGATTGTGGTTTAAATAAAATTGCATTTTCGATTGTGATGGTTGTCCTTGTTATATATCAATGTTTTATTGCAAAGCATGATGCCATGTTGCATGTTACATAATGGTAGTGCAGTGAGATATCATCTTCATTGCATTAAAAGTTACCATAGTCACGTCTGAAAAATATCATTGTCATATTGCAAAGCATGATGATCTTGTTGTACACTTGTTGCGGGTTATGATGATTTGTGGTACGTGTAAAAAATTTACGGTATACTTCCATTCTCATATCATAAATCATTACGATATTGTTGATTTAATTTTAATATATGTTTATTCAGACTCATGATGTCTTTGATTTAAGTTAGTACATGTCAATTATTAATATTATTAATGACTGTTAAAATATAATTTATATAATTTTCATCAAACACCAAAAAATTTTAACCTATTTCAAAGTTACAACGATTACATTGCCGAAGAAGACACTGTCTTATATAATATTTACAATAATGGTGCATGGAGAAGTGAATTAGCTATCGCCTAGGCAGTAACTTTTTTCAAGTTCAAACACTACAAACTCTTATGGTTGTGTCACAAACTCTTGGCTACATTACATGCAAACAACTTATTGAACCAAGCTTGGAATATTTTCTAAAACTGACTTTGGTTGAGTTCGTAAACAAAAAAACAATAATGCATCTAAAAGTTTAGTATGCATATTCTTAAATAATTTGTTTCTATCGAGTTAATAATTGAGCTAATTTCCTTTTGTTTTTGCATTTTTTTTATGGGAAGCACAAAAATTAAATTTCCATTTTTTTTAAAACTAAAATCGCCTATTGTACATGTGAGGTAACTTGAATCAAAAACCAAACTTAGAAAGATAACAGAGTGGAAAAGTTTTAATATCTTGCAAAATGTGGGTGTAGTGAAACAAATTTGATGTCTATTCAAAGAATTCCGTGTGGGTGTAACAACTCTGAACATATCCTACATTTTTTAGGTTCATATTGGAGGGAAGACTAAGCAATAACTGACTTTACTAGTCCTCAAAGCTGAGTAGCAAAAAAGGCAAACACACTACCAAGTAACCAGATTCTAGATTTTTTGGCAACAACTATATATACATGTACTTTAGTATTATGTTCTTACTTTCTTTTGAAGAAAGGAAATAAGTAACAAAGTCCCATCTCTCACGAGAGGCTGAGAATATTGCATCAACAAAGAAAATAGAACACGGTATCAATAGTAACATAAAACAAGTTTACAGATTTAATTGAGCAATGCTGATATACAAGGACCAAGTGCTTAGAAATTAACTAATGACAATTGCCAATCTACAGACTTGGCCAAAACTTCCTATAGTTTATTGTCAAACCAAAGATCTTTTAGCTGCTGCTTTTGAAAGCAGCAAGTTTATTCAAATACTACTAAACTTGCAATGTAAAAATATATTTACAAAGTAGTGAAGTAATCTACCAACAATACCATAGGAAATTTTTATCTTCAATGATAAGAGCTGGTTGCACCATTGTATTGTCTGTGCTCAATTGAACCAACGTAGATATGTGGAATGTGAGATACTTTTGGCCAATCCTCACCAGCATATTTCTTGCAACGAGTTTCAAGCCTTGGACATTCCCTGATCGACAGATGTTGCAGGTTAATCAAATTCTGCAGGCCTTCTGGAGCGAAATTATGTTGCAACAATCTGATATGGCTAGAGATGTAAGAGAAGAGAGATTCCCGATCCATGCAGGCAAACTTTTTATAGCAGGACAGCTATGGATTTCCAAGTTTTGTAGTGTTGTGATATGCTGTAAGTCATCAGGCAGACATGCCAGCTGTGGACAGCTCAAAATGTATAGGCTCTTCAGCATAGAAAGGTTTCTGAAGTTAGCAGGCAGAGAGGCGAGGCTTGGACAATACATTAATGTCAAATGTTCAAGTGCTGTGAGATGCTGCAGCCCCATTGGTAGAGATGTTATGCTATCGCAGTTCTCGATAGATAGTGATCGAAGTGAACTCAAACCTCCTACACCTTCCGGCAGATTACTAAGGTCACGGCACTGACTGATCTCCAAAGATTCCAATGAGGAGAGATTTTGAATTTCCTGTGGCAAAGAGATGAGCTCACCACACCAACGAATTGTTAATGATTTAAGAGCGACTAGGCCTCCTAATTTTGCTGATATGGAGCAAAGATTGGGACAAGAGCTAACTGTTAAAGACTTGAGTTGAGGATTATTTTCAATCAATCTTTCCAAGAGAACCAACTGTCCTGTGAAAACATCAATGACAAGGTTTAAAAGCTTGGAAAGGCTTTTAGCTGACCTCAGTATCGTTTCATTGCAGTTCCGCAATTCTAGATTCTTAAGTGATGAGAAACATGGCATGTTTTTCAACTTTGGACATTTATTGACTGTTAGTTTCACCAGGGAAGGGAATCCTTCTTTCATGTTACTCCACCAGTATTCCAAATTGGGGAAATCTATGAAGGATAGCTCTTGCAGTGACCGGAATGGCCTTCCTGAGCCTCTACCATAGAAACCACTGCCAATATTTTTCACATTAGGCATTCCAAGCAGGTAGATGACCTTCAAAAAAGGAAGTTGCCCCAGTTCTGGGAGATGTTCACATCTTTTGCGATAAATCAGTTCTACACTGATTAGATTTGGGAGTTGAGGAGTACCAATCCATTGGGGAAAGTCGTCACCTGGATACCCTTCGATAGACAGTCTTTTCAGACTTTGGTGAGGTTGGAGCTCCTGGAGCACTTCTTCAGCCAGTCTACTATCATTATTATTTCTTATTATCAAATCACCATGATCATTTCTCCATGATAGACCGAGCGAATGGAGCTTTGACTTCATTCTTAGGTCAGCCAATCTTGAGTCAAAACTAGATTTTGCATTTTCAAGTTGTGTGATGTTTAGTTCGCCAACAAGTGGTAGGGTTTGCAGCTGATTGAGGCCTTGGTAATTTCCAATCCCTACAATGAACGTTGGTAATGTCTGAAGCTGAACTAGTTTTCCAATACAGTCTGGCAAGTGAGACAATTTATCACAGCCCTCTATCATCAAGTGTCGTAGGTTGATTAATCTTGCTAGTCTCATTGGTAGCGCAGTAAGGTTAGAGCAATATGCAAGATTCAGCACCTGCAGATAATTAAGGTTGCAAATGCTTTCGGGTAATGTTTCAATGAGGGTGTTTGACATATTGAGATACCTCAAAGATATCAAGCGGGAAACTGAGCTGTGTAGCCTTTTGATGCCACTACCACTCAAATTTAGGGCATGCAAGTATCTGAAACTGGAAAACAAGTTGGGAGGAACCTCTCCAAGGTTACCTCTGGGAAACAGGAGATTAAGGGTTCGTAATTTCTTTGCTTCATACAAGGATTCTGGAATGCTTTGTAAATCAGAATCACAAACCACAGATAAGTGACGAGTTTGGGCTAGGTGTGTTGGTAGATGACCATGTTCCAGTAAGATAAATTCGTCTCCAGCAAGTGACTCAGCTAGATCATGGACAAGATCATGCATTCTGTATTCTGTTGCACTATCATCACCACCTTTATTCACAATTTGAAAGAAGAACATCCACATCAACTTGTTAAAGATATCATTGCCTGTCTCCTCAAGTGACTGCCTTGCACTATCATTTGATTTTATTAAGCCTTCTGCAATCCAAAGTTGGACTAAATTATCCTTAGATCACGTAATTTTTGGGAAACACCGCACAGTATGTGAAGCAACATTTTAGATGTGATGGCAAATGGCAGTAGCTCAACCTCAAGGCAGGCAGTATTCCACTCTCGCCTTCGCATGCATTCCAAAGATTACTCTCATGTATATGTAGCCATTCCCATTCCTCTCTTTTGAAGTGCATAAGACTTCCCAGTGCTTTTGCTGCTAAGGGCATACCTCCACACTTCTTCACCATTTCTCTCCCAATTGCTAGTAAACTTGGATGGTCTTCCCCACAAGCAAAAGCTCTTTGCTTGAACAATGCCCAACAATCCTCATAGCTTAAACCCTTCAAATAATAAGGCAGAATCGTTCCCACTATTAGTGCAACTTTTGTATTGCGGGTAGTTATCATTACTTTGCTTCCTTTAGCACAGTCACTAAGCCAGATCCTCAGTTTATCCCATTCTTCTTGATCTTCGTTCCACACATCATCTAATACGAGCAAATACCTTCTACCATGCAGCAAGCTTCGAAGTTGAGACTGAAGAACATCCATCCCTAATAAATCACATTTATGCTTGGTCACAGATTCTATAATCAACTTCATGATTTTCCTGACATTGAACTCCTGATTAACACAGACCCACATCTTCAATTCAAAACTCGTTGTTACCCTCTCATCGTTATAAACAAGTTAAGCAAGGGTGGTTTTTCCAAGTCCTCCCAGACCAACTATGGCAACAACTGAGATGTCCTGATGGACTCCACCTTCTCCATTTAATGACAATAGCTCAATTATTGCTTGTTTATCTTCCTGTCTTCCAAAAACTTCAGATTCAATAACAAAAGAGCTTGTTTGCCTTCTCTCTTCAACATCACACTCTCTTTTAGCACTTCCCTCCCTCAAATTGAAGTTACATCTCTGAACTGCCAAAAAATCTAATCTACCCCTAATTTCTTTCAGTTTAGGGAACAATGCAATGTAACCTGAAAATGGTTTTCTTAAAGAAGGAATGAGATCGATTACCTGACTCATTAAGTTTGTTTGGCTCTTAGCTAGTGTAGCTTTGCAGCAGAACTCATCCATTAAATTGTCAGCATCATAAGCTGCAACCATATTTTCAAGGCTTTCTCCTTCACTTGTCGTTCTTCTGCATCTTCAAGAACTGCTTGAATAATTTGTAGCGTTTGTCCGAGTTTGTCTATCTCCTCCTTAAAGCCACAACTAATATAAGTAATTTTTTTCACAACATGAGAGGTTACTTTCTCAAAAATTACTTGAAATAGAGGGCACAAAACAATCTCTGCCATTTGGAGGCAAAGAACAAATTGTCCTTAATTTTTTTCAGGTTGTTTGAGCACTCAGCACAGGAGCTCCCAAAAGTCCAATGATTGAGTTCATCATAGTTGAAGTAGTATTATTGTTGATGTTTTGCTTTTTGTCAAACTCATGGCCCACCAACTGTCAGCATTAACACCAACTCTTTTGCTTGATAAGCCCTAAGGGAAAATAGCATTATGCCATGAATGCGTATTTTACAATGGTGTGATGGTAGTTTGACGCTTGAACAGGGAATAACCTCATTACTCAACTTCATTCAAGATTTCAATGATTTGGTCCCCTAGAAAATAAAACAAAATATGAAAAATTTCAAAGAACATATTGTCTTGCATGACATATCTTTGGTCTCCAACCAATACAAGCCGCTGGTTAATCCCCTTCACTCTATCAACCTTCCAATTATAAACCATAACGTCCATAACTACATGTTATTTTCCTGTGATTGAAAAGAGAGTTCAGTTAACCTGGAAGACTTTGTAAATTAAACAACTTTTCCAGGACTTAAAGGGAAATGAAACCTTTTGACTGGCAAACTAATCTGTTGGCTTGAAAAACAAAACAAGACAAATTAAAGATAGACTTCAGTTATATTGATAGTTGTCTAGACATTGTGACTGACCAGTAACATCCAGTCCTCCTCAGCTGATCCAAATATCTGGTACGCACTGAAGATCTTAAAATGTTCGTCGCCTAAATGTTTCTAAAATATATTTTGTTTTCAAGAACAAATAATTATATTCAGATTGTGAATCAGATCAACCCTTTAATACTGATTTCGATTCAAGAAACGCAAAAAATAAATAAATAATGGTTTAAATGAAATAAAATGTCAATCTGCTACACTGCTGGTTGAAGATAATTTCTCTGATTTATGGAAATGTTAGTATATATTGACTTCTACTGCCAGAACTACTTATAAATAGTGAACTGTGATCTTGTTGAGCTAAACTCTTATAATCAATATTATCAATGATAGGATACAAGAATTAATGGAATAGCTGTCTCAATTATTTGAGTATATGGATTCTGACTCCAAGATAGAACACTCACTCACCTGTCTAATAGGTTAGAGCTAGGTCCCATTTAATCTAAGCAATCCTTAGTGTGTGGGTCCTAGACTAGCCAAAGACGTTCAACGCCAGTTATCGTCTTGTACCGACTCTCTTCTTGTCGTTACATGCAAACGCTTCAGTACACGCTATTTTGCTAGTATGTTTGACACCAGTTGTCGTCTGTGCTGACTCTCTTCTTGTCGTTATATGTAGACGCTTCAATACACGCTATTTTGCTTGTTGAGAAGGAATCTCCTTTTGTAAAGACATCTATTGATAGGTGGTTAGAATTTAATTTATAGTTATTACTTTTTACAAACAACCTAAATTATAAAAAATAATGTTGCATTTATCAAAAATTTGTCCAAAAATTTTACTCAAATAGTATGATAAATTTATTTGTAGTTACCACATTAATTTTAGAATCATGTATTGATAATATAGTAATTATATATAAGTTTATCACATCATTTAGGTAATAAATTTGAGTAAATTTTTGGATAATGTAGTATTAATCAATTATAAAACCTAATTAAACAAATGGAGACTACATGGAATGCCATGCCAAGAAATTGTATTCTAGAATTTTTTTTTTTTCTTTCAAAATTAGTGCATGATGAGAGCAACTCAGATATTCCCTTTTGAGTGGCAATAATAATTTTCAATTTCAAACTTTAAATAAAGTAAGTAGTATTTTCCTTAATAAATTTGTCACAAAAGCTTGCAACATTAAGTTCGTCATAAGATATAACATATTTACCTTCAAAAAATCACGATCAGAATTCAGAAGTCAACTGAGCTGGAATTCCTTCTCAAATGGACTTCATTTTAGTTCATAAACAAAGTAACCAGAAAATATCTAAAAGTTTAGTAATGCATAGTTTTATAATTAGTTTCGGTCGAGTTAATTGTTGAGCTAATTTTGATTTTTATATTAAACCTACCTAATTAAATGTACCCGTATTGCAATTTTAATCAAAAACAAAAATTTAGAAGTATAATAGAATGGAAATGTTACTTAAGAGTGTCAGAAGTTATTAATATTTTTGCGAAACATGGATCATGACATAAATTTCCAAGTCTCTTTAAAAGTTGTGTCCGCGCTAACATCCCACCGAATTTTGTAGTTGATATCTGACAACTATACCAGTGCTGCAAAAAGCAGAGTAGAAAAGGCAAATACAAGTACTACACCCAGTTTTCAGTTTTTCTGGCAACAACTAGCTATACATGGAAGTTTGATTAATTTTTCCTTTTCCTTTCGGAAATATAATTACATTTTAGGAGAAGGAAATAAGTAGTTAAAGTCTCCTCATTCATGAGACACAAAAAATATAGCACGAAAAAAGTTGAACACAATATATACAGTAATGTAGTTCGAGTTTACACACCATATTTAACAGTGCTGATATACGACTAAATATTTAGGAATTACCTAACAACAGTTGCCAATCTACAGATTGGCCAAAACTTACTGTTCTCTATTGTCTATCCAACAGGAGATCTTTCAGTCACTACTTTCAAAAGCAGAAAGCTTATTCCAATACCATTACTTGCAATGTAAAAATGTATACATTAAGTAGTGAAAAATCTACCCACAAAACAATAAGAAAATTTAATATTCAACGAGAAGAGGCTGAAGAGCTGCTTGCAACATCATGTTGTCTGCGCTTGGTTGAACCCCTGTAGATATGTGGAATGTGAGCTATTTTTGGCCAATCCTCACCTACATATTTTTTGCAGCGAGTTTCAAGCCTTGGACATTCCCTGATTGACAGATGTTGCAGGTTAATCAAATTCTGCAGGCCTTCTGGAAGTGAAATTATGTTACAACAATCTGATATGGCCAGAGATGTAAGAGAAGAGAGGCTTCCAATCCATGCAGGCAAATTTTTTATAGCAGGACAGCTATGGATTTCCAAGTTTTGCAGTGTTGTGATATGTTGTAAGTCATCAGGCAGACATGCCAGCAGTGGACAGCTCAAAATGTTTAAGCTCTTCAGCGTAGAGAGGTTTCTGAAGTTAGCAGGCAGAGAGGCCAGACTTGGACAATACATTAATGTCAAATGCTCAAGTGCTGTGAGATGCTGCAGCCCCATTGGTAGAGATGTTATGCTATTGCAGTTCTCGATTGATAGTGATTGAAGTGAACTCAAACCTCCTATACCTTCTGGTAGATTACTAAGGCTATGGCACTCACTGATCTCCAAAGATTCCAATGAGGAGAGATTTTGAATTTCCTGTGGCAGAGAGATGAATTCTTCACACCAACGAATCGTTAATGATTTAAGAGCAACAGGGCCTCCTAACTTTGGGGATATGAAGCAAAGATTGGGACAAGAGCTAATTGTTAAAGACACAAGACCAGGATTATTTTCAATCAAGCTTTCCAAAAGCATCAGTTGTCCCGTGAAGACATCAATGACAAGGTTTAACAGCATGGAAAGGTTTGTGGTTGACCCCAGTATCAGTTCATTGCAGTTCCGCAACTCCAAATGATGAAGAGATGGAAACCATGGCATGTTTCTCAACCTTAGACATTTGTTGATGGTTAGTTTCACCAGGGAAGGAAATTCTTCCTTTATGTCCATGCTCGCCCAGAATTCCAAATTGGGGAAATCTATCAAGGATAGCTCTTGCAATGACTGGAATGATCTTCCTGAGCCTCTACCATAGAAATCACAGCCAATGTTCTTTACACTAGGCATTCCATGCATGTAAATGACCTTCAAGAACGGAAGTTGTCCCAATGCAGGAAGATGTTCACAGTTTTTGCAATTACTTAACACCATACTAGTCAGATTTGGGAGATGAAGACCGCAAATCCATCTGGGGAAGTATTCACCTGGATACCCTTCAACAGACAACTTCTTCAGATTTCGGTGAGGTTGGAGGGACTCCAAGACTGCTTCTGCCACACTGCTGCTATTGTCATCATTCCTGATCATCAAATCATCACAATTATTTCTCCATGACAGACCCAGTGAACGAAGCTTTGGTTTTTTTGTTAGATTTGCCTCTGTAGCAGTTCTTGCATCTTGTACATTTTCCAATTGTTATATATGTAGCTCATCCACAAGTGGTAGGTGGTGCAACTGGTTGAGGTGTTGCCATCTTGCCATTTGAATACCTACAATGAATATTGGCAACGATTGCAGCTGATGTAAGTTTCCGACAGCTGGCATGTAAGCCAGTCTATCACAACCTTTTATCATCAAATGCCTTAGATTCCCTAGCCCTTGCAATTCAAATGGTAGTTCGATTAGATTATAGCAGTCTGACAAATTCAGCACCTGCAGATTATAAAGCCTCCCTATACTTTCAGGTAATGATTCGATGAGGGTGTTTGACATATTGATATACCTCAAACTTGACAAGGAAGAAACCGAGTCTTGCAGTTTTTTGATACCACTGCCGCACAAATTTAGAGCACGCAAATATTGGAAACTTGAAAACAATCTGGTAGGGACCTCCAGAAGATCACCTTTGGGAAACAGTAGATTAAGAGTTCGTAACTTACTTGCTGTGTACAAGAGTGCTGGAATAGCGTGCAACTCAGAATCACACACCACAGATGAATGACGAACATGTTCTGAGCTTAGGTATCTTGGAAAACGACCATGTTCCAATATTACAAATTCATCTCCAGCAATAGACTGTGCCAGATCATGAATGAGATCATGCATTTTGCATTCTGTTACACTGCCATCACTGTCTTTATTCACGTCTTGAAAGAAAAACATCCACATCAAATCGTTGAAGCAGTCATTGCCTATGTCCTCGAGCGATTTTATTTTTTCATTTGAATGTATCAAGCCTTCTGCAATCCAGAGATGGATTAGATCTTCCTTCTTGATGACATAATTTTTGGGAAATACTGCACAGTATGTGAAACAACATTTCAGATGTGATGGCAAATGGGCGTAACTCAGCCTCAAGGCTGGCAGTATTCCATTTTCAGCATCATATGCTTTCCAAAGATCACTTTCCTGGACATCAAGCCACTCCCCTTCCTCTCTTTTGAAGCGCATGAGACTTCCCAGTGCTTTCGCTGCCAAAGGGACACCTCCACATTTCTTCACGATTTCTTTTCCAATTGGCAATAACTTTGGATCGTCTTCACCACGAGCAAAAGCCCTTTGCTTGAACAGTGCCCAGCAATCATCATGAGATAGACCCTTCACATGATAAGGAGAAATTGTTCCCACTATTAAAGCCACCTTCAGACTGCGAGTAGTGACTATGACTTTGCTTCCTTTGGCACCATCACTAAGTGAAACCCTTAGTTTATCCCATTCATCATGATCTTCATTCCACACGTCATCTAACACAAGCAAGTATCTTTGGCCACGCAACAACTGCCGAAGGTGAGATTGAAGCACATCCATCCCTTGGAAATCACATCTGTTCATCGTCACCGATTCTATAATCAATTGCATGATCTTCCTCACATTGAACTCCTCATTAACGCAGATCCACATCTTCAGTTTAAAATTCTTTGTCACCCTTTCATCATTATAAACAAGTTGAGCAAGAGTGGTTTTGCCAACGCCTCCAATACCAACTATGGGCACAACTGAAACATTTTGATGGATTTCTCTTCCTTCATCCACTAATAATAGCTCTACCATTGCTTCTTTGTCCTCCTCTCTTCCAAAAACTTCTGATTCAATTACACAAGACCCCGTCTGTCTCTTCCATTCAACATCTCTCCCTCTGCTAACAAATACCTCGTTCAAGTTGAAGTTAAGCCTCTCAACTGCCAAATCATCTAACATCTCCCTAATTTTTCTCAGTTTAGGGACCAATGGATAGTAATTCAGTATAGGTTCCAAAAAGAGACCAGTTAAGAAATTGGACCTGGTTGGACTTCCTGCAGCTCGGATATAGAGGAACTCCTCCAGTAAATTGTCAGCATCGTAAGCTACATCTTTAAGCTTTGACAACCATATTTTTAAAGGCTTCTCCTTTACCTGCTGGCCTTCTGCATCTTCAAGAACTGCTTGAATAATCTCTAGTGTATGCCGAAGTTTGTCTATGTCCTTGTCAAAGCCACATTGAAGTGCAATTTCTTTGAAAATATGAGAGCCTACTTTGTCAAAAATTACTTGCAATAGTGGGCATAAAACGATTTCTGGAGCCATTTTCAGGCAATCAGGCAAAGGACCAGATATCCCTAGTGTTTGAGATTAATTGATCACTCAGCACAAAAGAGCCCAAAACCCAAACAACAGTTTGCATCAAACTACTAAATTTTTCTCTTTGTCAAACTCACGGCCCACCACTTGTCAACATCAGACCCAAATTTCCACTTGAGAAAGTTCAAGGAAGGTAACATTATCGCTACCTAGCATTTGGACTTAGGCACCCTCGTTCACTACAAACTACAATCTTCACTTGCAACTAGTAAGATTACTCGAAAAAAGTAGGATAGACTTCGCTTACATTACTAGCTGTCTTTGATTTTGCATTGAACATAGAATATCTAATCTTCTTCAGATACAGATTAGCAATGAGACGTGGTGCAAGCGCAATCCATCTTTTCACATCATATCCTGGGGTCATCTGTTACGGTATGACAAGATGACAAGTAAATTATAATTTAATTATTTTGCTTAAAACTATGCTAAGATGGAGTAAATATTTTGATTTTATTGCAATTAATTCTCTACCGTTAGGGAATTTTTATAAGAGTAAACAAATTGAAGGATAAAATTATTTTTTGATCTTTTAATTTTTATTTTTCTATTAAAATAATTTTTTTTAATCAAATTTCGCCATTCATATGAAGATGGATGGTGGAGATTGATTTAAAAAAAGGTTAAATAAAAAATAAAATTTTTTTAACTAGATTGATGAAGATTAAATTTAAGAAAAATTAAAAAATTAAATAAAAATAAGGAAATCTTTCATGAAAAAATAAAAAACTAAATAAAAATAATAATCAAATCTCCACTATTTATGTTAAAATGGATAATGGAGATCAACAATTAAAAAGGAAAATAAAAACAAAATTATTTTCTTTACCTTCTCCCACCAACCACCTCTCTCTCTCTCTCTCTCTCTCTCTCTCTCTCTCTCTCTATTTCTCTTCTTCTCCTTCTTCTTCTTCTTTATCTTCTTATTTTTCGTCTTCTTCTTGTTGGGTTTTGTGCCTTGAGAGCTTGCAATAATGTAAACGATTTTATAAATAATAAAGTATTCATTTTATTCAATTTATATATTTTACAAAAATTGTATATATTATGAGAAATATCCTTGATTACTGATGTATTTTCAAACTAAGTATATAAATGTTATATACAAGGGGGTTTAGTTTGAGAGAAGTAATCTAAACAGTCTGTAGAAAACAAACGAAGCTGAATACTTTGTTTGTAGTAAATCTACAGTTGTGGTCCATTTTGTATTCGATATGATAGTTTTATCCGATAATATTCATGTTGTGACATGGAAATGGAGACACATTAAATAATAAAGATTATATAGGACTAGACCACAATAAACATGAGTCTCTAATAAATATCCATTGAATTTAAAGATATTTATCTACTAGATGATCATATATAAATTGATTTTAATCCTGAGTATATTATGGATTCTTACTTGTTGAGTTATATCATTTGATTTACATAGATGAGATCGATGTAGATGCTCGATTAATAACTTCGTACTTTGGGGATATGATTTAGTAAGTAGCTAGGAACATTTTATACAATAATAGAATTCATTTCTTCTTACGAGAAGTAGAGAAATAGTTTTCTTAATGGTTAATTCATGTCTTGAACAATAAGAACATTCAACTTTCTGTTCATATGTGAACAGAAAGATAAATTCATAAGTTGTTATGAATATATTGTTCATTAGATAATTAATAGTACTTAAAGATCAAAATATAATTAGAGGGGTATAACGAACATTATGACCTAACTCTAATTATGAACTATTTGTGGAGGGTCAAATCATATGTAGTGATTATATCAATAGACGCTAAAAATTTCAGATTGTATAAAAACATCTACAGTTTTAAGAGTGCAATCTTAGGTTTTTAGTGGAGTAACTCTAAGATTAATAATAGTGAATTGTTTAATTAAAGAGTTTAATTAATAATTATGATATTATTAGAATTCAAAACTATAGGTCAATCGGGTCCCCTTGATAGCTTATTTCATTATAAAAAAACATGTACATAGAATATTATAATTAGATCGTCCAATATAGTTGTTACATAAGTAGAAAAATATGTGATCACTTGGTATTTAAATAATATTGATTATTCAAATTATTAATTAGTTAATTATTAATTGAGAATTAATAGTTATTTAATTAATTTTATAAGAGGTCTTAAATTCGATTCTCAGCAGTGGTCGGGTATAAATTAATTATGAATTAATTATAAGTCATAAATTCGATTTTAAAATATAACATAAATTAATTTTGAATTAATTATATTATATGAGACAAAAATTTAATTTTAATAAACTTGAGGTTTAATATTAATTTTGATTAATTAAAACCCTAATTGATTGCCTATAAATAGAAAAGAAATAATTTTCTTTTTCTAATAGAAGATATATTTTGGTGTTACTGTACGTTTTTTAAAACAAAAATAAATTTTTTCTTTTTATAATATAATATAGAGAAACCAAATCAATACTCATCTCGTACATATATTATTTGTTCTTTTCAAAAAAGAAATCAATAGAAAATGAATACAATTCTATATAATTGTATCTACTCACTTGTTTCTTAGTGTAGAGACATATCAAGAAAGACAAGGTGGTGAACAATCTACAAAGATCAATACAAAAGGTACAAGATTCGATTTTATTTAGTTTTATTATTTTATTTTATTGTTTTATAGATTTAGGATTCTTGAGTTTTCTAAAAATTTTCAAAATTCAGTGTTCCGTAAATTCTTATTTTTTATAAAAACAATTGTTATTTTTCCCCTTCTATCTCCCTTTCAAACCTAGATGAAATTTGGGTTCAAATCAAAGAACCCAGATGACTTTTTCTTTTTTTTTCCCCCTCCAGTTTGATTGATGATTTTGATTCTACAATTTTGTGTTTTATGTATATTTGGTGTTTTGCTTTTGCTTTTCTAAATTTGCTGTAAATTAGGTGGCTTTTTTTAGTTCTATTGCATTGTTGATTATGTGATGCTTGTTGTGGATTCAAATGTGGGAGATTAATGATGTTAGGTTTGATTAATGATATTGGGAGATTGATTGATGATGATCGATAATGTTTGGGGCTATTTTTAGGGTTTTTAGGTGGATTGAAAGATGATTGAGGATGGAGATCCAATCTCCAAATTAGATAGTAGAGATCCAATCTCCACCTTTATATATATATATATATATATATATATTTTTTTTTTTTCAATTCAAGTGTTTTATTTTTTTTTAAAACTTTTTTTAAAAACTTTTTTGTCATTTTTCAAATTTTTAATAATTTTTTATGTTTGTATTTATTTTTTAATTTTATTTTTTTAGTTTTTTTAAATATAAAAGTGATTCTCTAACAGTAAAGGGGTTAATTGCAATAAAATCAAAATCTTAACTCTGTTGAAATATAGTTTCAAACTAAGTGGTTAAATTATAATTTCCTCTAAAATGAAGTTACAAGTAAGAAACTATCTTTGGAATTGGAATAAATTGTTACGTTGTATTGCAGTGGTGAATGCAAACAAATGTAATTCATGGCATACAACGATAATTTAGAATTGTCAAGTCTTTGGATACTGAAACTGTTTACATTCTTTCTTATATAATGGGGTACAATGATGGTGCCCTATTGCCTTCTAATAGATCAACTCCTTAGATCTTCAACCATGTGGATCAGCCATTCTAGTCCACCATTGTTTGCCATCCTAAAGAAAAAATCGAGTTAATAAAGCAATTAGAACTAGATTTTTCTCACTCTAGGATCATAAACACATCACAATAACAAAGTTAGACCAGTGTTACAGCGTAGTTGACCACAACTCAAAGCTCAACCAATATCATATATGAATGTTATTCCCCTTATTTTGTTCTTTGCCCAGGCTGTAACACCCGCAACCCAATTCATGGTAGCATAAATTGAGTTCAAGTATTAATAAAGCACTATCAACTTATCAATTTATCGAGTAAAAACATAACCCACCAAAATTTCTAATTTAAAAGCTCACCCAAATTTTCTCAATTTCTCCTTTTATTAAAAGAAAATAGAGACTCAGGTTAAGTCATACCACCTATACTCTCAATGACAGAGCCATTTCTTATAATTTCATTTTACACAATTATTTAACTATCGATTAGAAATATTATCAATAACAGATTATCGGAACTTAATTTATTTTTATTATTTTTAACAAACAACCAAAAATATTAAACTTATTCAAATAAACTTCAAGATGACATCCTGATAATACTGAATGCCTTGTCAAAGACATTGTATTCAAGGATTATTTAAAAAATAAAAAATAAAAAAAGGAAGAAAGTTGTTTGAAGAGAGTGAATCAGACAGTGCCTTCGAGTGGCAATAAAGATTAACATTAAACACAGCAAGTAGGATCTCCATTTTATGGCTTTGTCACAAAATCCTAGCACCAGTAGGTCCATCATAAGATATTACTATAGATTCAATAGAACAAATGCTCAAGCATGCCATGAAAATATCACTAAAGTAGCAATAAGAAACGTCTTACAAGAGCTGCTCTCTTGTGTTGGCAGCAAAGCAAGATGAACAAAACACCTAGCTTATGTACTAGGGCAAAATAATGGACAAGGTTACTAAAGTACCCCTAAGCCTAAGTACAAGAATATATGCAACATATACTAACAATTACATGCAGACAATAGCAACCAGACATTAAACCATAAGTAAACTGAACTAGAATTCTTAAACAGAGTAACAAGAAAATATCTAAAAGTTTATTTATGCATAGTATATTAATTAGTTTCAATCGAGTTAATAGTTGAGCTAATTTCAATCTTTTATATTGATATTATTACCTAATTAAGTGTACATGTATTGTAATTCTAATAAAAAAACAAAATTTAGAAGTATAACAGAGTGAAAATGTTACTTGAAAAAAATAAAGTGTCGAAGGTTCCTTTATATTTTTACGAGACATAGATCATGAAATATCTGTCCAAAGCCCTTTTAAAAGACTCTCTCTGTGTGCTACAGTTTCTGAACATCCCCCATCATTTTGTAGTTCATATTCCAGGGAAGGCTGACAACTATACTAGTTCTGCAAAGCAGAATAGAAAAGACTAACCAGTTTATATATGCTACCAACCAGTTTCTAGTTTTTCTGGCAACAACTAACCGTGTATGTAATTTGATTTTTTCATTTTTGATTTTTTTCTGAAATATGATTTAATTTTATGTTCCAGGTTTCTTTAGAAGAAGGAAATAAGTACTTAGGCTTCCTCCTTTACGAGATGCAGAAAATATCGCATGAAGTAAAGAAAGTTGAACCCAACATCTACAGTAAGACAACTCAAGTACGGACATCATATTTAACAGCGCAGATATACAAGGACTTAATATATGAAAATAACCTAGTGACAGTTGCCAATCAAAAGATTGGCCAGAATTGCCCCATCGTTGTTGTCAATCAAACAAAAGATCTTTCAGTCACCACTTTCAAAAGCAGAAAGCATTCAAATACCATCAAATTTGCAATGTAAAAACATATATAGAAAGTAGTGAAGTAACCTACCAACAATACGATAAGGAACTTTTATCTTCAATGAGAAGAGCTGCTGGCACCATCGTATTGTCTACGATCAGTTGAACCAATGTGGATATGTGGAATGTGAGCTACTATTGGCCAGTCCTCACCTGTATATTTCTTACAGTGATTTTCAAGCCTTGGACATTCCCTGATTGACACATGTTGCAGGTTTATCAGATGGTGCAGGCCTTCTGGGAGAGAAATTATGTTATGACAATCTGATATGGCTAGAGATGTCAGAGAAGAGAGATTCTCAATCCACGCAGGCAAACTTTTTATAGCAGGGCAGCCATGTATTTCCAAGTTTTGCAGAGTTGTGACATGTTGTAACTCCTCAGGCAGACATGCCAGCTGTGGACAGTTCAAAATGTATAAGCTCTTCAGCATGGAGAGGTTTCTGAAGTTAGCAGGCAGAGAGGCCAGGCTTGGACAATACATTAATGTTAAATGTTCAAGTGCTGTGAGATTCTGTAGCCCCATTGGTAGAGATGTTATGTTATTGCAGTTCTCAATTGAAAGCGATCGAAGTGAACTCAAACCTCCTATACCTTCTGGCAGACTATTAAGGCTGTGGCACTCACTGATTTCCAAAGATTCCAGTGAGGAGAGATTTCGAATGTCCTGAGGCAGAGATATAAGCTCTTCACACCATCGAATTGTTAATGTTTTAAGAGCAATTAGGCCTCCTAACTTTGAGGATATGGAGCAAAGATTAGTACAGGAGCTAATTGTCAAAGACAGAAGCTGAGGATTATTACCAAGCAAACTATCCAAAAGATCTAAACGTCCTGTAAAAACATCAATTACAAGGTTTAGAAGTGTGGAAAGGTTTGCAGCTGACCTCATTATCATTTCATTGCAGTTCCGCAATTCCAGATGCTTAACAGATGGGAAACATGGCATGTTTTTCAACTTTGGACATTTATTGATCGTTAGTTTCACCAGGGAAGGGAATTGTTCTTTCATGTTCATACTCCACCAGTATTCCAAATTGGGGAAATCTATGAAGGATAGCTCTTGCAGTGACCGGAATGGCCTTCCTGAGCCCCTACCATAGAAACCACTGCCAATATTTTTCACATTAGGCATTCCAAGCAGGTAGATGACCTTCAAAAAAGGAAGTTGCCCCAGTGCTGGGAGATGTTCACATCTTTTGCAATAAATCAGTTCTACAATGATTAGATTTGGGAGTCGAGGAGTACCAATCCATTGGGGAAAGTTGTCAGCTGGATACCCTTCGATAGACAGTCTTTTCAGACTTTGGTGAGGTTGGAGCTCCTCGAGCACTTCTTCAGCCAGTCTACTATCATTATTATTTCTTATTATCAAATCACCATGATCATTTCTCCATGACAGACCAAGTGAATGGAGCTTTGACTTCCTTCTTAGGTCAGCCGATATTGAGTCAAAACTAGATTTTGCATTTTCCAGTTGTCTGATGTTTAGTTCACCAACAAGTGGTAGGAATTTCAGCTGACCGAGGCCTTGGTACTTTCCAGTCCCTACAATGAATGTTGGTAATGTCTGAAGCTGAACCAATCTTCCGATACAATCTGGCAAGTGAGCCAGTTTTTCACAGCCATTTATCATCAGATGCTGTAGGTTGACTAGTCTTGCTAATCCTGTTGGTAGTTCAACAAGACCATAGCAATATGCAAGATTCAGCACCTGCAGGTGATCAAGGTCACTAATGCTTTCAGGTATTGTTTCAATAAGGGTGTTTGACATGTTGAGATACCTCAAAGACATCAAGCAGGAAACTGAGTTGTGTAGCCTTTTGATACCACTACCACTCAAATTTAGGGCACGCAAGTATCTAAAATTGGAAAACAAGTTGGGAGGAACCTCTCCAAGGTTACCTCTAGGAAACAGGAGATTAAGGGTTCTTAATTTCTTTGCTTCGTAAAAGGATTCTGGAATGCTTTGTAACTCAGAATCACAAACCACAGATGAGTGACGAGTTTGGGCTAGGTGTGTTGGTAAAAGACCGTGTTGAAGTATGATAAATTCATCTCCAGCAGTAGACTGCGCAAGATCATGAACGAGATCATGCATTTTGCATTCTGTCACACTACCATCGATGTCTTTATTCACACTTTGGAAGAAGAACATCCACATCAACTTGTTAAACAAATCATTCCCTGTCTCCTCGAGTGATTGCCTTGCACTATCATTTGATTTTATCAAGCCTTCTGCAATCCAAAGTTGGACTAAATTGTCCCTCTTGATCACATAATTTTTGGGAAACACAGCGCAGTATGTGAAGCAACATTTTAGATGTGATGGCAATTGGCTGTAGCTCAACCTCAAGGTAGGCAGTATTCCACTCTCACCTTCACATGCATTCCAAAGATGGCTCTTATGTACATTTAGCCATTCCCATTCCTCTCTTTTGAAGCGCATAAGACTTCCCAGTGCTTTTGCTGCTAAAGGTACGCCTCCGCACTTCTTCACCATTTCTCTCCCAATTGCTCGTAAATTTGGACGGTCTTCCCCACAAGCAAAAGCTCTTTGCTCGAACAATGTCCAACAATCCTCATAGCTTAAACCATTCAAACAATAAGGCGGAACTGTTCCCACTATTAGTGCAACTTTTGTATTGCGGGTAGTTATTATGACTTTGCTTCCTTTAGCACAATCACTTAGCGAGATCCTCAGTTTATCCCATTCTTCTTGATCTTCGTTCCACACATCATCTAATACGAGCAAATACCTTCTCCCATGCAGCAAGCTTCGAAGTTGAGACTGAAGAACATCCATCCCTAATAAATCACACTTATGCTTGGTCACAGATTCTATAATCAACTTCATGATTTTCCTGACTTTGAACTCCTGATTAACGCAGACCCACATCTTCAATTCGAAACTTCTCATCACCCTCTCATCATTATAAACAAGTTGAGCAAGGGTGGTTTTTCCCAGTCCTCCCAAACCAACTATGGTGACAACTGAGATGTCCTGATGGACTCCACCTTCTCCATTTAATAACAAGAGCTCAATTATTGCTTCTTTATCTTCCTGTCTTCCAAAAACTTCAGATTCAATAACAAAAGAGCTTGTTTGCCTCCTCTCTTCAACATCGTACTCTCTTTTAACAGCCCCCTCCCTCAAATTGAAGTTAAGTCTTTGTGCTGCCAAAAAATCTAATTTGTCCCTAATTTCTTTCATTTTAGGGAACAATGCTATGTAATCAGCTATTGGTCTCACTGAAGTAGGAAGGAGAGGGCTTACGCAGCTACTTACGCTTAGCCGACTCAAGGACTTAATTTGGATGATAGCTAGTGTATCTACAGAGCAAAATTCATCAATTAAATTGTCAGCATCATAAGCTACCTCTTTAAGTTCTGCCAACCATAGTTTTAAGGCTTTCTCCTTCACTTGTCGTTCTTCTGCGTCTTCAAGAACTGCTTGAATAATCTGTAGCGTTTGCCCGAGTTTGTTTAGCTCCTCCACAAGGCCACAACGATCTGCAACTGCTTTCATAACACTGGAGGTTACTTTGTCAAAAATAACTTGCAATAGCGGGCACAAAACAATCTCTGCCATTTGAAGCAAAGACCAGCTATCCTCAATGGATCAGGTTGATTGATCACTTAGCACAAGAGCTCTGAAAAACCCAATCAATGAGTTTTTCATATCAACCTCCTCACATTATAGTTGTAGAACCATTTTTTATTGTTGATTTTTTGCTCTTTGTCAAAACCCACCAATTGTCAACATTTGAACATATTATCCTATTTGCTAAGGGCATTATGCCACCACGCATAACGCATTTACTCGGGTAGCGTTATTGCCTGAAACTGTAATATTGACTTGTAGGAAGCGAGCACATGGTTTGAAATAACCTACTTAAATAAAGACAAACAAATAGACAGAGGATTTTTCTTATGAGAAAATTAAAATTTAACCCATTAATTTACAAATAATTACAGACGAAATCATATTTTACTTTTAATTTAATTTATCACTGTTAAAGAATTACAGTTAAAATTAGTTGAGATAGGAATAAAAAATTAAAATAAATATTACCGGATGGTATTTTTAAATATTGAATTAATAATTTTATTTCATTTTAATAAAATTAACAATTTGAATCCTAAATTTTATTTTTTTTACATAAATACTCTTAATAAAATCGGTGATATTTTCTCTTTCTTCTTTTAACTATTATAAAATTTAAAAAATTATCTTTTGGTTTTATTTTTAATTTTTTTAAAATAATTAAATGAAAATTAAAAAATGATTGAAAAAGATTAAAAAAAAAAAAAAAAACCCAAAAATCAGAATCATATGGGTTCCTCTGTCTCTCTCTCGCGCTGTCCCCTTCTTCTTCTTCTTCTTCTTCTTCTCTTCAACAAACCTAACATCCTCGATCAAACCCAACATCATCAATCTCTCACAAAACAAAACATCAATCCAAAACCGTCATCAATCCGAGACAAAACAAAAAACCCATCCCAGAAATTAATCCAGAAACGAAGACAACGAAGAAGAAGGCTCGAGTGAAGGAGGAGAAGAAGAGAGAGGCGGAGAGGAAACAGAGAAGTAGGAGGAGAAGGTGGCGGGCACGACAGAGGAGAGCGACGGATGGTGGCTAGGATTTTGTGATGTGTGAACTGATATGAAGCGGAAGGGGTGGGAGGATAAGCTGGTGGGCGCTATAGAAGGAGGCGAGAGGCGGAAGGGTGGGGGCTTGTGATGTGTGAACTGGTGGGGTCTGGGGAGAGCTAGGGCTTGTGATGTGTGGTGTGAACTGGTTTGGTGGAGCTGTGATGTGGGGTTTTACATATTTTCGAACTGGTTTTCTTTTCTTTTTTTTTTTTTAATCTCTGCTGCAATTTAATTGTTGAAGATCTGATCTTCAACAAATGAAGGTGGTCTGGGTTCGAACCCAGACCTTCAAGGGTTCACCTCAGTTTTTTTTTATTGAGTTCTTGATTCTGGGATGATTGATGATTTAGATTCTGGATGGAGTTGATGATTGAAGATGGTGGGTTTTATAGATTTTGAACTGGGTTTTTGGTGTTTTGTTGATGTGTCTGTGTTACGGTGTTCGATGAAATGCTCGTGAGAAGTTAGTGTTTTTGTGTTGGTGTTAAAGATGATTTGTTGATGATTTTCTGGATGGGGAAGAAGTGGATAGGGAAGAAGAAGAAGAAGAATCAGCAATGTTGAAGAGCTTGAGTTTTTTTTTTTTATTCCTTTTTTATTGTGGGTTATGTATAGTTTTTTTGAAAAATAATTAAAAAGTGAGGTCATTTTGATTTTTTTTGCAGTCTGAGGTTAATTATAACAAAATTTTCTAACGGTAATAAAGTAAATTACAATAAACAGTAAAATAGAACTGTCACTGTAACTATTTTCAAATTGATAGGTTAAATTGTAATTTACACTTTTTTTAGATAACACTAAGTAATTAAACCTATGTGATTGTGTTAAATGATAAAAACGTTTTCTTTTCTATTATTTTTATTTAAATTAATACTTAATTATTTTAAATCATATATTTCTAAAGGGAACACTCGAGTGCTTTTTTTTTTTTAAATATCCACATTATATGCCAATTAATAAAATTCATAAATTTTGATGAAACTTTTTACATGACTGATATTATGAAAAATGGATTAGTCTTTAAAAATAAGAGATTAATTTTTGGAAATAATTTTTGGGTGGCCGCATCTTCTGCTGTCTAATATCGTGAAGCCTTATGATATTGACGCAATATGCAGTCTCTTCCTGTATAATAGGATACAGTGCGTAACGGTTGAGCTCCTCAGACCTTAAAATTCAACCACATGGGATCAACCATGCAACGCCATGATCAATCTGCCATCCTAAAGTAACATTTTAGTTAATAGATCAGTTATCAATAATTTTTTCTCATTCAGTGAGATCTTGAGCCTAAATCACAATATTGATTATACAAAATTTTCTTTGCAAAATTAGACCAGTGTTACAGCCTAGAGGTCTAGTGGTCCACTTATTAACCAACACATTCTACATGCTACTCCTCAAGTTTTGTGCTCTGTCTAGGCAAACAGAGCTTGATGTTAATTTGCTTTGCTCCAGGAAGCATTTGTCTTTAATCTCTTTAAAGACAAAAAGAATATAAAGCTGGTAATTCCCATCATGGAAATCTGCAGAACCATCTTCAGGAATGGGCAATGCTGGGTGGGCTTACTTTGCCAGATTCAATGGCAATTCTAAACAGTTTGCTACCTGCGATGTTTCTCAATACAGGCAAAGACTACTAGTTAGTGAACTTTTGTATTCATTGTATATGTACGGATGGTAATAAGTGTGAGACATTAAATTTGACTAATGTGCTTCATAAGAAGAATAGAAGCACCACCAAATTCATATGCTGCTGTGTGCTAAGTTGAATGAAGGACTCCTTAAAAAAAAAAAAAAAGAGTAGAACCGAATTACCAGAGAGCAACCAAGGAATTGCGAGTTTCAATGAGATGAGCTGCTTGTGGATTCCCTTGGTCCTATGTAGATATGTGCAACATGATGCATTTTCAGCCAAGTCTGCCCTACATACATCCTACAGCGTTCTTCTAGATTAGGACAATCTTGAATAGGCAGTTGCTGAAGGGAACTCGCAGAGTGCAGAGCTTCAGCCAGAATAGTTAGATTTTGACATTCAGATAACACCGATGATCTGACTGAAATAAGGTTGGTAAAAGGAGTGAGCTGAAACAAATAACACCAATGATTAGGACATTGTAGCTGACAAGGAGTTTGTGCCAATTCAATAAATATTACCATAATGTGTTGGAAGAAAAACCAAGACTTATATACAATTTTAATAATTAAAACGTATACATGAATTCAAAGTATATGCTTTCCGATGACAGTTCTAAACGTTTGCACTTAAGAAAACTGAGTGGCTCACATCAGGTTATGTCACCTATACTCCCAACGACCTGACCATTTCCTATCATTTCACTATAGAATTTGGCACAAGGCCAAAATCATAACATTTTGCAAAGTGTGTGCATTTCATTCAAGTCATCACTAGTGAATAAAATATTCAGTGTATAGTATACATGTTTACAGTACAATTTGCTTAGTAACTCAACTGAAGCTTTATGGACAAAAAAGGACTTCAATTTCAGTACAATGTAAGGAAAGTAACCTGTAATAATATACATATCTTAAACACATCAAGAGCTCCAAGAGGAATATAAATAAAATTAAGTAAAAAAGATGAACTACAATTTGACACACAAATCCAAAACAGTTCCCAATTCTCAAATCAGAACATTCAGAGCTTTGCTTGAGAGAAGAATATGAGTGGAAAGGAAACATAAGAATGGCCGCTGAACTGTAAACAGCAAACCATGGAAACTTATAAGGAAAAGTGGTGGGAAAATATGACTATACTTGACAGAGTGTGTGTGTGTGTATTTATTTATTTATTATGTTTATATACATGTTAACAATAGAAATAATAAATTAAGTATAATTTTACGGCAATATTACCAAATCAAAATAACTATAAAAAATTCAATATCTTAATAAAAAGTAATAGGCTAAACTTTTGTAAATTTCATCTAAAAAATCATTATATCTTGAGATTAAAAATGACTGGTGATCTTTAAGAAGTTCATAGAGCAATAAAAGTGAAGAGATTAAGCAAAGACAGTGTAAACTGAAAAGTTTATTTATGTCAAATATACAGGTGTTAGATAGGCAGACAGAGCTTGATATTACTCTGCTTTGCTTAAGAAAGCATTTGCCTTCAATCAGCTAGAGATAAAAGAAATATGGCACCTCCATAATGGAAATTGCAGAACAGTCTTCAGTGATAGAAACTGCCAGGTTTAATTGGTTTGATTAGACAGCAATTATGGCCAAGCAGTTTTCTACCTGAGTTTTTCGAAATACAAGCAAAGACTACTAGTTACTACATTTTTTATGAATTCAATACATATGTCTGATGATCATAAAACATCTCTTTCACTTAATTGTAACTTCTAAGAGACATTAATCAGACTAGAATGCTTGATTAAAATAATAAAAGAAGCACCAAATTCAAATGATGCTGTGTGTTCAGTTGAATGATGAAATGAAAAGACCGTAAAACCAAACTACCAGAGCAACCAAGGAAGTATCAACAAGATGAGCCGCTTGTGGACTCCCTTGAACCGATATAGATATGGGCAATGTGATGTATTTTCAGCCAGTCCTCCCCTACATTCATCTTGCAGCGTTCCTCCAAATTAGGACAATCTCGAATAGACAGATGTTGAAGGGAACTCACAGATTGCAGACCACCAGGCAGAATAGTTAGATTATGACATTCAGATAATGCCAATGATCTGAGTGAATTAAGATTCCCTACCCACTCTGGCAAAAATTTCAGAGCAGGACAGCCACGGATTTCCAAATTTTGCAGTGTAGTGACATATTTTAAACCCTCCGGAAGAGATGCAAGCTCTGGACAGTTCAAAATGGATAAACTTTTTAAAGCGGTCAAATGTTGCAAATCCGTTGGCAAAGAAACCAATTTTGGACAATACATAATGGTAAAATGCTCAAGAGACGAGAGAAATTGCAGATTCTGAGGCAAGGATGTAAGGTTATTGCAGTTCTCTATTGACAAAATTCGGAGTGAGCTCAGACTCTGTATATCCTCTGGCAGTGCAGTAAGGTTGTCACATTCAATTATCTCCAAGGATTCCAGAGACGTGAGGTTTTGCAACTCTTGTGGCAATGCAGATAGTTCCTCAATCCAGCGAATCGTCAATGACTTTAGATTGGTGAGCTTTCCTAAAGTAGGAGGGATAGTGTGAAGCTTCGGGCAAGAGCTTATTGTTATCGATGTTAGAAGAGCATTATTTTGAATCAACTTCTCCAAGGAAACCAACTGGTCTGAAAATCCATCAATAACAAGGTTGGTTATTGAAGTTAGGCTTGACGCTGATCTTAAAATCATGCCGCTACACTGACATAGCAGCACATGCTGCAGACATGGAAATCGAGGCATATTTTTCAACCTCGAACATTTGGTGACAGTTAATTTAACCAGAGAAGGGAATTCTTCTCTCCAGTTAGAAGTCCACCAGAATTCTAAATGAGGGAAATCTACCAAGGTTAGCTCCTTCAATAATGGGAAAACTCCTGGATTACCTTCACCATAGAACTCAGGGCCAATGTTCTTCACTGCATCCATGCCTTGCAAGTAAAGGAGCTTGAGGAAGGGAAGTTCACCCAAAGTAGGGAGATACTCACATCTTCTGCAGTTAATCAATGTAAGTTCAGTGATATTTGGAATTCTGGCAGCACCAATCCACTGTGGAAATCGGGTTCCTTGGTATCCATTTATGGACAACTTTTTCAGATATTTAGCTGGTCGGAGGCAAATGAGCACTTCCCTGTGTGTGTCACCGTTGTTTAAGCCATTGTGATCATCTCCCCACGAAAGACTTAGGGATTGAAGGTTGTGCTTTCCTATTAAGTCTGCTTCCAATGCCTCTCTAGCATGCCTCACATTCTCTAGATGTTTTATTTCCAGCTCACCACCAAGGTTTAGACTCTGCAACTGGTTAATGCTTTTATCTTCTTCATTTCCCACAATAAACATTGACAATGTTCGAAGAAAAACAAGCTTTCCAATCAAAGGAGGCATTTTGATGAGTCTACTACAGCCAATTATTATTAAATGCCTCAACTTAGACAAATTGGCTATGCAACTTGGTAAATCAATGAGATTATAGCAACCAGATAGGTTCATCGACTGTAAATTGCAAAGGTTGCAGACACTTTCAGGTAATTCTAAAATGTGGGTGTCAGAGATGTCAAGGTACCTCAAAAGTGTGAAGTTGGAAATAGATTCATGCAGCCTTTTGACACCACTACCACTTAAGTCAAGGGCCCTCAAGTATCTAAAGCTTGAAAACACATCAGGAGGAACTTCTCCAAGGTCACCTTTTGGAATCACTAAGGTGAGGGTTCTCAGCTTCGTTGCTTCATCCAAGGCTTCTGGTATTGTATGTAAGCTGAAATTACAGATGACTGATGAGTGACGTATCTGGGAAAGATTTTCTGCAACATTACCTGATTCCAACACCATGTACTCGTCTCCCGCAACAGAACATGCAAGATCATGAACGATGTCATGCATTTTGCATTCAATTATGTTGCCATTATCATTTTTATGTACATCTTGAAAGAAAAACATCCATACTAAATCATCAAAATACTCTTTTCCGATAAATTCCAGTGACTTGATTCCTTTTGGTGACTGAATTAAGCCTGCTGC
Organism: Litchi chinensis; assembly: GCA_019925255.1. Lineage (NCBI taxonomy): Eukaryota > Viridiplantae > Streptophyta > Magnoliopsida > Sapindales > Sapindaceae > Litchi > Litchi chinensis. Next base: position 8,103,208 of record CM034468.1, on the reverse strand, counting down.
AATCCATAGCTGGATTAATTTCTCCTTCCTGATTATGTAGCTTTTGGGAAATATGGAGCAGTATGCAAAGCATCCTTTTAGATGTGATGGCATATGACTATAACTCAACCTTAGAGCAGGAAAAATTTTATTCTCAGCTTCGAATGCATTCCAAAGATCACTTTCCAGGACAAGCAACCACTCTCTTTCTTCTCTTTTGAACTGCATCAGGCTTCCCAAAGTCTTTGCAGCTAAAGGTATACCTCCACACTTCTTTGCTATTTGTTTGCCAATTTCAAACAAGTTTGTATGCTCTTCTTCATTTCGGCAGAAAGCTCTTTGCTTGAACAAATTCCAGCAGTTTTCATCTGAAAGACCATCTAAATGATGGACATAAGTCGAGCCCACAATTGATGCAACTTTCAAACTACGAGTGGTAACAATTATTCTACTTCCTTCCCCACCAGATCTCAACACAGCTCTTAGTCTATCCCACTCATTGTCATCTTCATTCCACACATCATCCAACACTAACAAATATCTCTTCCCAGACAACAATTCACATAATCGATATTGCAGCACATCCATCCCAAAGAGTTCACATCTTCCCTTACTTGCAGACTCTATAATCGAGATCATAATTTTCTCCACATCAAAGTCATCATTAACACATACCCACATCTTCAACTCAAAGTACCGCACAACACGTTCATCATTATACACCAACTGAGCCAGTGTCGTCTTACCAAGACCGCCCAAACCAACAATAGAAAAGACTGAAACATCTCCACAACAACCATTATCAGTTGAATACAAAACTTCTACTATCCTCTCTCTATCCACTTCTCTTCCTAAAATTTCAGATTCAATTATATACGACCCCGTTTGTCTTCTACTTCTAGTCTTACTTGTACTGCTTGGACTCACAACCCCTTCTCGCAAACTAAAACTAGACCTCTCTTCTGCTAACATCTCTAACGTCTCCTTAATCTGCCTCAACTTGCTTAACATATCACCACAATTAGCAAATGTTGCTAAAGAAGGAACAAAGTTGATTACCTGTTCAGCGATCCCTCCACGAAACCGAGACGTCAAAGCCTCAAGAGAGAACTCATCAAGTAAATCCTCCAGGTCATAAGCTACTTCTTTAAGCTCCTGCAACCAAATCTTGAGAGCTCCATCTGTCAGCTGCCGCTCTTCTGCTTCCTCCAGCACCGCTCTAATTACATACAACGTACTTCGAAGCTTCTTCAGCTCCTTCCTCAAGTTAAATCTGTAGGCAATCTCTTCTAGCAGAGGGTTTGCTAGCTTGTCAAACACCACCTCTAGTAAAGGTGACAGAACCACTTGCGCCATCTATACACTATCTTTTTATACTCTTTAGAGGTTCTGATATGTTATAAGGCTTCTTCTGCAATGATTCTTGTCCAGATTTCCAGATTTTAGACATTGGAGGAGACCACGGAGTCCAGTTTGGAAAAACGCTTCACGTGAGTCGCCAACGACTTTTCTTTGACTCTGAGCTACAGTTTTTCAAGTACTCAATCAAATCTTGCCACGTCATTTACAAGTTATGAAATTACAAACAATACCCTTTCTCAGCTCCTATAATAATAACAAACTTTTCGCGGCTAAAAAGAGAAACGGAAGCTGTATTGGGGATCAATTAAAAATTGGTTAATCAAGGGTTAGGGTTAGGGAGGAAAAATGGAGGGATGGGATCCGAACACGAAGTCGACGCTGACACAGATTCCGCTGCTATCGACGAAAGCTGGTCCACGAGACGGCGCGGCGTGGACGCAGCGGCTGAAGGAGGAGTACAAAGCTTTGATCGCCTACACGCAAATGAACAAGTCGAACGACAATGATTGGTTCCGGATCTCGGCGGCCAATCCGGAGGGGACACGTTGGACTGGTAAGTGTTGGTACGTCCACAACCTCTTGAAGTACGAGTTCGATCTCCAGTTTGATATTCCTGTCACCTACCCCTCCACGGCTCCCGAGCTCGAGCTACCCGAACTCGATGGCAAGACCCAGAAAGTAAAATTCCATTCATTTTCAAGCTGTTCAATTTATTATTATTATTTTTTTTTAATTTGGATTTTACCTTTTTTTTTTTTTGGGTGGTGTTTGTAGATGTACAGAGGAGGGAAGATTTGCTTGACTATTCATTTCAAGCCACTTTGGGCCAAAAATTGGTAATTTTGATTGTTTTGGTTTGGATTATTGATTGAGTTGATTTTGGATTATTGTTTGTAATGATGGAGTCTTGTGTTTTAGAGTGAGAATTATTTAAGATGGAAAAAATAGAATGATGAAAGAGTAGTTTGTAACTTTGTATGATTGGACATCAGGTTCTGGATAAAATTTTGTGTTTTAGGTTTCATAGTCGGGTAAATTCAAGTGCATGCTAGATGACCTGAATGCTTATATGCAAATTGAATGTATACCCGTTACTATTTGGTTCAAGATCAGTTTGGTTGTTTCAAGTATGATGGTAGATTTTGAGTAGGTTTAAGTGGAGAATCTGAAGATTAATAGGATGTGGGTTGATGAGTTTGTGGTGGAGAATTTAAGGAGGAGAAGGATGTGAATTGCTGTTTCAGGTTTTGAGGTTTAAGATTATGCAACGCTAGAAAAGCATTTATGCTTTTATATGCCACTAATCAATTTTAATTGAGGAAAGAGAATGTCAGATGACTTAATAGGTAATCAAAAATTTCATCCTGATAGTTCTTAAATTTTCCACCAAATTTCTCAAAATCTACCAGAATAGTTATCCACAGCCATTTATGTTGAATTATTGTATGAAACATCTTCAAATTTTTTTTTTTTTTTGGTTGGGGTTTTGGGGGGGTTGGGTTGGGGCTGTTTTCCTGTAGAATTTTACTTTTAGAAACCTCCAATGTTTCATAGTTTTTTTTTTTTTTTAAAAAAAAAAAATGCAAAATCAGGAAATGTATTCACTTTCTGTAGCTTTGGACAGATGTCGGAATTCGATCAGCATAAATTATTTTCTTCACATGTATTATTTTTCTCAATTCTCATTTAGATCACCCCCCTTTTTTGTACAATTTTTAATGCCTTTCACTTGTTTGCAATGATGATAGTTTTTGTTTTACATCCTTATGTTGGTATCTGGCAACTGTGATTTCATATACTTTTCTAGATAGTCTAATCACAAAAATGCTAACAGCTTCTTGTTCTATATTGTTTACTTTCTCCGCCCAGTCCTAGATTTGGTATAGCGCATGCTCTTTGTTTGGGTCTTGCTCCATGGCTTGCAGCAGAGGTTCCAATTCTTGTTGATTCTGGCATGATTAAGCACAAAGATGATGCAAGCTCCACTAGTGAGTCGTAGTTATTTAATGTAACGTTGAAGGATGTAAAACTAACGGTTGAGTTTAAGGATTCTCAACACGGTCGAAGAAAATAAGCATTGAGGCAATTGTGCTATACAGCATGTACTGGTTTGCAGTTTTCCAGAAAACGGTTACTCATACTTTATGTTATGATTTATATTTTTTAAATTTCTTGCATTATTGGTTTTGGATGCGTTTGTATCATGAATCCACCCAAATTTTACCAGCAAAATACATGCTTCATATGATAAACTCATTTGTTGAGGATAATTTGTCAAATTTGATTTGCTTTCAAAATCCTATTCAAGATTGAATTCAGCCCGATTGTGTGGGAACTATTATTCAATCGCCCATGTTTTGAATGAACTGGCCCGCTAAAGAAATCTGATTTATTGTGGCTGACTACAACATGACGATGTGATCTGAAAAAAAAAGAAAGGAAAAATTTTGATACTGTTCATAGTTCAACCAGGTTGGGTGTTCAAGTAGCATCAGGTTTACCATTAACATATCTCTTAATATGTTCAAGTAGCACCAGGGTTATTACTTATTAGTATGCTACTAGACTTGATCAATAATAATATAGGAGTTAATCTAATTCATTAAATTACCATCCAGTTATTCACATAAGAAATTTTCAAATATAAAAATTAAAATATTTCAAAAAAAAAATAATAATAATATTGATAATAAATCGTGCAAGTCGTTATGTAACTATATATAATTACTGATTTAGTAAACCTAACAAACCCGTGCTGCTATTTTACACTAAATGTTTAGAGGCGAATGTAAATTCATCTATTTTATTCTACATGTATCCTGTAAAGTTAAGTGAGATATTATCTAAATTTGGGTGTTCAAATATGCAGTGGTGAAACTATGTTATGGCTTGCGAGGCACGAGTCCCCTAGACCAAAAGATTTATTAAGTTTATCAAAATTTTTTAGTCATTTATAATTTTAAATAAATTTTTATCAATTTATCTAACTGGCACCTCCAAATTGGCCTGAGTCACGTAGCATCATTTACTGATAAAGGAGACCCTTATTAGTATGGTTCTCTTCATCTTAGACCTTTGTATGCATAACCTTGGCTCATGACTGTAATTAAGTTCTTAAAAATGTCAAACATGGGTCAGCCAGATTTATTTTGAAGTTTGGATGTTGGTGAGATTTTGATTGAAGAGGCATTGTGTCATTATTGACTCTCTATATTCAAAATAAGAACCTGTAAATGTAATATCACTCTTCATTAAAACTAACTCTCCATGTGGCATGGTTGATGAATAATTGCAAAACTTACATTATCAATCGACTTGTATAATACAATCTTAAAAAATATAAAGAAATCGCACATTGCATCACAGGTAATACCTGATGAGGATCATCTTATAAATAGAGCGATCAAAAAACAACAGGAAAAAAAACAAAGAGCAAATTTATGTCAATGGAGGCATGAATATTAGCAAATTGTGTTTTGCATCTTCTCTTATATGTTCCCGTTCAACAATCCTGACTGACTACAGCATTGTGTTCAGAAAACAGGACCAGCAGCAAGAATCTCCTCAGTCAGCTGGTTATCTTCTCCAATCTTGTAAGTAAAGAATCCCTCAAAATTCTTCTTAAAAAGACCTCCTAGCTTCAAGAGGGTGTCCTTGTAGGCCTTTTTGTCTGACCACTGCAGTTCAAAAATTACAAGCATTCAAAATAAGGAGGACATCAAATCATGTTATAGATATTGATAAAGAATATAGAAGAAAAAGAAGCCAACTTACAGTGTTCTGTGGATTTAGGATTTCAGATGGCACTCCCTCAATCTCTGTTGGGATCTCTAGTCCAAACACTTGAGTCTTGGTATAGTTCGCATTCAAAAGGTTTCCAGAATGTATGGCGTCTATGATTTTTCTGGTGTAAGCCAACTTAATACGATTTCCTGACCCATAACTGCCGGAAACGGGAGAAAATGAATGAAATTTTCGCTTGAATATTTACTTAGCTAATCAGAAATGTTAGTTCATAACTTAAACATATAATTGGTTATGGTTAGGTACCTTCCACCGGACCAGCCAGTGTTAACAAGCCACCCTGTAGCGCCGTGCTTCTGCATCTTTTCAGCCAGAATGGCAGCATACTTAGTAGGATGCAGCATGATAAATGCTGCTCCAAAACAGGCTGAGAACGTTGCCCGAGGCTCCTTCACCCCTTCTTCTGTTCCAGCAACCTGTTTTTAAATTGATAGCCCAAAATATTGAGAATTCACATTCATTCACTGAAGCGCAAACTTTTCTTTAGAAGAATGTGATAGCTGTCCTAATTTACCAGAGCAGTGTAGCCGCTGATGAAGTGGTACATGGTCTGTGCTAAGTTGAGTTTGCTGACTGGTGGGAGCACACCAAATGCATCACATGCTAAAAGGATTACATTCCTTGGATGAGGACCAACACAAGGTATCTTAGCATTGGGGATGTATTCTATTGGGTAAGCTGCCCGAGTGTTCTCTACAGCATGTCAGAAATAATAGCTCACTTAGAATGTTAATGAGCACAAACAATTGAAAGAGTGATAAGTAATCATGTTATAAAGTTACCATTTGTAATCTTGATAGTTCAGCTTACTTAAACAAGTAATTTGTCATTACCTGTGACAGATTTGTCTGAATAATCCACTTCTCGAATATGCTCTTCAAACACAACGTTTTCAAGCACTGTCAGATGCAAACAGTAGATAAGCTTCAATTCAAGCGTGGCTTTTTTTGTTAACAACTTCTATTCTTAAAAATAAGTGATTCTTAAGAAGTATAACTCATGAAATTTGATTATGTGAGATTCTCTCAATCAAACACTCGACTTCAGATCATCTGAAAATATTCAAGTCATTCAAATATTTTCTTACTGAATACACACAAAATGAACATGCCCCAAATAGAAATTTATGGAAGAAAATTATATCCACTTGAAACTACTCCAGGTGAAAATACTTTACCGGTACCAAACTTAATGGCATTCCAGATATCAGGCTCCTTCTCCTTTGACAGATCAATGCACTTAGCATAACACCCCCCTTCAATGTTGGACACACCATTTTCACTCCAGCAGTGCTCATCATCTCCAATCAAATACCTGTTGTGATCAGTTGACAGAGTTGTCTTCCCAGTACCTAAACAAACCAAAAAGCAGGACTCATAAGTACCAAAATATCATACAAAATCAAATATCAAACAGCACAAATACCTGATAGTCCAAAGAAAAGGGCAACATCCCCTCCCTTGCCCATATTACAGCCAGAGTGTAGGGACAGAATTTGACGTTTAGGCATGAGATAATGCATTAGGCCAAACAGACCCTTCTTCATTTCTCCGGCATACTGCGTGCCAAGTATCACCATTTCTTTCCTAGCTAGATTTATGTCAATGCTTGTAGAGGAAGTCATGTAGTGAGTGTAACGATTGCAAGGAAACTGCCCAGCATTGTATATTGTGAAGTCCGGTGTACCAAAACTCTCCAGCTCTTCAGGAGTAGGCCTAATACACCTGTAACCCCACAAAAGTTTGTTTCATGTAACTAAAGTACTTACTATATTAAAACAAGCTCTGGACTTCAAAACAGAATTAAGTTATTTGACAGCTGCAGCATTACTTACATGTTGTGCATGAACAAGGAATGGTAAGCTCTAGCAGAAACAATGCGGACTTTGATCCTGTGTTCTGGGTCCCAATTGAGAAATTGATCGTTCACAAACACCTGAAATTAGTTTAGATTTTACATTATTAGATATCGTAGCTCAGTTTTAGGTGCCTTAACAAGCTAACATTTTTGGAGATTAATAGAGACAAACAGGATTCAATTGACTTATGGTTAGTTATCATGAACAGGAACATAAGATGGAGACTTTATTTTACTCATGAAATTTTATAAGATCGTGGGTCCAAACAAAGGAGCAAGCAATCGACAAAAATGGTAGGATGTCAACCTTTATAAACATTAACAACTTCTGTGCGGAAAATTTCTGATTTCTGGCTTTAATATTTGGGACCCATTAACATGTAGACAGAGACCCTGTCACGGTATAGGTTCTTTTCAAGATTAGGGGCAGCACATTATAATCTTCTGATAGTAAGACTATATATATATATATATATATATATATACACACACACACACATGTAGGTGATAAAATTGCATAATTGTAGGTACGATCCATTTGAGACATCAAAATTAGTTCCTGTAACAATTACAAGTTATATCAATCATTCAATAGATGATATTAAAAGGTCAACTATAAATATTTAATCAATCATATATTATTTATAATATATATCTCTTTTTATTTAATCCGTCATTAATAATAAAATTATTGTATTCACAATTTTGTTCTAATGAGTTACGTTAGTTTACCACTATTATAATGACAAAATAATAGTAGAAAACTGGAAATGAAGAGAGCAAGAAAAAACAAAAAGAGACAACCGAGAAAACAAATTAATTAATTGTTTCGACTTTTGATAAGAGCAAGCTATACTTCTCTGCACCTATGCTGCTATGCACAACACATTTCAAGGCATGAAATCTGATTAAATTAAAAAGAAATGAAATTTTATACAATAATTAAAAGTCAAAGCATGTGTTAATGAGTGACATGAAATATACCTTATCCAAAGAATTCAAGTAATCGACAGCTCGTTCTCTGTTCACTAAGAAAGTTTCTTCGTCCATTTCGATATTGGGTGACCCTCTTTACATATTTTGTACACAAAATCAGCTTATATTCCGAAGAAAGAAAGCAATAAATCATAAACAAAATCAAACAAGTTGAGTGAGAGATCCCACTTACTTTCCCCACCAAAGTTCATCTTCAGTGGTCTTGTCCTTGACAACACGCTTGTCTTTAGGTGACCGACCTGTTTTTGCACCGGACAATGTTGCTAATGCACCAGTTGATGTTATAAATGACCCTTTCTCATATTTTATGGCTTGCTCGTAAAGTTCTGTTCCATATATATGTATACAAACATCACCAACCACACACATATACTATGATCAGACTAATTATTTTATGTAACTACGACGTACATATACAAACGTACATACATTTGTATATATATATATATATATATATATATAAATGCATACAATTGATATAACATACCAGCAGGGGAGAGATTGTAAAGAACGTGAGTGAATTTGAGTGCACTATCGCTGATATTGAGTGTTGGAGTAGTATGATGATGATAATGTCCAACATGTGTCACCTGATTCTCTGCCTTCCTAGCCGGGTCGCCTTTCACCAACCTCGGCCCAGTCTCTCTCGTTAGAGATGCCAATGAAGCACTGACAACAACAAACAATTTAGTTACTATATAGATGTGATACTACTACGTACGTACCATCTAGCATATATGTGTCAGCTAGATGTGATTAATCATGCATGATCCATGAATATGTACCTGATGGACTGGAGTTGCTGTTTGTGGAGTTCTTCTTCGGAGATGGTGGGAGAAAAAGAGCCATTAAAGCCATTGATGGGAGTGGTGGGTGCCGATTTCTTCTTCTGAAGAGAGTGAAGCTCGTCGATCGTCTTTGCCTTCACCGGAGCTGCACTGTCATCGTGACAAACCACCGTTTCCTTCTTCTCTACTTGGATTTTCGGCAGCCCGTTGCGGCCACTGCTTGCCAATCTGACGTCTCCGTTTCCGGTCCCGTTCGTTTCCATCTTAATTTCTCTGCAAGTATACTTATAACATTAAAATATGTATTTACGTGTCCAGTGTAAGATAATTTTGTGTTTTCTTCTCTATTGTTGGTACTCCAATGGTAGACAAAAACACATGCAAGTAATATTGTAAAATATTAATATAAATTAAATAATAAAAAAACAAACAAACATACATACCACCATGCAATGCAAAACTAAGCGCAATTACATGGAAACTAAAGACCTGAGAACAGAAACATGAATCCTCTCAATAATAGAACATTATAAGGAAATTATAAAGAACCTGAAAGTGTGTGATATCCTAGAAGAGGGTAAGGATGAGAGAAAATGTAAGAAAGTTTCCTGGAGTGAGTGAGGATATAGGTTTACAAACATTTGATCTGCTTTTATAGATAGCTTTAATGGTAGGCCAACCTCAACAACTTGATCAACTTGGGATAATTTAGTTATTAATTAACCATGGTTATCTTATGGGGGTTTCTGTTCGAAATTCCAAATTTTAAAATTTAATTAGTTAATTAATTGCCAACCAACAATGTTTCGTGAAAGTATTGCACATCTTCGATTATAGAAGCTGTCCCGGTAGCCAACAAGTGTATGCATGACAGAGTATCAATATAATTGATACTTTTTATGATTCACCATACATTCATGTTACTGTTTATTTTAGTGCTATGGTCCTATTATCTTCTGAGATTTAGGTGATATTTAGGCAATTGAATAAAAACTCTAAGATACGTGATCTTACAAATTAGTAGTATTTCTATATGAAATATAGTATAAGAGGGTGTAAAATATTATAAGAGCATTCAAAGTAATTGAATTTACATGAATGAATTTAGAAAGCTAGCTTTGTTTTTGGGTATAAATTGTACTTATTCAAGATATATAATGAAACTATCATCATGATATAGATTATCAATACCAAGAAAATATTTAGAAAAAAGAAGGAAAAGGCAAATCATTTTTGTGCATCAAAATACAAACCAAGGTTGCCATATGATCAATTTAATTTTAAAATAAATGTCTATATCATATAATGTATAAGGCCTCCTTTAATTGGCTTCAAGAGCCGTACAGTATCCCTCAAATCAACTAGGAAATTAGAAGGAAATGAGTAAGGTTAGACATTTGACACGTTATTTAAATATGTGGTCAAGCCAGATGGGCTTTACTATCTGCCACCTTTTCAACAAGGTCAAAAGAAAGCTGTTGTGCCTACATGTCTATATGGCCGATACAGAATTTTATATTTATATATATATATGTATGTATATATATACACGTTGTATAAGTTCATTTTCAAATTATCTGTTAACTACAGTTCTGATTTTTAAAATTAGTATTAGTTACGAGCGTAAATGATATCATTTATTTTTGACTGTTAGATGAATTAAATAACCAATATACCGCTAATAATTTTGTTTATTAAAGAGATAAAAAAACAACTTAATTACTTGAAGGTTTCTGACTTGGGAAACGGATGTTGGAAATTGACTAAATCAGACTCGGGGTTGGCTAAGCAAACCACGTCAGATCCACATGTTTGTTGCTTCTTGTTTGATAATAATTGGCTGTGAAGGCAGGATTTTACGCTTACATTTTCTCTAAAAAGAAAAAAGTCATATATTATACTGTTGGTTTGTTGCTGATTTTCAGTAGATTGTATTGGTCGTGTCGATAAGTTGAATGTTACAACTTACAAGACGTGTTTCCAGATAAGTTTTCTCTGCTTTTCGCTGAATAAGTTATCAGCAGACATCATATTTGTAATTCGTATAGCATCATCAAGTTAGGAGGTGAATAGTAGAGATTTGTGCGAATTAACTTATCATAAATCTATTATTCTAACTCTAAATAACGTAGTGGAGTTTGCTCTACCAGTAAAATTTTAGATTAAATGGTTATTAATAATACATTTATAAAATAAAATGATAATTTTTTTATTAACATATACAAACAGATTTCAATTTTGTTAGAATAATTTTGAAATTCCCTGTCATATGACTATTTATAGAGAGTGCAACCACAAACTATTAATAAATTGGCAAATTTTTTGCTAATAAAAATCTGAAGTTTATGCTTTCCTACTTGTGGTTATTTTACTATTATTATTATTGAAAGGAACTCAATTTTATTTCAGACAATTGAATGAAAACTTGGAATGTGAACCCAGGGAATTATATGTTTATAAAAAGAGATGACTATTTTTCAAGACTCCTTCACATTATGAACAAATTACAATTTATTAGAATGATTTCAAAATTTGTTGACATATTAATAAATTCATTGATGTAGAAATTGTCCTCAATTACCACACCAACAACATGAACAAAATACGATCAAAACACAATCTCTGAAGAGAATGGATTTTACTATTTTATTAATTTGATAAGGAAATAAAATACAGAAAATGAAGTAAATTTTACAAGATTCCCTTTGATGCCCAATACACTTTCTCTTGAGATATTTCCTGCCCTTTGGACCAGTTTTCTTTTTCGTTTGATTGAGAATGAAGGGAATGAATCCCATTTGATTGGAGAAGATTGGAGCTCGAGTCATCTCACGATGAGATTCCCGAGACTCTAACTTTTATTTGATGTTCTAGCTCCTTTCTTATTATTCACTTCTTTTCTTACTAGCATTCTAATTGTTTAGGGCTTGAGTCAGGTTACCACACTTTCTTCATATATACCTTCTTCTGGTCTCCTTGACATGCTTTTTAGCATATTGCCACTTCAGAGCCCTTATTGGCTTGTCATCCTCCCGTTTTCGTGTTTGGTGCTTCTTGCTCCCCTTGGCTTAGATATCGTGTACATGTGTCAACCTCCTTGGTGTTTGTGCCAGGTGGCACAAACATGATCTTTCCTTTTCTCACCTACCAATTGATGTTCTTTCCCCCTTGATGCATCAGGTCTAAGTTTGATCTGTAGGCTTGCGATTGCTACCATGTTGATGTCAGAGGATCAAGTGCTTTATTTCAAGTTTTCCTTCGTTGTGATTTCCCACTTATTTGTTTAAGTGCATATTTCTTTTATTTGGCTTGTTAGGCTTAGGCTTGTATTTGATCTTTTCATAATCCTGCTTTATAAATTCATTTATAATTGTAATCATGCTTTATAAATTCATTTATTAGGCTCCAAATTGAATTGATTTTGTCAATTCAATTATGGGCTTAATGAATTTAGAGGAGGATCCAATTTTCTCCCAACAAAATTATAACAATCCTCGTAGATAATACGGATCTAACTTTTATGCTTTTCCACTTGTAAGGGGCTTTTTTTTTTTTAATTTTGGGGAAAGGGATTTGATTTTATAATTATAAGAACTTATTATGTTTTTTTGTCCTTGGGATGCTATTCTTTTCTTTCTTTTATTTGATAATATAGTTCTCAAAGGCCTAAGAGTTTACCGTACACATAATTTTGACATTTTTTTTAAACTAATTTTTGACATTCATGTGCTAGTAATTAAGGGAACAAAAGGCCCAGCCCTTCAGGCACAGTTGATTGTGCATATATTCATCTATGCTAGTGACGGGTTACAAGATATGAGAGTAGTTATCTCAAGTTATGAAATGAAAAAAAGAAACAAATGCTAAGGGGTAGTTATCTAACTTAGGGATATGAATCGAAAACCAATCTTCGTAATAGGCTAAAGGTGAATATTTTGTTTAGAAGTAATTAAAAACAAATTTTAAGTTTTGTTTGTGATCATTTATAGTAATTTTTATTATATATAATAATTCTTTAGGAAGGAAATTTCAGGAACCTTAATTCTCACAATTCATTTTCAGTAGATCCTAAGTTTTTGTTATAGCAATGGAACCCGTTGAAAGTAAATAGTAGTAAACAGTGATCTAAAAAAAAGTTACAAGACTTTCCTTATTAGAGAATGGATATATACATGTTGTTGAGAACTTGGGATTGTAATTGGCTTGGCAAACACGGAAAACACAATAGGGTTCATGTATTCAGATCGCGCCAGCCCAAGCTGTGAGCACTGAGTATCAAGTCCAATGTAAATCTGACGCAATGCCAGCCAATGAGGCTCTTTGGGCTGATCCGCCACAATCCAATTTCATCAGTCTCTTCAATATTACTCTTCAACATTTTCTTTTAAATTTCATATTTCGAATTTTAACCTTTATATTTGGAATTATTAAACCATTAAGGTAGGTATCTTAAAAACTAACAACAAAACTTTTTAAGTTAATGAATATTTATTATTTTTATATTTTTATATTCATCTTCGTCAAAAATTTTAAAAAAATACTGTATCGGTTTTTTATATTTTTTTTAGCAATATTTTAACCATTTTTTGGAGAATAACAATATTTCAACTTTCAATTAGCATTATTAACTATTTTGTATTATCCTTTCTAGCTCTTAACTTGTTTGAGTCTTATTACTTTGGATTGTATTTACAGTTTACATTGTTTTTATTTTTTATTTTAAGATAAATTATTTTTGTTTTTGGTTAACACTATTGACAGAACAAAATTATTATTTTCGTAATCCAGTCGCAGGTAATAAAAAAATATTAATTCTCATCCCAGCAAATATATTCATTCTTTGTTTCATTGTTTTCTCCTTGGGTGTAAGCAAGTAATTTCATTTTGTTAAATGTTTTTGTTGTTGTTGCAGAATAAAATTTGTTGGATTGGCTGATTGTTGATGTCTAGATGGCAAATTATAGAAAAACCCTTTCTGTAATTACAATTTTTTTTTGGGTGAAATAGTAATTATAACATTTGAACTCACAAAATGCTTGCCATTATGGTAAAACACTCCCAATGCCCTTTTTCTCCATGGCAATGTTTGGCACGCCGAAAACGGAGTGGGATTGGGATTTATTTTTTCTCGTTCCCTTATATTCCATGTTTAGGCCATGGAAGGGAATGGATATTTCCCTTTCCAAGCTCATCCCAGTCAATTTGGAAAATGGAAATCCAAGTTTTTTAGTGGGTTTCTCATTTTCTAGATTGACAGGAATCAATTTTATTTTTTTAACTCATTCTCTGTAATTTCCACCACACCCGCCCACCACCACCACAAAACCACTCTTCATCTCTCTAATCTTCTCCTCCATGGCTATGAACCAATCACAATAGCAATCGTCTACATCTCTACCCTTTTTTTTTTTATGATGAATGTAAAGCTACAATCATCTGGGTTCAATTTGAACCCAAATGAACATCATATGGGTTCTAATCGAACTCAAATGAAGTTCTTCATTTGAGTTCAACAAACCTAAATGAAGTTCTTCATCTGAGTTCAACAAACCCAGATGAAGAACACTTCATCTAGGTTCATAGATCCAAAGATTCATCGAACCCAGATGAAGGTCATTTTAGTTCATCAAACCCAGTTGTCCCCTTATTTTGATTTGATTTTATTTTTTGATAAACTGTTTTGATTATGTTGATGATGTTGTTGTTATGAGAGATGATGATATTATTGTTAGAAGAGATAATTATGTTGTGATGTTATTGATGATGTTGAAGACGGTAGAAGATAATATTGATGTACTGGGTTGATGATATTGATGAACTGAGGGGTTGATTATGTTGAAGACGATGGAGATCTAATCTGTTGGATCTCCAATTTTTTTTTTTTTTGAGGTTTTTTTTTACAAAATTAATTTTAAGTGTATAATAAAGTGTTTATATTAATTTTATTTCAAACTAATCTTATTATGTACCAAACATAATATAGTATAATTTTAATCCAATTACAAGTTCTATCAAACATGAGACATGTGCAGTAATTTTTTAATCTAATTCATTTCAATCCAATCTCAATCTCATTCTCATTTCTAATCTCAATCTCACATGTCAAACGTAACCTAAAGACAAAGACCAGGTTTGAGTAGTGACATCCACAAACATAGATAATTTCAACCCGACCCTTTATGTGTGGGGATAAAATTACTCTTAAGTCCCTCTAGCTAAATGACAGTTTTTCCACTAAATGCAAGTCCCTCTCTCCTCCTTACTAAAGAGTGGAGTTATAATTTATGTTGCAGTCTTGGTCGTTCCTTAAAGTCATTTTTAAGAGATCCAGGCAGACATAAAAGTGTACTGGTACTTGTAACATATTAAAAACAAAAAAAAGTAATTATAACATTTATGATGGAGTGTTTTGTGGTTGTTTGTATTGTGTTTTATGCAAATAAGAATTGGTTCTCAGCATTGGATTTTGTATCATATTTGTGTAGCTCATCTTATTGTGTGGATGGTTTTGCGAACACAAGCATGAAGCTGCACCTGCTCCAGATATTCAATTGCAACACAATCAAAACCAGATGTTTCTATTATAATTCATTTTAGCTTGGGTTTGTTTGATGTTCAATTTGCAACTATTGTTATTCATTTTTAAATGCTAATATTAAATTTTGAAATTAAACTTATTCTTGCACTAAAATTTAGACACATAAATAAAATGAATAGAAAAATACCATGAGTACTACCAATTATGAAAAACGCTAATCTCCTAATTTAGTTGGAAAGTAAGTTTGCGCAATTTGACAACAACGAGTAGCTATCTTGGAATGCACCCCAATTTATGTACTAAAATGAAAAGAAACTAAATTGAAGCCAAAGCTATAGGTTACCCCAAATAAAAAAACTAATTAAATTTTGAAGTGTTAGTTAAATCATGAGAATTAAGATCTGAATACCTAGTGGACATCTGTATTAATCCCAATAATAAACTGATAAAAAGAAGTAACCAAGCATGTTGTCATGTGAGACATTCTTTGGCATCAAGTCAAGACTATCCTCTTTGGTTTTTGTTGCTTGGCCTTTGAATATACACGATTGTTGTAACTTTCTCATGTTTATAAATAATTAGTTATTTTTCTTCACAATGGGCTACCAACCACCTGCTTAGAATCTGCTGGGATTTTGGATTACTGTTTGCTAGTAATTGACAACATCAGTCACCATCCAAGTAGTTGTGATGGGAGAGAAAGCAATAGAAAGTGTAAGAGAGAAAAAAAAAAAAAAAAAAAATCTTAGGAAGTAATTCAGTTAAATTTGCATAAAAAAATGGCTGTAACGCTTATTTGTTTATATTTAATCAAAGAATGACAGTCTCTGCAGGACTTGCAGCACCTCTTGCCCATGAATTTACTTGTAAAGCTGATGGCCCTTTTTTATTATAGTTTTTCTTTGAGATTTAGCGGTTGAGATTGACAACTGTACTAGGATTTTGAGTGTCATGATCATTTAAGGTGGTAATATAACGTTGAGCAAGTATTATTATTATTATTATCATTATTTACATAGTAAATATTATAAGTCCATTCATCCCTAACCAGACTCTTATGATTAGGACACTGACACACAGTCCGAAATAAAAACTCATAAAAGAAGAAGGAACAATCCACACAAAGTGGAAAAATAACATACAAATCAAGAGGGCATTGCGACAATTCGAACCTTGAACAAAAACTCAAAAGAAGCCACACCATGGGAGTCGGTGCCACTGCACCCATTGCTAACTGGCGTTGAGCAAGTATCTTGAATTGCACCGAAAATGATGCACAAATAATAAAAGGCAAAATGAAACAAATGAACAAATTAAGCTAGTTGGCTTAGTTTAAGTTTCATTAATTTGTAAGCATTCTTTGGCAGTGGCATAAAGTCAAAGACTGTCGGACTTGATTTGCTATGCCAATTGAACCTGCCTTAGAATAACCTTAATGGTTTTGGTATTGTTATATCTTTTATTGATTGGAATGTTTTAATACAACTTGAAGAGTCATTGATTAATAGTGTACAGCTTGCCTTCCTCCTACTTTTTTATTTTTTATTAGTCAACCACAATGGAATGTTTAAATTAACTTTAATAATCAATAACGATGTTTAAATCCTCTTGAAGGACTTTGTTTCAAAAAAAGACAATTAAGAAGTAAAACACACCTTTTTTAAACGTTGAGAGTACTTCCTTTTGTCAGTTGTTTGCATTTTCATTTTCCATTTCTAATACACGACTCTCATAGTATTATATCAACTTGAAAAATATGACTTCAACATCTATCAATGTATTTTCAATCAATGTAATAATAAAAAATTAAATAAATTCAAGATTAATAACAACTTATAAATTGGATGGAAATGAATTGATATATATTGATCAAACTAAATTTTAAAGTCTAAATATAACCTAACTTGTTATATATAGAGGAAGTTTAATTTCGAATGGACTAATCTAAATTTTATTTTAGGGTGGGCTTAAGTTTATATTTGGGTTACTATTTCTCATTAGATTATGGTTATTAGACTATTGAATTGATATATATTTTAAAAAAAAAAAGTTATTAGATTATAATTATTTTTTTTAAATAACCAAGAAATTTTTTTTCATAAAACTGGGTTGGTTGTAGTCTACTCAGGCCCATGAAGAGCTCTGCCTCCAAATATGTATATACTCGTTTATTTATTCAAAAAGACAAAAAAATTTGTGAAATCAATAAAGAGTAATATATACTACTCGAAAAATTATTCAAATTCATATAATGTGATAAATTTATGTGTAATTATCACATCATCAATATATTATCCCAAAATTAATGTGGTAATTACATCATTTAGGTAAAAAATTTTAACAAATAATATAACATTATTCATCTATAAAATGCATCAATTCTTCACCATCCAAAAAAAATCCTCACAAAAATATCTCTAAACACATCATCAAAAGTGTCATGCTTACCTTCTATTTTTACTAGAAGGATTATATACATTAGTTGCATGTACAAGTAACTGAATTCTAATTTAATGATCCATAAAGATAAAAAAAAAGTTAAATAAATATTTAATCTCTCTCATAACTACTTTATTAACTCTATTAATTGCGACATGCCACATATTAGTATAAGTGGTTGTGCACTTTTCTATAGTTATATACTTTTCATTCACCTTAATGGATAGTAAAATTATCTATATTAGTAGAAATGGTAATAAACTTTTCTATTCATCTTAGTGGATAATGAAAATAGTTATTGATTTTGGCAAGTTCTAGTAAACACTTAATCCACGTATATGGATTGTATAAGTAATGATTAATCTCAAAAATTTTAGTAATCATTTATTTAATTTATTCGACGTCTAACTTATAACAAAAAATGTATAGATCTTGTGGTTGTAAATATAGTTAGCTTAGTGATAACTATGTAACTACGCCCTTCAATTAAATCGAAGTTCATATATATATAAAAATAAACTACCAAATATCTGTTAAAATTACCACATTACATTTAAATTATTGAAAGGAGAAACTATTAACTTGTATTAATTGTATACTATAAAATATAATAGTAACCTACTAATTAAGTTAGCTATACTCAAAAGTTATTATTATTATTGTTTTTTTAACTTGAGGGAATATGATTGGGATTAGGATTGTCACTTCGTGATAAAGTGTGATTAGCGTCAGGCTATACTTGCGATCATCTTAAAAACACAATTTACCCAAAAAAAAAAAAGAAGAACACATTATTTCCTTTGAAGGAGTTCTAAAGTGTGATTAAAAACATTTTATTAGATGGAATTTAGTAAAATGAGACAAAAAAAAAAAAAGTAGGGCTGGATATCTAGAGATGTGAGTATAGATCCTATCCTCAATTTCTTAACAAAGTTGTGGCGAAAGGAGACCCTAAAATCTTGAAACACAATCTCCATCACATATTGTCACTTCCCATCTTATCTCTTTCTATCATTCCACATTGATTATGCTTTCCTTGATCTTTTCTGCGCCTAATCGGATGGATGGCACACTGACACGTCACTGTTTATAACTATCATACCCAGATTAACAAGAGTCAATATCTCCACGTAGTTTCAAAGATGGCTTGTAGACAAGTCAAGGAATCTACGGAACATTGATGGTTTGATACTCTCCCCTCAATGTTTTCTCATTATTGGGTTTTTGTCCAATTTCAAATAATGATTAGTTTTTTAAAAGATGTGTTTAGACATTTAAATATTTATTATATCATATTGAATTTATTTGACAACTGTAAGATTCATTACAAGAATTTGGGAAAAAATATTTGAAGAAAAAAAAAAGGAAAAACTCCAAAAAACACGCTGCCGCATTGTATATTACTATAAATACATGCTTCAAATTATTTATAAAAATCTTTTTTTTTTTTAATGGTGAAAGAGGGTGATTAAATTCATATTAAAATTACTCGTTTTAAAATAACGATGGGACTTGAAATTCTAAAGAAAGTGTTCAATTACTTCTATTAATGAGTGGTGTGTTTATCAAAACTCATAGCAACTAGTAGATTTTCTTATAATTTTGTTCAAATTTATAACGAAATAATGTGTTAGGTCAGTTATAAACAATGTAATAATTATTATATCATTTTATGATTTTTATTATATTAAACAACTCAAATATTATATCATTTCAATATGAATTACAACAACTAACATTATTCGTATTTAATTATATAACAATACTAAATATTCTACCTTTTGTATCCCAATTAAATCTCAACTCATCATATGTTAATAGAATAATAACTATATTTTTTTTCACGTAAAGCATATAATAAATTATTAATAAATATTCATTCATCAATTAACATATTATAAGTTAGATTAAAATGATAACACCTCATATTCCAAGACATAAATTAGAACAATCTAATATTATTCAATTACCATAGTTATATTAAATAAAAATAGTTTAAAAAAAAGTTTATTATTTTTTAAGGAAAAAATATATTCATCATAATTACAAAACATTACATGAATGTATAAGTAATTCAATTCCTTATTTATATTTCAAAAATTAACCAAAATTAAATAAAACTCAAATAGAAATAATTTAAATGATTAAAAGTCAATATTTGCAAAAAAAAGTATAATAATAAATAAGTAAAACGAATGAAAATAGTGTTGATTTAAGGGGGCCCAAAGAGAAGGAAGATTAGAGGGAGTGTGGATAAAACGTGCGCTGCAGCCGCCAATCAGAATCGAGGAAACTGGATCGGAGAAATCACAAAATCACAATTTTCACAAGCAGATACCCGGTGCGGTCCAAAAGTCAATAATTTTGTACCGACCAAACCCACCACCATTTTTTTGAAACACAACCGAAGCCAATTCAACACGAACCAAACACACGCTCTCTGACTCCTCCAGATTTCCTCAGACACCCATATAAGCCCCTCTACCCTCCATCTCTCTCTTTCTCTCCCTGCGGATTTTGATTCGAGGGTCTAGGGTTTATTTGGGCGTGTCAAAGGATGGCGTTTTCAAGTGGGCTTGCTACGGCTTTGGCTGGTTCGAAGCTGGAGACGACATTGCTGGTCAATCCGGCATCGTCTTCTTCTTCTTCGTTTTTGAAGGGTGGTCAGCAGATAAGGGTGTTTTGCAAGCCCAGAAGGGTTCAGAGAGGAGGAGGAATTCGATGCGAAATTGCTTCGGCCTCCTCCGTCTCCGCTCTCGAGCAGCTTAAGACCTCCGCCGCTGACCGTAATTTTCAGTTTCCCCTTTTTGTTTTTCTTGGATCGAATCTGATGATGAGAAATTGTTGATTTGTTAAATATATATTTGTTTAAGAATCAGTTATAGTTTTGTATTTGATCATTGTGTTTTGCAATGGAAGAATTGTGAAATGAAAATAGATAAGAACCATATGGGTGCTTTTGATTCCAATGTCATCGCTCAGTGACCTTGAATAGCTTGGCTTTGTGTCTTTAATAGGGGTCCAATAGAATTATTTTCTTATTACATGTTGAGTTGTATCACTTCGCAACTTAATATATTTTCGATTAGAAATTATGTTAATTTGCATTTGATTTGGCTAAATGAATGTTATATTCGGGTCATTAAATCTATATGATTGCTGCGGATGCTAGTGGTAGTGATTTACGGAAGTGTTTCAGGATATACGAAGGAAAGGAGCAGCATTGTGGTGATTGGGCTTAGTGTTCACACTGCACCTGTTGAGATGAGGGAAAAGCTTGCCATTCCGGAGGCAGAGTGGCCACGAGCTATTGGAGAGTTGTGTGGCTTGAATCATATTGAAGAGGCTGCTGTTCTTAGCACTTGCAACAGGATGGAGATATATGTTTTGGCCCTTTCTCAGCATCGTGGGGTCAAAGAAGTGACTGAATGGATGTCAAAGGTGTTTTTCTTCATCTTCCGTGTATTATTCCTGTTTGGCTTCCATAAGAAAACCGTTCAATTAGCATATGGTAACGAAGTTCCTTCATAGCAACTTATGCAGTCTCTACTACATAGACTTGCATAGTAGTATTGCAATGATACAATTCTCGCCTTTTTGTTATTGTGCGTTAACGGAGAGTGTGTGTGTGTGTGCGCACATATGTGCGCGCGCGCGTGTGTATGATGTCCTTCTATCTCTGGCATTTACTCCTCTGCCTATTACATCCTATTATGTTGCAATTTTCTTTCTTGAAATTAGTTTGGTATGAGAAATTTTGTTGGATATTTTTTTTTTTTTTTTTGATAGTAAACGAAAAGTTGGATATAACTGTTAGACTAATTCATTTTTCGTTTGCAGACAAGTGGGATCCCTGTTTCAGAGGTTTGTGAGCATCGTTTCTTGTTGTATAACAATGATGCTACACAGCATTTATTTGAGGTCTCGGCGGGTCTTGACTCCCTTGTCCTAGGAGAAGGACAAATCCTTGCTCAAGTTAAACAAGTTGTCAAAGTTGGGCAAGGAGTTGTTGGATTTGGGAGGAATATTAGTGGACTGTTCAAGCATGCAATCACTGTTGGAAAGCGGGTTAGAACCGAGACAAATATTGCTGCTGGGGCTGTTTCTGTGAGTTCTGCCGCAGTTGAACTGGCTTTGATGAAGATTCCTGAATCTTCACATGCCACTGCCCGTATGTTGGTGATTGGAGCAGGCAAGATGGGGAAGCTTGTCATTAAACACTTGGTAGCAAAAGGTTGCACAAAGATGGTGGTTGTGAACAGATCAGAGGAAAGAGTTGCTGCTATCCGTGAGGAGCTGAAGGGTATTGAGATAATTTACAAACCTCTTTCAGAAATGCTGACAAGTGCTGCTGAAGCCAATGTGGTGTTCACCAGCACAGCATCAGAAAGTCCATTGTTTTTGAAAGAGCATGTTGTTGACCTCCCCCCTGTTGATTCTGCAGTTGGAGGTTTTAGACTCTTTATTGATATCTCTGTCCCACGTAATGTGGGCTCATGTGTCAAGGATGTTGAAACTGCACGAGTTTACAATGTTGATGACCTTAAGGAGGTTGTGGCTGCTAATAAGGAGGACCGGCTCCGAAAAGCAATGGAAGCTAAGGCCATTATTGCTGAAGAATCAAAACAGTTTGAAGCTTGGAGGGATTCATTGGAGACTGTTCCTACCATCAAGAAATTGAGGGCATATGCTGAGCGAATTAGAGCTGCAGAGCTAGAGAAATGCCTGTCAAAGATGGGTGATGATATCTCAAAGAAAACAAGGAGGGCAGTGGATGACCTTAGCCGTGGTATTGTGAATAAGCTTCTTCATGGCCCTATGCAACACCTAAGATGCGATGGCAGCGACAGCCGCACTCTGGACGAAACCCTCGAGAACATGTATGCTCTTAACCGAATGTTTGGCCTTGAGACAGACACATCTCTTTTCGAACAGAAGATTCGAGCCAAAATAGAACAAACCCAAAAGTAAGCTTCAATACCAGTTTGTTGATGACACATCATTCACTTCCTCAAACTGGAATAAGAGGAAAACATCCTCAGCTTGTGAGTCTCGAAACTGCTGTAATCTTCCTTTGAATAGCGTAACAGTGCAGATCCCTCTTCGGGATCCTTCAATTTGTGCATGTCACTTTTGCCAAACAGTCGCTTGTTTGCTTTCATGTGTCTACAATTGTTCTCAGTGGCGTTTCCGCTTTTAGGATAGAGGAGAGCTTGTTCCTTGTACCGAGTTATTCCTAGAATTTATGATCTGTATCAAGATACTATAATTCATGTAATTAGTTTACATATTCTTATATAGAGACAAGGGTTCCATTACGAATATATTTATTGGGTTTTTATTATCTTCATGAAAGTTATTCTCTGCGATGTCTTTTTGTTACTACTATAAGATGGATTTTGGCAAAACCAGAACACCAGAGAGGGTCAAAACCAACCTTTTTTGGTTCTAAAACATCAGAACTATGAGTGATGAAACGTTGAGTAAAAGGTATCTTCCTTTTTACCTCTTTTCCATAATTCCATATCCATGCACTACTTACGGTGATTGATTTTTTACACTCTCTTCAGGAGCATATTTTTATTTATTTATTTATTATCTCTACTTTAGTCATGGTCGAACCTCAAATCTAACCATTTCCAAATTTCTATATATTTAACAAGAACTTAATGACCCAAATCTGCTGATGAAGGAAAAACAGCATGGCCACTCGAAAGCTTTTTAAAAGGGGAAATGATGTGCTAATAATTTAAACTCATATTCAAATATGTAATTCTAACGTCCAAAATCCCATACACTGATACACAACGTTGAAGTACACAATTTTATCATTAAGAGACACAAGATTTTATTGTTACGAAACACAAAAATGCATTATATGAAAGACACAATCATAATGTACAAAATTTTTACAATTGTAGTATACAGAAGTTCGTTCACCTACAGCATTGAGATTCACAATTATAGCCCTATGACAATTGTAGGACAAAGAGGACTGACTGAATTTTCTTGCCCCTCTATGAGGACCAGAAGGCTGAACAGCGACAAAAAAGGGTTAAATAAAGAAAATATATTTGTGAGAGGGGGTAAGGTGTAGGGGAGGCGACAAATAAAATCACTCTTTGCTTTAACACCTTACAGAGCAGGCTCATCCAGCCCAAAGTGAGGCCCAAACCTGCCACCAATTATAATTCATTCTTGTAAGAGGAACGATATTTACAGCCCCAAAAAATTGTATGTGCACCACCAACCTGGTCTACTTTAAAGGGGTGTTCATACAATTTTAAAGCGGTGCAAATATCGCGACTCTCCTTGTAATATGTGTGACGTTGTATGGTCCCAACAGAAATTGAGGGCATTGAAGGGTCAGCCCAAATGGCAGCCATGCCTAGCCATTTTAACATCATCTTATTTCTCATGTTTTAATCAGGAACCCAAGCCCAAACCCACCTCAAATCTGCCATATAAGCGTCCAAATCTCTGCCAACCCTAATATTAAATATCTAAACTAGTTACAATTCGTGTGATACATTTAAGAAACAACCCAATGATGACTGATCGAGTCAAATAATTGTAGCGACACATTTTAATTGGTTTGTGTTGTACCAATAGAGCATTATTTATCCCAATGTGATAAAAAAGAAGCATCAGCAGTAGAACTACAGTGATGGATCGAAATTAATCTGTCTCTGAGACTCACTGCAAAAAATAAAAAAACAGGCTACAGAGTAGGGAATCCAAAGCCAGCTAGTGAGTGCAAAGGACCAGCACTCTTTCGAATTTTATTAACCACACCTTCTCCTCTTGTCCATTATTTGGGTCCATTATATGGCCTCTATACCCTTCTTTTTTGTCCTCTCTTCCTTGTCCTCAAAACCCAACTTCTATATAACACGTCAACCCACATTTAATATTATCTTTCTTCTTTTAAATAATCTAATCCACCCTATTGTTCTTAGACTTTCGAGATACTTATTCTAATTGTGAAAGTTAATTTAAATGTAGTTGGATTACGAATCAACCTTGATCCTAGGATTAAGATATTTTAAATTATACAAGGACCACAATTAGCATATTGAAGGCACCCTCTTAATGATAGTTTATAAAAAGTAATTTCAGCATTTAGCAAAAGATCTTCATATTCCAAACTAATAGGATAAGAATCTCTTGGGAACGCTAAAGTGGGTTCAAACAGATAGCATCAAAATCGTTTTGGCCCAACTCTCTCGCACTTTCCCTGGACAAAGTCTGATAGAAAACAAATCCACCTAGAAAAGATCTTTCTTTTTTTTTTACTTCACTAATCCTTAATTTCAACAAAATTACAATTACTATGGTGATCATAAACTGTGCATGCAGATGCAGTAGTGACACACACACACGGAGCAAAGGGAGCTTGAAACAGATTTCACTTGCGAAAACGTGTTGTTAAAGTAGCGCAAATGGGGACCTGCGGCTCCCCACATGTGTGCTTTTGTTGTTGTTATTGTTATTGTTGTTGCAGTAGTACTAAAGCAGCTGGAGTGAATAACTGAGTTAATGAAGCTAGGTAGCTTGATTGGGGTGGTCCCTTGATTCTCTTGATCACATGACCACATCTACGTCTGTGTACCGTTATCTGGTGGACGCTACATCTCCACCGGTTGGGGGTCGGTCATGAGGCAGGAAGAAACTCTTATTGATGAATGTGATTGATGGTTGCAGTGAGAAGTGGACCACACACACTGACACATGGACCAGCCCATCAACTGCTCAACTGCAATTAATTCATGCGGAGGTCAGTAAGATCTGTGACCTGGTGAGCCTTGACAGCTAAAGGTACAAAGAATGAGTTCAAAATTGGCCTGATTGAGCACACTGTGCCAGCATAGATAACCCGTTATCCTTGCCAATTTTGAGGTGAAATTGATAGGACAGTCCAGTCTTAGCACAGATGAATTTTTATTTCACCTCTCCAAAAATATTGAAACAATCATGTAAATTTTATGTGTTCAACCTGTTGATATAAATTACTAGATATAATCATACACCTATTCACATCACAACAAATATACTAGTTGCCTGAAATGCAATGAAATTGAAAAAGGGTGGTCTCAAATACAGTGGGGAGAAAATAATAATAGACACCATCATCTAAAATGGGGACTTAAACCACATGATTGCAGTGGATGGAGCTCAAAGGGTTGGCTGTAATTATTGTAAACCAAAAGGCAGTATAAAATCAAAGATATGATATGATGACAAGAAAATGATTCAATCATCATATAATAGCAGCAATACCCCAATTATCATTTTGAACATCCACCCAAATTAGAATATATCATTACATACAATTTATAATAAAATTAGTTAATAGACAAAAACTGAACTCCACTAAACAAGCATTTACAGCATCATGGATGATATATAATTCCCTACAATGAAATGGAGTTTTTCTTAATATATCTTGGATCATTTATCTCTAAAAATGGAATTTGAAAAGACAAGACAAATGACAAGCTTAAAAACAACCACCTAATAGAAATAGGTGTGGGCCATTTTTCTCTATTTTGTTCCTGTGTTTTCAATTTTATCATTCTAATGCAGAAAGGCCCGCGCCGTCTGCTACCCCCTTGTCCCTACTATTATATTCCATCTTCGTTTTTTTCCCTTTTTTTTTTTTAATAAAGAAATTAGAATCTGGCGTTTTCGAAGCCGTGTAAGTCACTGACTCTATTCATCGACTTCTTCATCATAGCCACTTTAGCTAGCTTCTCAGCTGCTCTCCAAGCCGAGGTTGGGGTCAGTGGCTCTCCGTTCTCATCCATCATGACCGCCGTTTCCCTCTCGCTTCCTCTTCGCCGTTGGATGATTAGTTGTCTTTGCTCTAGTAGATACTGTCTCCTCCAATGCAATTCCGCCAGCTCACCTTCCAAGCTCCTGACGTACTCTTCGGCTGAGTCGGAGCTGGAGTGGATCAACAAGGCTCGAGCCGATGCCAGCAAATGGTGCGCGCTGGTGAAGTCGTTGTGTTCGACCAATCTACGTGACTCGGCTACAGCTCGCGTGGCGAGGAACGTGTTTCTCAGCCGTTCGATCTTGGGCGCCGTTGATCTAGCGGCGTGTGGGCCGGGTACCAAGAGGGCCTGATCTGCCCCGTATACCACCTCTTGAGTGGCGGGGTCTTTGTAAAGACACCTCACTGACATCACGTGGTGGGACCCCACTGCTAATGTTGGCACTCTCAGCTCCACGAGTAACTCCCTCTCTTCCTCAGCGTATAAGTCACCCAGCCGCACCGAGCCGGAACTGAGAACAGTCACTACAACAAAACAGGTCATCCATACCGGGCAATGCCCGGTATGGATGACTATCCATACCGGGCGGGGTGTCCGGTGTCGTTAGAGCCGGTATAGTTGATGGCGATATCTATACCGGGCGTGCGTCCGGTACGGATATTAGTAACCATACCGGGTTATACCCGGTATGGATACCCATATCGAAAATGTCGACCCGTGGATATAATTATCCATACCGGGCTGTCCGGTATGGATATTCATATCTATACCGGGCATATGCCCGGTATGGATACTTATTTTCATATTAAAAAAAAATATTTTATTAAAAAAATATTTTTATATATATATTTTTTAGAAAAAATATATAATTTCATATTAAAATAAAATAATATTACAATATACATAAAAAATTAATTTATATATAATTACTTGAAAATATTATTAACAACATAAATATAATCACTTAGGACCCCATATAAATTTTACATTATAAATTTACTAAATTTTAGATTCATCTACTCTTCTAAGAAGAAAATGCTGCTTATGATTACATTATACATTGTTTAGATTTTAATCTCAGTTTACAATACAAAATGGCTTTTATAAGAGAGAGTATGTTAACAAGAAACACTAACATTATGTAGAGGCAAGTCCTGGTACAAATACATTATAATAAAAAAATAATAATGAAGAAATGTAGCACATTTCACATGATTACATATATCAGTTGTACATGACAATAAATGGCCTCCGATTATATTCTCAAACTGCCAAAAAAATCAAGCTTCAAGTGTTCTTCAGGTTTCTATAAATGGTGACAACACATGAGAATTGAAATCTTCAATTGCAGTAACTATAAACTGAACTTAACAGGCCTCACCTACAACACACATCCTGTGCACACAATTTAGTTCAAGTATCAAAAATTCTGGGCAACAACACTTACATAAGTAAAATTTGAACCCATGTAGCACACAAGAAAAAAGGATTCAAACAAAATTATAATAAATAAATGACAAAAAAGTTGTGATAGATTAAAAATAAATCGAAATTGAATGCTATAACTTTTTTACATCTCTCGACCAATTCAAGGTACACAGACCTGGACACAACATTTACTATATACATTGCTGCTCTTATGGGAAAACATATTATGTCAATTAAAACCTAAAATATAGTTTCCATCAAATCTTTCATTAGGAATAATTAAAACATCATTTCTCAAATAGATTACAGAAGCCTACTTCAAAATATTCCCAAACAAACAACACAACGTTGGAAACATAAAGTATTCACCAATTGCATCACCAAACAACAACTCACCCACCATAATAAGAATATAAAGTACAAGTGATACCTACAAGCAGTCTCTGTTGAGCTCTTTAATGGCAACGAAATGTGTTCTCCAATCACAGTGTACATTACTTGCCCCTAAAACCCCAAACCACCCAGTCGCAGATGCTACTTGGACGTGTTCTCTGACCTCTCGGCAACCTACACACACTCAAAATCCATACATACCCTTTAATTCACTCAAATAAATCATCCCCTTAATTAAAAATCAAACTTTATAATCCAATCACAAAAAACACATTACATCTATAATTTATTCCTGATTCCAATTACAAAAACATCACGTTTAACATTTAGTGAAGCAACAAAAACCTGCAAGACCATTAACAGCTCTTCGCAGTGCATACAGAGCATCCCCTATTCCATGGAAAACCTGCAAGACCATTTAAAAACACTTGAAGAAACAACCAAGGAAACCATTAACACCATTAGAAACAATGGATGAAAGGAAGCAAAGCGAAGAAGGCGTTGACAGTGGAAACGTGAAGGGAACAAGAAGAAGGTAGTAGATCGGTGAAGAGGAGTGGATGGCGACGGCGTAGATGAACG
The DNA here is from genome assembly GCA_019925255.1 of Litchi chinensis. NCBI lineage: Eukaryota > Viridiplantae > Streptophyta > Magnoliopsida > Sapindales > Sapindaceae > Litchi > Litchi chinensis. The sequence goes on along the minus strand of CM034468.1, from coordinate 8,074,265 downwards.
GTGCGGCAGCTGAAGGCAACAGATCGAGGAAGAAGAGTGGACACGCAGCGAAAAGAAGAAGAAATGAAGAAGGAAGAAGAAGAACGACGACTGGCGGTGAATGTCCGGCGGCGTGCAAGAACGGCGACGCCATGGGGGCTAGGGTTTGGATGGCACTTGGGCTGATGTGTGAGAGAGTAGATGTGAGAGAGAGTGTTGAAGTGAGAGAAAGTGGATGAGAAAAATGGGGGCTGTAGGGTTTTTTTTTTTTTTTATATATACACTCTTATCCATACCGGACCCATTAATGGATCCGGTATGGATACTAAAATAATATTTAAAAAATAAAAATAAAAATCCTTGTATCCATACCGGGCCAATAACATTCGGTATGGTTATTCTGATATTCATACCGGACACTTTATGGTCCGGTATGGATACTAAAATGATTTTTTTTAAAAAATATAAAAATTTTTATCAATACCGGGTCAGGCGTCAGGTATAAATAATAAAATATTTTATTTTTATTAATATATTATCCATACCGGGCAATCATGGGCCCGGTATAGATAATCAATGTTTTTAAATTAAAAAATGATTATCCATACCGGATCATAAATGTCCGGTATGGATAATTAAATTTAATTTTTTTTAAATAAAATAAATATTATCCATACCGGGCTTTTAATGCCCGGTATGGATACTGCGGTATAAATAGCCTGTTTTCTTGTAGTGAGTGGGCCGTCCTTGACATGGATAAACAGCCGAGATCTCCGCTGGCGCTGAGCCAGCCGCCAAGTTGAGCTGGATCCTCAAGTCTTGAACCACTACGCTCAACAATCCGCCCACGCATTTCGCGAAAGCGTCCTCAGCTGGCTCGTTGCAGTAGCCGGCGCTTCGTCCAAAACCAAACGCATGAACCGGGATCTCAATATGCGCGAAACGGGTAGACGACGCGTGGCTTCCTCCATGCCGTTGATTTGCAGCATTAGCCTCGACTCGCTCATCCTGACTGTCGGATAACAACATGATACTTGCGACAGGATTCCTCTCCCTCCGATCTTCAAGCACCTTAGTAGCTTTCCTCAAAGCATCACCAACGCTAGTACCTTGACCACATACAAGCCGGTCAATGATACGGCGAGCGGCGCGCTGACCCTGAGCCGTCATTCTCCGCAAAGGCAACAACCTCTTGGAAGTAGCAGAGAAAGCCACGATAGAAAGCCGATCAGAGGAGCCCAGCGAGGAAATGACCAAACGCAAGGCGCGTTTTAGCATTTGAAGCTTTGGTCCAGTCATGCTTCCACTTACATCAAGCACAGTGACCAAATCAATAGGAGCCCGATGCGACGTCGTATTACTGGTTCTCATAGTTGGTGATGGAGGTGGCGCTTTCACTCTTAATGCAACCGCGTATGTCTCATAGTTTTTACCAACCGATATGACAGCAGATTCAGGTAACAGCCTAAGCTGCACGTGTCTCGAATCTCTACCGTCAAATTGGACTTGATCGGATTTTAACGAAGACGATGAGTTAGAGTTGACGAAGAAGCCTTGAAACTCTTCGATGTCGTCTTCTTCATCCTCTCCGACGTTCTCGTCTGCTTCAGGTATGGGGATGAATCGGCCGCCAGCTTTTGGGGAGAGCAATGGCTCGTCGTCGTAGTAGGATCGTAAATCTGGTGGTGGTGCCGGTTTGACGAGTCTTGGTGAGGATTCGATGATCTTCTTGTCGTCGAGTTTGGTCTTGACGGTGTCGATTTGTTGGTTGGTAGTGTTGGTTTGGGTTTTTGGTGGGGAGGGATTCTTGTGGGCGGCGAGTAAAGGAACGTCTTTCCAGGTGGTGTTGCAGACGGGGCAGATGAGAGTGCCGTGCTTTCGCACGTGCGAGGCTATGCAAGGGAAGTGAAAAGCGTGAGAGCACTCTGCCGTGTAAATGGCAGTGCCCTGACCTGTCTTCACGCTGTTCAAGCAGATTCCACAGCTACTCTGAAAAAATAATAAAAACAAAAGTCAAAGTTTTACCATCGTAGATCTCCTAAACATTACTAGTCTAAACTGCTTACCCTGAACTTGAAGCTGTTCTTGAAGAGAGATAACTTGAGTGGAGATCGAGGAGAGGATGGGTTGGAGGCTACAACTGGTTTGGTTGCTCTTGGTATACTGGTCTTGCATTGCAGTCTTGGGCTCTCATTAATAGGAGGCGCTTCAAGGGACGTAGTTCGACAACGCAAGCTTGGGCTCGACGCTGGTTGAGACTGCAACCGTGGAGTAGAAGGGTTACTACCAACTGTGAAAAACCCTAGCTTTGTACAGCTCCTGGGGCTTGGACTAGCACTGGGACTCGGACTCTGTTGCTTCTCCGAACCCGCGGTGGTCACTTCTGTTTCTCGAGGGATGGTCGTGCAAAACGCTCTTCTCCAACCAGTACCCATTTTTCATAAACAGTAACTACACACCCTTTTCGTTTCCCTTTTGACTGGTATATAAATATATATATATTTCACTAACTTTCTCTATCCCCAGCTATGTTTATCCTTTTCAGACAGAAAGAAGAAGAAGATAAAGAAAAAGAAGTAATTTTGTTTTGATCGATCTGGGGCTGCCACAGAAGACAAAATGGCAGGATGGAGTTCAGTAATAAACAAGCATGGGATCAAACGAAATAAAGTAAAGAGACAAACAGGGTTGGGTCTTTCTGATTATAAAAGCTTAGAAAAAAACCCAGACTCTCACTCACACCCCCCTCTCCTCTCACTAGATGACCCCAAAAAGATCTCTGAAACCAAAAGGTTTTTATGATCTACTTCTCTCTCTCTCCCTCTCCGTCTCGCTATCTATCTCTATCTCTCGCTTTCTTCTTTATACATATATATATATATATATTTTTTGTGATATAGAGAGAGAAGCGCTCTTGGACAGAATATTTATATTCATTGGAAAAGTTAATTCGAGGAAATTAACCTTGGTAACCGGCACGTGTTGGCTAGTTTTTTTACTTTACCGGTCAACGGTCGCGGCTGTGTAGGAGGACCTTATGGCCACCGACCTGACCTCTAAACTAAACTCATCATCATCACTTGATCACCATCTCATATATGCTCCAAGCTCCATGTAAATTAATAAACTCTCTCTCTCTCTCTCTCTCTCTCGTTTCACGCGCCCACTCCATCAACTCTACATCAAACCAGACAAGTACATAGCTCGTGCTCTTCACGCTCATGCAGTTGCAAGTGGATCCAGCAACTGCTTAGTTGGACTTCTCTCTTATTCATGCATGATTCACGTATGGTAGCTGTCAGGAGATATCATCCTATACAACACAAAGTACTAGGAATTTCCTTTTTCGTCCTGCTAATAGCCGTTCGATCAGCCTGCTTGCATGAATCATTAAATTATTATGATGATGATATGCTGATCTTTGTTCGTTATATCAGCGTACGGTTTGAAAAAACGGAAAACCACCGTAGGTGGTGAGACCACAATATGTTTTTTTTAATTAACAAAGCATACGTAGTTACCACTTAACAAGTTTCCATGCAGCCGTAAATTAATCCAAGTAGGAACCTAGTATTGCAGGCTACACAAACAAGAAGAGCAAGAGCAGTTATTTTATTTACAGGAGACAGTGAAAAAGTAAACAAATCTTGGGATATTAATGAGCAAATCACTGTACAAAGTGAGAAACATTAAATGTGATAACAGAGTCAGACAAAAATGGTAGTACGTCCTGGAGGTAGGAGAGGCTCAGACACCCACATGTTGGGTCGTTTCTATGGGTGTCAGTGGTTCGGAGACCAGTGAGTGTAGGTGCATACATAGGGATCCTCGATAGGTTTATCTCTAGGTCTCTAGGTGGGTTGTGTTCTAACATTTGTGCTCGTCACGCCAAATATCTTTGGCCTGTCTGGGGGTCCTGGGTTTTGGTCATGCATTTCTAGTTACATCGATTTACTAGGTCCTTCCATGATACGGATGCATATTCTTTTGTTGTTTTACTTTAAATTGTTGTTAGTGGCGTATAGCGACTCACATCACCCACCTTTAGTTTTCTTTTCTGGTTTTTTTTTTTTTTTTTTGAAGTACCACCTTTAGTCTTCTTGTCTCCAACTTCCCATTGTGTTACTTGGATTGGTATCTTTGAAGAGAAAGGCTGAATAATTTGGATGAACTGAATGTTATGTATGTGAGTTGGGATCTATTTTTAACCTTATTTTTTACCTTGATTATTTATAAGAGAAATTGGACTTTGAATTATGGATGAGATCAAAAAATATATAATAATCCTAATCATCCGTTATCTTTTAGACTGATATTTCTGGAATGTGAAACGTTTAGAAAAAAACAAGTTAGAAATTAAGGATCCTAGTTCTATATATACATATATATACACCATATGGCTTGAAGATTACTTAACATATAATCTTTTAGCACATCATTATAAAGACTCTTAATTACCATGATGACCATTTATCCACACGAGGATTGATCTTATCTCTGGAGAGATGTAACAAATATAGGATGCTGTCATATCCTCTTTGAAAACCATAAATTTGAGATAGAATGCAAAGTGTAACAAAAACAGAGTGTTGTCAAGTCATCTTTTAAACTATAAAAGGGATAAGTTAAATTGAACCAATAACCTCTTATGTAGTCTAATTGCAAATTTAATCGTACCACTGATACAAGTGATGACTATGGGTCACTACAATTATATTGATGTATTACTTGCATTTTAATGTTTGATAATTAACCAATATATTGATAAAAGATCTAAAGTTACATATATGATCTACTATCTATTTTATTTTACTTGATAATATGTACTTTTAAAATACCACGTAATATTCGTTATCATCAAATCGTATTCGGTGGTAACAATGATATATTACACATATCACATATAAATTAATTAAATTGATACTTCATTCATCCATTGTGATATAAAATTAAGTTAGAATTTTAGGCCTTACCCATATACTAATATTATATTTCATCAAAAGAAAAGTCTAGCACGGCATGTTTTAGAGAATAGTATAGTAAAGAATTAAAATAAAAGCCAGCTGCAACCGCAGGAAACCTCCAAAAGGAACCAGTCATAGTAAATGGCTTATTAAAGTTAGCAACATAACACTCACCAAAGTAATAAATTTGGTACCCTCCCGAAAAGACTACATATAAAGAGAGAGAACGCATGACGTTCACATTTCACCTTCACAATTCACAATCAGTCTGCAACAAAGCGACTTGACAGCAGGCAACGATATACACACATTACACATATACATATATGCATTTGTCATCAACAGTCAATAATTCCAACACTCACGTGGGTCCCCATGTAAGTGTCAACAACTTTCACTCCGTTTACCCTGATTTTCGCTGACGTTTTTCATAGGAAACCCCCACTGCTTTAACCGGGTGCTTCTGTCAATTGTCATTTGTCAACCCCTTCCGGGAATAAAGTGTGTGATCATCAACTTCCAGTCTCCACCTAATCATTTTTTAATTACTATGTTTAGTGCTTTTTATAATCCAAGTTAGGCAGAGCAAATCCACTTTTTGTATTTTGATCGCTTCCGTGTACAAAACGAGAAGGTTATTAGTTTAATTAATTAATTAATTTTGGCTTCTCTTTTTTGATATGGGGGCTATAGATGGTAGGTTTAGTGATGTTTAACCAATTTTATTGCACTGCATGCTTGTGTTTGCGGAGACAACACTCAACTTCTTCAAGAAATTCGTTGCATTCCGGCAATGAAAGACTCAAATCTGCAGTTCCTGTTGGTTTCGATTTTCTAATTTTACTGCTATTATTGGCTAATCAACTTCGGCTTCGTCCACGTTCAAGGTACTGAGAATATATACATATATATAATGGCATTCTCTCGAAGTTCAATGCTAAACCGATATATAAGATATTATATATAATACCAACAGTATATCTGCAGGATCTTGATTCTTAGTTACGTGTCTTATAGATTTTTGTCAGTGATGTTGGTGGAAAATAAAATGTAGTTTAATACCACTTTTATAATTAAATACCCTGTATAGACATTTTCATTGTGGGAAAACCCAAATTAGAGAGACGCAGTGTAGCGGTGGATAGTTCATCATATAGCTTACTAGCATGATTGATGGGTCGTAGAAGAAGGTGCAATTCGATTTGAATTAATATTAAGGTATGCAAGGTACAAACTAAATCGTGGGAAATTGTCATTTATCTTTTCTTCATTACATAAATGCTAAAAATGTGCATCTATTTTGGTTGCAAATGTATATATATATGTTTCGTTTGTGAAATTAATTGCAATAATATTATCATATAGGAACAATTGTTTTCTTATTATGTATAGGATTGTCATTCAAATGGAATGAACATTTGAAACACTTACTAATATCAACTTAAAAAAACAAAAATGCACTTACTAATATCAATGAATGTATCTAACATTACTTTTATATATTATCATAAAAGTTACGAAAGAAACAAAAGACATGGAAGTTACATTAAAAAAAAAAAAAAAAAAGAAAGGTTTGGGGATCAAAATTAATTGGAGGATGTAAAGATTGGCATGCCGAGGATTGTTTTAGTTGACCTGATATTGGGGAAGGATTTAAGTGATGTGCATCTATCAATGATACACTATTTATTTTAATTCATATTCCATTGTATAAAAGTAAATGCGATCAATTAGTCATGCCATATCCAATAAAATTTGAATGAAAGGCATGTGTGATATATTAGATGCATCATCTAATTACTCCTTTTGACGGGTCAATTTTGGATTTCACATCCAAATACTAAGTGGCCTAATATGATAGTAACTTTATTCATTTATCTTATATGTTTATTCCTTGTAAGTAACATTCACTTCCACAATTTTGGACTATCCAAAAGAATCAACTCAATAATAGAATATTTTTTTTTAAAAAAAAAGTCAGTAATAGAAAATAAATCGGTAATTTAAGTAGTTTAATGTAGAATTAAAATAAAGGAAAAAATCTGAAAAATCCTCTGAAATGAAAAATAATATCACTAAATTTTATTTTTTAATATAAAAAATTAATGGTTTAACATTAATTTTCTTTTTTAAGAATATTTTAATAATATTCCTGAGAACAAATGATTACGACGCTAATTAAGGAAATGTTAAAAGCAAAGGTGGTGGTGGTTAGGTTTCCTGCATGGTCCAATTATGCTTTTGTGTTTTCACATGTTCGACCTTAATTACTAATTTTAATATCACCAAAATTAGTAGAATTTTGGTCCGATCGATGTGGACGTGAATGGTATCTCAATGAAAGTGGGTGCTTACGACTTTAATGCCCCTTCTTAATTCTTAATTATTTTCCTCCTTCATCCTCTGTTTTGTTAATATTTATTGAAATTTTTATAATTAAATACGTATCTTCATAGTCAACACATCAATGCAGGCAAAGTGAGTACATAATTACGAGTACCAAGGTAAGCAAGCTTAACAAGACTTTCTCGGTGTGGACCCTACTTTTGTGATGACATGGCTCTAGCAGACCATGTGAGATGCCCATGTCATCAGCAAGCCTCTTGTCCTACCTCCACGTGGCATCTGCCTTACTTGTTCAGTCAAACCTCGTGACTAAAAACAAAACAATAGGTGATGCTTAAACGGAAATCATTACCCATTTTCGAATGTTTATTCTGAACTTTTTATATTTTTGTTACTACATTTTATTTTTAAAATCCGATAGTGATCGGACAAGAAGTCTGTTGATATCAAAAACCATTAATACAAAAGTTTCTCATACCGGTTTCATAAATTTAAAAAAAAAAAAAAGAATTTGTCATATCATTCTCAAAAATTGAAACCATCTAACTCACAACCCGGTCTTCTTTACCCTGTTCTCTTTGAAAGCCCATAGATGATATAATGTAACAAAAAACTGTATTTTCTCTATCTATGTTTAATGAATTTATGTTTACCTCGAAAAAAGGGGAAAAAAAAAGTTTGCCGAAGTCACTCTTATAATATAAAGTGAATTCTCCTCTCACATGTTGAAAATCAGATATAATTTAAGGATTTGTTGCAATACTACATCGATCATCATAAAAGTTTATCGAGGTATTTCATAATATAATGTGTCTCCCCACAAATGTTAAAGCATATGTATCGTGAGATTTAATTCATCACAAACTAGAAAAATGTAGATGTACACCATTCTAAACTTGATTGTGCTATTATTTTCTTTTCAAAAATTCCATGTTTGCATCCCAAAGATTAATATTAATTTCAAATTCAATAAATTTACCTATTTTGGAAATAAATCTATACAACAACACAAATTAAATAAAGTCCAACTCTAAAAATCTTCTTGAAGTCTCTCATTTGCTAGAGAGAGAAAATTCTCTCATCTAATAGAGAGGGAGAACTTCTTCGAAATTGTTCTCTTAATTTGATTCGGGGTCTGGTTCCCTTTTTTTGTTTTTCTTTTTGTTTGTTTCTCTCTATTTTCCTTTCTTCTCTTCTTGTCATCTTTTACTTTTTTAGTTTTGGGGGTTTTTAGGGGTGGATCTCTCTAGATCCACCCCTAAAAACTCACAATAACCTGGTTTTATTTGTAAATATTATAAGTTTGGGTGAAGATCAACAGCTCTAAATCTTCTTCATGGCCAGCGGTAGTGTTAGTTCTTAGATGGTTTCGTCGAGGTTAAGGCGTTGTAATAAAAAATCTCAAAGCTCTATTAGAGTGGATTTATTCAAGTTTGGGAAGGAGATCTGAATGTTGTACGGAATGAATCACTTATTTTGCATCACGTCCTGTTTTCAGGTAGTTGTAACTACTGCTTTTTGGGTTCAAGAAGATAAATTTGTATAGTATTTATGTTGTTGTTGATTTTCATTTATGTTTCAATTTTACTTATTAGTTTGAGTTTTAGTTGTTATATGAGTTGACTAAATCTGGTAGGTGTCTCACCATTCCCTTGATTGAATATTGCTTAACATTCCAACTAGCCATCTCTACTCATTCCTCTTTTGAAAATAAGATCTGATTGTATTGAGTATGTTATGATTGTTTCAAGTTTGATTGGATATTCATGCTTATAATTTGTGGTTCTCAAATTTGTGATAGTTTAATGAAATTTTCTACATTTCAAAAAAAAAAATCTATACAAAAACAAAATATTGTATTGCACCCATAAAATATATTCAATTTTTGGGCTATTTGTTTATTTACATATAATATATCTTTACGTGATAATTGTGACGTCAATTCTTCTGATACGGACCAGACCCACCCACCACAAGGTCCTACCATTCGGTAAGAGATCCGGCTCTAACCAAATACTCGTAATGGCCACAACCCTCATAATTCATAGACCATACTGTATAACATAAATCAATGAAAATACTTGCATTTTTAAAAAATAGTTAATTAACTTCTAGAACCGGACAATACATAATGATTGATCCAAAGTCACAAATTTCATTTTTTGGGCATTGGAAAGAAATTTCAAAGTTCTAAATTTATTTTTGGTCTGACCTATAGTTTGGATATACACAGTCTTAACATTATTTTTATAAGTTTATTTCATTAAAAAATAAATAATTATGATAACTTTAGGTCTAGAAGGGACAGATACATCTGTTTTTGGACAGCTTACATATCATCATGTAGTTATCAATTAAATGTTATTTTTTTAATGACAATTAAATGTTATTTTTAATAATAAGTTATTACTATTTATTCTAAAAAGGAACTATATTCTTTGGCTACTAATTATAATAATAACTAAAATAATAGTAATAATAACAATAATGATAACAAGTAATCTGGCCAAACCCCACATAAAGTTCTTGACCTACAACAGTAATAAATTTGGGATGGCATATGATAGAATGAAGAAGCAGGTGCCTAATTAATATTATAAAAGGATGAATTAGTTGTGTCCTTATTAAAGATTTGGAATTTCGGAAAATGCCATAAATCACATGACATTAACTGGACGCCCCATATGAGGTGAGATCCCATCAGCTCACAAACTCCCAAGTTGCTTTTTGTTAATCAATTCATGCAATTTGACCCATTATTTTATGAAAAATCCTAACAATACCTGACTTTTAATAAATTATCAATTTTCTTCATATAATTTCGTTTTTATCCAAAAAACTTCATTCTATTACTCTAATGACAGAAAGTGCAATTAACATGTATAAAAGATAAACAGACCAAACTGTCTTTATGATATTTTAAAAAATAAAAATAAACTAAATTAAAAATAAAATAAAATAAGATTCATATTAGATCTCCACGTCCATCCAGTTGGATGGTGATGGAGATCCAATCTAAATCTTCACAAACATAAACTCCATCTCAACTTCAACCTTCCACACTTCTAGATCCTTCTCTCTCTCTTTCTTCTCTCTCGACATTTATAGGTTTCTAGACCGAAGACTCATATTTTTCATAATCAATCTCTCATAATCATCAATCTCTTACAATCATCAGCAAACACCATTAAAAAAAAAAAAAAAAAAAAAAAAAAAAAAACCCAAACAACAGAGTAGGAAAAAAAAAAAAAAAACCCACTAGTTACCCACCTAGGTCTTCAATGGTAGAGACCATTCTGGGTCTTCACGATCGAAGACTCGAACTAGGTCTTTATCATGGATCCAAATGAATCTCTTAACGGTGAAGACCCTTTTGGTCTTTGATCATGGAGACCCAAAATTGGGGTCTCCATATGTTGTCGTCATCATCGAATCCATTGATAAATCCAATTAGAGATGGAGAGAGAAAGAGAAAAAGAGAAGAGAGAGGGAAATTGAGAGGAAAAAATAAAAATATTTTTATATATATTTTTTTATTTTTATTTTTAAATAAAAACATCTTTTTTAATATTATTTATTTTACTTTTTATAGTTTTATTAATATTTTCATTGATTTTTTTTTTACCCTCGAAGTTAAATAGTTAATTGTAACAACCTAATGTAATTTGTTATCGTCAGGGATAATATCATCATTTTATATACCTTTAAGGGAGAGTTTAAGTGTTAAAGTTAAAGTTAGGTGTTATTTTGAATAAAAACAAAACTACGTAAGAAAAATGAATAATCTATAAAAAGTTAGGGATTGTTTAGGATTATCCTTTATTTTAATTAATCGAGAAAAGAAAAACAATAAGCAGAAAAGCATTGCCATAGAAGCATTCTTTTTGACTAAGAAGCACCATTTATTCTGCAACGGCCATGTGTGACAGAGAATCCATGATCAAATCCTTGAGTCTAAGATAGCTGGAAATCAATTGTTAATAGCGTTAAGAGTTGATTTTTTTATTAGTTGTGGGATCCCAAATAGCATAAGGGGAATAGATAATTAAGATTACTTAGATATGGTTATGTCATTAATTAGGATTATAAAAATGTGACATTCTTCTCACTCCACTTAACTCTCTGAAAACTAATGTTATGTATGCGTTGGCCACGGCATGGCTTTGTCATTAGGATTTTGGTATCTTAGTTTTTTATTTTATTTTATATTTATGTTTTTTATGTTTTTTTTTTTACATTTTATTGTTGTAAAGAAGGAAATAATAATAAAAAAAAGGTATTTAAATAGGTTTGTTGAAATATAATAAAATCACTCTTTATAAGTATAATCCAGAAAATTACTTTTATAAATAGATAAAAGATTTTCTTATACTTTAGGACTATATAAATAGAGATGAAATACGAATTTTTTAGAAATGCATAACTACTTGAATTATGTATAGCTATAGAGAATTTTTATATAACAATTCTAAGTTATTTTTACCAAAATAAAAATTGGAGTTACAAGTTATTATTGACCCAATAATAAATCAATTACATTCACATAATTAGGATATAAGTGGAAATAATGTTCATCTTCTCTAAACCAACTCCAAAATACTAATAATCTAAAGATTGTTGTAATAAATCTAAATGGTCTTGGACGTGATCTTATGGTAGAAGTAATTCAAAATTCACGTTGAGTCTCAAAATATAAAATTTTGAATAATTAAAGATAATATCTGGAAATAAATATATTTTTTAAAAAGTAATATTTGTAATAAATCGATGAAAATTGTTTGGCGACCATAAAATTTTATTTCATGGATAACAATCCCAAGCAATGCCCAGAAGACTCGAGCTTGGCCTTGTGCCAAGTGCCACCTTGTCATCCATGACTTGGCAACACCTAAGCCTCCACCACTAAGCAAGGACTCTGTCTCTAATACAATTTGTTGCGGCAAGAAATTCGCATAACTTTTTAAAGGTGAACTTGGTTTTAGATTTCTTCGATTTGAACACACTTAGTCATTAAGTTTTGAAAGAAAGGCTTGTCAAATATCAGACCTCTTTATTTGATACGTCCATGGTGTGAAAGCTGATCGCTACCTTTTATAATGTCAACAAAATATTTTAAATGCACACTTGATAATAGAAAGTCGTATAAAGTTTTTAACATTATTTTTTTAATGTTTGTACATAAAATGCTTTCAAATGGTTATAAACAGAACAATTTCAAATGTTAATAGCAGGGGACGGAGTTAAGAGAGAGAGAGGAAAAAAAAAAAACCTCATTTAAAGGATATTTGAAGGGACCGATAAATAATTATATATTATCTAAAGATGGGATAAAATATGTTTTATATGAAATTGAGGGCTACATAAGTCATTATATAAATATATTTTTGTAAAAAAAGAAATAAAATTTGATAGCGTTGCCTTGCCTCTGGATAATAGTATACAAACACTTATAAAAAGTATTTATGATTTAAATGTATTTTAAATTTTGAACAAGTGATTGATGAGTTTGACTACCTTACTTATTGATTTGATAAAATTATCCATTAATAATAATTCTTAGATTAATCATAAAAATAGTTATTGAAAAATATCTAATAATTATTATTAATAGATAATCTTATTTCACCAGTAAAATAATTAAATTATTGATTATATGATTTAAATAACTTATTTTACGTCAATTGGCTGCTGGTGCAGTGGTAGGCGCCAGCAGCCAACCCATGCCTCCCTTTGTAAGGGGGCATGGGTTCGACACCCCTTAAGTCCAATTTATATATATATAATACTAATATTATGTAATATAATAATAATAATATAACTATACTAGATAATTAATTTCTCACCAATTGTGTGGGTCGCCCCCCACTCTAATGTGGGTCTCTCCCCCACCTCCGTGTGGGTGGTTCCCTCCCCAATGGGAGTAGCCCCCGGGCCGTGCCACCAGTGTCACATCTCGGTTAAAGGTCCCGGATGACCCTAGATTTATCCCAATATAATTATTGTATTCAAAAAAAAAAAAAAAAACCTTATTTTACAGTACAATAGTTTGTTACGGAACTTCTACCCAAGCAAAAATAAATACCGATTTTTGCACCTGATAAAATCTCTACAAATATTTTCTTGACTGTACATACGGTACATATCTTTTGAAAAAAGATCATTATTGGTTATCGAACTGACATCAAATTGACTGGTGTAGTAACATGGACCATAAGTTTAATAATAAAAAGGAAATGGTGTGTAAGAGAATATCCTCCAACTTGAAATCAATGAAGATTAGGAAGAGTATTTTTAATGAAATTGACAAATGAAACTTTAATTGGTTGTTGAGATGTTGTCATTAATGGGGCACATGTCATGAGGGTATAAATACTAGAATCCCTAACAACCTTATTTGTGTATTATATATCAGCATTAGCATCCCCAACATGACCCTTTAACTTATATTTAGTCCACATGTATAATTTAATTGTCCATACAACCAAGCCCTACTTGCCATTTTTAAATATAATTCATAAGATCTCTTAAGCGAACAACTGAACCGAAAAAGAAAAATAGTTTAAGGTGATTTTTGGTATTGTGATACTGCTACCTTTGTAAATTAGATTGTTAAACACTAATTTTATTATTTATTATTATTATTAGTTTTTGTGTTCTTTTTTTTTTTTTGGAAAAGAGTTTTTGTGTTCTTGAAATAAAATGATTTGTGAATAATGAGGATTGATGTGAGTATTGATGGAAGGAATAACTTTAGTATGAAGCGAATTAGTCTAACGGATGAAATATGTTACTTTGTAGTGTTATATATCCATCGTCAATTAAATTTTAGTATTTATTAATTTGAATTATCTTTTAAATCGTATTGATTTATCTTTTATATATATAATTAATGATTTATTATCAGTATTTCTTAACTTTAAAAAATTAAAATGAATCAATTAAATTCATCAATTACATTCTTTCTCCTAAAACAAATTATCTCTTATATTTAATTAAAATGTAATAGATAAATTTGATTATTAATAATTACTTTTTCATTATTTTTTAAAATTTTGATTTAATTGCTTTCCATTACCACATCCATCTTTACAATTGGTAGTGGAAATCCATCTTTCTTTCTTTTTTTTTTTTAAATTTTTTTTTTCTTGATTATTTGCCTTCAAAGTTTATTTCAAATGTATGCGTTAATTTTGTCTATTTTATTTTATTTTCTTAATTTTATTTTACTTTAAAATTAAAATACTTCTATTGGAGTGTCTAAATTACCCTTGTCTCTATTAGCTTTTATCTATGGTTAATTAACGTCAAGAATTAAATTGATGGATTTACAAAAATTTAAAGAGGATTGGATCACATTGAATTCATAGTTGAAAAATTGATACATTCTAATAGCACAGGGACTAAGAATTAAATTTCCCCCAGAAAAAAATATTGAACCGAGATTATATTCTAGTCTTCGGATAGAACTACACAACAATTTATAATAGAGAAAGAATCAAACATTGTGTCTGAAAACTATAAAATTTCATTGAGGTTTTCTCACGCAATCTGACAACCCAAATTCAGAAATTCCTTATTCCCCATCTCCGCTCCCCATTAATGATGGCCTCGTTTCGGTCATCCACCTACTAATTTGATGTAAGGGTCTCCTTTGTCGAACAATTTGTTCGCTAGTTACGTCTTATATCAACAATTAACATTTAATTACCAAATATTAGCATTATAGGACAAACCAAACATATTAGAATCGTGAAAAGGAATCTCAAATCCAACAATAGGTTTTGGGGTCGCCAAAAAGAAAATTAGAAGACGCCAGTTTCAACAACTGGCACATTTGTTTTGTTTTTTGTGTTTTGAAAAAACCTTCACATTTGTTATAGTAACTTGATTGCTCAAGATCCTGATCATTTCGATCTGGGTTGGCCCATTCAGATTCTTGCACGTGGACCCAACCGCCATGCCCGTCTGTGATTAGAAATTACAAAATCCCTGTGTGAATATTTGTATTTTTAGCTCTTGGATGCATCTAACGATCCAAAATTTTTTAAAAACGAAATCCATAAAATAGAGAGTATAATAATGTTATTGATGCTTCAAGTTCAAGGCTTGCATGGAGCCTTTGTGGCTGCATATGATCAACCTAAAGATGTGAGAGTGACATTATCTGACCCATTAGTTAAATGGGTCCTTCAAATATGTTGAGAGAGGTTGGTACAATAACAGGTACGATATTTGTGATGAGTAATTAATCAAGTCACGAGCATCAATCATTGTTTTTTTTTTTTTTTCCCTTCCTGATGGGAGCATATAGCTAGCTAGTTTGTGTTTTCACAGTTAAGATTTAAGGAGATATACATATATACAAGCCCTACCATTGTTCGAAAAGATTTAATCATCACCACAAATGTGCAAATCATCAAATCTGTTTCTGTAACCATCTTCACCATTTAATGCCAATGTGTTGTGTTGTAGGTCATGGCTTTTAAGGGATAATAAAAAAGGAAACGAAAAAACCAATTACAAACTAACATTATATAATGACACAACTT
Organism: Litchi chinensis; assembly: GCA_019925255.1. Lineage (NCBI taxonomy): Eukaryota > Viridiplantae > Streptophyta > Magnoliopsida > Sapindales > Sapindaceae > Litchi > Litchi chinensis. Next base: position 8,058,427 of record CM034468.1, on the reverse strand, counting down.
TAGGTTTACTTGATTTTTCCCATTTCAGAATAATTCTTGAAAAATTTGACTGTTATCAGCATTGTCCTTGATTGATCTTCTAGATCTTAAAAAATGGGCCAAAAAGAAGAATTCATGGCCTAGTAATTAAGCTCTGTTTGTTGTGTCATGCACACAACTAATTAAGTATCCATTATTTAATGACATTTTGTCAAGTTAGATTCAAAGAATATGAAAAAGGGAAGGTTTATAAGATAATCTAAATTATGTTTAACTTAAACAGATAGAGATTAGTATTCAAAAAGTGGAGGGGAAACTTGTTGTACTAGGAAGTGCTTTTGACCTAAAACTGTACCCTTTTTTTTTTTTTTTTTTTGGTTGCTACAAAAGCAGAATCGAATTAAATTTTAATTGATGTTACTTGGCTTTGCTTTCTTGTCAATGCATTCATCTAGCTACCACTTTATTCTTGCTTTTCCTGTCGCGTCTTCAATCTACTAACAGTTTAATTTTTACTTGGCACTATCTAGACATATTCTTTTCTCGTTTTTGATGGAGCATGTGCAGAAGAATCGGCATGATGTAGAGTTTCATGACCACTTTGTGAAAAGAGAACAAAACTATTAAAGAACAAGTCATGTGGAATGTTTTCATTGACTCGTTGGTTACTGGTTTGAGCTTCTGATAATGACATCCATGTTATGATATTATGTTAATATGGGCATTAGTCGTTGTTTTGGATACTATGACCAGCACCAAAAATTTGTATGACCTTATCTCTACGTCTCTGCCTAGCCGAATATGGACTTGCATATTCCTGCCTTATTTCTTTGGTCATGTAACATTATAACCAAGTGTCATTACTTATACTAAGGTTCAAGTTTGAGGGACTTTGTGATGTTAACAAATGATTTTTTGCATGATCGAGTAATCAGATTGAAATGATTTTGATTATATGAAGAGTAGTTTTAGCTGTTGCAACCTATCATTTTCTCTTAAACTACTGACTGAATGTAATCCTGTAATTGGGATAGCGATATTGACAATAATCTCATTAAGAAGTCAAAGCACCCACTAACGAAGTGGATAGTGGGCATTGAACAATAATGATTATTAGGCTCATAATTTCTTTAACCAATCCCTTTCTCCATGAATTTCTCCAACTAACATAATTAATAACTCCCAACTCTCTTCTAATCATATACAATATTATAGAATGAAGAGCAAAGGACAAATCAAATGATTTGGATATGTGACCAACTTTTGGTTCCTCGTCACATGCTGCTTCCATCTCATTTAGATTTGTTTAATAACAACTATATCATGCCATGTTTGTTTAGGTGACTTCTGACGCTTCAAATCTCAGAGATAAAATTTTCTAACTCCTGTTGTTGACTGGTTTCCCAGCACCAAATGGGGAGTTTTTAACTTTGCCATTCCTTGCTTGCTAAATTTGCTGCCATTTTTCAGATGAGTGATTGAAGGAATGGGCACTTATTGGAGGCAGGTCATGGGTTTTAATCCTTGGGAGTTTCACCAAAAAAAAAAAAAAAAAAGAACATATATTCTTTTTTACCTACGTCTCAATGATGTATTATTATTTTTAAAATATCATTTGTGGTAGGGTTCTCATACCTAGATCAGTTTGATTCTATCCACCAAATCATATCGGATGGCCATTGATGATGTAACGTTTTATCAATAATGAATTTAGAGAAACTATAAGTCAACAAGATGGAAAATTGTCAAAAAGGTACTGTTTTATATTATATATCTATAAACTGATCACATTTACTAATGAATACGAGAAATGGAACGAGGGACCCAAATGCTGAATTACTGTGGGAATTATGAGGCATCAGCATTGACATGTTATTTGATGACTACGTACATTTCTCTTTAGCTTTGACTTACAATGGCGCTAGACCAAAATTCAATGCAATTAATATTTAACCGTATAGTTCCTGACAACCCACCTTAATAGAAGGTTCACACTTGACAACTTCTCTAAAAGAAGCAATTTGGGCACAAATGGAGCCCCAATAAAGATTCAAAGCAAACAAGCGTCAATTCAAAGCCCAGTGATATCAGACAAATGTATATTGCCAATCTTGAACTTCACTTCAATAATAGCTCATCTTCGCAGGCTTGTTTTTAACCAATGAATTACATTATTGACATCACTTGGGCTTGTAAATGGCCATACAAAATGTGACAAGTTCTGTATACAAACATGAAACAACCAAAAGAAAATGAAAGAAGACATGGAATTAAATAAAACATAATGGGCTGTTTATTCATATTAATATACCAACATAGCATAAAAATGCTGCCTAGATCATAGTTACATTATGTATAAGCTGCAAATGAAATCATCAAGCCACTTTGGGTTTGTTGATTACATTTAAATTTAAGTTTTTAGGTTGAACATATATATATTATATCTGAATCGAACGTAAAAACATGATCTGAAAACATGGGCGCATTACGATGAATGATTGATATATATATTTGACATACATTATATCTGAATCGAATGTAAAAACATGGTCTCAAAAAATGGATGTATCGCGATGAATGATACAAAAAGAACTGAGTACCAAACCATACTCGAAAATTCAAAAATAATTCCATATATAGGACAAGTTTCATTTGGTACATACATATACGTTGAAGTGAAATATTTCTGGCCGTGCTCAGATCCATCACTATCAGTCCTCTTGAATAATTCCCAGCCCCATGTCCCCCACCCCCCAAATTGAAAGATGGTCTTTTTATTTTCTTTCTTTGTTTTGTAGTTGAGGGTTTGATTATTACACTGCATTGAATAAAATTTGGCCTTTTCTTGGCATTCATGATCATACATATCGTTCCACGTGAATCGTAACCACAAGTCTTACCTATTTCCTGTGTTGTAATCTGTCTTCTTCAGTTCATGATAATGGTTAAAATGTAGACAGTACTTGGTATTGCGCCTCTAAATGGCTCAATAGCTGCCATGTGTCTTTAAAGTTTAAACACTATAAATATTTTTTTTTTCTCAAGAGGGTACATAAATTATGATGTGCAGTAATGGGTTACAATTATTTTTTTCTCAGAATCCTAAGAATCCAGTGTGCATTATAATTTATACAAGAACGTACCTTGTATCCCCACAGCAGTACATATAAATAATATATATATATATAGAATTATTGAGAGAGAACATCAATAATGCAGGCTATTATATATAAATGGGCAGTGCACCACGTATTCACATGACTACTTTCCGACAACCAAATCAACAGGACCTGGCAATATCTGTATACTTTAAATATCACCCTCAAAGGCTCAAAACCGACACGTGATTTTTACTCAACTTATCCTCCAATCTCTGCAACTTGTGTTCGTGCTTTGGTCATATGACTGCAAGTACATGTTAACAAATATGTAAATAAATGGCTATTGTAGTCAGACAACTTAAGAGTTGCGGCTTGAGACACAAGTCCATACAGAAGATGGGGGGTGGATTACAGATAACTTGGCTTTTAAGTCTTTTCATCATACAAACACACATAACATCAACGTTGGACAAACAATGCACTTTACAAGCTACAATACCTGCATGGGAACAGGAGTTTGTCCGGACTCTTAACGAGCCAATTTAGAGGTACACTCCCAAATACAAGGTCTAGGATGTTTAAAATTTTAATAGACTAAAAACATAGCTTACAGAACATGAAATTCCTCACAATGAGAACATAAACACAATACCATAGTAAAGCAGATGCCCATGATCCCCTACCCGGTCCAACAGCCTCTCATTCTTCAGATTTGTACAGGAATCTGGTTTGTGCTTTTTCTGTGCTCCTGGACTCCGTCATATCTGAGCACTGCTAGATGGATAGCAGCAATCATGTTCGATAATAGCTAGGTCCTGTTCTTGCATTTCTCCACTGCCCTTGGTGCTGCACAAATCAAAATTTGTAAGAATAACGAACTAGATTCAGGCAAAGACAATGGTGTAACTTTAAAAATAATTCAGGATCATGCATCGCGGAACCTCACAGGTACCCTGATATGTTGTGGCTAAAATTTGTTATGTGCCTCATACTATGATGATAAATGAAAATCTCTCGAGGCAAGTCATAAGTGGTAGATGTCTTGCATTGGTAATGCTAGTGTTAAAAATGTTGTGTCACATTCTTTGCGATAGGATTAAAAAAAAGAGTTGTACATTAATTGATAGATGATATAGATACCAACCATGCATTACTAGGTCACAATTCCATACAGATTTTCTCAATGAAATATAAACATCATTTTATTATGATCAACACTTTAGAATCTGATCATAAAGTGCCAAAAAATCAATCCAGAGAAAATTCATAGAATTGGATAAAGACTAGATAAGACAATAAATCAGATCAGAGACTGGTGTATAATATTCATCATAGGAGTCAGCACAAAAACTACAAACGGATTAAGTAACACATGGTGCACACTGCATTGGTTAGCATCCATCTGGCATGAGTTCAAAAAATTAATGACTTGTTATCTTTGAGATTGAGAATGGGATTATATCTCTTTTACTTATGAATATTACTTGTCAAAGTCCTAATTGAGGATCATCATGGGCATAAATGCTGAGAAGTCTTGTTATTGATGCAAATCGGGATGAGGCATGTTTCTTGAAAAAAAGAAGGTCATCTTGAGGATTTTGATGCTCCAATAACTTTTGATCGGCCATGTTTAGTTACGTGGAAAATAAAATTAATAAACATACCTAGGCCAATGGCATCGGAGCTCTTCATTATCCTTAGCCTCTTGCAAGTGTCAATAAACATCCTGAAATGAGAGCAAACGTAGAATTAGACTACAGTCTTCCTGCATGAAGATCATTCTAAGCACAGAACATTGTCATGCATGGACACAGACTAGAAGCATGTACCAAATTTCATTATAAAACTCTACAAATTCTGCTCCAACTAAATAAGGAACGTTTAACTTTGCAGTTCATGTCAATAATAAGTAACTTCTTATAATCTTGGTAAGTACTCTAGCACCTTAAATCAGACTAACACTTAGCATAAAGTACATAGATTCTTCGTTGGACCTGGAGGCAGAAACAATAGGTACATGCTAATGCAACTGTTGTCTCTATATTGATCTGGCTGATATTGGAGTTAAACAAAATTGATAAATACACTATATACTTCCATATATAAAAGTCAATAAAGACAATAAAAGAACATCCATATGGAAATGTCCAAAAAATATAAATGACAACTTACTTACAATTGCTATGGTTTAAAAAATACATATATTCTATAGGTTGTTGGTCAAGTTTGAATAATAAAATAAAACAGCTAGCCGTACAGTCAAAATTACGTTACAGCATGCATGGCGTCATTCATTACATTATATAATCCAATTGCAATATAGCCTATTTGTAGACAGGCATAAATACAGCTTTATACATAGTAACTGCAGATCTGGACAAAGTACACTAATCATAAAAATTTTAATCTCTTCCGGGGTTCATAGATGCTCTCTACCTGGTTTCGAATCATACTGACTCATTTTGATATGCATAAATATTAGGACAGAGCTTCTTTCAACTTCATATTTGCTATTAAACTTCTAAAAAATTCTTCTATACTACAAATAGCTGCACCATTACCCATACGCAAAACCATGCTTCTACACTAACTTGATATCTTGGATAGGATTAAATGCAATGACAAGGTAAGTAAATCACATCCTAGAAAGATGACATCAAACAACAAGCAAATGTAAGTGAAATAGAACTTACGGCCAAGGAACATCACCCACAAGCATCCAGTCCCCATCTTTGTCTTCATAAGTGAGAACATATTCTGAGCCATGCAGCAGATCCTTCAGCTTACTCTCACTCAACATCTCCCTGCCCAGAGCTCCGTGAGATCCATATTGACCTGACATCACACATGAAAACAGTAGTAACTGGATGCATGCAGACTAATGTGCAGCTTTAAAGAATACAACCCAGCATGCATTACATAAATATAAAATCTCAATTCAAGGATAAAGTTTGAGAGAGCTCACCAATGGTAAAACAGCCGAACATCTTCTCAAGAGCAGACGACAGTTCCTGATACTTGGAGTAATTTTTCAAATCCACTTTTCTCAAATATGGAGCACCATCCATGCTGACTTTGACAAACAAAGCACCAGACCCTGCTTTTCCATCCACTTCATCGTTGTTCTTTGAAGTGGTTGCCAATGAGTTCTTCCTAAATGATCTAATCGGTGGCCATCCCACAACCTGTGCCCTGTCAAATACAAAGCATTTTAGATTATCCTATTCAAATAAAACCAAACTATAAAATAATACTTTCTTTGTGCTTACTTGGTAGCAGGTGCACTGCTCGTGTTGTTAGCAGAACCATTAGGATTTGATCTGGTCTCATTGGCAGCATGGGGCCTTTCTTGTGTTGTCTTCTGAGTTGTTGTTTCTTTTGTCTTGGCTGGTTGAGCTCCAAGGTTCTCGAGCACAGAACCTGACTTCAATCCCAAGTTCGGAGCAGGCCTCGGTGACAACAGCTCAGAATTAGAAAGATATTTACCCTGCATCAGAGATTGGTCAAGTGTCCAAGTTAGATCCCATCGGCAAAAAAAGCTTTCAATCCACTTCAGTAAATGGGGAGCTTTTCACCTCTGAGAAGCCGTCCATAGCATCAGAGAATCCTCTTTTGTTGTTTTTTTGCAAGGGGTACTGACCATCATTTGTGGGATGCAGAGGGAAAAGGGGCTTCTCGTCGAGTTGTGCAGAACTTAATAGGCAAAGATTCGGATCTCTCTCTGGAGATTGAGACCCTGGAAGTCCAAGCCTCAGCTCCGTAGCTTTCAGATTCAGACTAGTTTTGCTTTTGCTCTCATTGGAAAGATTGGAAATGACTGAGCTGTCTACTGAGGAACAGTCTGATAATCCCATGTAATTACGCTCTTTCAATTCCGGGTTGTTTTGGCATGTGCTGTCCAAGGAGGACGATGATGCCAACAAAGTTACATTGCTCGGATGCCCTTCCTCCTCAACACCAAGCAGTGGTGGAGACATCAGAATTCAAAATACAAACACTCAAAATTCTTTATGGCCTGCTTAAGTACAACAAGAATAAAAATCCTCATGAAGCAAAATCCCGAATCCTATCCCTCCAACCTGAATATTCAAAAAAGAATTTCCAAAAACACAAACACAGAGAATCTTAAAAGGAGCGAACGACGAAGCAATAACCTATAAGTTCCTCCTCTCTATTTGTTGCTTGGAATATATAGATATATACATAAATCTAACAACAATAAATTCAATCACAGCTGGCTGTCCTTGTTAAACAAACGAGCGAGCATCGATTAAACGAATGCTTAATCTTGAAATTTTTCTACTATAATCAAACATTACTTCAATCACAATATTACATATGCTATGTCCTGAGCCAAGTAGAATAGGCTAGAAGCAACAAGGTCAAAACTGAAAACAGATCCATGGGCACAGAAAGTAAATGAAGGGGATGGCAAGTAAAGTCTCACTTACACCTACTTTGCTTAAAAATACATCAAAGTCTTAACAAATATGTAATTGTAGGGTTGAAAAATAATCATAGTTTCTTTGAAGTGCGCTGATTAATTGCAAAGAGAAATAAATACTAAAAACGGTACACGTATAGACCATGAAGCTTTGTAAGTCAAAACTCTTAAAGACATTCCATGACAATATTAATAAGCATAACTGTTTACAGTTTGAGGGATCCAAATCACTTTTGTCAATTAATTATGTACACACCCGAAACCAAGTTTGATAAACCCAAAATAAAAATAGTAACAATAATATTAACAGAATTTAGCAAAAATGAAATCACTAACAGGGTCTTAACTAGAAGTAATTTGCACAAAAAAAGTAATGCTAAAAAAATATATATGCATGTAAATATATAACAACAAACAATTACAAGAAAACCCCAAAAATAATAATAATAAAATAAATAATACAGAATAATATGATGGGCGTGTTTGGTATTAAGAAAGTGAGAGAAAATTTTGAAAAACAGAAGGTGGAGAACAAAATTGTCTAATCTGAGTCATGTTTTCATTAAAAGTTGATATTTTGAGATAATGGAACTGAAAAGCTGAAACCTTTTTAATGGTATGGACAACCAAAAACATGATAAACACATTAAAATCTACACATTTTCTTTTTCTATTTATTTTCTCAGCAACCAAACAGCTAGCAACTATCAGAAAAGCAAAAAGCATGAAACAACACGAACAAAAATAACCCATTAGAGAAAAAGAGTGAAAGAAACTAAAAAAACAAACCAAGAAGAAATCACATGTTTACTTATAAAAGTTAGTAACTTGAAGCAAAACTTAAAGTGGGAAGTGAAAAGGAGTTACCTTTGTTAAGTATACAGATCACAAGCTGAAGAAGAAAGAAGAATAGAATCAATTTTGAAGAGCAAGAAGAGTTTTTTTTTTTTTTTTTTCTTGTTTCAAGAGAGAGAGAGAGAGAGAGAGAGAGAGAGAAAGAGAGAAAGAGAGAGCTAAGGACCCTCCATTTTGCACAAAGTAACAAAAGCTTATTTGCTGTCCGATGTGAAACTCAATGCATTAAAATATAGCACTTTAAAAAATGTGTCTTTTCTTATAAAAACTCTCTTCTTTTTTTCCTTTTTTTTTTTGGCTTTTTTAATTTTCTGCTGTGTTTAATTATTAATTCTTATTCTCTTTCCGTTTTAGCTTTTTATAATCCGCCGAACAACAGAAAGATACCCTCATCAGTGGCTGCTGGTTTCTGGTCATCTAATGTCAGCCGCTGATCTTTTTTCAATTGTTGATGTTTTATAATATATATAAAAAAAAAGTTGATATTTTTGGTACTGATAAGTGATTATGTCGATGTGAAGCAATTATAGTGAAAAAGCCATCACCTTCCCTTCAAAAGTTGCTGGCTTCAAATCCAGGAAAAATGAGAAATTTCACTCTCTCTGCCTCTCCTGGTATTACAAGTTGATTTCAACAAAACTCCTCTCTCTTTCATGGACCAAAACTTGGTACAAAATTAACAGTACTATAAAGCTGATATGTATAAAATGACCCATTCTGGGTTTGTATTTGGTCACTGTCCAATTGTACTTGTAGTTATCTGATTACCTCCAATGGTAGGTTACACGAAATCTTCTATAATTGACACTCTTTGAATGACTTTCAGTGCACACATGCTTCAAATTTTCAACTTCTTTTTTCTGATATTTTTTATACACTGCTAAAATTATGATTTTAAAATTAATATCAAATTATGCAAATAATTTTTTAATATTAATAGATTTATAAATAGAAGAGAAAACAGTTCATAAATAAAGAATTAACTTCACAAAGAAAGAATAATACTTAAGAAGTAGTTTTTATTATTTGATATTAATTTTAAAATTCAAGAAATGTTATTTTTGGAAATTTTAGATTTTTTTGTCGAATTTAGTCGGCTGATCATTTGAGAGGAGTTTTGGTACGTAACAAAGCAAACCTACTCCGCCTTCTTCTATTTTTTTCTTTATTTTTAAATTTATAATTTTTCGGGCTAGTTTCTTCAGGTGAATTTTCAATTTACAAGCTGACTGTACCAACTAAGCTATCATGTCATGGCTAATGACCAATGAGCACGGGTTTACATGTACGACCTGAATCATGTGTGAGCCTGTCCACTGTGTAGCATTTTCACGGTCTATTCAGGATCCAGTGATACCCTTTCTTACAGTGGGCAAATTTGTCCTTCTATAGCCCATTCCCTTGAATCAGAATTTGGGGACGTGTCCAAATCACGACCCTTGAATGTCGTTTTCTCAACTAAGTTTGAGATAAGCCGATAAGATTCGTGAGATGTCCTAAACTTCTTGGGCAGGGATTCCCACTCTCATTTTCTCCCTCCCTGCCCCCCCTTAAACAACGTAGCTAGCGCCAAATGTAATAAAATTACCAAATTACCCCTTATTAAAATCATTCTCCTCTTCCCTCGACTTGTAGGGCTGTTTGTTAATGATATTAATTTACTTCCAATAAAACAAATAATTCTTTTAACTTTATTCACAATATTATCATTATCCCAACAATCATGATGCTTCCCAATTTCTAAATACCAATTTTAATTCCTCTCTACACAATTGGAAGACACCACACTTTGCCAAAGAAATAGATCATGACGAGCTATAATGAAAGAAGAGGGGAAAAAAAAAAAAATGAAAAACTCTTTGTTTAGCCAAATATAACAAATTCAACCACCCCACTCATCACTCATTTGTATTTATAACATCAAGATTCCCTCCCCCATTTCCCCCTTCTTTAATCTCACAAATACCCTCCTCTCCCTTCCTCGAAACGGACCCCACCAAACCCTAACCCGAAAGGGTAAAATAGTAATTTCACACATCATAATAGTACCCCCCCCAGAAACTAGAACCTATTATTATTTGATGCCCCTAGAAAAAAATAATAATTATGGGTGAGGATAGAGTGTAAGTTACGTAGAGAGCATTAAGTGTGGGGTGGGAGAGAGAGGGGACAAAGAAAAACAGAGTGAAGAGATATGATGTGTTGGGAGACAGGAAAGCGGCTTTTTTTTTGGTATTGCCGGCTACAGACCGCGACATACAACTCCTCTTTCTCTCCCACTCCCGCGCTTGCATCACACGCTCCCACTTGATCGCCACCCCTCTTCCAACGTAGACAGTCTGATGCACGCGCTTGACCATCATTAACTGCCACCACCATCGCACGCTTTGCCGTCGGCTCATCATCCGTCTTTGATCTGCTCACGTCATTTCCACCTCACCATTATTGGGCCGTTAATGGGCCGGGGGCAGATATTGCGGGATTGTGTTAGGCACAACTATAGCTCGGTCGAAAATTATGATCTCAACGAAAGTGACTGTCTGGCTCTATTGGATTTGTCTATGGATTTTAAAATACAGTGAATTGCACCATAGCCCCATGAGATAATACCTTAAATACAGGGATATAAAGTTTGGGTTTTATAATAAAAATATCCCTATTTTAACAATGAAAGGATGTTAAATCTAACTGTTGATTTGTGGTTTGAAGTCCAAAAGCGAAAATGTCCTTGGCTTTCAAAAATTAATATTAAAAATAAAATTTTTTAATAAATAATTATAAAAATTTTCTTTATCTTTTATTAAAGTGATTTTTAAATCTACCGAGAATATTAAATGTATCAAATATCTGACACGTCAGACAGCCCCAATGAATTGACGAAGATATCCCTCACCCTATTAACGGTGACTAATAATCACGAATGCCATGGGAGTTTTTTGTTACAAATATCAAACTTAGTATATGTGTGTTTAAGGCCTTACATCAGGGCTGTCGTGCAATTTACTCTTTTAAAATAATAGTCAAAGAGTGGGGACAGTGAGGGTCCAAGTCTAGAAGGGGGCCTTTATTGGAAATTGACATTAGGGTACTTTTGACTGATTTAAAAACATGAATATGAGAGTGTAATTTTCATTATTAATGACTTGTTTGAGAATTAATCAGATGGAATGACCAAAGTTTGTGCATAGAATGTGACTTGCCCTACTAGAACGATAAGGTCGTGGTTGGGTCGTAATCTGTGTCACTGGACAACCGAATTATGCACACGAGTGAATTATGGACAACCTGAAAGCTACACTCTACCAGACTTGGAAAACTATATCATATATTATGTGCTATTATTGACTCCAATAACTGCTATAGCTTTGACAATCTCTTTGTATTATTGTAGCCAAAGTTTTGGCCTACACGCCTGACAATCTCTTGGCATTATAGCCAGAGTTTTGGTCTACACTTTTTTATTTTTCAGTTCTATTTTCTGTTTTTATAGTTTTGGGCTGTGATGACATAAATGGGCAGGATTTGGGCTGGTGAGAAGCCCATAAGCTGATTGTCTACACTTTCACATAAAATTTTAGATAGTCATTCTCCCAAAACAAAAAAAAAGGGAAGTTACCAGTTAAAATCGCAATAAGGTGACACTATATTAGACAACTGAACTCTAGAGCTTTCAAAACAGTTAACAAGCTTGAATGTGATGGCCAACAATTGCTTAATTGAGATTGAAATGATCACTCCTGATTCTACTCTTCGTGACCCTGTTGCAATTAATTATATGCCTCAGTTTTTGTGGACACCTTCTCAAAGGGCAAAGGGTAATCCAGTTCAACTTTATAAATCTCATAAATTTGTATAATTACATACTAATCAATTCAATTAGGAGCCTTTTGCTCAATGACTATACAGGAGGCTTACAAGGACATTTCATTGCTACAAACTTTGGAATCCGATCCCCAGGCATCGATACTAGCACGCTTTGGGGTTGATTTTCCTTTGACATCTGCCATATCAATATAAAATGAGAATACTGATTAAGATAATTAAATGCAACATATATAATAATAATAATAATAATAATAATAATAAATTAATCTCCCTACAAAAGATCATGCACAATTAATAAAAAATAAATTTCATATACTTGGTTTCAAATGTCATGTCTCATGCGTTAAATTTCTTCCTCTATATATAGCTATGACAAATTAACATGATCATGCATGCATGTTAAATATATGTTCAAAGAATCTGATCTAGAAACAAAAAGTAGTGAAGCTAGACAACTAGAGAGTGAGAAAGGAAGAGATTAATATACCTTGTGAAGATCAGGAGGAAGTTTTTGGTGCAAATGATCGATATTCGTTTGATTGTCAGCAGCGTTACCATCGTCCTGGTAACCTTGAAAAAGGGATCGAATTCGGTTCCAGTAGAGACAACAAGAGAGAAAACCACATATGCAGAATAACAAGATCATAAGAAGAGCAAAACCGACTGGGAAACCTATGGATGGCCTTGCTGGTAATGATCCTTCTTCATTCTCCATTATCATAAAAAATCTTTTCAAATATCTCTATCTGATCATGAATTTGAACCAAGCTTTAGTATGGCGGTAGCTGGTGGGGTTTTTCTTTTTGGTGTTGGCGACTACGATTTATTAAATGTAAGAGTAATTATATTTTTTGGTTGGTGGATTGAGCACTGAGTCACTGACGTACACTTTGGCTTTAGTACGGATTGCCACTTTGACTGTATATCTAACCAAACCAATTGTAATATAAACTTGTTGGATGTGTACACCACTTGACGGAGAAAAGTTTCCAAGGTTTCCCCGTAATATCCCTTGTGACGATCACACATTCCTTTTTCTCACTTTTTTCCCCTTTTTAAATTATTATTATTTTTTTAAGGATTTAACTACTTGACGTAACCGCTAACTCTATCCCTCAATTAAAACCTTTAGATTGATTATAAAAATGATTATTAAAGTCAATCAAATAGTTCCAATTAAAAAGTAAAGTTAACGATTGAATAAACTAATAGTTAAACCCATATAAAATATTGTTGTGAACAAGATCCATACCAAAACTTTTCATTCATTACATCTGCTAGAGCTCTAATCTATATTCTATATTTGCATGCATATGCATATTGTAATGTACTTAGCATATTACATTTCAAAAAATATATATAGTGTATTCTCAAAATTTTTGTATCTCACACATTAAATATGTAAATATTTTATAAGATCACAACTGTTTTGTTTTAAATTATTTTCTCCAGAAATTTTTGTTTAATAAGAGGCATCTAACGTGTATTTTTCATCTAGTTATAAGCAAAGAGATAAATTAATATATAACCGAGTTTTTTTTCAAAAACTTAATTAAGGTTTTATGAGTTGAGTGGTTACTACCGAAGCTATTTCCTCCTTTACTATATATATAACTCTAAATCCCACAATTTGAAGCTCGTTTCTAGACTTCTTTGACAATTAAAATTGATTTTATTAACTAATTTAAATGAAAAAACCACAAATTTAAACTATGCTAGTGCAATCTCATCATTAATGGATATAATATAAACAATGATATTAGTTTAAAAAAATAATATAAACAATGATATTGTATTATTTATGTACATATCATGCATCTTTTTCTATATTCAATTCTATGTGTATTATTTAGTAGGCAATGATAGAAATGCACTCTATGCATACGTGATTCTTTCCAAATTTACTTTGTTAAAAATATAAATGGTAGAGAGTCTTCAATCAGTTTATTAATGATTCAGGTTTATATAATTACATCGTAAATAATATTCACAAAAAAAAAAAAATATACATGTGATAATAAATGATTTTTTTCGTTAGAAATTAGATATATCTTATAAATTTTTTATTATGAACCAGATAAACCAAATATCTTTCAAATATTATTAATTGAGATTTTCACCCAAAATCTAATCATAAAGATCTCACAAACTAATTTTTTGAAAAACTAAATATATCAGTTAGTTAAATTAAGATATCTACAATTTGTGGTCACCGAGTCTGAACATTTGAGTTAATAATTGAGAACTGAAGTGCAAATAGAAAGGACCGAATTTAGACAACATATACCAATTCAAACAGTGTTTTAGTCGTCATTAGTTCATGTCAACAACTGTTGACAACTTGTGTAGACATGGATTGATGCTTGACCCCCACCACCATCACAGCCAATGTAAAAGTTCTTATCTCCCATGATGTCGTGACTTTTACCGACGCAATCTCTCACCCTTCAGCTGTTCTTCCGCATTGATCATCATGGTGTTATGCACGGGTGCTTATAAAGTTCTCTACGGAACTGAACGACTCAGCACCACCATGTCTCATCATCAAAACCTGCATGAAATTTTATAGTATGATATATATGTACATATATGGGAGCAGAAGCATTTATATTTCAACAGTATATGATACTAGAATCAAATTTCGGTCTGTCTTATATAATCAATAACAAATTCTAATAAGAACTTTATAACTATTTGTTCATATTACAAATATCAAATGGATGTTAGTTGAAGCAGATTTTAAATTTTGGGTCATATGGGCAAATTGTAATTTGCGTGGTAAAAGGGTTGTTTTAGTTAAGTTGAAGATGGATCATTGTGATTTAACACTAGTGTTTCCATTATTAAGTGAGTTGATTCCAACTATTAGGTGGTGGTCATTTCAAAAATCAAATTATCTGTCAGTTCAAGTCTCATAGGCTGCTTGTTCTGATTCCACTTTCTACATTAAGTGGCAAACACTATGATTTCGTACCTGCCAGTGACTGTCGTCATGAAAATTGCTTATTGCAATAGTGGAATTATCTTCTTCTTAATGCTTATCTAGATACAATGAAACTTACTTCTCTTGTGAATTATAGACAAATATCTACTATATAAAACTCTCAGTACAATTTGCTGTCAATAATTTCGTTTCTCGAATTGTTTCAAAAAGCCAAGTCCTTTTTCATATTAGGATAAATTAATAGTAGCCACATATTAATCGCTGTCCAAAATCGGAAAGATATATACCATGTATGCATTGACTCTATATGTTCGCATACATTGATAGAAAATTATATATTCTAACTATCATGAAAATCGAAAGATGAATCCTAATAAATTTATTTTATGATTCAATGCATGTAAATATGTGCCGACGCGGATTATTACCATATAAATCAGAAAAAATGATTTTTTTTTTTTTTTTTTTGCAAACAAAAATAAAAGTAATATTTTACCATAAAGAAAATTGTTAAAATAAAATTACAATTTTATTAAGGAGGTAGTATTAACATGTGCACTTAGAAACTGGGGAGAGAGATCATGCGTAACCAATGAATGAATTAACTTATCTATTTGTATTTTTTTCTTTCTTTCTCTTTTATTTCTTGAAGGATTCCTTGTGATTTTAATATGTACCCTTAAGGTGTAAGTTAATACTTTGTCAAAATATTATTTCGGCCACATGCATTGCCTTAATTGTTGGGTTGAGTTTCCCACTTATATATGGAAACAACTCTTTAGAGATGGCCATATTGATTAAAATGGAAGAGAGACCATTTTCGGTCTTTTTACATGTGGTTTAAAAGCCCTTTTTTGTCTTATTAAGGATTAGATGGTGTAAAAGGTTGTGTGTGTGTGGCTGCCAGAGAGGAGGTTTGCTGCTAGAAATCGAGTGTGGTTCGTTGATAGACAGAAAGGAAGAGAAAGAGAGAAAGATTGAAATAAGAAAGAGAGAAAACTATATAGAGAACACCTTGAGCAGTTTTCTTGAAATTATTGTATCTCTTTCGTTTACATTGGGTTGGATTGAATTTGGTCAGCAGGTTAAGTATTCATAGTTCTTGAGTTTGAACGGTCAGCTCAGCGATCGAAGATCCTCATAGTAAGTTTTGGCTTTCAAAACAATGCTAATCGGAAAATAAGGTCCGAATTGTATAGTCTTGCTTAAAGAGCTGTAACTTCTTCATTTACCATTGAATTAAGCTCAACTTTGGATAGAAAATTCATCAAATATGACACTTCAATATGGATGGCTGGATCTCTGAGAAGATCATTTAGCAGAGAGATACTGACTCTAAACAAACTCTTTAAGTTTGTGATTTTTTCTTCTCCTTGTTTTCATTTGAACTTAAATTATGTTTGTGTTGCTAATAATTGAATTTCTTGATGTTGTTGTTGTGATTTATCCCTAATCGTAGTTAGAGAGATATTGTACATTCACAATTTGGTTGACAATGACGTTTTTGGGTGGACTATAATCCCGTGGTTTTTACTCCTAAAATTGGAGAGATATCCACAATAAAAATTAGCTTGTGTTATGGGTGCATGTGTGTAGATCGTTTGGTTGATTAATTACTACATATAATTATTATGGGATTGTTTTCTGCTTGGTTGGTTCCTATTTGATTCACACACAACGGAAGAAAATTTATTTAGTTATCTATTCTGTTGTTGCACTTTTCTTCCATCATTAACTATATATAATCAAGTGATAAAATTTCCTTTTACTCCGTAACCATATCTCCCTCCTCTCTCTTCTAACACGGTTTTCTCACCAGATTCAATCTTTTTCGATGCATTCCGGTGAGACTTAAATCTAAATTTGTTTAGGTACAACAAATCAACTAAAAAGAAGTAAATTGTTTGACTTTCTCCCCAAGACTCTGGGAGCTTCAAAGTTGGAGAAAAAAATAAAATATTTTGCTATAACTGTATATAGCTCTTATTTTTTAGTATAATTATTTTTATATATTATTGTTTATTGTTCAAAATACAAAGATTAATTTAATGGAAGAAAAGCTTTAAAAGTGCACACATAAAGAAAGAGAATTTAAAATTTTGAAAATTACTTGAAAAACTTATATATATATATATATTTCTTTTTTGAAGTACATTTTATGGATATTTCAAGTCGTGAAAAACAAATAGTATTTCACACATTGTGAAATACCATCTATATTTCACATTGTTATTAAGCACTTAAAAAAATGGTATTTTGGACACTTCCGTTTTCAAATAATTGTGAATAATACAAACAATACATGTAACCATAAACAATCTATCTAATAGTTAATAGGGTTGGTTTTCAAAATTCATTTGAATATTTAATTACTTTTTTTGGTTTGTGCATTTCGATTTTATGTTGTTTCTAATTACAAAATGAAGAATTTTAGTCCCACAAATTTGCTAAATTTTAAATGTTTTTATTTTTGCCGTCGGTGTTCTTTCTTCAATCTATGGTAGGATAAGAGCAGTCCAACCCAGGTGTGTAACAACTATTTTTCTTTTTAGGGCCATTGGGCCTAATCCACAACTACATCCTCGCTTGGTATTAGTATGATTGGACTTTAGATCTAATCGTTTGTTAATATAGTTTATTGGAGCTTTAAAAGTCCAATGAAGTGGCCTTTTACCAACAACTAAAGTTACGTATGTCGAAGTATATATCTTTCTATGGTTGTTAATTTAATATCAAATTAATCTAGGGTAATTCAAATCAAAAGAGCATCACGGCAAATGCCACTATTGAAATATATATACTTACAAACAGAGTTGTATTTAGTTTTATGTATTCTGATGGTGAAATTTGATCGATAGAAAAATTAATTGGTCAACTTTATCATGTAAACAACATCAAAGAAATGATGTGAGAGAAAAGATGATAATGTGCCTCTATTACGAGTTGACAGTCTTGGTCATTTAGGATTGAAATAGATCGAACACATTAGTTGTCTTGGTTAGCTCTCAAACAATCGAATCACCAAAAAATCATATTAAATCGATAGGAGCACCCTTTAAAAGCGTATTGGTGATGAAGTTAATTTATACTCTTATGCTTAAGTTAGTTAAACAAGTTAAGAGACAAGCACGAGAGGACTTACCAAAAGTACTTGAGTGTGCACTGACAGGCTCCTCTATTTATGGAGGATGTTGAATATTAAGGTGGACAAAACTTGAGTGTTTTCATCCACATAAGATTAAGTGTCAAGTACATATTGTTAGGTTATATGTTTGCCTATGCCTAGTTATACATGTCCAATATGTTTTAAAACTTTTAATAATATATTGAAACTTCGGTATAAAAAATGATGAATATTAGAATTATTATATATTTTTTTATCTTTTACATTACTCAAACTTATATTTCTCTCATAAAAAAGTTAGTACAATGTTAATATTGACAGAGAATTATTACTCCCAATTTCAACCCTATCGATTAATCACAATTTAATTGGTGGATTAGATGTGATTATCTTAGTTGATGGAATTAAATTGCTCTAACATGTAGCAGTTAATATCACATTTAATGCTTATGCTATTATTTGCCGAATTTAGATGACTATCTCGAAAATAGAATAAAGCTATTTTTTCGAATATTTCATCTTGTGATTTAAATTGGAGAGCATGTTATATTTTTATACAACTATTTCTCTTATCTTCTTAGACTATCATAGGATCCACTTGAATTTTTCTTGATGAAGTATCACGCTGGCCGCGAATTAGATACAACAATGTATATTATAACTTTCCACTAGCTGAAAATTAGATATAAGAATGTATATATTAGTTGAATAATTTATGGGAAAAAATCAGCCACCAACGTTCTTTTAACATAATTGCAACACGGTTTCTAAACCACTAGATCATAACACTTTAAATTATAGGATAAAATCTAAAACTCATAATAATAATTATAATATGTAAAATTAGATCTCAATCATTGAAGTTGTTGCAACCCAACAGTGGAAATCTCATGTCAATTATATTATTCGAGTAACTTTCGAGGAGGTTTCTTCAGTTGCGATCTTAAAGATATCTGTTCTTGTGCATTTTGGTGAGAGAGTCAGATTCTGGTCAAGGACCACATCAAATGCATGCCATGGTAGAAAATTCAAAGTGCACTAAAACCGTGGAATTGATTAGACTGATGTATAATTTGATTAATTCACTAACACCATTGCAAGGCTCTTTAATTGCCTGATTGTCCATTAGATATAGGAACCACATCACGAGAGCAATAATTGGTGGTCTTATTATGTACTCTTGCATGTAAATGTTCCTGTTGGCATGTCTAGAAACTGATCATTAATCAATAATCAAATTTCTGCTTACAAAAACATGTCTGTATATGATGGTAGTCAGGCAATTAATTTTGTATATAGAAAGATCGAATCATCTTCATAGAACCAAGTGGAAATGTCTCAGCTTCTTCCTGCTGTAGGGAGCTTTATGTAACATAGAAGCATAATTGAACTTTTTCCCATAAAAGCTAGGCCCCTCCTCGGGTCATATCAAAAGATTCTACGTGATAAAAGAGCTCACAAAGTGAGTTCAGGATCATGTTTAAACCTCCCAATAAGAGCATAAATGCACGATCAAAAAGCATTGCTACTAGATAAGACACACTGATTTAACAACCAGTGCAAAGAAAAGGCCAATGCTATAGTATAGATTGCTTTTGTTTCTTTATGTGTTTTGGCACCATAGTACATCAATTTTCTGTAGAATTATGCGTTTGGTGTAGTGTGTATGTAACGTTTTTTATTCCTTGATGGAACAAAATGAGCCGTTTTGTCTTTATGGACGGATGCTATATTTATTATGTGGAATATTTTCTTGCATTATTGCCTAATTCTTGAGAGCATGTACTGTTCTTATCCTTAAGCTTATTTAGTTATAGTTCCTCGTCTCATGCTTACAACCTGGACATTCAATCACGTCGTGAGCCTGACGCACGACATGATATGAGCAGACGACAAGTGTACGGAGGTTTTAAAATTCCTCAAGGCTATAATTCGGACATTTTTATTTGAACTCTCATTATCGGTGCTGCTGCACTAAAATGCATGTTTTGCTATATTATAATGCATTTTAAACTTACTATTTGAACTTCATGAAAGGATCAAGCCTCATTTCCTTGCCTGTCCTTGTAGCAATGTAGGTATAATGAGGCCATTAAAGTTATGGGAATTTCTTCTTGACCGTCAGCAACATTTGTCAGCTGACAGCTGGGTGACAAATTCATGAATTTCAGGTTGTACACCAGAGACAAAGTGTCTGTTTCTGGTGTAAATGAAATGCACTCAACATATTTTGAAGCTTACAAATTACCAGTGAAAACTATCAGGTACACAATTATGTTATCAGCTATTGATAATGAGTGAGTATTGACCTTGCCAATGCCAGGCTTTGTTGATATACTAAATTCAGTGAAATATATTTGTGACCATAAGTGGCTTATTTTGGATAAGAATGTCATCTCTTGCAAGAGTGAAAGTCTACACTTGTCTGTAAAATCTATCTATTTAAACAATAACAATGAGAATGAAAAAATTGACAAAAGCTATGAGAAACTTGCTTTTTTTGTTGTTCGGCCCTGTTTGTTCGGCCCTGTTTGACCTCTGTTTTGTGCATGTTAGTGTGGACTGAAATTCTCAACACACAATTATGAAATGGAATTTTGCTGTTTGCTATCAAGAATGACTTTACTGCAAATAGTTAAAACGTGAATAAACAGAAGAAAAAGTTGAGGGAAAGTAAAATGATTATATCATAACCATGGTTTGACATGTTTCTCTTAATAATTATAATATTTTTAAAGTATATTCTTGATAGATTCAGGGCTGCCACCTTTTTACACCAATATTTTTTTTTTTTTTTTTGGGAAATATTTTACTCCAAGATTTTATTAGAATTTATATGGTCGTAGATATGTCACCTGATTAATAACCACACTTGCCAACAAACCTGGGATCTAGGACTTCATATCTCCCCTCCCCCCAGTTAAAACACACACACACACACACACATATATATATATAGCTCGTGAGAAAATAAAGGCATTTTTGCTTACATGAATATCTCCAGTCAAAACAGAGAATACATTGCTCTGATAAGTGGAAGTCACCTTATTTGAAAGTAAATATTAATAAATATCATTACAAGCTCTCCTGTAAAAGTGCAATGAAATTACATAGATATGGAAAATCTCTCTCTCTCTCTCTCTGAAAACTTGACCAAATATATGCTCCTTCTTTTTTCTACTAATTTTATTCCTATAAACATCTTCCTCCATAGCCTGCATTTCTAAACAATGCCTGCTTTATGTCATCACAACTTAGTAAAGCTCCCTGTTCTGTTTCCTGCCAACATGACAAGAATGAACACTAATCAAAACATTACTTTATATTTAGACAAAAGAACGTTATAATTATAATTAAAAAAAAAAAAAAAAAAGTTTATGAAGCTGACATATTCTATAAATTTTCAGAAAAGATATTGAAATTGTACCTCTGAGCAAGAAGCTTGCACTGAAAAGTCATTGAAGCAGCTAACAACACATTGTTGAATCTCAAGGCCTAGTGCTTCCAGGGTTGTAACTGTTGACAGCAACAATCCTGGCTTTCCTGCACAGCATATCTCGATCCGAGTATCTGTATTTCTTCTTTCCACATCAAACTACACAACACAACATAACATTTTACATTGAGCATCCAAATCCACCCCAGAATTTTTTCTAGCACTTTGAGTCTAAGTAATGTTACCTTTGGTGTGTTTCTCACTAAAATCTCATTTGGTTTTCCTTCTTTAAAAATTCCTACTGTGTCCAAATGATTTGAATCTGCTTCAATTTCTTGTTGTAAGCTGTTGATTTTCTCCAATAGCTCTTTCATGTAGTCTATGGTATCTCCAAGTATGGATGTTCTGTCCATCTATCAGACAACACAATCAATCAAAACCAAATTAGCTCAAATCATAAACTTTCAAGAACATGAAAATTGACAGAAGAAGCAATGGAGTTGATTGCTTACTTTGCTTATCTTAGGAACTATTGATCTTAGCATCGAAAGCCGGTCATTCAAGCGCTTCCTCCTCCTTCTCTCCGCCATCAGATTCTTAGATGGTTGCCCCTCCAACTTTTTACTTCTATTCTTCCTTTCGATGCAAGTCCCCATGTTAAAAACTGGCACTTCAGGAGAGTCCTGAACAGGCTCCAGCTTACAAGCAGCTTGCATCTCCAGGTTCTGAAAATCTTCCGAAAGTAGATTAGTATGCTCCTCATCCTCCACCATAGACAATGGAAACTCTTCTTGAATAGGAAATGGGGGCGTATCAAGTGTGTTCATTGATGAATCTGTTAGTTGTGGAGCTGAAAATTCCTCACCAAAAGGACAGTAGACTTCATTGAAGCTGTTGTTGTAGCTGTTGAAGTCCTGCTGTTCAAGAGGCGCAGAGAAACCTTCATACAAAGAATTTGGAAAAATTGTTCCTGCGTTCGGACCAAAACACTCATAGTTCCAGCCGCTAGAGAAAAGCTCACTCATCTGTGTCATCTCTGCTGGAACATTTGTGTCCCAAGGTTCCCTTCTCAGAGCTAATAATTCCTCCAAGAAACCTTGTTCACTATACTCCATATCTCTCCCTCTCTTTTTCTCTTGTTTCTCTCTCTCACTTTGGCTAATTCAAGGCAATGCCTTGAGAAGAACAAGTTGGAGAATATATATAGGTAGAGAAATGAAAGGTCTAGTAGTATAGTTAAATAATATTTTATTATTTATTATGGATCATATTATATATAATATGTATTGTGTTTAATTATTTATTTGCATTTTTTGCCTAAGATGAAAATGGAATCTGCTTTTTATTTTTTCTCCTTACTCTTGTCTAGTGGGAGGGTGATTTTGTGTCTTTTTCACCGAAATCTTCCGTATTCAAACAAACGTATTATTATATTGTTGTTTACTCTCGAAAATTTGACCCACTCACAACGAAAAAAGGGTGGTGTTGTATACCATCATAGGCTGTGTCACGTTCTTTGTATGTAATGCTTAATAGGCTTTGTATGTTATATTTTGGTCATCGACAGGAACACAACACAAGCAAGCCCTTTGCAGCCGTTGTTGCTATTTCTCTCACTGAAAAAATTGCTGAATTGGGTCCCATTTTCCTCTCTAGAATTTGGCTTTGGCTAGGCTCACAAATTTCAAAAGGGTTGGTGGGCCGCTTGCGTTGTTTCTTTTTCTTTTTATTATTATTATTATTTTTTTTTTTTTTATCACCGATAGTCAACTTAAAAGACAATCAAAACCAATAAGGATATATCTTTGGTGGCAATCCGGATAACATCTCTCAATTTAAAAGGAAACAACTCACATTGAATGGAAGGAGAATCCATATACATTGAAAAGGAAACCAACATATGTTGAAGTGCGCAGTATGAACCTGTGATTTGTATGGGTGAAAGATGCAACTTTACCACTCCATTGACCCACTTGGTGCTTTTTTCTTCTTATTATTGGCCTTGGAATTATCTATCTAGTTTTGTGTTTAGAATTAAAAGAAGATAAAATTGGAGTCTATATTGTTATCACTTCACCTGGCTAAATTAACAATGAGATAATAGGGAGAGTTACCTACCTAGGGACACTTATAACAACAAATCATGCCATGAAATACGTTAATAGACTAGTGCAACTACAACATATTTTTTAGCTAACCAGTTCATGAAAATCTATGTACTATATAGTAATATTAGGCTTTTGTGGTCTATAAGCATGGGCTGTCTCTTATTGCAAATTGTGGTCTGGTCGACTTGATTTACCAAAACGACAAAGTTTTGTTTCGATTTTGTCATTTTAGTGGTGGTAGTGGCAGGGGTATGCTCGGAATTAAAGTGAATAAAACCATGAATTGGAGTTTGTACAGTTTGACTCCTCAGGTCTGATGATTATCATGGGGATATACAAAATATGATATTGTATAATGGACATGACGCACGGACTTTTCGTCAAATTGAAATAATTGTCCTAGTTCATGTAAAAGGATGTCTTGTCCGCAGAAGAACCAAAAAATGGAAGACTATGCACGGATTATATGCATATATACCAAAGTAATAAAACCATGATTTGTAGGTATATTATGATTTATGATAGGAAATTAATTTATAATAACATTATTGGCTATATATACTGTTAATATTATCCACTAACAAAGAATATTCTTGATGGAAAAAGACATTATAATCATCAATTTATATCTAATAATTCCAACTTAAAATTTATTGAACCAGCCGTATGCAAATCCAAGGTGATAAATTATTAGGTCATTTGGTGAAAATCCAAACCCTAATAAGAATCACAGCCACATGGTAGCTGCACCTGTATAACATAAATAAGCCAAACGTGGAAAAATTCCAGACACGTGGGTTCAGTCTACTCACATGTATTTTAGTACATGAGCGGTCTAGAGCCTAGACCCAGAGATAATATAATTGAAAACTACCAGTTGATAATGAAAATCAGAGAAAGGGATTAATCTTTTCGCATAACATGAAAACATAATGATTTGGTGTTATTTTCAAACATGAAGATTGGATAATTCTAAAGGGGAAATGATTTGGTGCAAACTTCAAAGGTTAAAAAGTGTTTTGGAAATTCTGCCATTAATGTTGTTCTAGGATATGATTGCCATCGTTTTTTCGCAGCTGGCTGGCTAGCTAGCGTCCTATTTTCTTTTACCAAATGATTAAACAAGAATATTAATGATTATCATTAATCTTTAAAATATCAAACAGAAAACAATGCAATAATTATAATCAAGTAAAATCAATGATGTTAAGTCTGATTTTTTAAGTTTCCCTAGTTATCTCTAAACCTCTTGTTTTAGTATTTTCTTCCATTTAAACAAATTAATTAAGGATATAACACTATCTAGAAATAGAAATAATTTTGATACTTATATAAAAAAATGATATAATTGGAAATTATAATCCCATTGATTGACATTGAGTTAACTTCAACTTTGTCATTTTTTCCTCTCAATAAAGATATATCAAATAATAACTATAGTAATTGTTTTAATTTACTTTTCTGAGTAATATAATATAGTTTAGCTTGACAAGCAATGTGATGACACGGTGTGGTTTGATTGGGAAGGTTGTTCCCTCCAAGAACAGACAAAAGGCAATGAAAAGAAAAAAGAAATGGAAATTGATTCAAATGAAGATTATTGGAGGAGGGCACGGTTGTCGAGGAGAATAATGCCATCGGCGTTGGCGACATTTTCTTCAATTTGGACATGTGAATTTCTTCATTAGTGGACGTGGCTCCTGCACAACGCTTCACGTGTCAACTGAATATAATCTACTTAGAGGTCGCCAGCACCAATGTTTCAGCACCTCCTCATGCACACAGATTTCATTTATTCTGGAACTTACCCAAATTAGTGATCCACAAGATTATTATAATCATAAAGGCACGAACCAACAAAGGGAATTAGTTTTTTTTTTTTTTTCCATTTCTTTTTAACTAATTATTTCCCTGCATTATGCTTATTTCGACTGTTAATATTGCGCTCTTTTGTAGTAGAGATCTAGAGAAAAATATCCAGTCTTTTTGAAAGCTTAATTTGCTTACAGAGAGTTTTATGCAAAAATCATGACAAGTAATATATTTGAAACCTAAATTTTTATATGTAAAAGTGCATAAATTTTAGTGACATAGATATTTTGTTTTTCTACGTTGTTTTTCTATTGTTTGTCTATG
The DNA here is from genome assembly GCA_019925255.1 of Litchi chinensis. Classification (NCBI taxonomy): domain Eukaryota; kingdom Viridiplantae; phylum Streptophyta; class Magnoliopsida; order Sapindales; family Sapindaceae; genus Litchi; species Litchi chinensis. The sequence goes on along the minus strand of CM034468.1, from coordinate 8,032,475 downwards.
ATCTCAGCCGATTTAAATCTTTTAAAAATTTTGAATTTTTATCTTCTCAATTCATGTTATTGATGTTCTTAAATTTAAAGATCCTAATCACTTATTACCCATAGTTGAACCAATATTATAAAATAATTTTAGATTTTAACTAATTGATAACTTAGTATTATGTTTTATTTACCGTATCATACTAAGTTATTCCCATACATGAAATCTCAAGCAATATTAATAATGTATTGAAATTCAAATATAATCATCACCTATCTTTTTCTTATACCATTTCAATCAATTATGTATCATCAAATATCTTTAAGCTTGATTCTTCCAAATATATATATAAGTTTGAAATTATCGATAGTATACTATTTTATTACAAATAATCTCAATTGGTATGGTAATATATTGAAAAAATTCGAATGTAATAATCACTACTATTATAATAATTCTATATTACTTCAACAGATATATACTACCCAAAATTTAAATATAAATTAACCGATAACTTACTTTTGTCTTACGCATTATCTCAATCAATGTTATTAATATTTAATGATAAATACACAACTTGTTAGAAGAAGCAAACATTAACATTTAATCGATACACATCATATATGAAGATACGGTTTTATAATTAATCAATATTAACAGGAGACGTGATTTTGAAATATGAAGAGAATAGCTAGAGGCTTATTAAAAGACGATTGACAAATATTTTTATGACATTGACACAACCACCACGAGATCCACAGGCAAAGTAGGGCAAATGGTGGTGTGAGAAAACCGCGGGCTGTTTCTCCCCACCACCCCGACACCAAGCGGTTTTGCAAACCCTACTTTCCTCTCTCTCTCTCTCACGATTACAACTTGACAGCCCACAATATATATTATTAGGGTTTTCGGTCCTCCACCTCAAAACCACTCTCTTCCTATCTCGTTTTTGTCTTGTAATGTTTTGTTTGTTAGTGCTATCAAAAGGGTACTAGGGGGGGTCCCAATAGGAACAGTGGTACTGCTACAGTGCAAAAACAGCCTTTATTTGTTGAAGAGTAGATGGGTCATTTTGCCTCATTAAGACAAGACTTTGCATGCCCGTGTGTGTGGATGATTTTTTTTTTTTGGGTGAATTGAATCTATAACAAGAGAAAGTAAAACTACTTTCTTCTTGAAACTTGCTCTTCCGCAAAGATCGGTAATATATATGTGAACCTTGAAGTGTTAGCAGTTTGTGTACGTCTTTAGCTGCAAAAAAGGGCACCATTATTAGAGGAGGGTAGGGCTTGAAAAGAAGACGTCCCTCACGAGTCTTTTCTTTGCAAGAAAACGAGGACAAAAACCCCACAAATCACAACCACACTCATCAAAAGATGTGTTAATCAGATCCGTTTTTGGTTGTGTGTGTCTGCTGCAAAAATAATATGTCGATAAAAACTAGGTAAAAATTGTAATTGCACCAGACACCAGTAGAGCGTAGAGATGAGTCTCTGACAGTACTTATGACCAAGTTGCTATATATTAGATTAGATGCAAGAAATACAAAGTGTTCAAAATTATTTGGGTTGAATAACACATGCTGTATGATGAATTTGTCTTTGTTTTTATATCAAGAGCTGGGTTTTATTTTGTATTTTATTTTTTTCCCAGTTTGTCATATTGCTCCATGACAAATGTATGTGGGTGTTCTCTGGTTATGAGTCTTTTCAAACAAATTGTCCTGTTCACTTCCTTGTCATGCAGGGCACTCATTTTTCTGATCAATTTTGCTTCAACATCTCAATTTTGTGGGGGCAGAGTCGGCTGACCAGTATTATGGAAGGCTGCAATCTTAATAGAGAAAACTCAGCAATGACACCAACATTAGTTGAATTTGAAAAATGACACGAACCATTATAAATATGTTTTTTTATACCATCAATTATCACAAATTATAATTCATGAACAAATGAAGTAAACTATGATTTTTTTGTTCTATTTTATTCGTGTGCTATACCTTAATTTTATTAGCAAAATATTATATGTAGTAACTGATAGTAACCAAAAAAAAAAAAAAAAAACTCGTTTTAATAATTTAGTACCATTTTCTGATTTGTTATGTTACATATAATGCTAGTTTAATTAAATTAGGGTAGAAATGTAATCGAAGTAACATAATTGCTATTGTTGGAGGGACCAAAAATAAAACCGATGGCGCGTGAAGATATACCATTAGTGTCCATCTGCAAGTTCTAATAGCATGTGACGTAGGGAATTGAGATCTCCATATATAAGATCCCCACTTCTGATGGTGATCGCAACTTGAACAACCTATAAATAAAATTCAGCAATTGACTTCGGGCACAAGATTTAAATAGACAGATAATTCATGATGGGTTTAGGTGCAATTAATTACTAGAAAAAATTGACTTTGGACATGGGGATTTACAGGAACCGATAACAACATCTTCAGTTCAACCCAAATCATATAGCATTTGAAGTAGAATCCTAAAGAGATTAAAAATAAATGTATCTAGACACATTGCATTAGTTATTATAAATTAAAGCACAAACAAACTTAATTATCAGAGTCAATGTTTTATTAAATCTCATAACGGTTAGCATATAAGGTGTCCAGCCATCAATTGAAGATGTAATAATATGGCTGCATCATACACTTTACATTGTAATTAATTTGAACATTTTAGGGTTCAATAAGAATAATCTTTTCGTACCTTTCCAAAAGAAAAAAGAAAAGAAAAGAAAAGAAAAGAGTAATCTTTTCATTTTCGTTTACCCAATTTTTATTTCCTTTGAATATATATATATATATATATATATGTATGTATACATATACATATATGATTTTTGTTGTTTTTAAAACATCAAATTGAGTGGAAAGAAATTTTAAACCACCATTGTCAATAATGCCGTTATATTACATATTTTATTAAGAACTTTGGTGGGCTACATTAATCATTGACCATTGAACACAATTTTGCTCATAAACAAGTTAAATATAGTATTTAATTAATTTCCACGCCCTTCGTTTGTAATTTGCGTGTGATCACAAGGTTCTTCTTGCTCTTGGGTTGGCAACTGTGTAAAAAGCTTTGAGAGACCACGATTTTCAACCATCGACACGGGCATTTACTGGTCATCATAACACACTATTTCGCTCCATTTCGCTCCATTGACAATTCTTGAATATTTAAAATCATCATTACACAATTAAAAAAATCAAGGAAATTCAGTGCCTAAAAACCATCATCATTGAGCTTGTCCTCACTTTTACCTTTTTTATGATTCCAGTGCGGCAGTGACTAGTTTAGTTTTGCAATTATATATCATATACATCAAACCCACAAAGCTACAAAGTTAGCTCAAAGATTACTCAATATATTGAGATCCTTCTACGTTGACTAGTGACTTAAAATCTAATTAAACTCAAACTATGGTGGTGGCGGTAGGTCCTCATGACTTCACATGCGTATTGCGTGATTAATCAACATCCATAATCTTGCCACTGCTTTTATTTACAAACTAATATGATGGAACTCCTACGTTACATAATAATATGATGGAACTACTACGTTTATTTTCCTCGACCGGGAAAAATATTGCACTTACTTTATATTATACCTTATAAATATTCATAATTTACAAGCCCATGTATCTGGGGCGCAACATTACATGTGTGATCTCTTCAAACTACATCAAGATCTTCCATGCCACGACAAACCAAATAATCTATATATGCATGCGTTTTGCCACAGCAAACTATATATATATATATACACACACACACACACTGCATTTCTAGGAATATTTGTGGTTGTTATACACATAATTTTCCATGACCTAAGATTCATAGAAGACCAGTCATGGTCTTCCCAAAAATATGTACCAATGACTACCTACAACATATATGTACGTAAATTAATCCAATTGCAATCTAACTACAGATTAAGTGTCCAAAAGGATCTCCTTGGTTAAATTTTAACAATTTAAATGGAGTCCTCCTGTTTGGTAGTCACACTACATTCAAATCCAATCTTTTTCTATTCAAAGATTGAGAATTCGAATGATGTTTAAAATGCAAGACATGTAATCTTGATTATAACTTTGTATAATCACCTTAAAGATTTGTTGTTTCTTGTTTGTTATACATGAAGTACAACAAAGTTAATTCTTTTAATGTTATTGATACAAAAAATACGTTTTTTTTCCCTGACAACTAAATGAATTATTATATTGATCATATTCATATACATAATAGCGGTGCAATTCGAAAAGATATATATATATATATATGGGCTAGTTGCACTTCTCTAGTTGTTTGTTTGTTTTTAAAATTAAGCTAAAAATAAAATGTTTGAAAATCTAATTGCAGAACTGGGTACGTTAGTTAAAAGCTACCCTACATATTAAAAGATTGTTGAAATACTTGGATTTGGTGGGTGAATATCTCTTTAAAAAACTAAACGACAAAATCAATAGAAATCATAGGCTGATTAAGGATAAATATATTTTGGTTTTGAGGAACCGCAAAAATATAAATGCATGGCTGTTCATTCCGCTGACCAACCTGTGGACAGCAACATTTTTAGCGTTAAAGCATATATATACAAATAAAATAATCAACTAAGTCATCTAATGGCGTGTTCAACTTGTTAAATAACATGATTCTTGTGTTTGCTTGGTGTTCTTTGGATGATTAAAGGGCATTAAATTTCCTAACCAGTTGGAGAGAGCAGTACCAAGTTGCAGTTGATAAGAAATTGTTTGACTGGGGAGGATTTGGTTTAGCAATAGAGGACATTAGTGAAGATTGCGGTGTTGATATATATATTGATGACAAAAGATTATGGTATCTTTCTACTATTTCAGCTGACTGACAAGATTTAACCAATCTAGAAAGGAAAATGGGGAATCAAATCTTTGAAACTGATCAATTTGTTGCAATAATTTTTCAAGTAATTAAACTAATTCTCATGTTTTGTCATCTTTTGTTTGATACATATTTTCTTCCTGTCATTTCGGTAATCTTAAAAACGGTAGAGTGCTATACCAGCCGTTCAATTTGAATGTTTATTTTAGGTTTTGAGGTACCAACCTTTTTAAATTAATTAAGAACCAAAGGTTATACATTTTCTTTAGTTGAAATTTTGCTGAGTTGTTAATGAATTTTTAATAATGGATGGCCATAATTTGGTTCCTTCATAACTCTAAAGGAAAAAGGAATATAAGTTTCTTTAAATTCTCTGATTGTTAACAACCAATCACATATTTTAAAGGATAATTCAATTACTTCCATGAACTTTCCAAAAAATGTATATTTACATGAACGTAATAATTAATAATAATTTACTTTTTTATATTAATTTTATACATATATATATATATATATATATAGAAAAAGAGAGAGAGCCAAGGAATCAAGAAATGAGAAAATTTAAGGGTCATACTACCGTGCATTCATTAGGCATACTTGTCTAGTGACTGGCGAGCATAATGAGACAGCTAATGTACATTTATTAGTATGAGCGTATATCAACATTTTAAGTGTCAAAAAAAAATAAAATTCATTGTTTTAAGGCAACTAAAGAGTCATTTGTATTTTTATCTAAAGATTAAACAGTGTTGTTAAAGGCTAAAGATTGAATAATAATCGAAATTTGAAATTTGAATAACATGTTTTTTTTTTTTTTTACCTTTGAATAGGTTGTAAATTTGTTTGTTTTTTAAATTTAAAATTATCTGAAAACTAGTAAGTTGACACTTATACTTTTTTTATTATTTGTTGTTATATAATTTTAATTAATTCAGTATAAACATTTGAAAATAAATAATTTAATAAATTTAAAACATTTTTTATGTACATATTAATACTTTTTATTCATAATTAAAATATGATTAAAATATAGTAGTATTAACTATATTTATATATTTAAATGTATTAATATATTTAAGAAAACAACTAAAAACAAATGTTTAAATTGTAATTAAAATACATTAGTTTAATTCCAAGATAATTTGGGATGAGATGTATTTACATTTTATTTTTCAAATATATTTTTTGTAAGTATTAGAGAAAAAAAAAGTTGAGTAATATAAAATTAAGATAAATTTGAAATTATATTATTTTGGAAGAACATATTTGGAATAAAAACTTTTAAATGTCATTAAGTGATTTACAATTAATTGAAAATTTAAAAATTTTTACTTAATTTTTTTTTAGTTTTTTTATTATAGTTTTAAGTGATTTGACCACTTAAAAAAACAAACAAAAACAACTTAATAAATATAATTCAACACTATTAAGTCTTAAATAGTAAAAACAAACAACCCCTAAAAAAGTTGGGGAAAAAAAAAACTACTAATGAATTCTGCAAAAGAGAACCCTTCAAGCTTGTGTACACATCGTATATTAACTAGATAACGAAATAGATATATATCTAGCCATCAAGCCATTCTAGCCGGTGACAAGTGTAATTTTTATTTAAGTAGTTTTAATTATCACGCTTTCATATATTTAAGTTCTTAAGCTACAAACTCTCTCTCTCTCTCTCTATATATATATATATATTCTCATGAACACTAGGTTACTTCAACATAATGAGCGTCTTTAATGAAATTTCATAAAATTTATACAGTTTATGACATTTTTCTGTCTCATAAGGAAAATAAAATACATATTTGAAAAAAAAAATAAAATTTTTCCAATTCCTGAATTATTATTTTTTGATATTTCTCTATTTTTCAAATATTTTACTTTCAAAAAAATCATATATATTTATATATACATATATAGAGAGAGAGAGACAGAGAGAGTAAGTGAGTGAGTGAGTGATTTTACCATTAGTGTCTCTTAACTTAAAAAAGTTAGGATGAACGAATCAAATTTATTTATTACATTCTCTCTCTTATTTAATTCAAATGCAATTGATGAATTTGATTTGTTTGTTCTAACTTTTTAAGGTTATGAGACACTAATAGTAAAATTATTATATATACATATTCTCATGAACATTCGGTTACTTTATGAGAATCTTTGATGAAATTTCTTGAAATTTTATATAGTTAATTTTATGACATTTTTCTATGCACCATAAGGAAAATAAAATACATATTTGCAAAAAAATAAATTTTTTTTTCCAATTCTTGAAATTTTTCTCCATATTTCTCCATTTTTTTAATATTTTAATTTAAAAAAATTGAAAAAATAATTTGTAAAACCGAAAAATTCTCAATTTTTGTGCAAGTCTGTTTCATTATTTTTATCATATATACAAAAAATCATGCCAAGATGGATAACAACTATTAGATTGAGTGAAATCATCTTTTAAAATAAAAATTTTAAGTTAATAGTCTAATCCTATATGCAATAATTACAAGTTAATCTTGCAACAATGGCCAAAATTTATCAATACCTATTGAAACTAAATACTACATATGGAGCCCAAAAATTCTATTATCATAGCACTGTGGATATTTACTCTCATAATTCATAGATATAATTCTCCATACATACTAGTAAATATGTATGATAAGAGTTTCATCCCTATCATTAAAGGAGAAGTGCACAAATTCCTTTAAGTATAAATGAACTTTAGTAGCAAACAAGTTCTTCCATGATCCAATTGTACATACATATACATATACATGTATATATATTATGAATAATACTAGATTAATTCAATTCATACCCAAACAATGAGATATATGAATTATGATAATTATATTGATCATGAGATGACATGATGGATGATATGATGATATGTCAATTATAACTCATATAGCACATGATTCAAACAGTCAAATATTACTCATATATTTATATGAAAGTGCAATGATCACTTAAGTTTAAGGTATATAACTAATCACTATAAGCAAATGTATCTGTTTTAGTAAGCTTAAAAAAAAGGGAAAAAAAGAAAAGAAAAGCAAATTGTTTTGAGGAACCAACGCATTAAACTTTGATATTTTGAGAAGTCAGATGAAATTTTTCATGAAATTAAGTGTGTGAATGTGTGTCTATATATATAAAAAATATATATATGTATATAAAAGGAGTTTTTGAATTTCCCTTTAGGAAGGGGACCATGCCCGCAGCCAACCTCTTAGATCCGCCCTGAGTACATTGATTTATATATCGCCCATTTCCCTCATATGCGAGGAACTTCCAGTCAGATTACCTAATAAATAATGAAGATAGGTTTTTCACAAAACTACAGGTGGCATGATCGTAAATTGCCTACGGTTAAGATGACATTGCATGAGCCATGAAAAAATTGCAATTCATGACCTTGACTACAATTTATTGCTTTTGCTTTTCATTACATAAAAAATTTGAACTTATTCAACTAATTGCAGGTGCATTCTTGATAGGAGTACTCGGGATTCACCTTTACTCATAAAATTTCAGAGCATAAAAAGATCTCTCCCCTTCGTTGGGGCCCGTTGAAGTGATTAATCTAGTTAATTTTTGGTTGACTTTCAATTCAACTGGTGCTCCTTTTAAAAAAAAAATAAAAGTGATGTTATTGCACCCACTACAGTCCTTTGTACACTCCATTAATGATTATTTTAAAATATTATAATAAATACTTAAATGGTGTTTTTCATTCTTAAAAACAAAAAATGGGTTTGTATGTGTTTGATGGGTTGTTTTATAAATTGTGTTTTTAAAAATAAAAAACACTTTTTTAAAAATTATAACTAAAAAGTAAAAAAAAAATTTTTTAATACTTTTCAAAACAAATAATTGTTTTTCTTCTAAACAATCATTTTACTCATTTTCAAAAACAATATCAAATACATTTACATTATTTTCTATTTTTGATAATATTTTTTAAAAAAATCTACCAAACACATTGTATTTTTAAAAATATTATTTTTCAAAAGCATTATTTTAAAAGGGAACCGAACACAAGAATCCCATAATATGAAAAATACTATTTCTTCAATTTTATAACACTTGATATTTGCAAATAAAGTTTATCAAAATTATTTTTAAATAAATTACATTTTTAAAAATATGTATTAGTATATAACTATAAAAATGGTCTACATACAATTTTAGAAGAATGTAGAGGATTTGACTAACTTACTTTAAAAAAACAAATCTGACTTTTTTTTTCTTTTATATATATATATATATATATATATATATATATATTGAAACTAACAAATCTGACTTCTTTTTTTTTTTTTTTTAAATCTGACTGACTTTAAAAAAAAAAATGAAAAAGCAAAAAACAAATCTGACTTACTGGGCTGTGGGCCCATAAATAAAGTTATTGGTTCATTCTGACCCAGCTCTCCTTTGGGCCCAATCATAGAGGCCCAATTCCATTTTAGCACTGCTCAAAGTTGAAGGTTGCTTGGCTTCGAAGCTATTATTATTATTATTATTATTATTAAGAAGAAATGATATGATGAAAAAAGTAGGCAATTGTTCCTCGTCAAATAAAAAGTGTCAATTGCAATTATGCCACGCATTTACAATTCCTCTATCACTCAAAAGAATCTCAAATCTATCACATGCGAACAAATAGAATTGTGTTTGAAATATAATTTGTTTTAAAAAGTTATTATAAATTTGACAATTATGGAGGAGCAGATGAATCCAATTTACGATTCCATTAATAGGACGTGAAAAATTTACTACTGATCACTACCATTTCCATCAGCTAAAAATTGAGTATTTCAAAAGAGAGAGAACAAAAAAGAACGAGAGCCTGAGGACTTCTGCAAATGCAAATGACTGGCGGATTTGATGAGGCAAGTAAGAAACGAGCGCAACCTTCCATAGTTCAATGAACCTTGAAGCTTTCAAATCTGTTGTCTCGAAAGGTAAGCACACTTCCGCTGAAATCCACTCGAAAACAATAATTTTTCCACGTGTGCCTTTAGAGTATCTCCAATACTCTCATAAATTGTAAAAAAATTATATATTATATAGAATGAATAAATATTGAATTAAAATAATTCTCTCCGATGTGATTATCACTCATCAATGTCAAGTTAAGACGGCACAAAAAAAAAAAAAAAAGACATTGGTGACATAACCATCTATTTGTAAAGGATGTATTAGATAGTCATATCAGTACATTAATAATGAATTAATTGTAATTTTCAAATCTAATTAAAAATTAAAGAAAATATGGAAACATTAAATGAAAAATATGAAAGTATTAAATAGAAATATATTGAGACATGCAATGGAAATACATGAAAATATTAGAGAATAATTTTTCAGTTTGAATGTCTATCAAGTGATATTTTTGTCATATGGGAAGCAAATCCTGTGATATTAATGATATATTAATTTTTTTCAAACACACATTTCATTAGAGCATTGCAGATGCTCTTAGCTCACACTATTATGTAACTTTTTATTCATTAAGATGGTAGAGTGGTTGACTTTCTTTCGTTATTGTGGAGGTAATATATAATAATAGTATGACTCTATAAATTTAAATTGTTGGCTTGAATCGAAATTTAATATTTAATCATCTATTTAACTTAATTTAAAGATTAAAATAACATGATCAACTCAAAAAAAAAAAAAAAAAGAATGATATCAGTTTTAAAAACCAATGGAGAATAACCATCATGTGGATGGGTGGTAGAGAACTTTTATTTAATCTCACAATTATTCAAATTTAAGTGACTACAACATATGGTAACCCAAAAAAATAATGAAATGTGGAAAAACAAAATTAAGATGATATGACATAATTTAAATACTTAAAAAAATGAATGACTGCATATTAATATTCATATTTCAACAATAGATAAGAACTTTATAGTTTTATATGAAGGATCTGTTCAAACTTAATAGGATCAAGTATTTCGTGCATGACCACGTCATTTACTCTCACTATCTAGAAAAAATAAAACCAGTTGAAATATATATATAAAGTTCGAGATGATATGATATAATTTCAAGGATAATAGTAGACATCAATATTCTTGTCTAACTTTCTTATCTAATCTCACGTAATAGTTAATCTATTATTAAATATTTGAATTTAAAGTTAACAAAGCAGTTGATATGAGAATGATATATCAATTGCCATATAAGGTTAGATGAAACAGTTGAACAACAGTATTGAATGTCTACTATCATTTTAATTTAAATACTTGAGTAAAATAAATAAATGATTACTTAATAAAATTTATCATTTAATAATGAATAAGAACTATACCATTTTATATAAAGGACCAAGTCGAACTTAATACGATCAAGTATTTTATGTAGAACCTTAAAATCTACTTTCAATATCTCGCCCTGTCATTGATACATTGGGGACCGAAGGTATAATCCCAAAGAATTAGCACAATATAATTCAACACTTAATTTAGATAAATGAATGATTCCTTAATAAAATTTGAATCTTATTCAATAAAAAATATTGGTCCAATGTTATACCTCTCATATTTACATCCAAAAAGTTGCGAGTTTAAGTCATATCTTTTCCCTTTAAATCCTAAAGTATTATAATTGTTCAAAGTAATAATAATAGTAATAACAATAGTGATAAAAATAATAATCATATAATTCTTTATCAAAGGTTTGACAAAACTTACCAAGATCATGTATTTCATGCGTGACCATAAATTTCACTTCTCATCCAACTAATAAAAACGCATGGTGAGATTTTAACTTTCCATCACAAATATGTGAAGAGATGTGCACACAATTATTGATAAAAAAGGACATACTATAAGAATTATATAGTTATAACAATATTTTTTTGTTGAAAAATGTGTTTTTTTTTAAAGGGATACTAAATAAATCGGAGCTTTATTGATATCTATTGAGATCACACAATTTATATAAGCCTAATTTTACTATCATAATCGAGAGAGAATTTACTCCCACGATAAAAAAAAAAAATTATAGACACAAACTTGTAAAATATATTTGATTAGATTTGAATTTTCATTATTAAATTAGATAGAGAAGTGTATAAATACTTGTGTTAAAAGATGCTACTCTTTTAGATGTACAGTCATAGAATAGTTTTTTTTGTTGGGGACAACGATACAGTTGTAGAACAGTTAAAAGTTATTAAATTCTAATTCATATGTATATCTTGTACTACGAAGACGATTTGATTTTGATAATGTCAGTATCACATAAAGTAGACAGTCAAAAGAGAACCAAACCGTCGCATTTGAACGAGTCACTTATAAAATATTAGGTTACCGGGCCGCCCCACAACCTTAAAACGTTAAAAGTTAGGAGTCTACACGGCAAAAAAGCGCAAGAGCAAACTACAAAAACCGAGAGGAAACTGGTCCGACACAAAGGCACACCGCGCACGTGCTCAAGCACGAGAGAAGTAAAAGCAAAAGTAAGAGACGCAATCAAAGATGAAAAGTGTGAGTTAATGTATGGTCCATATACCACACGAGTCATGTCATGTGTCGCGTCATGACTACAGCTCTTGTTTACGTACCAGTCGTTTCACCGTTTTAGTTAAATAAAAAAAGAGTTAATATTTGATTGGCCCTAAAGAGTGGCATATGCTCTGGATAACAACACAGGATCCGATTTCCACACGCATTTCGAGGAACCCCGAATCAGCGCCAGAGAACTCTTTAATATCATCTGACATTTAATTAATTAATTTAAATTATAAAAATAATGATTCTTTCCTTACATCACACCATTCCATATCAACTGCATTCGTCATTTGTCCCCTTCACTTGCATAACTCGACAGCCTCTCACTTGTTTTAGACCTTTCCGGCTTTCTGTTCTCTGTCTCTCTTCTTTCTCAGGTAAATCCATCTTTCTAATCCCATATGTCTCATTCTTTGTTTGATTTTGTTTAACTGTTTTGTTGGTTACTTGGTTTTGTTTTGATGTACAAGCAATTCCCATGTTTTTGTTTCTTGTTATTTGAATCGTGATGATTTGGTTATATTTATATGCATTGATTTGGATACGTGTCTTATGTTACGGTAATGATCTGGGTGGTTTCCCCAGATGGGATCTAGTTGCCATTTGTATGACATGACTTAATTGCTTATCAATCTTGTGTTGTTGTGTTTGGTTGTTTGTAATTTGTAAGACGTAATTTTGAGTCTCCATTATGTTCGTGTGCAGATAATATGGATGCCCCAGCTGGTCCTAGTCTGTACCCTTCGCGCCGATGTAAAACAATTCACCTGGTTTGTGTCAACTCTGCATTTCTTTTAGTAGTTTAGGAATTTGAATTTGGAAAGGGTAATGGTTTTGTTAAATCTTGATTTGTAGGTGAGGCATGCTCAGGGTATTCACAATGTAGCAGGGGAAAAGAATCATGATGCATACTTGTCTTATGATTATTTTGATGCCCATCTTACCTCACTTGGTTGGCAGCAGGTAATCACTTATTAATTGTTGAGTAATTATCCGCATTAACCTTTATGATCCTTTCAATTATTTTCATTGTGTAAACCTGGAATATTTTTCGTACTGCTGATATGGTAGCATGGGAACTGTTAATTATTCGTTTTGTTTTAGAAAGATGGGAATCTTATAAATTATTCTTACTTTCAAAGTTTTGGTTTTGCAAGTGTGTTTGCTTTTGGAATCTATCCCTTTTGTTAATATCTTTTTTATTTGATACTCCCTCATATTATTTTGTGTCAAGTGTTGTGTTTTTTGTAAGAGAACAATGCTTAAAATGATTCCATGGTACAATAACAGGTTGACAATCTTCATAAGCATGTTCAAGAAACAGGACTTTCTAAGAGAATCGAGTTGGTCATCACTTCTCCATTGTTGAGGTATCACTTGTCAAATTTTGTAGGAAAGGAAGGCATTACTTTTGAAGAAATCAGAATCTCGCTGAAGCTTTAATAATTTGGCATATTTTATCCTCACTTATTGACTTTGCATACCTAACATAAATTCTTTCATACTTTACCTTGTCTTCTAGTATAATGTTGTGTTGTAGGTTATGACCACCATTGTTTGCATTGTAGGACCATACAAACAGCAGTTGGAGTCTTTGGTGGGAAAGGGTATGCAGATGGGATAGATGTACCTCCACTTATGGTAGCAAATGCAGGGAACAGTGACCGCTCTGCAATTTCAAGTTTAAATTGTCCGCCATTTATAGCAGTTGAGCTTTGTCGAGAACACTTGGTATGTATTGAAACGCAATAGTTGTGTGGTATAGAACTCTCTTCATGGAATCTGCTGTGATTTCCTTCAAAAATAAAAGGGAAAGGGAAAGGAATAAAAATTAATAAAAGGGAAAAACTAATTTTGTTCTTGGTAGAATTTTATCAAAGAATAAATAAAGTATGTCTGCCATTGAATTTGTGTATGGCATGTTGTTTTATCCGTACCTTGCCAATGCAATATTGATAAAGATGAACTTCATGATTTGCACCACACACATTTTGCTTTGTTCCTATGTAAATTTGTACTTCATAAGCTTACATTTTAGAGTACTTTGCTGTACACAATGTGATTTAGTTATCTTATTGTTGTTCTTGCCTTGTAGAATCGATTCACTGGCCATTTATTAAAAAGTATCATTTTTTCTTTTGCTTGCTTATTGCTAATGCATCGATAATGTGGCACTCTATAAATCTTTACTACTGCATTTCTTGCTAATTTTGACAGCATTATTAATTAAGAGACTGCTCTGACCTCCAAAATTTATATAGACATGCCTACTGTCTGTCATATAGTGTATCATTTGGAAAGACTTGTTCAAAGGCCTGCCTCCCTCCAAGTTCTCCTCAAATTTTAAATATAATATAAAGTTGCATTTGATTATTCAGGCATGGCCCTAGTTCTAATTGAGGAAGGAGACAAATTTGACATTAAGATCCACAACCACAGAGGGGCCTGTGAAAATGTGCCGTCACTGTTACATTTTGAATAATTTAATTTAGTGTATTAAAAAAAGTAACTTGTTTTGTGTTTTTCTTGGAAGAGTACTTTCTATGATTACATGCTTTAGGTTAATGGTTTTGTTTATCTGATAAAAAAGTAGTTGTTTGGTCACATGTAACACCCCACCACCACAACCCAACCCCCCACCACCCATGCCGCGCACTGTTTCCTTGTACATTGGGAGGGTTCCCTACTGTTAAATTCATCAAAAATATTGAGTTCCTCGAGTTCATCAATCTGGCTTAGTTTTTACATATTTATGCAATCTCGAGATATGGAAGTTGGATTTATTCATCATCTTTCTTTCTGTTAGTTTCAAAATTGAAAATTAAAACGTTGTTTTGCTTTTAAGGTTTTCTTGTTTCTCTTCTTATGTTTATTTTTCACTACAGGGAGTTCATCCATGTGATAAGAGAAGAAGCATTAGCGAATATAAACCTCTTTTTCCTGCTGTTGATTTTTCGCAGGCAAGTAATTTGTCATAATTGGTTTATGTTTTGTGGATTAGCAGTTACTAATGCCATTTTTTAGCAGACCATTGATCTTGACTTTGCTCTCATTTCAACTAGTGTGACTTTTCTGTTTAAACTGTTGTTTAGATAGAGACTGATGATGACACTTGGTGGAAGCCTGAACCTAGAGAGACAAATGAATCAGTTGCAAAGAGGGGAATGGAATTTATAAACTGGTGAACCATTTCTGCCTCTATTTTTTATTTTATTTTATTTTTTACCTATATACAAGTACATAACATACAACTCAACATTTATGCAACCTTTGTGTATTCTAATGTACATGCCTAAAATTGGCTAAATTATTTGTATTAGCTAAGGTATCATGATCTTTAGGTCCCTTTGGGAATTACTAATATGCATTAACAAGGGAGCTATTGCCGGTGAGGTCTGTTATCGAATTTTCTTCTATTGGTCTATGGTTTTACAATGACTACAGCCTTTGAGATATCATCATCCTGCAACAAATTCAAGTTACTACCATACTGTATTTTGTCAAATAGTGTGAAATCTTATGTAAATGGTTACACAAGTTTGTCATGGCTTTCACAATACTCTGAATTTCTGATGTACGCACTCGTATATGAGTCTTCATTTGAGTTTATATTGAAAATATGTAATAATTATTTGTCTTTTAAGTGTCATAAAAAGTAAAACGGGAAATTGGATGATTTCATATGTTTTTCCCTTCAAATAAGGTGGATATAGGCATCTTATCCATGTTGTTTATTAGCTGCTGGAGATGTGGCATAAAATTTATTCCTGACAACGTCCTTGACTTCTCTTGGTAATCAATTGGTCCAGGTTGTGGACGCGGAAAGAAAAGGAGATTGCTGTTGTTACTCACAGTGGATTCTTGTACCACACCCTAAGTGCTTTTGGAAATGATTGTCATCCGTCTATAAAGAGTGAAATATGCAAACAGTAAGTTTTACCATTGTTGACTCTCAGTTGCTAATGAAAATATTTGAATGTTGAGATTTTGCCATATATTTTATTTAGGGAAATTTAGGGAAATGCGTGCTATAAAAATATTTGTAAGTAAAATGAGCTTCTTCCTGGATGTGCAGTTTTGAGGAACTTAATCTTTTTCTTCTGTCTTAATAGACTCTCACTATACAAGTGGAAGCCTAAGCTAGCTTCATTTGCATTTTATTTCTTGTACTTAGTTCTCTCTTCAGGTGTTGTGTTTACATGTTGCATTCGTGATGATTGTTAATCCCATGTCAATCTGGATGGTAAATCAAGAAGATAAACTTTGAATTAGCCAAAAGTTCAATGACTATCTTATACTTACCCCGGCCTAGGTCATGCAAGAAACCGACTTATTTCTTCACTATTAAGTAACTTAGACACCTGCCAAAAACTTAGAAGGTAATGAAATATTAATTGATGATAAAATACTATTCAATAGAGTTACTATATTTTGATTCAACACAAGTAACATGCTAATATGTTTTCTGAAAATTATGCCTGCAGCTTTGCTAACTGCGAGCTCCGTTCCATGGTTATTGTTGATAGGAGGTGAGCTTTTTCTGAATTAGCTTAAAGGGGAACTCAGTTATCTTGCTCATGCAAATTGTGTAATGTTATTTTACCTTCTGTTTTCTTGTTTGACAAAAGAATCTCTATTTTGCAGTATGTTATGCACAGATCCTGCAACCACAAACTACCCTGGAAAGATTCCTAGTGGTCTTGATCTTGCCAGTGATGTTGCTGCTGAGAAGCATCCAGAGAAAGGAGTTCCTAATTAATGATAGCCAGGGATGATTTAATTTTACTGGCACCTTGAATGGGGTAAAAATAATGTCAAAAGTGAACCATTCAGATACTTCTCATAAAAAATTGGCTCTTCAAATTTTGTGAGCTTGAAAGCTTTGTTATACAATTTCAAGATTCATTCTCAGGACTAGTTAGTTAAAGAAACGAAGAGCCTCAGGAGACTCCTGTAGGCGCCGATTCTTTTAAGGATGTACAAGATTGATTTTTATACGTTAAGTTTAGCTTTGGTTGAATTTATATGTTAACTAATAGTCTGATGTTAGCGGATAATTATTGATAATGCTACTACATGTTATAATTCTATGGGGATATTATTCATTTTGCCCTTGTGGTGTTCTCTATGTTTTCTTCTATGTTAATTACAGTGTAGGATATCGACCTAAATAAGGTCTCTTATTTTAAGATTGGAGAGATCTAGAAAATATTCAATGAGTATCAACATGTTTTAATGAGATTTTATTAGGATTAAGAAATATACAAATGAGTAAAATTTGAAATTTTTTTTATCACTATATATATATGTTTTACATTTTCCTATATTTTACCCATTTTTTAAATACTTGATTTTAGTGTTAAAATCATTTTCATTATTTTTTTGAAATATATTTCATTGTTTTTATTATATATAAAAATATCCTAGTGTTAGAAGTATTTATTTTCTTTTATTTTTTAGTTTTTAAATTTTTAAATAAATACTTCTATGTGAATCATCAAACTTAAATTTAATGTTCAATAATTATTTATTAATTACATGGATTCTATACAGCAGTAAAAATATATTTTATGTGAATCTTTATTATTCAGTTCAGAAATATGTGTAGGTGAAGTAAGCTTTTTTAATTTATTGCAATTTAGCTATCCGTTATTAGTTACAAATTGTTAAAGTTAACAGTTAACATGATAAAATGGTATAATGACTATTACACCCTTGAATTTAAGAAAAATAGAATTAAAAAATAAATTTAATTAAAAACAAAATAATAAAATTTTTCGAAAATAATAATTGATGGATCTTCATCATTCATCACTCTTGATGCATGGTGAAGATCAAATTTTTAAACAAAAATGGAATTTAAAACAATATATATACAAAAAAAAATAAAGATCCAATCTCTCCACTATTCATCTCTCTCCACCCTGCATTTTAGATAAGATAGATGGTGGAGATCCAATCTATCAAAAAAAAAAAAAGCCCTCACCTTAAAGATCACCATCATCAACCACATCAACAACACCAACGTCAAAAGAATTTAAAAACCAAAAAAAAAAAAAAAAAAAAAAGAGAGAACCCATTTGAAGATCATTATCATTAACAACAACATCAAAAATACCAACATCAAAAGAATTAAAAACCAAAAACTAAACCAAACCTAAACCCTAAACAATTAAAGAATCTACCTAGTTAATCATCAACATCCATCATCTCCCCCTATGTCATCTTCATCATCAGCAACATCCGTCTATATTCTGCCATTATCCTCTTCTCCATCTGGGTTCAACGAACCCACATAAAGGTTCATTTGAGTTCAATTGGGTTTGTATTTCTTTGTTCTAAATTTCTTTCCAACATTTTAGTGACTTTTTGGGTTGGTATTTGATGGATTTGAGTTTGGTTTGAATGTTTGAATGTGTTTGATTCTGGGTTGGTTTTGAGTTTGATGGATTTGAGGTTGGTTATGTTTCATCACTTTGAAAATCGAATCATAGTTTGATGGAGATGAAGATGGAGCTCCATCTCCATGGCATTAGTGGAGATCTAATCTCCAGATTTGTATCCATCATTTATCAAGCTGATGGACTGTAGAGATTCAATTTGAAGATTGGATCCCACTTTTTCTTAATTTTTTTTTTAAATTATTGGTTTATTAAAATTGATATCTATTGTCCAACACCATGATGGAAAATCGAGATGTCATCTAAAATAATTAATGTTTTTTTTGTAAAATTTATTTCAAAATAAAAATTAAAAAATAAGGTCAAAGGACAATTTTGTCCCTTAGATATGTAACGTTAACGGATCTGAGGTAACAACAGATGTAATTTGTAATAAAATTCAAAAGTTTATTCCGTTAATAGATATTTTTGAATTGAGTAACTAATTTCTAATTTACTCTATTTTATTTTATATATATTTTAAAAAAGATAATATCCTAATTTCCCGCTCTTGCTTCGAGCTGGGTCTAGCATTTTATTGAGGCCCCAATTGTAATTTTTGGCCAAGCATTAACATTCCCTGTCGTCAAAAGTTAATGCTGCTAACTATTGATAATTTGGTTGTTTTGCGGGTTATGATACATGTAGATGACCGACGTTGAGACATCTTGGGTAACTTTGATGTAAACTCAATTAAAACGAAAAAAAAAAAAACTTGAATATAAAGTCTCCAAATCGCATGTCACATGTACAAGACAAACAACATCTAATTACATTATAATTGACATTTATTTAGAAACAGTTTAATCAAATCCTTATCTTACTTAGGATTGGAATCATAATGTCACAACATTATGTGTTCATAAGGACTAGCATGAGCTTCGTATAATGTATAAGTCATTTAGATAGGTCGCAAATACTCACTATGACGGTTGGTATTAAAGTGAGTCTAAACTCTTGCTCTTGCTGAGACCTCATACATAGACCAAGCAGGATCCACAAGGGGATAAATTGGACTAGGCTAGGCGTAAACTCTTGACATGATGAGATGACTCATCATGTGCTACAATAGGATAGTTGTTGTTGTGGTGGTTTTTTTTTTTTTTTTTAATTATATATATAATATAAATTTGAGATTATGGGAGAGGGAATACTAATTGAAATCGTAATTTTAATGTGTGGAGATAAGAGATTCACCATTTACCCATCTTAATATTAGATTATACGGTAGTTATTTGGGGTGGGAAGTATGGAGATGAATGCATAGTCGATGGCACACATCTAAACCCCCTAATTTGGTTAATAAGGACTTGTTTGATTTTTTCATTTAACACCGAATATCATTAAGGTGTTTCATCTAGTTATTTTATTTAATTTTTAAATCTCCTAAAATTGCTAATTTATACAGGTGAAAAAATTTCAATTTCACTTCACTTGAAATTATACTTTTGATTTGACACTGAATGTTACATAATGTATCTCATTCAGTTATTTTATCTTATTTTTAAATCTCCTAAAATCACTAATTTATACAAGTGAAAAGAGTTGACTTTTTACTTAACCAAAAAGCATTGAATTAATGTTAAAGTATTCACTCTCTTCTCACCAGTTTTATATATTTTTTGTTTTGTCGTTTTTCTTACTATTCTAAACTAATGTTTTAATATTTTAGCGGACATAAAACTATTAAATTGTAGTTGCTTCTAATTAAAAGAAAATACTTCACTAAAATTCATAGGTTTTTTTTTTTTTTTTTAACTCAAAAATTTTCAGTTATTTTTTGGTAGCTTTAAGTGGTACAATCATTTAAAAAAATAAACAAAAATAATTTAATATGTACAATTCAACACTATTAAATCTTAAGTGGAAAAAACAAACGATCCCTTAACTATTTAAATTTTCATCCTACTAAAAGTATATGGACATATGTGTCATAAGTACAACCCACTAAAAATTGTTTAAAAATTTGTATCCATCTAATACAAAAGATATTATTTGTTTAATTTTATTGAAATATATTTGTAAATGACTCTCATTATAATTTTTTTTTTCAAAGAGTAATGTTAGGTTTCTTAATTTTTTTTATCCAAATCCATACTCAAATAAAATAGCATGTGAGTTATCAATATTTTATAAATCATGAGATGATGTGATAATTAATAGAATGTTGACAACTCATATATCATGTAATTTAAACAAAAAATTTTAGAAATCTCGCATTACTCATTTTTAAAATATATTTTTATTGAGATATACTTATAAAATGAGTATACGTATGGTTTTGAACTGGTGTTAATATATCTACTCTAGGTTCTACTACTATAAGATCAATGTAATTAAATGATACAGTTATTGATCATTAGATTTAAATCTAAAAAATCCATACTTAAGAAAATTAAAGACCGAAAGAAAATATTTAAACTTCATTATCCATAAATATATTCATACAATTGTTACATAAACTAGCTAAGTCCGTCGTCTCTAAATAATGTTTGAACCTCTATATAATGCCTGAGGCGACCCAGTCGGCAATCCCAGTTGGGTCTACCAACGTGCCCAGTGCCCAAACTGTTTCACTACATTTACTGTGCAAATTCGTTTCAATTTTATATTCCGTTACTTACCAACAATTCTTCAATGGACCCGGTAGCCCTTCAACGTTTTTCAACGGATTCAAACGATATATATAGTTTCAGCCTTTCAAGATTTAACTAATGCACAACAATTTTACAGATATAGATTGTCCAACTAATAAACTATCCTTTTACACCATAATTAAATAAAGTGTCTTCAAAGTTCAAAGTCTAGAGGAGCGTCAAGCAAGCTACTTTTGCTTTCAGGAAAGTTTTTCCATTCAAACTTCAACACCAAACAGATGATAAAAAAGCAAGGAGTAAGCAAAAACGTGATAAAAAAATCATATTCTATACTAATAATGTTGTGTTACACGGAAATTGAACAGAAATTCTCAGCACTTTACTTACCAAATAGAATGACCAAAACACGTTTGATCCTTTGTGTTATCGTGCATGTTAGACATCCACCAAATAACCAGCCAAATCTATGCCTATATATACCTCAATTATATTCTCTAGTCTCTACTCCATCCACACTCTCAACATTGTCTTGAACAGTTTCCAAAACTTTACAAGTAAAATTTTGTTTTTCTTTTAATCAGTTCCAAGCCAAGAGCCCACACAAATTTCCGTACCATTTCTGTTTTCTCTGGTATAGACAATAGAACTATACTATATTTTCTTTTCACGAGCTTGAATTCTGTTTTTGGAGAATTTAGTGTGCATGTGTAAGAAAAAGAAGTAGAACAAGTTTTTGTTACTATTAAATGTACTGGTTTTAAATATAGACAGAATCCAAAAACTATTTTTTTTTTAAGCAATTGGTCTGCTTGATTCTAATTTTCAGAAATTCTTTATGTTTATATACCTCTCTTAATTATTTGCGAAAATAAAAAAATTGCATTTGAGACCATCAACTGAAGCATATTGTGTTTTAAGTTTGTTCGTATTTGACCATAGCTTTTTAGATTATAAAAAGTTGAATTACTTGTTTTTGTTAAAGAGTCAAAACTCATGTTTATAAGGTAAGTCTCTAACTAATCAGGGATGACAGGACGATATATGTTTACGTATTGCATGCTTTTCGCAATAATTGTGTCTGGAATTTGTAATTTGTAATTTTGAATCTTCATTAAATTTGGTTTGCAGATAATATGGACGCCCCAGCTGGTCATAGTCTGTACCCGTCGCACCGATGTAAAACTGTTCACCTGGTTTGTGTCTATTTTGTATTTCTTTTAATATCATAGATTGATTTGTTTTTTTAAGAAAAAAAATCCGATACCAATCGGATTAAAGATACTTGAGAATTGCACTCTTAAGCTTAGCCTACTCAAGTTTCTTGAAATATATATATATATATATATATATGTAGTATTAAGCCTTTTTATGTTTCAAAAGAACAACAATTATAGGGTAATACTAGAAATTCAATAAATTAATTATAAATTTAAGCCCTAAAATCTATAAATAAAATTTAAAAATTCCAAACAAAATGTCTAAATAATTAAAAGTTTCATCTTATAATAAATTAACTCACTCACTGTAAAACTTCTAGCTATTATTTTACGTGAGAATCTATCATATTAACTATTATAAACACGATTCAGAATACAATTCCTATAGTAAAGCTGGATTTTCACACACCTTGTGATTTAATATGTAAAGGTTGGATTTAAATCTGAACTCTCTTTCACAAAAGTGAAAGAAGAAGTGCTTAACCATTTTTGTAAGAAAGGATGTGCATTAATATCATATAATTTTAAATTTGGAAAGTGAAACTGTTTTGTTAAATCTTGATTGCAGGTGAGGCATGCTCAGGGTATTCACAACGTGGCAGGGCAAAAGAACCATGATGCATACTTATCTCATGATTATTTTGATCCACACCTTACCCCACTTGGCTGGCAGCAGGTATTCATTTAATGTCCTATGATCATTGGTATCAAGCTTTACAATCCTTTTAAGCAGTTACATTATATAATCCTGGAAAATTTCAGAGAATCTTATAAACTTAATTTCAATGCTTAGAATGATTAGAATGATTCTATGGTACTATAACAGGTTGACAATCTTCACAAGCACGTCCAAGAAACCGGACTTTCTAAGAGAATCGAGTTGGTCATCACTTCTCCATTGTTAAGGTATTACTAGTCAAATCTTATAGAAAGGCATTACCGTTCAAGAAGTCTAAAAAGCTGAAGGTTTTATGATCTAGCATATTTTATTATCACTAATTAATAATTTAACAAAACATAACTAACGTAAATTCTTTCATACTTTCCATTGTCATTTAGTATAATGCAGTATTGTAGCTTATGACCACCATTGGTTGCATTGTAGGACCATGCAAACAGCAGTTGGAGTTTTTGGAGGTGAAGGGTATGCAGATGGGATAGATGTACCTCCACTTATGGTGGCAAACGCAGGGAACAGTGACCGCTCTGCAATTTCAAGTTTAAATTGTCCGCCATTTATAGCAGTTGAGCTTTGTCGAGAACACTTGGTATGTACTGAAACGCAATAGTTGTGTGGTATAGAACTCTCTTCATGGAATCTGCTGTGATTTCCTCCACCTCGAAAAGAAATTAAAAAAAAAAAAAGGAGAAATTATAAAGAAATAAAAGCAGATTCTGCTCTTGGTTGAATTTCCTATAGCAATTGAATTTGTGTATGGCATCTTGTTGTATCTCTAGTTTACCTGTGCAATACCATATGCTCTGACAACAAACTTTGTTTTTGTTCTTATGTAAATTTGCATCTTATAAGCTTTACATTTTGAAATACTTTGCTGTATACTAATGTGACTAAATTATCTGTTTGTTGTTCTTGCCTTGTAGAATCTAGCACTGGCCTATATGATTACACTTTTTTTTTTTTTTTCCTTCCGTTGGATATTGCTTATGCATCAATAATGTGACAATCCGTACATCTATAGTTTTGCATTTCTGCCTAATTTTCACTATATTCTTAGTTAAATGAATGCTTTGACCTCCAAAATCAATATAGACATGCTTACTGTTTGTTGGATTTGATTATAGAGGCATGCCCCAAGTCCTGTTTCACAACCCATCATGTGTCAAGGGGTGGGCATCTCCAATCTAACCCCGATAGATTTAACTCAATCCCACTATTTTGTACCAGATTGGATTGGATTAAATGTTAAAAAAGCTTGAATGAGTTGGGTTAAAAATTAAATTGAGTTAGGTTAGGTTAAAAAGTTTTCTACCAAACTCGATAAATGTCCATCCCTAATTTTAAATCTAAGATTTTCTTCTCCCTTTAGAAGAATACTTACTCGTGATGAAAATTAAGGACAACTTTTGTGGTGGATTGAATATTTTATTTATAATCATTGAATTTTTATCTCTTTTGTTTTATTTGTAATCAAATTGTAAAGATTATGAGAGTTGTTAACTATATTTTTAAATTTAACCTGATCAAGCCAACCAACCCAACTTGACTATTGGGTTGGGTTGAAGAATTTATTGAGTTGGATTAGGAGATTTCCAACTCAACAAACTTGAATCCGAAAATGTCCACCCCTATGTGTGTAAGTTCTTGTAAGATACCTCAATATTCCCAGTTGGATCATAAATTGCTGATCATTGTCTGTTTCCTTGTATGTAAGGTTCACTAATTTTAAATTCATAGACCAATGTTGAGCTCCTACAGTAGATTTATCTGGCTCAATATATTTTTTCCATCTTTATGTGATCAAGAAACATGAGTTGATAAAATTAATGAAGTTGGATTTACTTCGTGATCTTTCTTTTTGTTACTTGGTTTCAAATTGAAAATTAAAAAGATGTTTAACTTTTAAGATTCTCTTGTTTCTCTTCATATGTTTATTTTTCACTACAGGGAGTTCACCTATATAATAGCAGAAGAAGCATCAGTGAATATAAACCTCTTTTTCCTGCTATTGATTTTTCTCTGGCAAGTAACTTGTTATAATTGGTTTAAGTTGCTAATGCTATCTATTGGCAGGGTGTTGGCCCTGACTTCATTCTTAGACAACTAGTGTGATTTTTCTGTTTAAACCGTTGCTTAGATAGAGAGCGATGATGACACTTGGTGGAAGCCTGAACCCAGGGAGACAAATGAAGCAATTGCAAAGAGGGGACTGGAGTTTATAAACTGGTGAACCATTTTTGCCTCTATTTTAAATTTTTTTCCCCACTTATAAATACATAATAAACAACTCAAATTTTGTGCAATCTACGTGTAATATAAAATGTTCAAGCCTAAATTAACTTAACTATTTGTATAAACTAACTTATCAGGGCCTTTGAGAATTAGTAGGATGCAACCATGCATTAAAAGGGGAGCTATTTTGCCAGTGAGATTTGTAATGACCTTTTCATCCATTGGTATATTGTTTTACAGTGATGACAGTCTTTGAGACATCATTGCCTTGCAACAAATTCAAGTTACTACCATTCTGTTTTTGGTCATGTAGTGTGGCATCTTATATAAATGGTTACTACAAGTTTGGCATGGTGGTCATAATACACTAAATTTCTGATGTATGCACTCATATATGAATCTTCATTAGAGTTTATATTAAAAATATGTAATAATTGGTTGTCATGAAGAGAAAAAAGGGAATTTGGGTGATTTCATATTTTTTCTCTTATTGAATAAGATGGTTATAGATATCTAATGCACATTGTTTAGTAACTGCTGGAGATGTGGCATCAATTTATTCCTGACAACTTCCTTGCCTTCTCTTGTTAATCAATCGGTCCAGGTTGTGGACGCGGAAAGAGAAGGAGATTGCAGTTGTTAGTCACAGTGGATTCTTGGACCAGACCCTAAGAGCCTTTGGAAATGATTGTCATCCATCTATAAAGAGTGAAATATGCAAACAGTAAGTTTTACCATTGTTGGCTGTCACTTGATAATAAACACATTTATATATGGATTTTTAGTTCTTGTTCAGCTGATGTGTCTACATGTCGCATTCATGATTATTTATAATCCCATACGTGAATCAGAGTTCAAACTTTGAATTTGCCTGAAGTCCAATTACTATCTTCTACTTAGTTTTTGTTGCATTCAAGGCATAGTTCGCCCAAGAACCCGACTTATTTCTTCACTACTAAGTATACTAAAGATATGTTGAAAAATTAAACATAATGAAATATTAATCTACAATTAAAAATTATACAAGACATTAATTAATGGTATATCTTTATTTTGATTCAACACGAATAAAATGCTACATGTTTTCTGGAATCTGTGCTTGCAGCTTTGTTAATTGTGAGCTTCGTTCGGTCGTTATTGTTGATAGAAGGTGAGCATTTTAAGAATTAACTTAAAAGGGAACTCAATTATCTTGCTCATGAACATTGTGTCACATTCGTTTACTTCTTTTCTTTTATCCTTTATTGACTAAAAAAAAAAAAAAAACCTCTTTGTTTTGCAGTATGGTGAGCTCAAATCCTGCAACGACAAACTACGCTGGAAAGATTCCTAGTGGTCTTGATCTTGGCGGCGATGCTGCTGCTAAGAAGCATTCGGAGGAACGAGTTCCTAATTAATCATAGCATGTGACAATATAATATCGAAATTGGAACATGAAAAAACCTATTTTCTTAGCAGTACCCAATTTTTTGTTATTAAGTGAAATTAATTGAGTTGTTATAATAATTTATAGTAAGTTGTCATAATAACTGACAGATAGTTGTTGTAATAACTAAAAGTGAATTGTTGTAATAGTATGAACTAAAATATTGTAACAACTAATAAACAGCTGTTGTAATAGAATAATAAAGAAGATAACAATATTTATAACGTGATTTAGTTTTCACCTAATCCACGAGGTCATGCTCAGAAATTTATACAAATTAATGAATATTCAAATAGTATATATATAACTTGACTCAATCAATTAAAGCTCCCTTTTTACAATTAACACAAAATGTATTACTTTTTCCATTAATCCAGTATTACAAGCTCCCCTCGACGTCTAAGATCTTTATTTACTTAGACTCCCTCCAATAGCTTGAGATCAATCCTCTCGCAACCATTCATCACAAAGAGCTTATGTTACTAAAAATATCCTAAAAATTCAATCACTCTTTAAGACTCAAATACTTAGAAAAATAGTCTAAGTTTTACCAAATACATGCAGCTCTCATCAAATATTTTTTTCTAATATTTTGCACAACAATTTTTATGAGATCAATCTGGTTTTATAGCTAATGTGTAGCCATATTTTCATTTTAAAAAAATCTGTAAAATAAAAATAGCTTAAATAAACTCAGTTTTAAAATAAGAGTTCTTATATAATAGTTAAGACCGAATCTAGTCATTATAATGATCAGATTTATCCAAGAGATCAATCCCCATTTTAGTCACCGAATAATGAATCTTTTGTACGCATAGCCATACAGGTTCACCTAAATCAAAGGTGTTGGTACAATTTTCCCTAATAAAAGAAAGTGTAAACGCGCACTTCAACAGAAAGAAGAAAAAAAGTTGTCGTAGAAAGGGTACACATACCATATAGGATATAGCATGAAATGAACAAAGTTCGAAACAAAAAGAGATTCAACATATAGGAGCAAATCGCGCACTTGCACATGCACAAGCACGCAAAAATAAGAGACGCCATTAAATATGACAGGTGAGAGTTATTATCTGGTCCACAACGTGTCATGATACCTACAACGCATCAGGGGACGTACAACGCATCGGACCTCTTCACTCTTTTCCAGGAACCCGAATAGCGCCTCCAAAACTCAAACTCTCACCTGTTTTTGACCTTTTCCGCTTTCTGTTCTTTGTCTCTCTTCTTTCTCTGGTAAAACAGTCTTTAATATCTCTTTCTTTGTTTGATTTTGTTAACTGCATTGCTGGTTACTTGGTTTTGTTTTCATGTAAAAGCAATTCCCATGTTTTTTTTTTTTCTGGCTATTTCGTGTTTAGATTTGAATAGAGATGATTCGGTTATATTTATATGCATTGATTAGGATACGTGTCTTATGCTACGGTAATGATCTGGGTTGTTTCCCCAGATGAATCTAGTATTGAATTCCTGTCACTTGTATAACAGCATAATTGCTTATCAATTTTGTGTTGTTGTGTTTGGTTGTTAGTAATTTGGAATTTTTAATTTTGAATCTACATTACGTTTGTGTGCAGATAATATGGACGTCCCATCTGGTTTTAGTCTGTACCCCTCACGCCGATGTAAAACCATTCACCTGGTTTGTGTCAACCATGCATTCTTTTAATATTGCAGAAATTTGAATTTAGAAAGTGTAATGGTTTTGTTAAATGTTGACTGCAGGTGAGGCATGCTCAGGGTATTCACAATGTGGCAGGGGACAAGAACCATGATGCATACTTTTCTTATGATTATTTTGATGCACACCTTACCCCACTTGGCTGGCAGCAGGTAATCACTTGCTAGAATGTTGTTTGATTATTGTTACTTAGCTTTATGACCCATTTAAGTATTTTCATAGTATAAACCTGGAATGTTTTTTGTAGTGCCACAGTCATTGTGAGTTTATTTGTTTTACTTCAGCAATAAGACCACCTTTTGCTTTAGATTCTTCTCAATTACAAACTATTGGTTTTGCAAGTGTGTTAGCGTTTATAATCTATACCCTCCTATAATTATCATTTTTTTTTATTGGGTATTTCTTCATGTTGTTTATTTTGTTTTTAGGGAAAGAACAATGCTTGTAATGATGGTATGGTGTGATAACAGGTTGATCATCTTCGTAAGCATGCTCAAGAAACTGGACTTTCTAAGAGAATTGAGTTGGTCATCACTTCCCCGTTGTTAAGGTATTAGTGACGTATTACGTTTCAAATCCTGTAGAAAGGCATGTGTTTCAAGAAGTCTGATTCTTCTTGAAGCTTTTATGTTTTGGCGTATTTTTTTTTATTGCATTTTACGTTATGACCACAATTGTTTGCATTGTAGGACCATGCAAACAGCAGTTGGAGTCTTTGGAGGTGAAGGGTATGCAGATGGGATAGATGTGCCTCCACTTATGGTGGAAAATGCAGGTCACAGTGACCGCTCTGCAATCTCCAGTTTAAATTGCCCGCCATTTGTAGCAGTCGAGCTTTGTCGAGAAATTTTGGTATGTATTGCAACACATAGTTATGTAGTATAGGACTCTCTTTATGGAATGTAGTGTGATTTCCTTCGTCTGAATGGGAAGATGGAAATGAAATTTGACCAAAAAAAAAGCCGGATTCTGTTCTTTGTATTATGTTTTTAAGGAATACCATATATTTGCCATTGGATTTGTGTGCGGCAAGTTGTATCTGCACCTTGCCTGTGCATTGTAAATGTAGCTGAACTACATGATTTGCACCACACTTTCTTTTGTTCCTCTATAAATTTGCATTTCATATGATTTACATTTTGGATTGTATACTAAAGTGATTTAGTTATCTGCTTCTTGTTCTTGCCTTGTAGAATCCAGTGTTTCCCTTTTGCTTGCATTTTGCTAATGCATCAACAACGTGTCACCCTGTAAATCTATAGTACTGCATTTGTTGCTAATTGTCACGACATTCTTAGTTAAATGAATGCTCCGACCCCAAAATCCATATATACATGCTAGCTGTTGTATCATCAGGAAAAACTTGTTCAAAGTCCTGGTTCTCTTCAAGCTTTCCATCTAACATAAAATTGCATTTGATTATATGAGCATGCCCCAAGTCCTAATTGACATAGTAGACAAGTTTGACACTAAGATCCACAACTCACCTTATGTGTGCATATAAGTTCTTGTAAGATAACCAAGACTTTCCAATTGGAGCTTAAAATATGCAGATCACTGTCTGTTTCCTTTCATAGAAAATTCTGTGGTATAGATTTATCTGGCTCAGTTTTCCTTATTTATGTGACCAAGAAACACAAGTTGATAAAACTAAGTTGGATGTATTCATGATTTTCTTTCTGTTAATTTGTTTCAAAATTGAAAATTAAAAAGATTTTTTTCTTTAAGATTTTTGAGCTTCTCTTCTTAATTATATTTATTTTTTTCACTACAGGGAGCTCATCCGTGTGATAAGAGAAGAAGCATCAGTGAATATAAACCTCTTTTTCCTGCTATTGATTTTTCTTTGGCAAGTAACTTGTCATATTGGTTTAAGTTTTGGGGTTTTTTGGCTGTCTGTTGGCCATGACTTTATTATCAATTCAATTAGTGTAATTTTTCTGTTTATAATGTTACTTAGGTAGCGAGTGATGATGACACTTGGTGGAAGCCTGATCCTAGAGAGACGAGAGAATCAGTTGCAAAGAGGGGACTGGAGTTTATAAACTGGTGAACTATTTTTGCCTCCATTTTTACTTCTTTTCCATATTTAAGCACATAATAAACAACTCGTATGCAACCTATGGGTAATATAAATGTACATGGCATAAATTAGCTAGACTATTTGTACAAGCGAAAGCATCATTACCTTCGGTTCTCCTTGAGAATTACTATTATGCATTATTCACAGAGGAGCTATATCACCAGTGAGGTTTATCATGGGAGTTTTCATCCATTGGTCTATGGTTCTACTGTGATTACTGCCTCGAGATATCATTGTCCTGCTGCAGATTTAAGTTACTACCATTCTGTTCTGTCAAGTAGTGTGGCATCCTCTATAAATGGTTACCACGAGTTTTGCATGGCATTTGTTTTATTCTAAACTCCTGATGTATGCACTTATATATGAATCTTCATTTGATTTTATTAAAAAAAAAAATTTTATAACTAGTTTTGCCTTTAAATGTCATGAAAAGAAAAAAATGGTATTTGGATGATTTCTTTTCTTTTTCCTTATTGAATAAATTAGATATAGACATCTAATGCACAATGTTTATCATCTTCAGGAGATGTGGCATCAAATTTATTCCTGACAACTTTCTTGTCTTTTTGTTAATCAATTGTCACAGGTTGTGGACGCGGAAAGAAAAGGAGATTGCAGTTGTTAGTCACAGTGGAATCTTGTACTACACCTTATGTGCTTTGGGAAATGATTGTCACTCATCTATAAAGAGTGAAATATGCAAACGGTATGTTTACCATTGTTGACTCTCTCTTGATGATGAACATATTTAGACATGGGCCTCTACTGTAGAGGGAAATAAAATCAAAATATTTGTAACTGGTAGAGCTTCTTCCTAGATGCGCAGTTTGAGCCACTTCGCTGTTTTCGTCTTCTGATTTCCTTCCTCAATGTGATTTGCATATAATTCTTAGTAACCTTCTCATATAACAGTGGAAGCCTTTGATAGCTGCAAATCAACTCATACAAAGCTAAGAATGAAGGAAAACAAGCAAAGAAGAGAGTAAAACTCAGAATTTTTATTGATCACTCGTGCGTGCACACACACACACACACACACAACTTCCCTGAATTCCAGGGAGCAAACTAACACAACAAGCTGACACACACAAAAACACAAGAAGCTGATGTGTACAACAAATTGCCAATCTGTCAATCCACGTGAAATTTTCATGATCGGCCGCGGTGGCCATTTTGTTTGTGACTTGTGTGAAGATGGTGTTGGCGATGGTCATGAATCGTGATCAACAGCTTCCTTTGCATTTTTTTTTTCTTGTACTTGGTTCCCTACTCAGCTGTTGTGTCTACATGTATTAATGATTATTTATAATCTCATATCAAATCTTAACAAAATGAGAGTGATAAACTTTGAATTAGCCAGGAGTTTAATAACTTCCATTTACGTAATCTAAATAGATGTTTAGTAAAGTTTTGTGCTGTAACTAAACCAAGGCCTAGGTCCCTCAAGACCCTGACTTATTTCTTCACTATTAATTAAGTAACCTAGAGATATGCTAGAAACTTTAAAAATAATAAAAATAATTTACGATTGAGATTACATAAATACTAATTAATGGAATATCTATCTTTTAATTCAACACGATTGCTAATATATTTTCTGTAATTTGTGCCTGCAGCTTTGCTAATTGTGAGCTTCGTTCGATTGTTATTTTTGATAAAAGGTGACCTTTTTCATAATTAACTTAAAAGGGAACGTAATCATTGTGTTTGTTCATGAACACATTATGACACATTTTTGTACTTCTTTTTTCTTTTTGACAAAGCACTCTTTCAACATTGCAGTATGGTGAGTTCAGATCCTGCAACAACAAACTACCCTGGAAAGATTCTTAATGGCCTTAATCTGCCCGGTGATGTTGCTGCTGAGAAGCATCCAGAGAAAGGAATTTCTAATTGATTATAGCCAGGGGATGATACAATTTAATTGGAACATGAATGGGATATCAATAATGTCAAAAGTGAACCATTCAGATACTTATTACCTTGCATCAAAAACTTGGTTCTTCAAAATTTGTGAGCTTGAAAGCTCTGTTCACAATTTCTAGATTCATTCTTGAACTCGGTAAAAAAGACAAAGACCACGACTACAAGACACTGGTAGGCGCCAATTCTTTTCCTGATAGATAAAATTGATTCCTTTATGTGATTTTTGGTTTTGCACAGTTTATATGCCTAACCATAATTGGGAGATTAATGTTAGTGAATGATAACTGATTGTACATGCAATGACTTTATGGGGATATCATTCATTTTGCCCCTAGGTTTCAACCTACATAGTTTAGACTTACTTGTTCTTGTTCCCATATTTTCTAATATTCCCTTTATGTTAATTACTGTGTCTCGAAAATTTTTCGATGAATATAAATGCATTTTATTTAGACTTTTTTTTTTAATGGTTGATAATAATAATGAAAATACTCATGAATAAAATTTGAAATTTTGTTTAGCACTAATAATTGATTTCATTTTCCTATATTTTGCACTTTTTTTATGCTTCATATATAAAATCAGAAAATATTTATTCCCCATTTTGATTTTATAACGTTGTAATGTGATTTAACATGTATGTATATATGGGCAAATTATACCAACTTTTCCTGGCTTCACAATTATTTTTAAAAGAAAGTTAAAAAAAAAAAAACAAATTGGAGATCAAAGTTGTAAGAACTTGCTTCTTCTTGTTCAATTGGTTTCAAAAGCATTAATCATTATAGTGAAGAATAAAAAAATAATTTAATAATTAATAAATATTCTAATTCTAAAAATATTTAATTTTTTCCTTTGTAACTTAATTTAGGATTGATGTTTTCAATGATATTAAAAAAAAAAATTATACTTGTATTTGCAATGACTAATCAATTTTAACTAGTAAGTATAACTATATAGAAGTCTTAAATAACTGTGAAATTGGTATTTCAAAGCTTACAAATTGATCTTGAAAAATATGATTAGTTAGAATTAAAGTTTTTTACAAAACAAAAATGTATATATAATAGAAGAGTTTATTTTTAGTTTTTGAAGTGCAAAGAGTTTTTTAAGTTTAAATTTGGATACACTAATAGTTTAATTGAATGCTTTTGGTAAATAAATGTATTTACTTTTATAAGGTTAATTTTGTTATTAGATCGAGTGCTTATAGTAAAGTTGATACTAAAATTTTTAATGATGGATGTATTTACAATTTGGGTGTATAAACCTTATTTTTGGATGGTAATATCTGCACCTTTAATATAATTGCAGTCACATTTCCTCTGTCTATTGACTACTGTTTAGACACGATTAGTCAATTAAAAAAAAAATACAAGACGTTTAATGAAATTCAATTAGCAAAAAATACAAAACTTCCAATGAAGTATAAGTGTAAGGGGATTTTAAAAAAGATAAAACTAAAAACGATTCAATTTATCTGACGTAAACACCTAAATCATGTAAAATTATGGTATACAATATAAATAATCAATAAATATTTTGGACATAAATGCCCAATTGCATTTAAGCTTTTCTGTTAAACCATATTTTTTTTGGAAGTGGAAAATGGTACTATCCCTATTTAGTGGACTTGCCACAAGCTCAATGTATCATTATATTGAGGCCTAATTGAAGTGTTTCGCCGAGTATCGACATTCCCTCGCGTCAAAATGTAATTCAATTTAATTGTGTTGATAATTTCTAATCGGGTAAATTTTTTTTTTTGAATACAGTAACTGTAACTGGGACAAGCCCAGAGAATAACCAGGATCATTGAACCGAGATATTACACTGTGGTACGGTCCTGGGGGACGACTCCCAATGGGAGAGAGCCATCCACACGAAGGTGGGGGAGAGACCCACACTGAGGTGGGAGAACAACCCACACAGGAGTGGGAGAACGACCCACACTGATGGTGGGACAGAAATTATTAATATATTATATTATATGAGATTATATATTATATTATTATATATTAGAAGTCTTGTCGAACCACGCCTACACTTGGCGTGGAGGTTGACTGGTGCCAACGCACCAGCAACCATTCGACTTTCTAATCGGGTAAATTGCACCCACATTACTGAGATTTTGAATAAGCGCAGCTAGATGGTGAAGATGGCATATTTTTCAGAAAAATCCATTGGCGGTAACAGTTATCAAAGCTTCCATCAAAGTTCTGATGCTTTGACTTTGCAGATGTCTTAAGACATTCATTTTCTTTTTCTTTTTTTCAAAGGAAAGTAAATTAAAAAATAAATTTATGGAAAGAGGGAGAGTGCACCGACTGGAATTCTTTTCTAAATTCGTTTATTTATTTTTTTCTTTTTCTCTTTTAGGTTGTAAATTATATTTTTTTTCATTTTAATCCTTACATTTTGAAAAATTATTATTATTTTAACTATAATTGGAAAATAGTCCAAACATCCCAAAGTTTTGTAAATACATCAATTTAATTTTACCATCAGTCAACCATTGATCAAAGCTAACTAAATAGAGATAATTTCAATATTTCATTAGGTTATTGTAATTTTTAATTAAAATAAAATTAAAAATATAAAATCTATAAAAATAAAAAAAAATCGATCTACATCATTCATCTTTTAAATAACAGTAGTTATAAAAAATGACTAATGTTTTTATAAAAAAACTAAAAAATCATTATAAAAGAAAAGAAGAAAAATTCAAAAAACAAATTCATCAAGTGAAGGTTTGGATATTTAAAAAAAAAAAAAAATCCATCAATGATGGATCCCCTCCATTGACGGAGTCTCCACAAGGCTTGAAGCGTGGAGACTTGACTTGTAGGCGACCTCCCTGGGCCAGGGGTGAAGTTCTAACATGATGGGTCCTCATGTGATTAAGATAGAAAGAATATTAAAATTTGTATCTAATAGATAAGGGTTGATGCATGCTTTTATGAGATGGCGTGCACATCAGCTATAGCCTATAGGCTAGCTTTTTGGACATACATCTTTTTCTGATTTGAGCTTTTTCCCCTATATATATACGTTTTGAAAAACTTTTTCATATTCTTTTGGAAGTATGTGTTAGTAGTTGATAAAATAAATACAAAAGATGATGATATCTCAATCATTTATTAATTGTAATGTTTATATATCATAGAATTAGATTATCTAGATCAACAAAAAGTTTAACGTAAGAGATGATCCAAATTCTAATTTTTGGGGGTGGGAGGTAAACAAACAACCCTTGGTTTGCATTGAGCCCCCTAATTTGGTTGGAAAGACAATAGTTTTCGATATGCAAGTCCAATGGTCTAACTTAAAGGATAAAACAAGAACAGCGATATTTTTACTCGGTAAATTGTAATGTGTATGTATTTTATAAGTACATTCCATCAAAAATTGATATGTAATTATAACTCACTTAATACAAGAAAATATATGATTTTTTTAATTTTATTTTATTGTATAACATTTTCATAAATAAACCTCAGTAAAATTAATTTTGTAAGAAATCAAAAGTTTTTAAAAAAATTTAATTGGGTCATATTTATCAAAGAGAAACACATAAATTTTGGAAGGATAGAAATATGTTGCTCTAAGAATAATGCATGAGAAAGTGCACTGGGTGAGGCGGCCCAGTCTGCAATCCCAGTCGGGTCTACCAACGTGCCCGGTGCTAGGCCATACTGCTTCCGTGGTGTCCAATTTTCGTCCCTCTTCCACAATCTGTAGCTTTCGTTTACAATTCTTCAATGGACCCGGCAGGACTTCTACGTTATTCAACTTATTATTCAAACGATAACATGGTTTCATAGGCTGATCGACGTAATTGCATGGAAATGTGGAATAATCATTTTATAACTATATAAAGCATCTTCAAAGTTCAAAGTCCAGAGAAGCGTCATGCAAATGATATTGCTTTCAGGGAAGTTTCTCCATTCAAACTTCAAACCCAAACATAGTGTAAAAAGACAAGTAGTAAACCAAAACATGATCCGACTGCCATATTCTACACTATTT
This sequence comes from Litchi chinensis, assembly GCA_019925255.1. Taxonomy (NCBI): domain Eukaryota; kingdom Viridiplantae; phylum Streptophyta; class Magnoliopsida; order Sapindales; family Sapindaceae; genus Litchi; species Litchi chinensis. The sequence continues at coordinate 7,995,784 of CM034468.1, read as the reverse complement.
TTAAATATTACGTGACTAACGTGATGATTGACCAGTCTCTGCATGAAAGAAATTAAACGAGAAATTCTCAGCACTTCATCGTAAAAAGGTCTCAGACGTTTGATCCTTTGTGTACGTTAGCAGCATCACATAACCAACCAAATCTATGCATCTATATATATATATATATCTCATTTATGTTTTCTAATCTCAACTTCCTCCACTTTCAACATTTGTCTTGAACCGATTCCAAACGTTTTACAGATACATTTTTTCACTTCTAATCAGTTTCCAGCTGCCAGAGCCAACACAAGTTCCCTTTTCTCGTTTCTGTTTTCTCTGGTATAAACGTTAAAACCATATTTTATTGGCCTGTCCTTTAATGCTCTTGAATTATATTTTGGATTTTCATGGAGAATTTAGAGTGCGAGTGTTTGAAAAAGACACTAGAACAAGTTTGTGCTAGTATTATATAATTATAGTGTTTAAAACAGAGAAAATCCAAAGTCTGTTTCTTCTTAAGCAATCGGCCTGCTTAATTCTATTTTTTAGTTCTTCGTGTGTTTTTGTGTGCGCTTGCAGCTGAAACATTGTGTTTTAGTTTGTTCATATTTGACCATAGTTGTAATTTAAGAGTTGAAAAGTTGAATTGCTTGTTATATTTCGGTGGTATAAGAGTCAAGCACTCGCATTTAGATTGATTTTTGACTAATCAATGATGACTATGTCAACCTGCTACACTCTCTCTATTAGATTAACATTTTAGATTGATTTTTTTTTCTTACACATTTTAATCCCTTTCACAAACATATATGACATAATTCTCATTTTTATTAGCAATTTCATTTCTAATTGTATTTTTCATTTTCATGCCGACTTGTTGCTATGTTTTATAATCCATTTAACATTTAGTTATATGTAATATTTGCAGAAATGGATACAACAGCAACTCAATTTCTGTACTCACCCCTCCACTGTAAAATTCTTCATTTGGTTTGTTCCTCTTCTGTCTTTGGTTCCCTTACTTTCCAGTTTACATTGAAATTTAATAATTATTATTGAATTTATACATGCACATATTTGCACACAGCTAGCCATCTCAATTTGTTAGTAACCATATGTGTGTACACATTTATTGATGTGTAAATATCAGGTGAGACACGGACAAGGAGTTCACAATGTAGAAGGAGAGAAGGATATCGATGCATTATTGTCTGATGATCTCTTTGATGCGCCTATGTCTTCGTTGGGATGGCAGCAGGTAATTAATCCCATAGAACATATACGAGCAAACTCTATTTACACAAAATAAGGATGTATTCAATCTAAACTTTTCAAGATTCTTGTGGAATTAAAAAGTTAAAGTGAATTCAATTCATACTTTTAACAAGTCAATGAAAGTCAAGAAGTATTTAATCAAAATTATTAATAACTTTTAAAAACTTTATAAAAGTCCAACAGTTTTCAATCAAGACTTTTAAAAAGTTTGTAAAAGTTAAAGAGGTATTCAATTAAAACTTGAAAGTAAAAGAATATTCAATTTATCAATGACTTTTAAAAAATCTATAAAAATTATGAGATATTCAATCAAGATTTTTAAAGAGTTTATCAGAGTAAAAGAGTATTAAATTTGCCAATGGTTTTCACAAATTTTAAAATTTCAATGACTTTTGTAGACTTTTGGTGGAAAGAATAAAATAACTCTTACAACTTTTTTTTTGGGTTAATTTTCTTTTTTGTAATTATCTATCAAGTTGCATATACAATCTAATAATATTATTAATAGGGTCATTCTCTCTATGATTTTTTTTTTAAAAAAAAAAAAAAATTAGAAAGATAAATACCTTTGTCGAGCTTTCATAGATATCAATGGTGATATATGTATTTTTTTTTTTTTTAAGAAAATTTTTTATTAATGTGAAAATATAATTCATGAGTATATGAGTATATGTTATAACTTAAAAATCAACAAAAGTCTTCAATGTCTTTGTAATTTTTTTTTTGTTGGGGGGTGGGGTGGGGTGGGGAGGGAGGATGAAAGCCTATAAAAATTTCTGAATGGTTTTTATAATTTTTTAAAGCCCACAAAAATCAATAGGAATTCCATGAAAATTGTTTAGATTGAAACTTTATAAAAGCCGGTAAAAGTCTATTATGTTTATAGAAGTTTTTTAAAATGAATTATATAAAAGTGTATAATAATCATTCACAATTTTGTAGAGTCTAAAAAAATCAATAAAAATCTATCAATTCTGTAAAAGTCTTTCGCTTAAAAAATATCTATAAAAGTGTTGAATAATCACACACCCTAATGTCATCAGGTCTTGCAACCACACGGAGATATAGTACTGACATGACTACTAGAAAATGACTAATTAATTCCAATTCCCTCTGGAATTTGTGACAGGTTTTAGAGCTGCGCAAGCATGTTCATGAAAGCAAGTTGATAAATAGGGTTGAGTTGGTTGTAACTTCTCCGTTGTTAAGGTATGACAATTTGTTTATCGTATATGGAGAGGTTGACATTACAAAAAAAAAATGATTATGAGGTTGTGAATATTAATAAGTAATATTTTTGTACGTTACAGGACAATGCAAACAGCAGTTGGAGTTTTTGGCCATGAAGACCACATATATGGGTCAGACGTGGATTCAGTAATTGCAACAAATGAAGGCGATTATAGTGGTGAAAATGCAACTTCTACTCTCAATTACCCACCAATTGCTGCGTCGGAGCTTTGTCGAGACCGTTTGGTATGTTTAATGTGCTAACATTTCATAAAGTTAATTATTATATATAGATGCATAAAGGTGTATGTCTGTTTACTATATATGAGTATAGCATTAGAAGGTGCATGGTTACAGTATGGGGTTCTTTGCTTCCTGGGACAAGTCTTTTCACATCTTAAAATTTGTTATAAATTGTTCACTTTAGTATGTAATAATATATACATTTTGTAAAAACGAACAATATTATGAAATAATCCAAATCTCTTAAGCTCCACACACACTTTCTATATGAATCATGAAATAGTAAGATGATAATAAATCACTTGCCAGATTATTATTTATAATTACAAGTGACTCATCAATTAAACTAATCAATATCAATTTACTACTTATGTGAGTCACATGTCATCCCTGAATAATATCAACATTTGGGTCCTATCCTTAATAAACCTTTTTAATTTTATAATTTTGTAAACCTCTTTAATTTTATAATATCTAGTACTATTTATTTATTATGATCTATATATGAATATGTGCAAAACAATGCTCACATGTTTTCCAGGAAAAAAAAAAAAAAAAACTAGGTTCACATATTGACGGAGTGGATCTTATCTATCATGATCGTGTATTGTGTGTTACAATTATCTTTATAAATGAATGTCATTTATGTGTAAATATAAATATTTAGTCAATTATTTGGATAGAAGATTTCGCATATCTTATATTAAGAAAGTTTTGTGTTTTTTGTACTTTCAAATTTCAATATATTAACGGGCTGAATTACAACAGAAACACATGTAAGACATAAATTGAACTGCTAATCTCTTCAACTTAAATTAAAACAAACAATTGAACAAGTCAAAGAAGCCGAGTATTGACCCAATATCATTGACTATAAGAACTCAAATGCGTTTTGGTTTTATAATTAAATTCTGATTGACGTGGTATACAATTCAGGGACTTCGTCCATGTGACAAGAGAAGAAACGTCAGCGAGTGCCAGGCTCTTTTCCCCCAAATCAACTTCTCTTTGGCAAGTACTTGCATCTCTATCTCACCACATTTTCATTTACTCAAAAGAATTAATAATTAAGTTGGTACTATAGATAATAAGTTCTATTATCTTCTATAATTAATAATCTTAAACCATGATCAGATGGAAAGCGAGGAAGATGATCTGTGGTACCCTGAAGCTAGAGAGCCTTATGAGGACATTGCTGCCAGGGGAAGGCTGTTTTTGAATTGGTGACTCCATTTTTTTCTTTCGACTGTCATTCTATAATTTATTTTTCTCTCTAACTTAAAAGAAACAAAAAATAAACTCTTTCTAATTTTAGAAAACTGTTATTATGAGCATATTAAAGTTTTAAAGATTGATTTAAAGTACGCTTTTTTTTTTTTTTTTTAAGATACAAAAAATTGTGTATTGATATATTAAGACAATAAATATTAATTATTTATTAAAGTTTTGGGTTGTCAACATGAACATGTGTTAACACACCCTAAAGTTTAATATGAGCGAGGTTAGAATATAATATCTTTCTTTTTTATACCATCTTATTAGTCTAATTAATCGGAACCCATAATCAGTATAACTACGCTGGTTAGAATATAATCTATATATAATATTACGTAAACATCTGAAAGTTTTCCTCATTACCATAATTCCATATCAATTAGTTTCAAAAAATAATAATAATAATTCCATATCAATTATCAACGAATCATCTTCATGGAAACTAAAGCACTGCTTCCTTTTCACGTCTTACAATAATTGGTATGAAATAAAATAATATAGTACAATACAAATCGTTTTTCCCCTTCATAATTACTATAAATTTATTATTATATATGGATATAATTTCATTATTTTTGCAATGCCGGCAGAATTAGGTAAATATTTTTCAAGAGCCAGAAAATGAAAATTTTTAATTATCTTCTGTTACCTAAATTTTCCAGGCTGTGGACTCGGCCAGAAAAAGAGATAGTAGTTGTCAGCCATGGAGTAGTGTTGCAGCACATTCTTTATGTTTTAGAAAATGACTGTCATCCTTCAGTCAAAACTGAATTATGCAAACGGTTAGTATTACGTTCCCATCTTAATCATATTTTTCCACAATCCTTATGTAGTTTTGATTTTGATGGTATTAAAATGCAGAGCTTATAATTCCTTTTCGTTAGATATATCTGATGATTGTATAGATTTAAAATTTCCTTTTCATTAGATATATCTGATCAATGATTGTATAGAATTAAAATTTTAGGATGATTTGGTCGTTTTGAAAAGTTTAAATTTAGTTTGTCATTTTCCTTAATGTAAAACATTCCTTTTTAGAATTACAATTCTACGAAACATTATTTTACGTACCTAATCTTCCCTCGATTCCTATTCTGCTATCTTTTTTGACTAAAATGTTTCCTCCCCCTAGTCTCAATATGATGTTTCTTTACATTAGATTCTAGGCCGACAAGTCATATTTATGCTTTGAAACATATAAAATCGGTGGCGGCTTCCATTTGCAAAGATGTTTATAATTCTATATGACTAATCAAAAAGTTGTTTTTGATTTGTGTTTTCAGCTTTAATAATTGTGAACTACGTTCAGTAGTCATCGTCAATAAAAGGTGAGAACGAGAATTTTCTTTTGCAAGAAATTAATATATATGTAGTTAATTAATCCAATATTGGTATTCCAAATGCTTGATTAATTATTAATTTCTGTTTTATTTAAAATTTTATTTGCAGAATGATGGAGCCGGATATGTCTACGACTAGCTTCTGATGATCGAATTTCTCAAGGATTTTGTCACTAATAATTGTTCAATTGTTATTCTTACATTGTTTAATTCGTTTTTTTTTTTTTCGTTTAAATTGATTTTCCATACGGATTACATAGCCAATGAATACTTGATTTTTAATGTAAATTTCTCTGCAAGACAATTTGTTTGAAAGTTCATAATTTAGAGTGATGCTATTGAACGTCCACCAAAAACCTATTCACATTCCATGTCTTCTTTTTTTTTAATTATTATTATGACAGTTTTATCGTTAACAAAAAATAGCAAGGATAGCTCTATTACCATTAAAAAATGTTCCTACTATTTTCATTTATGCCCCATATCCGTCACAAACGTACTTTCAAAGTTTTTTATTTACTCTTTACGCCTTTTACTATGCCAAAACTAACCTTTAATGTTAGTGACTCTCATAAATGATTTTTACTAATAAATTATTTTTCTTTCCAAACCTAATATATGTGGATTAAATAAATCTATATTCTCTTTTTCAACTAGAATAAATGACCAATAAACTAGAATAAAACAATTACCCGTATTTGATTAAAAGCCTCATAAACTTGTATGTGCTTGGAATTTTCTTTTCTTTTCTTTTTTTATTGAAGAGCATTAACAATGGCAATACCTAACGCTGAAAGTTGGAACCAAGAAAAATTCAACATTAATGCTTCAATTGCATTCATGGTGGAATAATTTAAAGATGCTTTGACAATTTAAAAGTCATGATGTATTTGATTTTATCACTTTAGACTGAATGATACTTAATGCTCTCGTTAAGTTATTTTATTTGATTTTTTTTTTTATAAAATCACTTAAAAAACTCATAAAATCATATAAATATAAAAGTGAAAAATTTTACTTTTCATAAAACGAAAATAGGATGAATTATATTATTTCCTAAACATTCCTCATCAATTTAGATATTCCCAAATTTGCCCTTAACTACATTTTTTTTTCTTTTCCCAACTTTTACTAGTATCATTCTAATTTTATTTTTAATTTTATTATCTTTTAATATTTTGTGCGGGAAGCCATAATTTGAACAAATGGTGTTCTACAATCTATAAAAAAAAATTCATATGTGAATTCTAGCCCTAAAGATTACCATGGCAGCTTTCTCTGACCTAGTTCATGCCTTCTCCCAAATGATGTTTAATGTTTGTGAATTCAACTAATCTGAAACTGGCTTCTTCTTTTTTTTGTAATATAATATTACTATGATGTTGTGATTAATGGGTGTAATTTGTATGGGTGTGTACGGACTAATATCATTTTATGAATAATTTTCTTTTTTAAGTAATTTGGTGTGTGGATACATTAGTTAATAAGAAAATATTATTAAAACAGGGTGTTGTGAGTAATATTTTAGTAAAAAAATATTATTATAGTAGGTGTTTGAGTAATTCACAAAATTTATCAAATATAATAAAAAGTTTTTAAGACACTAATTTCTTTGAAATATAGGTCTTATCTACTTACTCTATTTAGTGTTTGATAAATCTAAACACATTTCATAAACCTTAAATCTTCTTATTTTATATTTTATTTTAAATTTTAACATATCTTTTAGATTTTATTTTATTTCGAAGTGAAGAGAAATGTTCTTTTACAGTTAGAAGCAAACATTAACCAAAAAACAAATTATTAATTAGTTTTAAATTTACACATTTTTATGATTATCTTTTATTTTGCGGGAAGGAATAAATTTTTTTAAAATGAGTTTAATTTTTTAAAATGGAATTTCTTTTAGAAAAAAAAAAATAAAAAAAAAAAATAATCATGAGTCTCAACTACAACCTTAAAATTCAAAAATAAAAAAATGAACTTGAATACAAAAACATGGGTTTTACAAATAATTTTTGATTTGGCAATTTTATTATTATTTTTTAAGTGAAATGCGTTTTAAAAAAGAAATATGAAAAGATAAAATTGGTGTTATGAAAAAAATTGAGGTCCTATTTGAAATTCTATAAAATAATTATTTTTAAATAAAGTAATTTAAAAAAGAAGTGTAAAAAGAAAGAAATGAATTGTCGATAAAAACTCTCATAAATCATATGCATGTAAATATAATTAATTTGGCGTGTAAATTATTAGTATATAATCTCTAGCCTGTCAATTACTATTTATTTATTTTTTGATGTACTTGTGGTGGGGTGATTTGAACCTGAATCTTTAGCAGACCTAATAAACATTCTTTTTTATCAAGTTATACTAGATGTTGGTGACCAATTACTGGTCGTTACTTATGATTTAAAGAATTTTTGGATTTTTTTTTTTTTTTTTTGGACTTACAAAAGAATCAAGTAGTTAAAAATATAGGTGTTAAAAAGTTGTATTAATTTATAGTAGAGATTCTAGAGAACATTAAATTTATAGATTAAATTAATTAGATTTTTTTTAAGATATGTAAGACCACATTTTTATTTAATTTTCAAGAGTATTTGACAATTTTTTTTTAAAATAAAAAGTTATTTATTCTTTCAGACAGGAAAATTTTGAGCATTATTATTTTTAAGAAACAAATATAATAATTTTGCAAACATTTTTATTATTTATTACATGAGCAAAGTGACCTTGCAGCACATTTTAAAAGAGAACTAAGAGCATATCCAATGCAAATGTGGATTGTTTTTCACAATCCATTATCATGTCATCAATATATAAGGAATGTGCTTCCTACATGACATAAATATGACTTGATAGACAATCAAGTTAAAAAATGTTCTCCAATGCATTCACTTAAAATGCACACTTTAATGAGGTGTTGAATTTTTTTTAACCACACTTTAATGAGGCAGTGAAGATGGAGGGTGATTATTTGTTGAAACTGTAGAGGAGGGGTTGGAGAGGAAAAATGCAGGAGATAGTGGGGTGATATAGAAAATTAACTTGATTAGTCAGCAATAAATAACTGTCTAACAGACCCTCTGAAAGTAGAGAGTCATGTTGACATTGTCTATTTTTTTTTTTTTTTACCACATCAGCTTGACAGTGGAGACTGATAGTTGCATTGGAGAAATCTATTTTAACACAATGTCCATTTATCCTATGGGTCATTCAATTTTTTCACAATCCATTTCTATATTGGAGATGTTCTAAGGTTCTTTACTTTTGCGACGCACTAATAATGGTTAGTAATAATTTAATTCATTAATTTTTCCAACTATTACACCTTGTGATTTGACACATACACGAATATATTCAAATCCATAATTTTATGAATATAGGTGTGAGGAATAAAATACCGAACCAATTTAATCATATCTTTATTTTATTTTAGTTTCTACTTTTTACACTTAAAAAACATTAACAATCACAAATATTAAATTTAATAATAAAACTAGTACCGTTAAATATACTCTCTCAAAATACTTTTCCTTCAATATAAAATACATGTACACTTTGTTTTTTTTAAACACAAAACTTATCACGAATTTTACTTTTTTGGACAAAATTTACACATAATTTGTACACGTGTGCTATATTAAATAAGGAGTGTTTTAAAAAATTATATTAGAAAAGTGTATTTAGCATTCCTTGTCGTGGAAATATAAATCAATAGAAACATATAACTTTAGTAAGGCTCCGTTTGGCACGTAAAATTGGAATAAAATAGATTGGATTAGATTAAATTGGAATGAAAAATTACTGTCTCATATTTGTAGAACTTGAAATTCGATTAAAAATGTCTCATAATTGTATTTGATGTAGATTGAGATTAGATTAGAATAAAATTAATTTAAATACTTCATTATATACTTAAACTTAATTTTATGAAAAATTTGAAAAAAGAAAAAAAATATTTTATTGATTTAAATACAATGATTAATTTTAAATAGTAAAATATAGATTGTGTTTGGATTGGAATAAAATTAATTTAAATATATTATTATATAACCTAGCTTATATTATACATAAAGCTAATAATGTTTTAAATAAAATAAATCCTATAAATTATTTTTCTGAAAAGTTATATTGATTTTTTTTAAAATCATATTATTTTAAAGTATGAGTAAATAAATAATAACTCTTATTTAAATAATAACATTATTTCTAAATTTTTGTTTGCATATAATAAAATTAATTTCACAAAGTTCATGAAAAGCAAATTAAATATATAACAGTAGGTATATACCTGTATTTTGATTTCTTGAAAATGATTCATAGATAGATGGATGGAAATAGAGTGAAGATACTGTTTTTTTTTTTTGTCCTCATTTCAGTAGGTGTGCAAATGGAAAAAATGCACTGGTTGAGTTGTAGATGAAGAACAATGGGTTGGTGAAATAAACAAATGAGAAATAAATGAGGTTGGTGGAGAAAATAATTAAAGAGGAGAGAGACAAAAATTTATCCTATTGAATCCATTCTCATTGAATGACATGGGGAAGCTTCATATTCAACAATCCCATGAGATTAGGATTCAAGTGAAGATAAGATTGGAATTATATTCCCAAATTGGTTACTTCAAATGTGAAATTTGAGAGTTTGAGATTTTTTAAATCTTAAACTCATCTCAAATTCCATGCACCAAACACCGACTCGAAGAGCAGAACATGTGACACTCAGAAATTACGCGGACGCTAACTTGTGTCTCTTATGTTGACTCGCGTTTTAAGTATTTTTTCCATTCGTTTTTGGTCTTGGTCATGACAAAACATTGCGGGCACCGCAAAATCATTTGTCGGCTCAAGACCTCGTGGCGGGCACTTTACCAGTCTCCTTTTTCTAGTTAGGGAAGCGCAAACGTTTTTTTCTTCTTTCTAAATCTGACACCCACTGAATCATGCATCCATCGAAAGAATATGACGAGATTAAGAGCCATAGATATAACCTGAAAAGCAATTCTTTACTAAAAGGTAATAACTTTCTCTCATTTTGTGATTTGGAAAATGAAACAAAAGCGATATGAACTGCTTTAATTATGTGTGAAATGTGCCTATCAAACGAAGATTTTAAACTTGTATTAAAATTCAAACCAATCAATTAAGTCCAGCTATCGCTTTTTCCATGATTGGGTTGGAATTTTATATGTGCCGGCGAAGACGCACAGTTGGATGTTGGAAATTTCTTCTCGGTGTTGAGAGGAAAATTTTCAATATTTTCTAAATTATCGTGCTTTGACTAAATTAGATATTCTTAGTTGATCGGATTTATAAACTTTTAAAAATAACTCAATTAGATCTATTGATCAAAATTTTGATAGTAAACCTTTAAAAAATTACAAAAAAGAAATTGTTACTCTCAAACTTTATTTATATAAATGAAATTAACATTTTACCCTCTAAATAGATTAAAAATAAAAAATAGATTAACAAATAACTATAAAAATCTAAACAAAAAAAAAATAAGAATAGTAAACATTAGTTTCTAATGTAATAATAAAAAATACATGAAACATAAAATAACGTGCCGAATAAATTTTATTAGCTTTGCATGATTTGTGTTATTTTTTAAATTATATGAATTTTATTAAATAAAATACATAATTTTTATTATTTTTAAATTTGTTATCATTTAAAATCATGAATGAGTTATATATTTTTTTTTTTTTTTTTTTTTAAAAAATAAAGTAGCTAATTTTCATATTTTAAAACATTTTTATACCTTAGATTATTTTATTGTGCTTTAATTAATTTAATTTAATTTATATTGTTTATTGTACTTTAAGGGTAAAGCCATGCGTATGATAGTTTATTTGTTTACTTAGCTTATATTATACATAAAGTTAATAATGTTTTAAATAAAATAAATCTTATAAATTATTTTTCTGAGAAGTTATATTGATTTTGTTTAGAATCATATTATTTAAAGTATGAGTAAATATATATTAATTTTGAAATAACTTTTATTTAAATAATAACATTATTTCTAAATTTTTGTTTGCATATAATAAAATTAATTTCACAAAATTCATGAAAAGCAAAGTAAACATATAATAGTAGGTATATATACCTGTGTTTTGATTTCTTGAAAATGATTCGTAGATAGATGGATAGAAATAGAGTGAAGAGACTGTTTTTTTTTTTCCTCATTTCAATAGGTATGCAGATGGAAAAATGCACCAGTTGAGTTGTAGATGAAGAACCATGGGTTGGTGAAATAAACGAATGAGAAATAAATGGGGTTGGTGGAGAAAATAATTAAAGAGGAGAGAGAGATAAAATTTCATCTTGTTGAATCCATTCCCATTGAATGACATGGGGAAGCTTTGCATTCAACAATCCTATAAGATTAGGATTCAAGTGAAGATGATATTGGAATTATATTCTCAAATTGGTCACTTTAAATATGAAATTTGAAAGTTTAAGATTTTTTGAATCATAAACTCATCTTAAATCTCATGCACCAAACACCGACTACGAGAGCAGATGAGGAATGAGATTAATTGATAGTGTTTACTTACTTAAAATTCATTCTGTAATGGGAATAAAAATATGGACCCCACATCAATTTGGGGTTGTGGAATGGGAATCTCATTCCCCCAATCCACTTGGGAATCCCATTCCCATTCTCTTTCTCATGATGAAAAGTCTCTTATGCCCCTTTTTAAAAAAAAGCTATTTTATTTGATATTTTAAAAAAAAACTGTATATTATAATAAAAAATTACAGACCATTGGTTTTTCATCGTCAATTTCTTAATTATCATAATGAACTATTAAAATAATATGTAATTTTTTTAAAAAAAAATAATATGTTTTTTTTATTTGATATTAAAAAAAAAAAAAAAACTGATATTATAATAAAAAATTTCATATTAGGTTAGTGGATTACTAAAATAATATGCAATTTTTTAAAATTATAATATACAGTTTTTTATTTGATATTAAAAAGGAAAAAAACTACATATTATAATATAAAAAAATTACACATTATTATAATTAATCCATAATTTTAATAAATGAAATTTTTGTAACTTATAATTAATTCATTCTGATTTTAAAGCAAAGTAAACAGTTTAATAGGAAGACTACTGATTCCAATTCCGATTTCTACAGTTGAAGTAAACAACTTATTCTGATTCCGATATTTCATTTCGATTCCAAATCATTCCGATTCCTTCAGATGAAATAAACACACCATTAAAGTTTTAGGGTACTATCATTTTGCTAGTTTTCTAATGGTTGACTGTCAAAATGTTGGTAGAAGGGAATTAATTGATAAGAGTAAACTATGACAAATAACACCAAATAATCAATGTCATGTTTAACTAGCACCGAAAAACTAGAATGAGTTTTTCTAGCACCTCCCTAAATAAAAAGACCCTAACACCATTTTTTATTAATAAAAAATATAAGTAAGGTTTTTCTCTCTCTATCATTTCCTACCGTCTCTCTCTCTACCATTTCTCTCTCTCTCTCTCTCTCTCTCTCTCTCTATATGTATATCAGTTCTCTCTCTCTCGCTCCTCCATCTCTCTTGCTATCTCCTCACCTATCCTCCTCCATTGCTATTGACTAATAGCTGCAAAGCCTCCTCCTCTATTACTAGCGACCAACCAACACCTTCATCTTCTCCTTGTTTAATTTATCTGGTTCCGGGTCAAAATCCTCCATCACCATTCACCTACCATTACCCTTTTTTTTTTTTTTAATGAAATAAATAGGTTCAAACCAAAACCAGATGATTCTATTTTTTTTATTTTATTTTATTCTTTTTATTTTATTTCATTCCCTTCTTCTGATTTGTTTATTATTTTTTGTGAATGTTGTTGATGGATGTGGTTTTTGTTGATGTTATTGATGATGTTGTGGAAGAATGGACGAAATAAATGGTTAATAATGTTGAAAACGTATTTGTAATGATTTAAAATGGCCTTAGCTATTGTGTGTGCTCCCACGCCTAGCTATTGTGTGTGTTTCGTTGCGTGTATTGAGTGTCTTCAATATAGGCGCGAACTACGCACATGAGTTACCACGCACCATGAGGGCATAGACTATGCACACGAGTGCGTGGACACCCACACGGGGGCATATGGTATGCGTGGACCACGAACACAAATGCACGAACATGAACATAAGGCTGCGTGGTGTGCGCATGCCACACACACAAGGGCGTGGACCATGCACACGAGGGTGCGGACCATAAGCATTAGGGCACGGGCTACTGGTTAATGATGTCGAGAACTGAAAATTTGCGCAGACTTTCTAAAATTTTAAAACAATGACAGTTTTGTCATTTAAAAAATTAAATAGTACAAAGGTGCTAAAAATATAAATTCAGTTCTTTAGTATTAGTAAAACATATAACCAGTTTTTTAGTGCTAAAAAAAAAAATTAATGTATGGAGCAAATGAACTAAAAATTACAAGTTTAGTAAAAAAATAATAATGCTTTTCAAAAAAAAATTAGGGAATATATTGAAGTTTTCCCCTTTCATAAAAAAAAAAAATTACAAAAAAAAAAGATAACTCATGTCATATAGAGTTAAAACAGTTATATTACATGTAATTGTGTATGATATATGTTATATATTTTTCATTATTATAAAAAATAATTTGTTATAGTTTATATTATCTTATAGTTTTGTTATTTGTTTAAGTTTTATTTTATTTGAATAGTTTTTAAGATAAACACTGTAATTGCGTTAGTTTTAGTGAGGTTGAAGGGTAATTTTCTTTTTTGGGCTATTCTTAGTGGTTGATTATAAACATTTTGGTCAAAATAACCCAATAGAGTCAGAGTGATATTTAATAATTTAGAGACCCAATGAGCCAAGAACAACAAATTTAGTAAAAAAGTAATATTTTTCAAAAAGTTGGAGATTAAAATAGAGTTTTGCCTTCTTGAGAACGCATCCTTTACTAGACTACAACCATCTGCTTTTGAGATGAAACTTGTCCATCCCCCTATGAATACATGTTAGACTTATGTTTAAAACAAAAATGAGATACTTATATAATTAAGAAAGTATTGGTTATATATTTCAATTATGTCATCATATTAATCTGAATTGCTTCTAATTTTTTCGAAGAAAGATATAAAATTAATTTTGGAAATTTTTTAGAAGAGCAAGAAATTTACACTCATAAAATAACCCTATAAATTAATAGTGTATAAAGTGAGATAACATTTACGGATTCTGTTAGATTAATGGGTCGTTTGTTTTTTTATCTAAAAATTGAATAATACTGAAAGTTACGTAAAAAAGAATAATAATTAAAACTTAAAATCTGAATAACATATATATATATTTTTTTATCTGAATGTATAGTGATTTGGTTTTTTTATTAAAATTAAAATTATCTTAAAACTAGTAATTTGATATTTATACCATTTATTATTAGTTGTTATATAATTTCATTTAATGTGATACAAACAATTACAAATAAATTATTTAACAAATACTAAAACACTTTTATGCATATATTAATAATATTTTTATTTATAATTAAAATATGATTAATTATTATAATAGGGCAAATTAAATTTTCATATTTCAATATAAATAAATAAAATGATTTTAAGTTGAACTACTGTTGCAACGAGAATTTAAATTATAAAGTAATATATATTTTTTACTGTAGTTTGAAGATGATATGTTTAGGTTTTTATTTTTCAAAGATGTCTATTATAACATCAAAAGAAATCTATATAATGTAAAATTATGACAAATTTGAAAATATATTGTTTTAGGATAATAGACTTGGAATAATATATTTAAAAAATCATTAAGTAATTTGGTATTCAGATAAAAGTCAGAAATTATTAGGGGCTGTTTGTTTTTCTTCTAAAGATTTAATAGTGTTAAATTGTACCTCTTCAATTGTTTCCCTTTTTTTAAAGTGGTCAAACCACCTAAAACGACCAAAAAATAACTGAAAAAATTAAGTAAAAATGTTTAACATTTAAAAGTTTTTATTCCAAATATATTCTCCCCAAAATAACATAATTTCAAATTTGTCATAATTTTATATCACTCAAATTTTCTTTCTCTTATTTTTTTCCTTGATACTTACAAAAATTATATTTGAAAAGAAAAACCTAAATACATCTTATCCTAAATTGTCTTGGAATTAAACTAATATCTTTTAATTTACAATTTAAATATTCATTTTTTATTTGTTTTCTTAAATATATTAATATATTTAAATATATAAATATGGTTAATAGTATTATATTTTTTAATCATATTTTAATTATGAATAAAATATTATTAATATGTACATAAAAATGTTTTAGAATTTATTAAATTATTTATTTTTAGATATTTGTATTAAATTAATTAAAATTACATAACAATAAATAGTAAAAATGATGTGAATATCAAATTATTAGTTTTTAAACAATTTTAACTTTTTTTTTTTTTAAAAAAAAAACAAGTTTACAATATATTCAAAGATAAAGAAAAAAATGTTATTTAGATTTCAAGTTTCAGTCACTATTTAGTTTTCATCATCAACAACAATGTTCAGTCTTTAGACCAAAAACAAAAAACAAAAAAAAACAAAAGACCTCTTATTTTTTCAATGATTTTTAGGTAGAATTAAACGATTTGATCACTTAAAAAAAAGAAAAATAACTTAATAAATTTAATTCAAACTTATCAAGTGATAAGTGTTAAAAACAAATAACTTCTAAGATATATTATTGACATGAGATAATTGAGAGAATGAGATGAAGAAGTTTTTACGATGGAGGGAAAAACACAATACTTAAAATAAAATTAGGGTTTAATATAATGTAAGAAATAGGGAATACCTTTAACTTATTTTTATCTAAATTACTTTATCCTCATTAATTATTTTGTTTAGGGCTATAATAATATTTTTTTAGTAATGTATGGATGTACAATATCATATTGCTGGGTGGCCATATTACCACTCTAATATTGATAACATGTATAATTTTTAAGAATTACCAATGATATTAGAACATGTTGACGTCCGGGGACGATTAACACCCGGTTGGAGGTCAGAACCTTACCAACGGAATGATTTGTATGGGGCTGACGGTAAAGACCATGCTGGGCCGGGGGTGAAGACCATGCCGGACAACCCCTTTTGATCTTTGAGAGTTGCGTCCGGAGTTGAACCCTCAACTTTATAGGTGTTTTTGGATTGACAACTCCTACCACTAAACTGGGAGTTGAACTCTCAACCTTATAGGTGTTTTTGGGTTGACAACTACCACCACCAAGTTGATCAGCTTGGTGGTAGGAGTTGTGCACCCAAAAAACACTTATAAGGTTGAGGGTTCAACTTCGGACTCGACCTTCCGGGGCTAAAAAGAGTTTAACGGTTTTCGGGTCGGCTCCATATAAATCGTTCCGTTGGTGAGGTTCCGATCTCTAACCGGGTGTTGACCGTCTCCGAACGTCAACATGTTAACAAAACACATATTAGGAAAACAATTGAAAGAAATAACAAAGTCTCAATAAGTTGGATACTCAAAAGTAGAAAATTTAGAAACCAAAAAAACAAATCGTGAATGATGGGGCACGATATGAGAAGGAAACATGTTGTCCAAAAGTTGATGGACCTTGTCAAGATGTTTATTTTCCTCAATGCGAATAAGCCAAACAATAAAAATCCAAATATATAAATAAAGTAATTAAATGCTTTTAGTGTTGAGAAAAATCCTCCACAACTTACATATTGACTCACAATGGGCAGCAGTATGATAAAGTCTTTTTAGAATATTTCCTCCTTCTATCTACTCCAGTACGTCCGCATTAATCCACATAGAAAAAGTTAAGGCTTCACATTAAATAAAATTATTTATTTGACCCAGTCATTACTGCCTTTTCAGTTAGTACAACAAATCTCTCTAAATTCCATATCGTGACATAAAGTGGCCAAGTGTGCGTATAGGCGGATATTATGTCCTTAAATTTCCACATTGTGACATACGTGGCCGACAGATATTATTATTATTTTAATGGTAAGGAATGAATTAAATCCATAAAAAATTACACATATTCTTTATTTTATGATAAAAATATGATTTGAATTCTTAACCTTTTAAAATCAAGAGAAGTGATCAATTAATTTTATTAAAAAATATTATGTTCTTAAAAAGTCTTGAAATAGCACATCCAGCTCCATCACATGCGGTTCAGTATTTTCTCATTAATCTTAGTAATGGAATTTGAGCATAATTTTATATGAGTAATTTTCTTTCTTGTTATAAAATTAATTGACTCTTGATTATGTGATTAGATATTCAGACAGTATAAATAGTAATTGATTTTAATAACTCTTAATAGGCTCAACTCTACAAATAAGTTCTAAAATAGCTAGAGCTTTGGTATAACTACAAGGTTAATTAACATAAAAACAGTAATTAGATTAGAATCCAAAGATCTATAAAAATTAAAGATTTAAAAATTGAAAAACAAATTTAAATCATTTTTCTAGGATTGGGATGGATCCAAAAGACTGTCAACATCTGTCCACACAAAGATGAAAGGAGACCCACACACAATAGTAAAAAAACTGTTATTATTATTATTATTATTTGGATTAATGAATGAGTATGGTACCCATAGCACTAAGACATGGGAGTTGCTAGCGCCTAACCACCCGCACCAGCAGTTAAAGACATTAAAATTCCATCTTTTAAGATTATAACTAGATGAGTATAAAAGTCAATTGGTCTACAATTACTTAGAGCTTTTTGTATAATTTACATGAACAAATTTATCCACGAGTAGAAATTATCTAATAAGATTTTCTAACAAAAGTCAATTGGTCTTTAATTATACAAAAGTCATGATCAAAATTTCATTGTCTACATCAATTAGGATGCATCAAAGCTGTCAAGGAATTCAAATCACAACAAAAGACTGTATATTATTCAAGCATTTAAATTATTAAAATAAAAAATTGGAGAGGATAAACATGATCTTCTCCAACCTGGTGACAAACAAGCACGTTCATGGAAGGAAGCAGACACTTTCATGGGAGTTTCTGCAGAGCTTAGTGGCTGACCCCAGAAAATTAAACACTATCAACGTTTCCGTCCTAGTGTATGGAATATACGGACCATTTCTGCTTGTATGCACAAATAAGTCAATCAACGAATTTTGCAGATGAAAAATCAAACTTAAAAAATAAACAAGATAGCACGCCCACCACTACAAAGTTGGGGACCTAACATTTAATACAAACAATCCATCTCTATAAATGAATACTTCTTTTCTTCTCTCTCTCCCGCACCCGTCCATTACGCCTTGTGTTTCTGTCCAAATGTATGCTTTTGCTTCTTTGTTTCAAGCCAAGACTGCTTCCTCGCTTGCTTCTCTTTCTGGTATGTTTTTTTTTTTGTATTTTTGTTTCCACTTCATTTTCCTGCAATTTCTTTGTCTCTTTCAAGCCACAAGCATGTTTTCTTCTCAGTTTGTGTTTCCTCACTTGTGGGGAAAGCTACTGTTTAAGTACTTTCGTGTATGTTGGGTTGCTTCTTTGTTTGAACACTAATTGCCCTTCTAATTGAGCTAATCCTTTTATGAAAAACGTGTACGTGTGCACTATTCCAATTATGATAAGTTCTAGAATATTTAAAGGTCAGAGATTACATTAGACATGTATAGTATTTAAATTATGATATTTTTTAAGATATCTAATCATTGGTGGTATGTCTAATCTACTTTAAATGTAACCTGAACCATTCAGTTTAAATCTAATATCATGAATTATGTCAAAAAAAATAAAAGAGATTTTTTAAATTTTTTATTAATATTTTGGCTATTTTCGTATGTAGTGGGTGCCACAATTGATTCCATAAACTGAATTTATACTTGAATTACAGCTATAATTCGACGCCTTTAGTTGCAATCTATACAATTTACAGAGACTCTGTCACGCATAGACTAAAACCATAAAAACAGCAGTCAACTATCAAGTCTTATAGCAGTTAACTACCCTTGATTATTGTAAAAGTTTGGCAACCCAAATTCTACTTTGATCCAGTTCTAAAAGCTCTAAGGAGTGGCTAAGGAAATTGAGGACTAAATTGAAAGTCTGCCTAAATTAATTCGAATAATTGGGTTTTTTAAGAAGACAAGTTAAAGTCAATTCGGGCAATTCTTTAGAAGTAAATTAAGAATCGAATTGTTTTAGAAATAAATCTCGAAGAGAATTGGAAAAAATCAGTTTTGGAAAAAAAAAAAGGATATAAATTAATGCAGAATAGTTTTGGCAATTTAGCCGCTATATATAGCCAGTCCTCACAACAAAATATTGCGTGGAATACAACATTCAACTCTCCCTTTTTCGCATTTCTTTTTGGGTTCCATTTTGTGTGCTCATACCTTATCCATTTATGTATTTATACGCTACCTATGCATTCTTTCTCAGTTTTGGCATTAGCAGATATGGAAGCCAACTCAGCCTATTCATTTCAGCGTTGTAAAATCCTTCACCTGGTAATTTGACCAATCTCTTCCTCCTCTTTTTGTCAAATTCTAATATCAATATCGGATTGATTTGAACTACCTCTTCTCCATCATTTATTTATGTTTGCAATGAAAATAGAACACTTCTATTTCTATATCTGCAAACCATACATGATACAATATTATCAATTACATCCAGGTGAGGCATGGACAAGGGATCCACAATGTAGAAGGAGAGAAAGGTAATCATGTATTATTATCTGAGGAACTTTTTGACGCAAAACTCTCCCCTCTAGGCTGGCAGCAGGTAATGGCTTGCATATCATTTCTTTTTAAAAAAAACAAGCCAAAAAAAAAAAGTTAATATAAAGTAGTTTATTTTTACTCATATATATATATATATATATATATATATATATTGTCTTTTGAGGTTACATGCCTCACACCACTAGAGAAAAGTTTGAAACCAATTTCCAATTTTGTAACAGGCTGATAATTTGCGCAAGCAACTTCAATCATGTGGACTAGCTAAAAAAGTTGATTTAGTTGTCACTTCTCCCATGTCCAGGTATAGTTGATGCCGCCCAAGCTGTTATTTTATTGTGTTGTTATGCTTTAAACAAAACAAGTAGGCATTGTAGTTTTGTCTGTGGTAATGTTTTGTTGTTAGTATGATATTATCAGTAGGTGGGATGTTGTTTTCAAGCTTTATTAAATGCTCAAACCTGTTCCTATGGACTGAAATTAAACCAGACCTACTTCACCATCTTAGCAGTTGACCTAATCGGGAAAAAGATCATCTTCTGATAACATTTTGTAAATAGTAAATATAGACTAATGATAGACAGATTAAGAAACGGAAAAACAAAAAAGAAAAGATATAAGAAGAAAATTTTGCTCGCCTGTTAATGAATGTGGTCATGCGTTGCAAGTCCCTTTGAAGAGAGGATAATTTTCCATTGGGGCGATTATTTGTTTGAGAAGGGCAATTATGTTTATATTAGTAATTTTAAAGGGTAGCTCATGCAGCTTATGATTGTCAATGTTTGCATTGCAGAACTTTGCAGACTGCACTTGCAGTTTTCGGTAGTGAAAGACACAAAAGAGGGTACGATGGGGACTCATCAATGGCGGCAAATGAGGAGAATGGTGGTCAGTGTGCTAAATCAACGTTCAATAGTCCACCAATTGTAGCAGTTGAGCTTTGTCGAGAACGTATGGTATGTTTGATGATTTCCTGTAAACCACTGTGCAGAGACTGCAAATTGGCAATATAACACAAGCCTCCTTTTTGAGTGTTTTATCATGGTTTCAATACAAATGTTTGTTTTCTTCGCTCTGCAGGGGGTTCATCCATGTGACAGGAGAAGAAGTATAAGTGAATATCAATCTCTTTTCCCTGTAATTGACTTTAAATTGGCAAGTCCTTGTGCCCCTATCTAACCTTCAAACAATTGACTTAAAACAACACTCATATATACTGTACAATTGACTTTTTAACAGCTTGAAGTTTCTCTTCTAATAAACCTGAATTATTGTCCAGATAGAAAATGAAGATGACAATTTGTGGAAATCAGACACTAGAGAGGACATTAATGAAGTTGTAGCCAGAGGAACCGAGTTCATCAAATGGTGAATTCATCTTATTTTATTTTTCAATCAATAGTGATTTCAGTAGCTAAAACTACATGTACATAATAGAAAATCATGAGCATTAACATGAGATGGTTTTGCTTTATAGGTTGTGGACTAGGCAAGAGAAGGAGATTGCGGTAGTCAGCCATGGTATATTTTTGCAGCATATTCTCATTACCCTTCTAAATGACAACTATTCACCATCGAATAAAGAACTATGCACAAGGTCAGTACTATCATTCTCATACGGATTCCTTTATTATTTTCATTTCATTGCTGGTGAGCTAAGTGCCTGTGACGTATGCATTCAGGTTCCAAAACTGCGAAGTTCGTTCAGTGGTCATTTTTGACAGAAGGTGAGTAGTTAGCATGCTAATTCAAATGGTTTTTTCATTTGTTTTCTAAAATACCTAATTTCGTCTACCTCACCTTGTCAATTATTTTATTCTAATCAGCAGCACAATGGGGTCATGTAATCCTGGAAAGATTTCGAGTGTGCTTCATCTGCCAAGCGACGAAAATATCTCAGGGTAGGAAGTAACCAAGTAATTTGCCCTTCGTTCTTTTCCACAAGAATTAATGATGCTGTTACCAGGGGCGCTTCTCAATGATTTTGTGTCTATCAAGTGCTCAAATGATACACGCAACGTGTAAATCATATTCTTCATAAACAATATGCACTCTTTTATTCCCCAAATAATGGATCGCTTTCAGTTCCTGCTAAAACATAATTAAATTTACTGTAAGCTTTATAAAAAATTTTATAAAAATGAAAATTGTCAGTGAGTTCATTGCACTCCAAAATTTGAACAGTATGATAGTTGCCCACAAGCTATGTTTTCTTGAAAGTAAGCACCAATCCAACCAAAATTGATAGGAGAAGGAATAGGACAGCTGTGATGTTGAAATTAGTTGTCTTTACAGCATTTTTGCTTTTATCTGTTTGCCTCTCAATTCCTTTGTTCTCCGAGGATGAGATAGATTCTGGACGAAAAGAAAGTACCACATCCCAAAAGGATTCAGTGATCATTGAAGAAGCTTCAACTTCTGCTTCCAGGATTGTTGAGGCATCAGGTAGGGCTTCCATTGACATCAACTCAACACAATGATCTTTAAGAACCTACCAGGGCACAAATCATAACAAGCAATAAATGCAACAAGATTGATAATGTCTATTCACCCATCAGAAAAAGAATTCATAATTTCTTTCATAATATAGTGCATAATAAACCAAGTTGCATAACATATAAGTGCATGAACCAGGTTACTAAAATCAAAAAACAGATTATGTCATCGTGAGATGTTCTGAAAAGCAACAAAAATAAGCTAAGAGCATAAACTTACAATTTACAATTTTTGACATCATGTTTGTATACAACTTCATGATACCAGTATCATATGTTCCTTTTTTCTTACAGTTGTGCTATATGCCCGTGCAAACATCTGTATATACAATCTTACAATTTAAATATTGATCCACACAATCTATATTTTATCTAGCAATCGAAGGCCTAAGAGCCAAAAGAAAAAAACTCACCTGATACAATTGATAACTAAATCCTAGGCTTTTTAAACTGAGAAAGAAAATCATTTCTTTAAGAAATCCAAAAAACACATACAAAAATATATCCCTTCTCTATAAGAGGAACCTTTCCTTGCTATGTAGGTAGCAAGCAATGGTAGATAATACACAATAAAGATGGCATGCCCTAAGTTCTTCTACCATGTGAAAAACTGAAAAACAAGAGTCCTGTTGAGCAAGGCACAAATTCGAACCTCAAGTCTTTCAGATGGTTGTAGATAGTCGCAGATAAACGTTCCCGCCAACCACGGAACAAAGACTCTTCGAGGAAATGCAAGACTGCATGTTTTCCTGATTTCAATTGAATATTTAAAATGCGGTCAGACTGATGATCATGTTTAAAGATCTACACTCAGAAACAAGGTCAAGAGGCTAAAAGAACAGCAATCTTAAGTTTCTTTGATTGAAGAAACATTAAGCACAATCAAGTTCGTTAAAAAATAAAAATGCTACACTCAACCTCAAGCTTAACAAGGAAAGTGGGTAATAATTTTAAATCACACTTCTGGGAAACTAATAGAAGTAAAGACATTCTACAACGTCAAAAAACCTTGTGAAAATTACAAGATAGTGATAACAAAATAGCTTGCTGGGACAATTTAGAACTGGGCATCTTATGCGTAATAGAACTGTTAACAGATTAACTATAGAGAATCAATGACATTAACTAATAAGTATTCATACAGTTTGACAGAGCCACTAGAAGAAATTAATAGCACGATATAACCAGTGAACATTAAGTTTGTTAGTATGCACTCTTCTAAAGCAAATAAGAGGGTGATATTCCCAAAAAAAATCTGATTTGTTATATTCTGCTTTAAACCAAAACAAAAATATATTAGAATTACAGCTGAAACTGTTAAACACCTCAGTGAGTGCAGGACAAGTTTGGAAACAGGTTTCAAGTCCCTTGCTTCCCTGGCATCATCGTCTGTTGGAACCAAATCTTCATCAGCCTCATCACAGATAATATCTAATCTGCTTTGCAGACTCCTGATGATATCACTCTGAACACAGAAAATGAGAGAGAGATTAAACAAGACATAAAAAATAACCATAAGAGTTAACAATAACAAAAAGCAAGCAGAGACTTCAGTTGTCTCCAACCATAAACAACATGCTAATTTAACGTTACAGGAAAAAAAATATATCATGGTAAATAACTGGTTAGATTTTGCTAAAAATGTGCATCAATCAACAAAATGGCTCATCTTTCATGAAAATTCATTTAAAATAGACAATCCAACATGATGTTGACAAATAAATGCTAGCATTTTGCATTATGGAACCAACAAAAGACAGTCAATACCCACATTAATCTAGGACTTACTAGCATTATGAAACGGTGCATGCATCCATCAGAAAGGCTTTTTGGCATACACATAAAATACTATAGCAGGACTCATAAGCACAGGCTTTTTTTCTTTTTCCTTTTTTTTTTTTTTTTTTTGAAAGAAGTACATGCTTTTTCAAATGCTTGATACTATAACGAGCATAAGTTTTTAATTCAATGTAACAGTAAAGATAACTGGAAACTATAGAATACCTTTATTTCAGAAACAGCCTGTGAAATTGACTCTTTTGAATTCAAGTACGCAAAAGAACACACTGAGCCACTAAAGACAAGAAGACCAACAACATCTTTTTGGCTGCATGCTTTACAAAAAATTAAGATTTATATAATTGTCAGAATTAATAATAGAAAACAGTTTGCACAACCAAAAAGAACTAAAAAATTCAAAATTGCCACACACCTTTTGCAGATGGATCATTGAAGAATGGAAGAATTAATTCAACCTCATGCAAACCATCTGTTGTGGATGACTCATCATTAACAACCTATCAACACAAAACAGTCTCATACTTAGTTATTATATATATAAAAGAAAATGAACCATAATCTATCTTTTTGAAATTTTTAGGAATTATTAGTTGGTCATAATATAAACCACATCAGGGGCTGTTACGTGGGACACTTCATGGAGGAATGAATCTGATTTCATAGTGTTAGATTACAGTAACTAAAATCAAACAGTTTTTGGTAACTGATAAATTATCTTCCACTAATGTGA
The DNA here is from genome assembly GCA_019925255.1 of Litchi chinensis. NCBI lineage: Eukaryota > Viridiplantae > Streptophyta > Magnoliopsida > Sapindales > Sapindaceae > Litchi > Litchi chinensis. Next base: position 7,970,649 of record CM034468.1, on the reverse strand, counting down.
ATGAATTGGGGTTTTCTCATAGCCAAATATTGTAAATAGCCTAAAATTGTAGTGCTTACCAAATTTCCATCTACCATGGCTTTTGCACGTCTCAGCTCATTTGCATGAACAGAAATTCCCTGTCGAAGAATGTCACTCAGGGTTAGGGCATTCAATGGGCCTTCACGACATATAGGCAACCTGGAAAATGCAGCTTCATAAATAAGAACTGACAACCCATAGGAGCATTTTAATGCATCAATCCGAGGATCAATTAACAAAGCTTAATAATATCTGTAAGAAAAGAAAACATTATAAAGTTTTATCATACAATTGTTCAATATCTCAAGTCCACAATTTCCAATGAAAAGCCCAAGCGGACTATCAGAGCACAGGTTACATGTGAAACGTACTGGGCATTCACTTTTAACATTGACCTAAATATGACTAATTAACATTAATATAGTTGACATGGTTCTCAGAATGGGTTACAAGTTTTTCCAAACTAAATTCTGATATAAATCATCTGCTAATTAGGAATGGGCAAAGATTGACAGTGACTCCTCAAATTAAGTTTTATGTACAAATTAATTATATTCTCATTTCCTTCTAAATCTGTCCAAGGCAAAACGGATGTTTTATTAACTCAGAAAAGCATGTGATACTCTTGCTCCTGATGATGCACAGATGGATTGTATCTTTCAAACTACTGTTGGTCTAACTGTCTAAGCATTCATGTTTTCTCAAAGATATACAGTTAACTACAACAGACAAATAAACAATGCGATTACCTGAGACTGAAGTTGTACATGCACTTAAAAGTTTGAAGGGAATTCAAAACCTTCCCCATTTTAAAATCACAGGGTCTTAAGCTGCTTGTCGTAATATTCGAAGCTAGTGAGCAATTCCGACAAGTCCACCTACAAAAGTCATTGCTTTAATCAGCATCCCTAGCAACATAACACATGTATAGTGACAGCATAAACAGGAAAACAATAGGATCTACGGTTTCACAAAATCAAATACCTCCTAGGACTATAACAAATATGAATAAGCAGCCTTTCATTCAAATCATTCTCCGAAAAGGGAGCTGCTTCTGCAACTCCATGCACCGTCTGCCAATTTAAAGACGAAAACACGCAAAAAGGTGTCAACAGACCAACCCTTGTAGTCATAGCAAACATTTTCAATTGTCAATTATACAACTTCAGTGAGACCTGGAAAAGCGCAATGGTGGAATTCTTGAAGGCGTTTTCGCTGGCCCAGACGTAGACACCAACCACCTTCATGCCCCCCAGGAGCATCCTCGAAACCTAAAAGACAGCAAATTTTATCATATTTTACAATTACAGACATATATATTCATGTTGATTGGATAATATAATGGTAGGGACCTGAAGCGCGTGTTCAGCGACCCAGTCGTTGTCGACGGAAAGGGAAGAGGAATCTGAGGGTTGGGATTTGGATTTGGAGAGCTTTTTCTTGTCATCTCTGGAGGTGAGGGAACAAGCGGGCTCTCCGGCGTCGTTTTGAGGGGTTGGGATCAAATCAAAGACAAAGCCTCGGTCTAGATTGGAGCTGAGTCTGCCTATCACTAAACCTACCTGTGAATTCACGAATCAATGAAAAGCTCCAAAATTTAGAAATATACGTAGGGATAGAGAGAGAAGACCTGTGCAGGGATGGTGGAGTTAGAGAGGCGATCCTCCGCTAATCTGAGTTGAGTTTCCTCTCCAACCACGCCTTTAACCATTCTTGTTTGACTCGTCTCTCCACACTCTCGAATGCCGATCCCTCAGGAACTTTGCAGGTGGAAAAACTGAAAAATAGGGGAAACTGCTTTTTTTTTTTTTTTTTCCCTCTGTGATTTAAGAAAAATATGTTTGCTAATCAGGGACCCACTTGACATAAACACGATAGGAAATTAATTACTTTGGATTATTTCAGTTAAGCCGTTAAATAAATAAATCGTGTTTGAATTAAGTTATTTGTAATCAATTAATCTATTTAATATAACCTTTCAAACAAAAAAATCTGTTTAATATAATTCGGACATATTTATTGATTAAGAAAAAAAATTAAATTTAATTTATTGAAAGGAAAATGAAAAGGAATTGAAATCAAGGTTCTAAATTTCATTATAAACATTTACTAACTTTAAAAAAAATAAAAATTAATTAAATTAATTTTTATTTTTAATATTTATCTAACGAAGAATGATATAAGTTGATTAACAATACTATTGTGTATTGAATTTTTTTTTCTTAACGTAGAGATAGAGAAAAGTTTAGGAGTGGTCATTCACATTTATCTTGTATGAGAGACGCGTGCTATTTCAAATTGGTAAACAAATAAAAAAGAGAAAAAAATCAAGAGCATTAAATAAAATATTTGAATTCAAGCTGCAGATGTACAAATCCTTGATAACTGAAAATTATGGGTTATTTATTTTTTATGTGAAGATTGAAGATTATGGTGATTGAAATCTGTATTATTCATAAAATGTTGAATTTAAGTTCATGGTGATTGAAATCTGTATTATTCATAAAATGTTGAATTTAAGTTCTGCTGGTTAGGTTTGATCGGAGGTGACGATTAGGTATAATTTTTTTTTTTTTTGAAATTAGCATAGAAACGATTGTTTTTTTATAATAAAAAATTAAATCAGTTCGTGATGATATACCATTGGTTAAATAATATATCGCTCCTGCTTACGTATTTGAGATTATGAGTTTGATTGTATAGTTTTATTCCTCAAAGTCACTGCTGGAGACTGCTGGAGAAAAAGGTGGGGGACTTCAGTCTCCTATTTTTATTTTGTTTATATATTTATTATTATATAAGTATCCTAAGTATAAATTTTAAAAGAGAAAATGAAGTGAAATAGCACTAAAAATTGACAAGTTTTGAAAATGTCATTGAAAATTTGAAATAAGTTTTTTTAACACCTTTAATTATCACAAATTATAGTTCAAAAAAAATTTCTCGACAATTCACAAATAATAAAAAGTATTATTCTCACGACGATTCATAAACAATACATGATGTGTAAACATATTATTTCAATTTTTGACAGTATTTTCAAAACCTGTACCTTTTTATGCCAAAATAAAAAATATCCCAATTCTAGAACAACCATTTTCGGTTTATATTGAAGAATGAAGAGTAAAGTAGACTTTCCACTTCTAAACTTAAACACAATTTTTTATTTTTCTGACATTCAACATAAACATAATTTAATTCCTCTAAAAAAACTTAAAGATGATTAACTAACCGAATAATCGGATAAAGACAAAACTAGAGGCCTCTAGCAGTCTAGCCACACCTGCAAAATCAAGCCAACCTGCAATGCAAGGCCACTAAGCCTCGCACACGACACAAAAACACACCACTCGGCTACACTCAAGCCCACACTCAAGCTATGCCAACGGTGCCACAAAATCCAATCAACCACATAGTGGGGCCACTCAACAAATAAACCCAATGATGATTCGGGCTCCGCATGGACTGCACACAAAACACATAAACCTAACAACCCAGTTTAAAAGGCGAGTGCAGATTTTTACGCTCTTAAAAATCTGTACGTACACCCTTTTGAGTATCTACACCCCGTTAAATTTTTTTTTAATATTATAATTTACGAGTACACCTAACTTTATACCAAGTATATCCTTTATCTACTTTTTTCATAAATATCATAAATTATAAATTTGTATACAGATAAATGAAAACTGGGGATAAAAAAGCTTATGGTGAAGGGCTCCTCTTTCAATTTGGGTAAAGGTGGCAGCTTCCTCTCAAGAAGTTGAAATTTTATGAATAACCAAGATACAAGAAGCAATCTAAGATCTAGAATAGGGAATGAAAAGAATATAAAATCAACTTCAAGCTTTTATGAAATCTGGATCTTGAATTTGAAATCTCCTAGCTTTCATGAAATCCTTTTTAAATCTGCATCGTATCCGTTTTAGTTTTGGAAACAAGAAATATTAGATTTTAGAAAAATGAAATTTAAGAGAAGTGGATTTATAGCAACACTGTTACAATGGGACCAGTTTTCAAAGATTTGATCGAAAACAAAATTATGGAATTCTTATACTCATTCTACGAATACTATCTCTTTGAAGTGCTGATTAGATGAGTCAAAAATTCGGACTTTTTTTTTTTTTTTTTTTTTTTTACGTTACATATACAATTATAACTGCAGGGCTTTTTAGATATTGACTTTAAAGAATAATCCAGATTGTAATAATTATTAGACTCTACTTTCTACTAATAAAGAGAGAGAATGACCTCATACTATTGAAAAAACTGACTCTCCAATGCAAATTGTCTGTTATTAGAATCCACGATACTCTTTGTGAGAAAGGTGGAGTGGGTGTATTGTGGCCAACGTGCCTCAGCCCTTCTAATCTAATTATGGGCTTGTTATGAAAGCACCTGATAATGCAAGGCAATTAAACAATGAGAAGGGCCTGTTTCAAAAACATAACCAAAAAAAAAAGATGAGGACTGCACTCGAGTCTCCACGCCAAGCATACATGCCTATTCGAGTTCTCATGCCAATTTAGCAGTAGGTTTATTCATATTCAGTAGTTGATGTAGAAAAAATTAGATTTTAGGGTTTTGTCACTTTTTAAAGTTTTCATGATACTTAATTGATTATAATTAAGTTCTTTAATTAATAACTAGTTAATTTTATGGTCCAAAAATGGGACTCTATTATGATAAAAATATTGTAAATATGCTAAAGACAGAAAACTTGTATCAATCATAATATGGATGTGGGGTATATTTATAATTTTATTAATATTTTTAATAACTTCATTTAAGGGTAACGTTGTGTTGTATGTATTTTTCGGACTTATTAAATGGGCTGGTAAAAGCCCACTTTAGGCCTGATAAGAAGGCCCGATAAAGTCAAGGCCCATCAGACGAGGCCCAATATCGATTCTAAGACCAGCAAACTTTTCAGCTCACTCAGGTAAATCCTTCAGCTGACATCAACAGACCTGTAAACACAGCCAGACCGCAGCTCGTCTCATGCACAGTTCGTCTCTTAGCGAGCTCTAGTTTGCAAACCGCCATAGACGTCAGCTCGCTCAGAAGCATAATAAATGTAGTATCTTCCAGAATAGGCAGTTACCTAATTCAACCATAATTCTTTCTCCGAATATGGCAATTACCCAATCAAATCGTGATTTCCTCATCAGATTTGGAAGTCTACTCAAATTCAAATCAACCTTATCTTGAGATAATTATGGTAATTTCCTGATATTATTCCAACCAAATTAGGAAGTGTAATTAATTTACAATTCTTTTCCTTATTTTTCCTGATTATTTGGGAAGTGTAATTAATTCAGGATTCTTTTCCTGATTTGCTACAACCAGAATTGTAACGCCTCTTTCCCTATAAATAGGGATTAAAATCATTGTAACATGATGAGAGAATAATCAATAATATACTGTTACTCTGCAGAATTTAAGAGATAGACAGTCGTGGACGTAGATCTATTATTGCTGAACCACGTAAAAGCTTTGTGTTCTTTGTTTGATTCTTGGTATTTATCTGTGTTCTTTCTTGGTATTTGTGCTTTCTCACATTGATTACAGGTATTGGGCATTGATTACTCATCGACTGAAATCCAACGTCGACACGTTGAAAGTTTGGAAAAAAAAAAAAGGATGTATGTACAGTTTGGAAGGGTGGAAATGTCACCGCTCTTAAAACGCTTGGCAATAATGGCATTTCCCGTCGTACAATTATTTTCCTTCAAAAACAAAAAAAAAAAAAAAATCAAACTTGCACAAAAAAACAAAACACCATGTCAAAATGCCAAGTTATCTTTTATACAGGGCCGTGCGCATAATGTCAAATGTGTCTTTACTGCAATGGCAGCGGTACCGTCACAGACCAGTCTCCGAGATATCATATCCACATTTTTTTTTTTTTGAGTACAATAACCAAACATGGGATAAACCCAAGGGACATCCGAGACCCTAACAACCGAGATATGACACTGGGGTACGGCCCGGGGGACAACTCCCATATGGGAGGGAACCACCCACACGGAGGTGGGGGAGAGACCCACACTGGGGTGGGAGGGCAACCCACACAATTGGTGGGAGACAAGTATATTTATATTTATATTGATATATTATTATTATTAGTATTATTATATTAATATTAGAATATATATATATTTACAACTTGGGGTGTCGACCCCTGCCCCTGGCAAAGGAGGTAGGGGTTTGGTCGCTGGCGCTACCAACGTCGCCAGCGACCAAGGGACTCATATCCACATTTATGACTAAACCTTTCCGAATTTATATATAGGCCTCCTATCATCCTTATATTAATAGTTCTCTATTTATATATGGATTATTTTTTTCTATATAAAAAATGTTTTTCGAATCATATTATTAATATCTAATTCTATTTTGTATGATTATTTTTTTAAATCAATCTTAATAATATAATATAATTGAAAAAAAAAAAAAGAAGAAGAAGACTCTGCACGTAATAACATATAATAATTAATAAACTTGAGCTGTTTAGGGCAAGTAGCAGAGACGAGCACATTCCAGAGTGATCGAAGGCCACATTCCCTTGTTCACATAATTGAATTCTCACATGGAACGTGTAATTTACTTTGTGGGCTTTTATTGGAGTATTCAACGGCGAGAACATGCAAAACCTACTCTGTTCCATGATAAAAAATAAATAAATAATAAAAAAGAACTCCTCTGTTCCTGGTTGGCATTTTAATCATATAATACATTAAAAATAATTATATTTTACCGTAGAAGGAATTGCTAAACATCTCCACGACCTTTGCATGAAAACAAATAAAAATTTATTTACCCTTTTATTATATTAAATCTTTATATTATTAGTTGGCTTTCTATCAACTTTAACTGTTAATCAGAAATTTTCATCAAATGATAATTTTATCCATAAATAAAAAAATAAAATTTTAAAAATAAAAATAAATTAAATTGAAAATTAAAAAGACAAAAAAAACAAATAGGAATTCGTCTTCATGCTTCAATGCCATCCCAGTTCTCTTCTTCATCTCCAGATCATCTTCACCACGCAAACAAACACACAAATAAGATTCATGCACCATTCTTCAACACCAAGTTTCATGCAACATTCTTCGATCCTACAAATCATGAAATCAAACACACAAACAAACAAACACAAACCCAGAAGATGAAATCAAACCAGAACAAACACAAACGCAGAATAAAAAACAAACACAAAATCAGATCTAGGTTAACCAGTTTTTTCCATCGAAACACACATGAAAGGCAGAGAAGAAAATGACGAAGGCAATGATAAGGAAAAAGCTAGGAATGGCTAGCGTGAAGGGGATGTCAGTCCTCCAAGACGGGATGATGATGCTGATGGGAGTGGGCTGAGGATGATGATGATGGGCGTTGTTTAACTTTTTATTTGTTATATGTATTTTTCGGACTCATTAAATTGGCTGGTAAAAGCCCAATTCAGACCTAATAAGAAGGCCCAATAAAAGTCAACCCAGTCAAAGCCCATCAGACGAGGCTCAGTATCGATTCTAAGGCCAGCAAACTCTTCAGCTTACTCAGGTAAATCCCTCAGCTGACATCAGCAGACTTGTGAACACAGTCAGACCGCAGCTCGCCTCATGCGTAGCTCGCTATGCGAGCTCAAGCTCATAGACCACCATAGACATGTCAGCTCGCTCAGAAGCGTAATGAATGCAGTATCTTTCAGAACAGGCAGTTGCCTACTTCAACCATGATTCTCTCTCCGAACATGGCAGTTACCCAATTAAACCGTGATTTCCTCATCAGATATGGAAGTCTACTCAAATTCAAACCGAATCAACATCATCCCTGATTTTATGGAAGCAGTTTCCTGATATTATTCAAACATATTATGAAGTATAATTAATTTATAATTCTTTTCCTTATTTTTCCTGATTATTTGGGAAATGTAATTAATTCAGGATTCTTTTCCTGATTTGCTACAACCAGAATTGTAACGCCTCTTTCCCTATAAATAGGAGGCTAAAATCATTGTAACATAATCAGAGAATAATCAATAATACACTGTCACTCTGCAGAATTTAAGAGACAGACAGTCGTGGACGTAGGCCTATTATTGCCGAACCACGTAAAAGCTCCGTGTTCCTCGTTTGATTCTCGGTATTTGTCTATGTCTTTTCTTGGTATTTGTACTTTCTCACATTGATTGCAGGTATTGGGTATTGATTACTCGTCGACTGAAATCCAACGTCGACATTTTGGAGCTAGAAGGAGGGCCCAAACTGTAATCTTTTTCATCTCAACTCATCGATTTCCGATATGGCAAAGACCAGATCAAACAGGTTTCTTGGAGATGATGACCAAGCGGAAAGTCGCGTGAACCAGTCCCAACAGAACGTCCAGCCCACGCAGGACGCACCCATGCATGTTGCAGGAACATCCCATGGCCTGACAGTTGGCGCGGCAACAGGCATCCCTCCTCTGCCCCATCGTCAACCAATTCTAATTGCCCCGTTAGCCGAAGGGCAGAATGTGCTGATTTAGAGGCAAGAAACGCTGAAGGATATGGTCAGATAACTCACAGAGACCGTTAATATGTTGGTACAAACTTAGGTACAGAACATGCCCAGGGTTGAGGTCCAGGTACCAAGGCATGTTCCCCAGCAGCATGAAGCGAAGCAAATACCTGACAGGCTGGCAAGGGAAGTCCCACGACCTACAGGCTCAGCTCGCTCCTCCAATGCGCGCTCTAAGACTGGAGCACACCCTGTTCGGGAAGAAAGGGAGGTCGCGCGCCCAGATAGCCTGATAGTAAGATTGGGCCAAGGTGGAAACCGGTGGGAAGAGGTTGGCCACGATAGAGCCAGAGTTGCAGCTCAGCGGTTTAATGATGAGCATAGGCAGGGAAGATCCCTTCAACCTGAGGGTCTGTTCGAAGAAGATGAAATGTATGACCCAGAGCACCCTGCCCCTAGTCATGATCATATGAGGAGATACGAACTCCGAGATCCCTAAGTAGAGGAACTCCTGCAAAGGGTCCAGCAGTTGGAGGCACGACCTGGAGCCCCGGAGCAGCGTGGGTATTATGGGGGAAGGACTCCCTTCACGAGGGAGATTGAGACACAGCCTCTCCCCCCGAGGTTCAAGATGCCAAACATCCAGCAGTATAATGGGGACAGTGACCCCTATGACCATCTCGACGCCTTCAACGTTCAGATGGACCTGCAGATAGGAAATCCGATGGTGAAGTGCCGAGTATTCCCAGCTACATTGGGGGATATTCCAAGGACGTGGTTCAAGAATCTCCCAGCTCGCAGCATAGGAAGTTGGGAGCAATGCCAACAGAAGTTCGTTGGTCAGTACAGGGCACTGAGAAGATAGCTCGCTCCATCCTGCCACCTAGCTACCATCTTCCAACTTTAGGGTGAGTCGTTGAAGGAATACATCACCAAGTTTAGACGCGAGGTCGCGAATGTCGAGCATCCATCAGATGAAAGCATACTGACAGCGATCTCAGCTGGGCTGCGCAAGGATGGAAAGTTGTACGAGAGCATTTACAAGTCCCCAGTAAAGGATCTGGGAGAGTTCTATGAGCGAGCTGCGAAAGAGATCAGGTGGGAAGAGACCTTCGGCCCGAAGAAGCAAAATCAGAAGAATGAAGCGGGCAGTTCCAGCCAGCCAAAAAGGAGAAGCAATGGCAGGAACGAAGAAGAAGAAGAAATGTGGCTCAAGCAATCAGATTGCCAAAAGAGCAAGGAGAGAGCCAAGAAATGACCGACCTCGGCGCCTGGACCGTCAGGAAGGATACAGCGTCCTGACGGCTTCACCTGAAAGGATTTATGCTGCAGAAAGGAACAGGGAGGATTTTGGAAGGCCCATTCCTATAAGGGCTCCGGTTCAGCATAGAGATCGGAACAAGTTTTGTGCTTATCATAATGAGGTCGGGCACAATACTTCAGACTGTTGGGTGTTGAAAGACGCCATTGAGAAATTGATCAGGCGAGGTCGTTTGAGAGATTATGTTGCCAGACCTGTAGACTCGCGACCTCCACAAGAACGATCTCAGCAACAGCAGCCAACACATCAGCAACAGCCCCAACGAGCTTCCGAGCAAGGTCAGGAACCTGCGGTAAGAACCATTTTTACCATTTATGGTGGCCCCCATATCGTAGATGACTCCAACAGATCGCATGAGAGGTACGTCCGAGAGGCGAATCATTCTTTTCAGCTCAATGGGTCAGAAGGACCTGCAAAAAGGGCAAAGCCGACCTCAGACGAGATTGTATTTACAGATGAAGATGCTAGAGGAGTGATCTGGCCTCATAACGATGCGCTAGTTGTACGAGCTAAAATCAGCAATGTGGAAGTTAGGCGCATCATGATTGATACTGGAAGCTCGGTGAACGTGATGTATCGGAGTTGTTTTGATCAGATGGGGCTGCGAGCAGAACAAATGAGACCGTCCCCAGAGCCTTTATTCGGATTCACTAGAGATGCTGTAGTACCAGTGGGGCAGATTAAGTTGCCATTGACTCTTGGGGAGGCAGGTCGTCAGGCAACAACCCTGACAGACTTCTTGATAATTGACTGCCGGTCAGCATATAATGTGGTCATCGGGAGACCTGCCATGAACGAGTTGGACGTGGTTACTTCGACCAGAACTCTCACAGTCAAGTTCCCAACTCCCAATGGCATCGGATGTGTTCGAGGAGAGCAGTATCTAGCTCGACGCTGCTATGAAGATGCTGTCAAAATGGGTGTAAGAGGAAATAAGGTGAACGTGGTCTCAGGGGGCGAGCCACGAGCTATGACTGAGAAAGGAGTCAGTCACGACCTGGACCCTCGCGAGGTAGATGCAGACCGAGCTACGGGGCCAGTTGAAGAATTGGAGGATGTACAAGTCAGCGAGGCAGATCCAGAGCGGTGCCTGAAGCTGGGTAGAGATTTAGCTCCAGAATTGAAAACTCAGCTCGCTGATTTCCTGAAGACGAACTTGGATGTATTCGCGTGGAATCATGAGGACATGGTGGGAATAGATCCAAAGGTGATGTCTCACAGATTGAATATTGATCTGCACCACAAGCCAGTTCGTCAGAAGAGAAGGGCAATGATAGGGGAACGTTACTTAGCACTAAAGGAGGAGGTAGACAAGCTGCTGGTTAACAAGTTCATCAGAGAAGATTACTACCCGACCTGGGTCGCCAACCCTGTGCTAGTGAAGAAAAAGAATGGAAAGTGGAGAACTTGCATTGACTTCACTGACCTGAACAAAGCGTGCCCGAAGGACAGTTTTCCCCTACCGAGGATAGACCAGCTCGTGGACGCTACTGCTGGCCACGAGCTCCTGAGCTTCATGGACGCATATTCGGGATATAACCAGATCCCAATGAAACCTGAGGACGAAGAGCACACCTCATTTATGACTGATCGGGGGTTATATTGCTACAAGGTGATGCCTTTCGGGTTAAAAAATGCTGGAGCGACCTACCAACGCTTGGTGAACATGATGTTCGAGGAGCAGATCGAAAAGACCATGGAGGTCTATGTCGATGACATGCTAGTAAAATCCAAGCAGATAGGTGACCATGTTCACGACCTGGGAGAGATGTTTCAGATTCTGAGGAGCTACCAGATGAAATTGAATCCGCTCAAGTGTGCGTTTGGAGTAGTTTCTGGGAAGTTTCTAGGCTTCATGGTCAACAGTAGAGGAATTGAAGCAAACCCTGAGAAGATCAAGGCATTGATCGACATGAGATCGCCAACCAGGGTGAAAGACGTGCAGAGCCTCAATGGCCAGGTCGCAGCATTGAGCAGGTTCATTTCGAAAGCTACGGACAAGTGTGTCCCCTTCTTTGACATTCTGAAGAAAGCAAAGAGCTTCGAGTGGACTGAGCAGTGTGAAATAGCCTTCCAGAAGTTGAAGGAATACATGGGGCGAGCTCCACTTTTCTCCAAGCCCAAAGAAGATGAAAAGCTGATCTTATACTTGGGAGTGTCAAAGCAAGCTCTGAGTGCTGCACTAGTGAGGGAAGAAGAAAAGACGCAGCTTCCGGTATATTATGTAAGCAAACGGATACAGGATGCTGAAACCAGATATTCGCAGATGGAGAAACTAGCTTATTGCCTGGTAATTGCATCAAGGAAGCTGCGACCTTATTTCCAAGCTCATATAATTGAAGTCCTCACCCAATATCCGTTGAAACAAGTCTTGCAGAAAGCTGACACCTCAGGTCGTTTGTTGAAATGGGCAGTGGAGCTCGCACAGTTCGATATCCAATTTAAGCCGAAAACGGCCATCAAAGCTCAAGCCCTGACAGATTTCATCACAGAATTTACAGGACTTGTGGATGACGAAGCTGAATCTTCTGAAGGACCAGCTTGGGAACTTTATGTTGATGGATCATCAAGCGAGCAGAGAGCTGGAGCAGGGATTCTGTTGATCAGTCCTGAAGGCCATAAAATCCTTTGTGTTCTGAGTTTTGGCTTCCAGGCGACAAACAATGAGGCTGAGTATGAAGCTCTGCTCGCGGGACTGCGTTTGGCTAAGGAGATGCGAGCTGAGCGTTTGAAAGTCTTCAGTGATTCGCAGCTCGTTGTCGGCCACGTATTGGGGGAATATCAAGCCAGGGGACCAAAAATGGCCCTCTACCTCCAGAAAGTTCATGAGCTGCTAGGTGCATTTCAGAAGTACGAGATGAAACAGATCCCGCGAGCTCAGAACTCGCATGCTGATGCACTAGCTCGCCTCGCGACTACACGAGATGCAGATTTCCTTGGGGCGATCCCAGTTGAATTTCTACCAGCTCCAAGTACAGAGGAAAAGAATGTGACGATGGCCATAATTGTGTAGCCTGATTCTTGGATGAGCTCTATTCTCAGTTATTTGCAGGATGGAAAGCTGCCAAGTGACAAGCTGGAAGCCCGGCGTCTACGAGCTAGAGCAGCCAGGTATTGCATCTATGATGATACACTGTACAAGAAGGGGTTCTCAGCTCCACTGTTAAGATGCATTGATGGACCTGAGTGTGAAACAGTACTAAGGCAGATACATGAAGGCCACCGCGGGAACCACGCTGGGGGGCTATCTCTAGCTCAGAAAGCACTTCGTCAAGGCTTCTACTGGCCCACCATGAGGCAGGACGCCATTAACTTAGTGAAGAAATACGACAAGTGTCAGAGGTTTGCCCATATTTCGCGAGCTCCACCAGCTTACCTCCAACAGATGGTGAGCCCGTGGCCCTTTGTGATTTGGGGAATGGACCTAATCGGACCCCTACCGATGGCTCGTGGAAGATGCAAGCATGCAGTGGTCGCAGTGGACTACTTCACCAAGTGGGCGGAAGCAAAGGAGTTAGCTGAAATCTCCACAACAAAAATTGAGAAATTTGTGTGGAGCAATATCATTTGCAGATTCGGGGTCCCACAACAAATTGTAACTGATAATGGGAGTCAGTTCAGTAGCGAGCAGTTTCTCAGGTTCTGCAACGACCTCAAGATCGTCAAAAGCTTCTCAGCAGTGGACCATCCACAAGCCAATGGCCAAGTTGAAGTAGTGAACAAGATCATCAAGCAAACCCTGAAGATGAAACTAGAAGCAAAGAAATGAGCATGGGTAGATGAGCTTCAAAAAGTATTGTGGTCTTACAGAACCACAGCTCGCAGCTCCACTGGCGAGACCCCGTTCTCAATGGTGTATGGATCTGAGGCTATGATCCCAGCTAAGTTTGAAATCACCTTGCAAAGAAGAGCAACCTTCAATCCAAATGACAACGATCAGCTACTTGCAACAAACCTGGACCTGCTTGAAGAACACAGGGAAACGGCCAGGTTAAGGGTAGCTGTCTATCAGCAGAGAATAGCGACGTACTACAACAAGTATGCTCAGATTTGCAGATTCAATGTTAGAGACTTAGTTTTACGTCTCATTCTGCCAGGAGCCCGCAAGCCAAGTGATGGGTCCTTAGGCCCGAATTGAGAATGACCATATGTTGTCACAGCAAGCTTGAGGAATGGGGCTTATCATTTAGCTAACAATGAAAATGGAGCTGAAGTCCTTCGAGCTTGGAATGCCGAGCATCTCCGCCCTTATTATCAGTAAACTCTTTGTAATATGTAATTCAAAATCATTCTAGTTAATGAAAGCTCAATTTCCCCAACTTATGACTCAATTCATTTCACTAAGGCAAACGGGCTCCGAGCTAAATAGCTCGCTATACAAATACAAGAGCCAAAAAAGCAAGTGACTAAGTGTCATTGCATAGCTCGCCAAAAGAGCCTAAAAAGTAAGCGAGGTGACAACTCCTGCATAGCTCGCTATAAAAATGCAAGAGCCAAAAAAGCAAATGACTAAGTGTCCTTGCATAGCTCGCCAAAAGAGCCTAAAAAGCAGGCGAGGTGACGACCCCTGCATAGCTTGCTATAAAAATGCAAGAGCCAAAAAAGCAAGTGACTAAGTGTCCTTGCATAGCTCGCCAAAAGAGCCTAAAAAAGCAGGCGAGGTGACGACCCCTGCATAGCTCGCTATAAAAATGCAAGAGCCAAAAAAGCAAGTGACTAAGTGTCCTTGCATAGCTCGCCAAAAGAGCCTAAAAAGCAGGCGAGGTGACGACCTGCATAGCTCGCTATAAAATACAAGAGCCAAAAAAGCAAGTGACTAAGTGTCCTTGCATAGCTCGCCAAAAGAGCCTAAAAAGCAGGCGAGGTGACGACCCCTGCATAGCTCGCTCTAAATGAGCCTAAAAAGCAGGCGAGGTGACGACCCCTGCATAGCTCGCTATAAAAATGAAAGAGCCTCAAAAGCAAGTGACTAAGTGTCCTTGCATAGCTCGTTAATAATGAGCCTAAAAAGCAGATGGCTAAGTGTCTCTGCATAGCTCGTCAACATTTTAACAGTCCAATTACTTGTACTTACAAAATTTTATTAATTGTTGGATTAAGTAATTGCTTTAATTATTATCAGATTTTGAGCTTATTGACTATCAGCTCACAAGAAATTTGATAACTCTAAAAAATTGAAGATCACAAAATATGATATCATGAAATAGCTTAAATGCATTCAACACAAAAGGAATAATGAAAAAACTTTCATTAAGTGTAATAGTTGTTTACAAACTGAAAAACTGAAAAAATACAATGAAAAGAACAAAGAAAAGATGAGCTCTTAAACTTGAGCTGAAAGGCCTGGGCCTGATAAAGGATCCTCATGAGAAGGAGACACTCCAGGGGGATCGAGGTCGATAACGGGCTCAGTCTGGGAGGTCGTACCATGAACCTCCTCTACCGAAGGAATTGGACCAGCTAAGGACGAGGTAGCTCTTACTTTAAAATCCTCAACGGTTTCAAGTCCTATGTCCCCAAAGATAGAAAAATCCATTTCCGGGTGGGACGTCCACAACGTAAAGAGAAAGTCATGACCTGTTGACTCCTCAGCCTCATCCTTGGCTTCAGCAACTTGGGCCTCCAACTCTCGAGCAGCGTGCTCTCTGAAGACCGTTAACTCTTCGAAGGCATTATCAGCGAGACGGTTGACGACCTCAACTTCTTTTTTCATGTCTTCAACTCGCTGCTCTGCAGCCTCAGCCCGCTGAATAGCCTCCCCTACTTGTTGCCTAAGCACCTCAGCTCGATGCTCGGCCTCCTCGGCACGTTTAGCTGCAACTTCCATTTCATCAATTCGCTTTTTAGCCTCCCCGGCCTGATTCTCAGCAGTTTCAGCTCGCGCCAAAGCAGCATCAACTTAGCGGTGAAGTACTTCAATTTTCTCCTCTGCAGTTGAAGCCCGCTGTTCAGCCAGCTCAGCCCGTTGCTCAGATTGCTTTAGCTCTTCCTTTGTTTTGAGCAGCTTATCATTTAGCATGGTATGCTCAATTTCCATTTTCTTTAGAGCTTCCTCAAATGCCTGCCTCGTAGCGTTCGCCTCAGCGATCTGTGCTTCCTGACCCTGCACTTTACCTTCAATCAAATGCGCAACTTCATCTTTGGCCTCATCCAGCTCGTCTTCCAGTTTCCTTATTGCATCATTTGTAGCCCTTGTCTGCCTTCTCCGCTTCATCGCGCCAAGAGCACCCTGAAAACGTTACAAGTTAGCATTTAATAAACAAAGTAAAAAGGTCGGCAGATAAGGGAAAATGACTTACTAGCATGGAATGGCGAGCTATGAATTCGTCCAGATCCTCGCCCCTAAGATACTTATTTTCCAAGACATTTGCATGGTTGAGCATGATCGTTTCCCAGTTGTCAAGGAAGGAGGTCAAATATCTTCCCCCAGACCCAATCTCAACGGTTGGTCTCGTTGGCGAAGGGGTCCTCTCAGCTTCTGGAATATCGCGTTCGCCATCCCAGGTAGCGGTAGGCCGCAAATGAACGATGCGCTTAGTTGCTCTTT
Source organism: Litchi chinensis (assembly GCA_019925255.1). NCBI lineage: Eukaryota > Viridiplantae > Streptophyta > Magnoliopsida > Sapindales > Sapindaceae > Litchi > Litchi chinensis. The sequence goes on along the minus strand of CM034468.1, from coordinate 7,954,253 downwards.
TGCTGGGGCCAGCTCGGGTTGCCTGCGAAGCAACCTTAGGAGGAGCGTCACCTTTTCCCGGCAGCGAGCTGGAAGCTAGAGTCGGCTGAAGACCTGAAGAACCAGCAGCAGGAGGCACTTCGCTGGGAGCATCGGTTGAAGGAGCAGTGGCCTCAGCAGCAGCAGGCATTTCGCTGAAAGCAGCGACCATAGGAGTCTGGTCCTCGACAGATGATTTTGAGCGTTTTGAAGGGGCCGCTGGAGTGGCTAAGGCCTCAGCAGGCCGTTTTGCTGAAAGAGTCGAGGAGGCGGGAGATGTAGCAGGTCGTTCAGCAGGAGGAGATTTCAAAAAAAAAAGTTTCCTCCTGTTGACTGGAATTCGCCCGGAGGAAGGAACGGGGGCTGGAGCGCGAGCTGGAAATGGCAGTGAAGCCCCTGGGGTAGATGTGTGATGTGGAGAAGAGGATGAGTCAACCTGTACAGTAGGGGCTGTGTGGGCTGGATCTGATCCTGTCCGAGCTGGGGCAAGAGCTGGAGAAGTAATTTTCTGAGATGCACCCTTTGATGGGGTGCGAGCTGAAGACAATTTCCCCTTAGATGAAGCACGAGCAGGAACACCTTGGGTAGAAACTTCCGAGCTGGAGAAGGTGAGCGAGTTGCACCCGCTGTTTGTGTAGAGACTGGTTGCAGAGGTCGGGAAGCAGACGTGTCCCCCACCTGAACTGGAACTTAAAAAACAGAAGGAAGTCTAGGTTTATCACCGATCTTACCTATGTCCTCCTCGGATCGCAGAAGAGGGATTCCTTAGGAGGAGCAAGGTCGTAAGCTCTAAGGACAACATCGTCAAATTTACTGCTGATGCCTGCGTCCTCTGAGATTGCGAGCTTGTCAAGAGCTCGTTCCTCCTCGCTGTTGAGAGGAGACTCGTCCATTTTCAGCGCTGCACAACAAATGTTTAAGTAATAATAAAGATACAAAATAAAATCAACTCATTATATTTCCTTTATGTATACCTGGTTTCAGGACGAAGCTGAAATTTCGGAGATCTGCGAGAGAGGGGCACGAGACGTAAAACCAGCTCGTCTTATACGACCCGACGTTGGACTTGCCCTTCGCTTCTCCTTTGGGCAAGAGATCTTTGTATTTTGACAGACGGGCTGTGAGGTAATAAATGCCTTCCGGTTTCTCTCCTTCTGCTGTGCTCAGAGCCTTGAAGGAGTAGAACTACTGTATAATTTTTGGAGTAGGAGGACGAAGGCCGTTCCTGAGGAAGGCCACGGCTAGCGAGGTCAGCTGCGCATAGGAGTTTGAGTTAACTGGAATGGCGCGAGCTTGACCTTGTTGAGAAATGCGATCAAGTACGGTGGAATGGGGAACCGTAGCCCCAGTTCGAAATGTTGAACACTGATGGCGACGTATCCCCTTGGTGGATAACATGCATGATTCTTTAAGTCAGGTAGCAATGCACGACAACCCAAAGGGATGTGAAATTGAGTGACAAGTCCTTCCACCTCAGGACGCTTTAGCGATGAAGGATGACGAGCGAATGTATCCCGAGCTGCTCTTCCCTGTATAGCGTGTGCTCAGGCTTTATCTCGCTCACGAGCTTCACTGCTTGGAACAATTCCCTTGCGAGCTCCGCTTGAAGACATCTGAACAAAAGAAAACAGTCAGACTATGAAATGGAGGTTTCAGTCAACAAAAGCAACGACCTGCGAGCTAACAAGACTACGACAATCCTAAGTCAACAGTCAAGCATGCATTACAAGTCACAAACAGTAGTCCAATCACGAACAAGTAAAAAACCAGATCAAACCAACAGAAGTTGAAAGGTCACGTTCAAACAAAGAATCCATAGCAACGAGATTCAACAATGATCAGAAAGACTCGACAACAACAAACATGCTATGATCAAGTGATATTCAAGCAACAGCAACAGTTTGATATCAAGAGCATAACAAATTCAAACTGTCACATACACAAGGACGGTCAGATGCAAGCACAACTCAATATCAACTCAACGAAAATAAACCAAAAACAGAAAGTTTGAAGAAACAGATGCCTTACCGTGAATCTCTGAAGAAGAAGAAAAACGGCGATTGGAAAGGCTAGTTTTGTGCAAAGACGGTTCGTCTTCTGAAACTTGTGTGCTCAGTTGCTTTGAAAGAAAGTGACAGGTAAAAAGAAAATGAAAAGGGGCTCCATCAATTTATAGGCGAGTGGGCTCAATCCTCAGCCATCAAATCTTCGTACCACGTAACCGTCATTAACCTACGGTACAGCGCGAGGTACGGTCGTGTAATTATGGAGCCGTCAGTTGAAAGACGTGTGCATTAAATACGCATGTGAAGGACGTGCAGACGTCGTTTCAGTTACCTCCTGCATGACTGCCACGTGTCGCGACTGAAAAGGTGGAATTTGAAAATGCTCAGAAGCAGTTATGAAGGTTAAAATGCCAAGGAAGCCAGCTTTTACTAGCAAGCTCAAGCTCCCAGCTCGCAGAAGCGAACTGAGAGCTAGAGGGCTAATGTTATATGTATTTTTCGGACTCATTAAATGGGCTGGTAAAAGCCCAATTCAGACCTAATAAGAAGGCCCAATAAAAGTCAACCCAGTCAAAGCCCATCAGACGAGGCTCAGTGTCGATTCTAAGGCCAGCAAACTCTTTAGCTTACTCAGGTAAATCCCTCAGCTGACATCAGTAGACTTGTGAACACAGTCAGACCGCAGCTCGCCTCATGCGTAGCTCACTATGCGAGCTCAAGCTCATAGACCGCCATAGACACGTCAGCTCGCTCAGAAGCGTAATGAATGCAGTATCTTCCAGAACAGGCAGTTGCCTACTTCAACCATGATTCTCTCTCCGAACATGGCAGTTACCCAATTAAACCGTGATTTCCTCATCAGATATGGAAGTCTACTCAAATTCAAACCGAATCAACATCATCCCTGATTTTATGGAAGCAGTTTCCTGATATTATTCAAACATATTAGGAAGCATAATTAATTTATAATTCTTTTCCTTATTTTTCCTGATTATTTGGGAAATGTAATTAATTCAGGATTCTTTTCCTGATTTGCTACAACCAGAATTGTAACGTCTCTTTCCCTATAAATAGGAGGCTAAAATCATTGTAACATCATCAAAGAATAATCAATAATACACTATCACTCTGCAGAATTTAAGAGACAGACAGTCGTGGACGTAGGCCTATTATTGTCGAACCACGTAAAAGCTCCGTGTTCCTCGTTTGATTCTCGATATTTGTCTGTGTCTTTTCTTGGTATTTGTGCTTTCTCACATTGATTGCAGGTATTGGGTATTGATTACTCGTCGACTGAAATCCAACGTCGACATTATTATTTTTATTGTAATTTTCAATTTTAAAAGAAGATAAAAAAATTTAAAAGATGAAATTATTCACCTTAACAAAATTTAACTAATTATACGGCCATTTGGTGCAATAAAATGATAAATAAATGTGTTTCCGTTTGTTTTCGGACAAACCTCAAGCGTCGTGTAATTCGTTCGTTACCATTTTGAGAGAGTACCGTACAACCGATTAGCCAAATCTGGTCAGCTACCGCTACAGTTCACACAGCAGGAAACACTGTTGACTTTTTTTTTTTCTTTACATTTTACGTGAATACAAAAGATTCTCTTATGCGTTTTCACTTTTTTTACGGGATAATACTAAGGACCCCATTTGTTTGACTGATTCGCTACAAACCCCCTTATAGTTTGACATAACTCCATTTTCTCCCTTTTACTAACTCTATTACTAAAAAATTTGTCTAAACAGTGACAATAAATAAAAAGATGATATTACCCCTCCCATTGATGGAAAAAATTATTAAAATTTTTATAAAATAATTAATAAATAACGTAAAAATTATTAAAATTTTATTTTAATCTCCACCGTCCATCATAAAGATGGACGATAGAGATTAAATTCCAACATAATTTAAAATAACTTAAAATAAAAAAATTCGGTCATCGAAAATTTGGTTTCCGGCAACGAAAAACCCATTTTCTAGAAAAACCTGGGTTCCATAGCAAATTTTCGGTTACTGAAAACCTATTTTCCAAAAAAATCTGGATTTCCAACCGTGGAATCCCACACACAAACTCATAAACACACAGAAACACAAACATGTAGATCACCAAAAACATCAAACACCATTACCAAGCCACCATCACAAAAACACAAACATCAACTTCTTCAAAAAAATAAACACAAACATCATCACCTACACATAATCACCACCATCGTCACCATATAAATCTTCATCAACACATAAATTAGCCCATAATCTTTCATCAACACAAAAATCAAACTAACTTAAAAAATAAACATAAACACAACAAAATTAAAAAAAATAAATAAATGGATAACATTTGGTCTCCTTCGTCGAACATCCTCTGGTCTCCGACAAAGGAGACTCAATGGTATCCTCGTCGGACATCCCCAATCTCCATGCCGACCTCTGATTTCCGATGACGAAGAAGAAGATGATGGACCTCTAATTTTCGACGATGAAGAAGAAGAAGATGGAAGCAAAAGACGAGGAAGAAGAAGAATAAGATGGAAAATGAAGCATGGGTCGGTCAATTGGTTGAAAAATATAGAAAATATTTTTTTTTAAAGTATTTTTTAGTTTTTTCAATATTTTAGTATTTTTTATATTATTTAATAATTTTCTTTTCCTTACAGAAAATTTTTTTATTTTATTTTTCTCCACGGTCCATCACCGTGATGGACGGTGGAGATGACCTTTTTTAAATAAAAATTCGATTTTAATTTAATTACTTGATATTATTATATATTTTATTTTACTTGGATAGTTTTATCCCTCAACATTGACGGTTAACTATTGACTTTTAACGTTCGAATAGATGACAGAGGATATTTTGGGTATTTCAATAAATTACAAGAGGCTTTTTTGGTAATATATATAAACTATAGGGGGGTTTTTAATGATTTTTTAAGTCAATGATTTTTTTAACTATTATATCAAACTATATAGGGAAATTAGAATTAACTCCTTTTTTGACTCGTCATAACACCATTACTCTTTCTTGAATGCTAAACTGTTTTTATGCAGGTTTTTTTTTTTTTTCAACATTCTTTTTATGTCGTATTTTGGGAGAATTTCATCTAAGTCCCTATATTTTAAAAAAATTTCTCATTTTCAAATATAAATCCGTTTATAACTTTCATGGTCCCTTACTTTTTGAAAACTCATCGAATTAATCCATTTGACATCATTTTTAACAATTAACGTCAAGTCAAAATAGTTAAAAATTGTTTTACCCTTAACTTTACATACACATGTTAAAATGACGTGTTTACCTTTTGAAAAATTTTAAAATTACAATTTGACTTGAATTCTTTATGACAAAAATATCGTTCATATATATAAATTAAAAAATTAATATAACATATATACCTTTAATTTAATTTAATTAAAAACAACAAAATTTTAAAAAAAATAAAACACTAGTCTCCATGGTAGGGGTCTCCCATGGAGACCAAAACTTGATGGAGACCTGGTCTCTACGCTGGAGACCAAGTCTCCATTGCTGTTGGAGACCAGTATGGTCTCCATCATTTGAGACGCGATAGAGATGCACATCCATCGCGTCTTCGAGAATGGAGACTGGTTGGTCTCTATTGTCGGAGACCAGAGTGGTCTCCACTGTCAAAGACTGGACTAATTCATCTCAATTTTTTTTTTTTTTTAAAAATGCTTAATCTTTGATTTTTTTTTTTTTTTTTTTTTGGAAATGTTTGGTTTAATGTTGATGTCTAATTTGGGTGATGATAGTTTCATGAAAATGATAGAAATAATTTTGATGAATGTAGATGATGAAATTGGAGATGAGGAAGATGAGGGATTTTTTTTTTTAATTTAATTAAATTAAAAGTATATATATTATATTAATTTTGTTAATTTATATATATGAAGAGTATTTTTGTCATAAATAATTCAAATCAAATTGTAATTCTAAAATTTTTAAGAGAGTAAACATGTCATTTTAACATGTGTATGTAAAGTTAAGGGCAAAACAATCTTTTATTATTTTGACTTGATGTAGACTGTTAAAAATGATATCAAAGAGACTAATTTAATGAGTTTTTGAAAAGTAAGAGACCATGAAAACTATAAATGAATTTGTATTTAAAAAAGAGAAGTTTTTTTTAATAATATATGGATCAAAATGAAGTTCTCTATTGTTCTTTTAGCGAAGTGAAGTTTGTTTGACCAGCAGGGGATTTATTACATTTTATTAAAGTTTGACTTTTTTTTGTTTATAATATTATGATCTAACTAGTTATTATTTTTTTTACTAGCATTAGACTAAAACACAGTCAAAATCAACAGAGATCAGACTCTAAAACACGATCCAAATCTTTACTACCAAAAATAGAAAAGATAACCCTTATTGTGTAAAAAACCCACATGCAAATTAAGTGAGACGAATACACTTTGAACCAATGTTCGTAAATACAACCGTATAGAGTCGTATATACGTTGATACCATCATATCAGTTGAAGAATGCACCCATACGACTGCATTTTGGTTGAATATATTTTTGGATATATAATGCATATTGGTACGGCTGTATACGATCATACTGTACATATACGACCGTATATTGATATATATGGCCAGATCATTTTTTAGGGGCAAAATGGGGAAAAATGATATAAAAGCCTAATAACCCCCAAAAACTCTCATATCTCCTCCAATCGGCTCTGTCTCTTCCAAACTCTCTCCTCATCGACATCAAAAACTTTCATTTCCAACGACGTAGAAGCTTTCCAGTGGGTTTAAGCTATCTAGCTTCCATTTTCGACAAGTATTTCTCCTTGAACAGTGCTTTCTCTCTGAGAGAGAAGTAGTAGGACAAGAAATTGCTGAGACAGAACTTATAGAAGTAGTAGGAGAGGAAAAATAGATAGAAGAAAAGAAGAAAGAAGGAAATCGATGAAAGTGGGAGAGGAAAAACGAGAGATTGAGAGAGAAAGTGTTGATTTTAAAAAATGGAAGTTTTTGATAAAAATTGTTTACTATTATTTTCAATGAATTTATTGTGTTACCCTTGTAAAAATCTGTTGACATTCGGAAACGGTCAACCAAAAATTCTGGGGCCCAGACGGCGAGCTTGGTAATTAAAGGTTCTGGTCGTACTGATGGAAGGGTAATAAATGGGCGATTAATGAAGTTCAAGGTTGGTGGTGATTAATTCAGGTGAAAGAATGTCGGTCCTGGTGGTTGGATGGATTTAATGAGGTGATCGACGAGGAATTAAAGAGAAAAGAGAGAGAAAGCACAAGGATTTTTACGTGGTTCGGTGACTGCACCTACGTCCACGGCCACTCTGGGGTTATTCCGGCAGAGTGACAGTTCTCTAGTATATTCAACTTATCGGTACAGTAAAATGTCTCCCACCTTTATAGAGGAGAGGATATGACAATAGAAAATACAAAAGAAAGCTATACACGTTACTGGCAACAACTAGTTTCAACTAATCCTGACATTGTCATGCTGCATTAATTGTAAAGGTAATGATGATTCTCTTCCTGCACGAGTCTGCATTTAATATACCTTAAGAGACCTTTATTTCATTAAATGTTCCTGGGTAATTGTGTAGACAGTTTCCGATAGGGAATCATGAGAGTTTGTAATTCTGACAACTTGCTATACACGATATCTCCTGGGTAAGCCTTCTGGTCAGCCAGGTGATGCACACTGGAGGAGAGCCAATGCGACCAGGAGGAGAGATAAGACGGTCTGGAGGTCTCGCGAGCTCGCGACCTGTGCGACCTCGCGAGCTCCACGAGCTGAAGGTACGGGCAGGAGGCGCTCTGGGAACTGTTGTTGGCTTGCGACCTGTATGGCCTCACGAGCTGGGCTTGCAACCACTGGTTCCAACCTTGGACCTCCCGGGCCCTTGCTTCTATTCAAGTTAATAAGGCCTGTGTTGGTTCATTTGGGCCGATCCAGAAAATGGGTATAACATCAAGCCCCCCAGCTCTCTGTGCGTTCTGCGGACTGGGAGCTGATTCAAACATATAACTGGCGCCCATTTTCGAACCTTCTGGTGTCGTTTCAATCTCCGCACTGTAACCGTTGACACGTGGCGCCCACACAGGCGTTGGAGCCGAAAAAACGTGTCTCGGGACCGTATGCATTAAATGGGCACGTCTTGTAACTGATAGGCATGATGGCACATGACCGAGATTGGTGCCTAGCCGTTGGATCTTTGACGGTTATGCCTTTATGTTGGATCGGATGGCTGGGGATGGACGTCCTGACCTATATAATCCACAGGTCTCCTCATATTCCCCTTTTTACTTTCCTGATACAACTCCAGCACTCTTCTTTCCATCATTTCTTCTTCTCTACTTCTTCTGGTTTGTTACTCGCCGTCGGACAACCTCTTCAGACTCCGTCGCTTCAGGAATTAGCTGCCGTTCTCAACAAGCCACACACAGTTCGAGTAAGGTAATTCTTCTCTCGCTTTGCTTTTTGGTGTTATTGTAGGATTGGCTCTTGGTCTGTGTTGCTAGTTCCTGCTTCTGTATTACATCTGTGGGTCCCTGTGTGCCTGTTTGTTCTTTAGAGATTTGTCGTGATCGTTGTTTGAGTACCTGTGTACGCTAGGGGCGACCTGGCTGTTAACCGTGTCCTATATTGTTGTTGCTTAGGACTTTTGATGAAAGTGTCCCATTACTGCCTGGTAGGGTACCTGTAAACATAGGGTTAGCAATACACATATTTAGGGTGACACAGTACCTGATGGGCCCGTGTCTCTGGGCCTTCTCTTGCCTTTGGAGGCCAAGCGTGCGACCTGACGCATAGGACAATAGCTCCAGGAGTTCTTGTTCTGTGTTTTGCTAGGCTCAGCATGTAGTAGGCGTTCTGACGTCGTTTCTTCTGTGCTGTAGATGTCAGGTCGCTCACGCACTGGTCGAGGCAGGGCTTCTGCTTCTAGGAGGCAAGGCAGGGCGCCAGACTAGTGAAGCCGAGGCTACGACCTCGCGAGCTAGCGCGTCCACCGAGGAGGTCGCAGGAGGGGACGAGGTCGCCAAGAGGGCAGACCCCCATCCTTTTAAACACACGCCCTCGCTCGTTACTCTTTCGAAGCTGGAGGCTTGGGCCCAGGAATTCAACTTCCCCTTGGGGTGTCGAGCTAACGTCCCCCGGCCAGTGATCGAGCCGCTTATCCTCCCGCGGGCTTTGTGGCGATCAGCCGCGAGCATATGGAGCTCGGCTTTAGGTTCCCTGTTCCTGGCTATCTCAAGAATCTCCTGAACGACCTGAAGCTCGCCCCGTTCCAATTAACCCCGAATTCGTATGCCTATATAACCACCCTAGCTACGGCGTTCGTTAAGTACGAACTCGGGCTCCCTACACCTCGCATCCTCCGCAGCGTTCTCAGCTTCAAGGGGATCTCCGGAAAGGAAGGACTCTACTACGCCACGCCTCGCCAACATTCTCATTACAGGGCGTATTTACCCCAGAGCTGCACTAAGTCCAACGTGGGAGAATACAAGTCAAATTGGGCCCTGGTCACGTGCCCTTCGCTTGCCGGGCTGAATAATAGGAGTTTCGTACAGGAGCCTAGTAGGGACACAAGCACTTTAATAACAGTTTTTTTTTTTTTTTTTTTTTTACGAGCTAGCTTTTGCTTTGCAGGTGTCGCCGCTCCTGGATACAAGCTTAGAAAGGACGAGCTCGCTATTCTGGATGCTTATGCAGCGGCCAAGAGACCAACTGAGGACTTTTTCTCCTCCGATAGTGAATTGGTAGAGTGTGGTCTCGCACCATTTGCCACAGGTCCTCATTTGAACATAGTTCAGCACTTGGGAATAAGGGGGGAAACGTGCGAGGTTCATTCTGTCTTTGCTGCTCCTGCACAGTCTGAATCAGATCCGCAGCCCCTGCAACGAAGGTCCCCGAGCACGAGCTTCTCCACCAGCCCTTCTTCAGGCAACATGGGAAGGCTTAAGATGTCCGTTCCTCCTCTCAGGTCGGTTCCACCTGCTGGGCCGACCGAGGTCGTCGACGTGGACGACACTTCCTCAGACCGCTCACAAAGAGCGCCCTCTCAACCTGCTGCAGCTGCTTCTTCTCCAACCAGATCAGCTGCGACTCCCCAAAAACGGGCTGCCCCATCTGGAGGGCAAAGTCCTTCCCCAGCAAAGAGGGCCGAGGTCTCTGTCGAGGCGGGCTCACTTGAGGAGTCGGAGCCTGAGGCCCTGATCAGGAAAAGGAAAGGGAAGGCCGTAGCTGGGCCCCCAGCCCCAAAGCAGAAGGGTGCCATCGAGGTGCGTAAGGCCGGGGCAGTTGTTATTGGCAGGGAGCCGGGCACTGAGACACCTGGATGTCCTGCGAGGCCAGTGATGGGGGAACAGACAGACTCCGAGCTCCGCTCTGAGGCGGCAAAGGAGATGGAGTACCTAAACAGCTTCATGGAGCTCGTGCCCGGAGTAATGGGAAGGCGCAACCCGAAGCTGCAGAGAGCTGAGCTTACAGGCCGGCACCTCGTAGGCTATGTAGCTCGTCATGCTGCGTTGGTAAGGTTCACACCCCTTCTATACTTTGACTTTCTTCTTTTTAAAAGATCTTTTACCATCTCTTTTGCTTTTTTAGCTTGGTATGGCGTCTGTGAAGCTGATGAGGGAGGTAGATAGTCAGCTTGGCGAGAGGGAGGCCTTTAGGGTGTCCCAGGTACAGTTCGAGGAGGAGAGGAGAATACTGCAGGATGAAGTCAATCTCCTCCAAAAGGAACATGGAGAGCTTTCTGCCAAGCTTCGAGATGCTGACGCGGCCCTGTCACAAGAGACTGCTCGCAGAGAGGCCGCAACTTCTGAAGTCAGCAAAGCCCACAACGAACTGAAACAGGTGAAGGGTGAGCTAAGTGCTGCACGGAAAGAGGTAGAGGTTGCCGAGAATAAAATAAGTCAGCAACAGTGGGACTTGGCTTCAGCCAAAGGGAAGCTCGCGAGGGTCGAGGAGAAGCTCGCTGGGGTAGAAGGGAAACTGGCTCAGACAGAGGGGAAGCTGGCTCAGACCGAGGCGGGCATTGAGGCCAAGTTAGCTCGGGAGCGGGACAGGATCGAGGAAGAGGTCGAGAGGGCATTCCTGTTCAGCATGTGGGAGCGCTACCCGGACTTGGACTACTCATTCTTTGGGTCAGCCGGGGTCCAAATGATCCGGGAGTTCGTGGAGCTCGCTGCAGGTGCTCAGGGCGCGCAACATGCGGATACTTCCTCTGCTCCCCCAGTTGATCCATCTGCTGTCCCAATCCCTTTGCCAGAACAGGTCCCCGAGGTACCTCCAGCTTTAGAGGGTCCTCCAATGCCTGAGCCCCCAGTAGAGGCCCTTCCTGATTTACCAGCTCCTGAGCCCGTCCCTGAGGCAGAGCCCCCAGTAGAAGCCCCTGTTGATCTTGCTCCCTCAGACGAACCAGCTGGTGTCTAGGGCATTTTAATTTTGTTTGTCTGTTTCATTCCTTGTAATTTTTTCATTTGTTGGAACTCAAACAACGAGCTCGAAGCTCGAAATTATAATATTGGATTTCCTGCACAATTTCAATATTTTGTCCAAGTATAGATATGCATACTTTACTTATATGACGGGCAACTAGCAGACAATAAACACACCATTATAAGTATTAAAATTTGTTAAGTAAATCACAATCGTGAAAATCATGCTAACTTACGAACTTGCTAACTGCAGTTAGCGATTATAATAATTCATTAGCTCGTAAGGATTTGAATTCGGCAGATAGCTCGGTTAAGCAAAGTACTTGATCCTGCATGTAATACAGTTGGACAAGCCTTAAAGGATTGGCAGGAGCTTACAGTTAGTGAGGGGCTCGGAATTTCCTTAACCCATATATTTCAATGACGTTGAGTGCGCTTGACGGTAGCATTTTCCCGAACTTTGAGGTTCCAGCCTGTGGCAGCACTCGTAGTTCAAGGGTGAGCCCTTTTCGCGAGTCCGCAGGCAGCTTTATATTTGAGAGGCGTGGCCTTACCCCCTCCCGCGAGGTCGCGGGGCAATGATTCGCGAGGTCGCGGGCATCTTTATATTTGAGAGGCGTGGCCTTACCCCCTCCCGCGAGGTCGCGGGGCATAGCGGCTGCGAACTAAGAAGTGAACTTGATACTTGTCGACGTAAACCTCCGTTAGTGAGGATAATATGGGTAAGTCGAGCATCAACTGATGAGGTATCCTCGATTGAGGCTTTTTATGGACACTTATTGCCGGAACATGCTCATAGCTTTGGCCAGCGATTCTATGCGAGCATTTTAATTGCGAATGATTCCTTGGATTTTTGCACAGATATCTTCAAGGAATAATATAATATATATATAGGCATATATGATGATAGATCGCAGCTCGATTTCTTGAGAAAGAGATTTCATTAGCTTTGCTCTTTTTAGCATGTACATTTGCTGGTTCAACCAGTTTGCTTTCTGCATCAAACATGACACATACAACAGAAAACAAGTGAAAGCATGTTTACAGACAATCGTCAAAAAGAATCATGTACAAAGTTAGAGCGGGCTGACAGTTCTCAGGTGTAGTACGGCCGCAGGTGTTCAGCATTCCAGGCTCGGGGTAACTCTGATCCATCCATGCTGGCCAAGTGATAGGCTCCATTCTTCAGATTCTGCTTGATGAGGTACGGCCCCTCCCAGTTGGGCCCGAGCACCCCATCGCTTGCCTTGCGAGCCCCGGGGAGGACTAACCTGAGAACGAGGTCCCCGACTTTGTAGCTTCGAGCTCGCACCTTCTTGTTATAATACCTGGCAACTCTCTGCTGGTACACCGCTACCCTCAGGCGAGCTGTCTCCCTTGCTTCCTCGGCTAAGTCTAAACTGGCCGCGAGCAGCTGGTCATTGTCTTCAGGTTGGAACGAGGCCCTTCGCTGGCTGGTGACTTCAAATTCTGCCGGTATCATGGCCTCCGTTCCATAGACCATGGAAAATGGGGTTTCACCCGTCGAGTTACGGACTGTGGTCCTGTATGCCCAGAGGACTTTCTGCAGCTCGTCAGCCCAAGCCCCCTTTCTTGCCTCTAGCCTGGTCTTCAAAGTCTGCTTGATGATCTTGTTCACAGCCTCGACTTGACCATTGGCCTGAGGATGGTCCACAGCCGAGAAGCTCTTCACGATTCCGAGCTCATTGCAGAAGTCTATGAATTGCTCGCTGGTGAACTGAGTCCCATTGTCCGTGACGAGCTGCTGAGGGATCCTGAACCTGCAGATGATGTTGTCCCACACAAACTTTTCTATCTTCGCTGTGGAGATTTCTGCTAGCTCCTTAGCTTCGGCCCATTTGGTGAAGTAGTCCACAGCGACCACAGCATGCCTGCAACTTCCTCGAGCTGTGGGCAAAGGTCCGATGAGGTCCATCCCCCAGATTGCGAAAGGCCATGGACTTACCATCTGTTGGAGGTAGGCTGGTGGAGCTCGCGGGACCTTGGCAAATCTCTGGCACTTATCACACTTCTTTACCAGATCCAAGGCGTCCTGCTTCATAGTTGGCCAGTAGAACCCCTGTCTGAGGGCCTTCTGGGCCAAGGACAATGCTCCTGCGTGGTTCCCACAGTGACCTGCATGAATATCGTTCAGCACCACCTCACAGTCCTCATCATCTATACATCGCAGTAGCGGGGTTGAGAACCCCTTCTTGTACAATCTGTCATCATAGATGCAGTATCGGGCTGCTCTAGCTCGTATGCGGCGAGCTTCCAGCTTGTTCTCTGGCAGCTTCCCTTCCTGCAAGTAACCCAATAACGAGCTCATCCAGGAGTTAGGCCGAACTTGTATGATCATCATTGCATCTTCGTCCTCGATGCTCGGAGTTGGTAGGAATTCCACAGGGATAGATTCAAGGAGATCTGCATCTTGGGAGGTCGCTAAGCGGGCCAGGGCGTCTGCGTTAAAGTTCTGTGCCCTGGGGATCTGGTTCACTTCAAACCCCTTGAAAGCCCCCAGTAACTCCTTAACCTTTTGGAAGTATTTCGACATCCTCCTTCCCTTGGTCTGATATTCTCCCCTGACATGGCAAACAATAAGTTGAGAATCACTGAAGACCTTTACCTGCTCAGCTCGTACCTCCTTTGCCAGGCGAAGTCCGGCAAGCAACGCCTCGTACTCGGCCTCATTATTGGTAGCTCGGAATCCAAACCTTAAGGCACTCAGGATCTTGTGGCCTTCTGGACTGACCAGCATTATTCCAGCTCCTGAGCTTTGCTCGTTAGAGGATCCATCCACATAAAGCTCCCAAGTTTGATCACCGGCTAGTTCCCCCTGCTCCGGTATTGGCCCTGTGAATTCCACAATAAAATCTGCAAGTGTCTGGGCCTTGAACGCCGTTCTGGGCCGAAACTCTATGTCGAACTGAGCAAGCTCGATGGCCCACTTGAGGAGCCTGCCTGAAGTGTCTGCTTTCTGGAGGACTTGCCTGAGAGGGTACTGAGTGAGAACCTCTATCTGATGAGCTTGGAAGTAGGGACGTAGCTTTCTGGAGGCGGTTACCAAGCAGTATGCGAGCTTCTCCATTTGTGAATATCGGGTCTCCGCATCAACCAGCCTTTTACTGATGTAATACACGGGCAGCTGCATCTTCCTCTCTTCTCTCACCAAGGCTGTGCTCAGGGCGTGTTCAGAAACACCCAAGTACAGGAATAGCTTCTCCCCATCCTTTGGCTTGGACAGGAGGGGGGCCTGGCCTATGTACTCCTTCAGCCTCTGAAATGCTTCTTCGCAATGCTCATTCCATTCAAAGTTCCTGGACTTCTTTATAGCTTCGAAGAATGGCACACACTTGTCAGTAGCTTTCGAGATGAACCGACTGAGAGCCGCGACCTGTCCGTTGAGACTTTGCACATCCTTGATTTTAGAGGGCGACCTCATTTCCACAAGTGCCCTGATCTTCTCCGGGTTGGCCTCTATCCCTCTGCTATTTACCATAAATCCAAGGAACTTACCAGACGCTACCCCAAAAGCACACTTCAGGGGGTTTAACTTCATCCGATAATTTCTGAGGACTTTGAATGTCTCATCCAGGTCGCGAACATGATCTGCTGCTTCTGGGACTTTACCAGCATGTCATCCACATATACCTCCATGGTCCTCCCAATCTGGTCCTGGAACATGGCGTTGACCAGTCGCTGGTAGGTGGCTCCCGCGTTCTTCAGTCCAAATGGCATCACCCTGTAACAGTATAACCCTCTATCAGTAACAAAAGAGGTGTGCTCTTCGTCCCGCGGGCTCATGGGGATTTGGTTGTATCCCGAGTAGGTGTCCATGAAACTCAAGAGTTGGTGCCCGGCTGTCGCATCTACCAGCTGATCAATCCTGGGTAATGGGAAGCTGTCTTTCGGGCAAGCCTTGTTCAGTCGGTGAAGTCAATACAAGTCCTCCACTTCCCATTTTTCTTCTTCACGAGGACTGGATTTGCGACCCAGACAGGATAACGGGCCTCCCTGATGAACCTGTTAGCTAGCAGCTTCTCGACCTCCTCCTTCAGAGCTGCATAACGTTCCGGTGTCATCGGCCTCCTCTTCTGGCAGACTGGCCTGTGCTGGGGATCTATGTTCAGTCTGTGGCACATAACATCAGGATCTATCCCCACCATGTCTTCGTGGTTCCAGGCGAAGACGTCGAGGTTCATCTTCAGAAATTCTATGAGCTCGGTCTTCACTTCTGGTAGCAGGTCTCTTCCTACCTTCACACATCTCTCCGAGTCTACTTCACTGACCCGCACATCTTCTAGCTCTTCAATAGGTCCCGTGGCCCTGTCTGCATCCACCTCGCGAGGGTCGAGGTCGTCGCTCACCCCGGCTTCAGAGATAACTCGTGGTTGGCCACCCGAGACCACGTTTACTTTCCTTCCTCGAACTCCCATCTTCACTGCATCTTCATAGCATCGCCTGGCCAACTGCTACTCTCCCTTGACACAGCCTATTCCGTTGGGGGTTGGGAACTTGACTGTCAGTGATCTGGTGGAGGTGACCATGTCTAGCTCGTTCATCGAAGGTCGCCCCAAGACCACGTTGTATGCTGAAGGACTATTGATAATCAGGAAGTCTGTAAGAACTGTAGCTTGTCGGCCTGGTTCCCCGAGGGTGAGAGGTAATTTGATCTGGCCTATCGGTATCACCGCGTCTCCTGTGAATCCGTAGAAGGGCTCTGGTGAAGGTGTTAACTGCTCCGTCCCTAACCCCATCAGGTCATAGCAGCCTTTATACATGACATTGACTGAGCTGCCAGTGTCTATCATTACCCTTCGTACTTCGACGTTACTGATCTGGGCCCTAATTACAATCGCATCGTTGTGGGGCCAGCGTACTCCCTTCTCGTCCTCCTCTGTGAATACAATACTGTCTGAGGACGCTTTTGCCCTTTTGGTGGGTCCCTCGACTCCTCCATATTCTGTCAGTAGGGTATGGTTGGCTTCTCGCACGTACCTCTGGTGCGACCTGTTTGATGTACTTGCCATGTGGGGTCCACCATAAATAGTAAAGATTGTTCTTACAGCGGGCTCGTGCTCGGGCTCTTGAGCTCGCTGAGGCTGCTGTTGCTCGGGCTGCTGGTCTTGTCCCTGAGGTCGTTGGTGCTGAGGTCGCCTGCCAGCGGGCTGTACTACATACTCTCCTAGGCGGCCTCGTCTTATGAGTTCTTCAATGGCATCTTTCAACTGCCAGCAGTCTGAGGTATTGTGCCCGTTCTCATTATGGTAGGCACAGTATTTCCTCGGGTCCCGACGTCGATTAGGGGGTCCAGTCGGGGGTGGCTTCCCGAAATTCTCCCTGTTTCTTTCTGCAGCGAAGATCTTGTCTTGCCTGTCCGATAACACACTATAGCTTTCATATCGGCTCGGACGCCAGGGTCGCTCCACCCTCGGCCCCGGTCTAGCTCGCTTCGCCACAACATTGGCGGTCTGGTGTCTCGGCTCCCCCGGCTTATCACCGCCATGGTTCTTTCTCTTCTCGCGGTGGGAACCGCTCGCTTCACCCCGCTGACCGTCAGGTTTCTTAGCCCCGAAGGCTTCTTCCCATCTGATTTCTTTGGCAGCCCTTTCGTAAAACTCCCCCAGATCCTTCACTGGGGATTTGTAAATGCTTTCGTACAGCTTCCCGTCCTTCCTGAGCCCTGCAGAAATAGCTGTTAAAATACTCTCGTCAGAGGGCGTTTCCACATTACTCACCTCCTCTCTGAACCGAGTGATATAATCCTTCAGGGATTCGTTCTGCCTCTGGAAAATGGTAGCGAGGTGACAGGCTGGCGCGAGCTGCTTCCTCAAGGCCTTATATTGGTCTAGGAACCTCTTCTGACATTCTCTCCAGCTTCCGATGCTGCGGGCTGGAAGGCCTTTGAACCAA
This sequence comes from Litchi chinensis, assembly GCA_019925255.1. NCBI lineage: Eukaryota > Viridiplantae > Streptophyta > Magnoliopsida > Sapindales > Sapindaceae > Litchi > Litchi chinensis. The sequence continues at coordinate 7,936,859 of CM034468.1, read as the reverse complement.
GCTCGCGGAGCATCCCCTAGAGTAGCTGGGAATACTCGGCACTTTACCAACGGGTCATCTGTCTGAAGATCCATCTGTACGTTGAAAGCGTCCAGATGGTCGTAAGGATCTGTCCTGCCGCCGTATGGAGGGATATTGGGGAGTTTAAACTTCGCTGGTAAGGGTACTGTCTCGATCTCCCGGGTAAATGGTACCCTGCGATTCTCCCGCTCTTCCCCGGTCTGGCCTCCAGGTCGAGCTTCTAATTGCTGGACCCTCTGTAACAACTCCTCTACTATTGGGTCCTGGGTCAGAGATCGCCGACTGGGGTTCCATCTACTGGTACTTTCCTGCTCCCCAAAGTGACGGTTCTGCGACCTGCCCTCTTCGCCGAAAGCTTCTACGTGTCTGGCGGCCCTCTGCGGCTCGGGCTCATAACCTGCACGGTATCCGCGGACTCGTTCTGGCCCACGACTACCCTCTTCGCGCCTGGCGCCCTCGATGCTCGCCCTTGCCCTTATCCCGTTCTGGCGAGGTGAGATCTCCCGCTCTTGGTTCCGCCCTCTAGCTCTCCTTGGGTGTAAGTTCGAGGAGCGAGCTGATCCTTCGGTCAGTGACCTTTCCCTGGCAGCTACTCCTTCCGGGGTTGGGATTTCTTCTGAAGGTCGACGGCGAGCTCTGCCTGGTGGTGCAACCTCCACCTGTCTTTGCACCGCACGGGCTTGGACTTCCATCAACGCCCTAACTGTCGTCGTCAACTCCCTTACTGTATCTTCTAGAGCTCGCTGGCGCTGCTGCCATTCCTGAGCTACCTCGTTTCCTGAAGGTGAGGCACTCTGTTCTTCTCGAATTTCACGTCGCTCCTCTGCCACTCCGACACTCCTCGTTGCCTTGATCCTAGCCATGGTAGACAAATATAGGTGAATGTGAAATAGTAACTGAATGGAGATTACCAGGTCGCTGTTGGGCCCTCCTTCTAGCGCCAAAAGATGTTGACGTTCAGAAACGGTCAACCAGATATTCTGGGGCCCAGACGGCGAGCTTGGTAATTAAAGGTTCTGGTCGTACTGATGGAAGGGTAATAAATGGGCGATTAATGAAGTTCAAGGTTGGTGGTGATTAATTCAGGTGAAAGAATGTCGGTCCTGGTGGTTGGATGGATTTAATGAGGTGATCGACGAGGAATTAAAGAGAAAAGAGAGAGAAAACACGAGGATTTTTACGTGGTTCGGTGACTGCACCTACGTCCACGGCCACTCTGGGGTTATTCCGGCAGAGTGACAGTTCTCTAGTATATTCAACTTATCGGTACAGTAAAATGTCTCCCACCTTTATATAGGAGGGGAGATGACAATAGAAAATACAAAAGAAAGTTATACACGTTACTGGCAACAGCTAGTTTCAACTAATCCTGACATTGTCATGCTGCATTAATTGTAAAGGTAATGATGATTCTTTCCTGCACGAGTCTGCATTTAATATACCTGAAGAGACCTTTATTTCATTAAATGTTCCTGGGTAATTGTGCAGACAGTTTCCGACGGGAAATCATGAGAGTTGGTAATTCTGACAACTTGTTATACACGATATCTCCTGGGTAAGCCTTCTGGTCAGCCAGGTGATGCACACTGGAGGAGAGCCGATGCGACCAGGAGGAGAGATAAGACGGTCTGGAGGTTCTCGCGAGCTCGCGACCTGTGCGACCTCACGAGCTCCACGAGCTGAAGGTACGGGCAGGAGGCGCTCTGGGAACTGTTGTTGGCTTGCGACCTATATGGCCTCACGAGCTGGGCTTGCAACCGCTGGTTCCAACCTTGGGCTTCCTGAGCCCTTGCTTCTATTCAAGTTAATAAGGCCTGTATTGGTCCATTTGGACCGATCCAGAAAATGGGTATAACAAAATCAAAATTAGCTTCTATTTATTTAATACAATTACATAAACATCAAAAAATAAAAAAAAAATTAAGTAAAATAAAACATAAATCTTTATTTAATATATAATAAATTTTAAAAAATATAAATAAATAATGTCTTTAAAAAATAACTATTAAAAATTAGTTTTTTTTTTAAACAATTTATCATATATATGTTCGTATAATGCGTACCGAACGTACCGTACTATATCATGACGGGTGCTCGTATCATATCATATCACATATTTACAAATTTTGCTTTGAACCCAACATATAAACATGGGCAGGGACTATTTTACCACTCTAGTATCCCTACTTTGTGCCTGATCTAACTAGTTAATGGTACAATATATATAAAAAAGAAAAAAATCTCACATACTTATAGTATGTAATCTTATATTTGTTTTACAAAAGAATAATAATAATAAACTATAGTAAGATAACATAAAATATATATTTGATAAATTTTGCAAAATAATAAAAAAATAATATTAGAAATAATTACTGAATTAAGTAATGCTGAAAAACAAAATATTGTTTATGATATAATATACTTATTTTCATATCTTTTTTAATGTGATAAGTGCATTTTAAAAGTCAAAAGCAATAATTAATGAGAGAGTGATGATTTGATTTACAAAAAAAATTATAAGTGTTTTTTCATAAATGATATTTTTTTATGTTTAAATCGAACACTAATTTTTTAAAAAAATCTTAAAAGAATAATCTTTTTCAGATAAAAATATATTTAATAAAAATATAAAATCTTAAGAAACTATTACTTTTTAATTTTAGTATAAAAAATGGTTATTTCTGTAATTTTCTCTAATTCCATGGACTCTAATACAACGTACGTTGCAACTATGTGTTATGTAATACAGCAGCGGCTGTCATGGATGAGATTATTTACGTTAGTTAGTCAAATTAATACCAAGCGTTTATCCAGACACTTCCTTTATATTATTTAATATATTCTAACGTCATGATACAGTACAATGTGGAGAAACAAGCATGCCCTTACAGGAATTAAGTGATTTTCGAATAACAGAGTACAGAAAGATTTACATGACCACACAACGGAGAGTTACCGACAAAACTGACCTATCTATCAATAAGTTTTGTCTTTTATATATGTTTATAGTGCATATTTGAAAATTTGAAATGTGAAGTGTGGATGGTGGAGCAGTCAAGCAGCCATGGGGGAGACAAGAATGCGTTAGACCAGTAGTGGGTTTGTTAGGTGGGTTGGGAGATAAGCATAAAGCATAAGGCATATAGCATATACTTTTTCATTTGAACTAATAAGCAGACACTTTTGGGAGATTAATAAGAGAAAAGAGACGAGCCATTGATTAAGCTTTAATAATTGAGATAGATACATCTAGATAAGCAACACACGGGCCCACCCCAAATATCTGTATTTAATATAAACAAGAAGCGGCATAACATTATAACATGAGATTTCAAAATTCATCATCATTGTGCTAGTGACCAACAATCTTCATCAATTATATAAGAACCAATTGCATAACACTCCTAATATACGTCTCAAAACAAATAGATATAAATTTACCTTTTTATTACACAATATCTATTATTTAAATTACATTAAAATTAAATTTGACTAAAGGGTATTTTTTGTCTTTTAATTTTTTAAAATTTTCTTTAAAATGTAAAATTATAAAAATAAAAATGAATTAAAATAATAAATAATAAATAATAAAATCACCATCTGATTATTTAAAAAAAAAAAAAAAAAAAAATGTTGCAAAATAATAAGAATTTAAAAAAAAAAAAAAAGATTGGAGATCTAAACCAAATCAGATCTTTAATTTAAAGATTTGAGTTTTGAACTCAGATCCTCAATTGAAGATTTGGGTTTTGAACTTAAATATTCAAAAAAAAAAAAAAAGAGAGAGAGAGATGGACTCAATATCTGAGTTGGAAACTCACATTTTTTATGAAAACCAAGTCTTTTTTTTTAAAAAAAAAATAATAATTAGAGATATAGGTTCAAAACTCAAATCTTCAATTAAAGATCTGAGTTTTGAACCCGAATTTTTAAAAATAAAAAAGAAAAATAAAAGAAAATAGATTGATTGGTGATCTGGGTTCGAAACTCATATCTTCAACTTCGGAACCTAGATCTTCAAAAAAAAAAAGAACTTAAAAAAAAAAAAAAAAAAACCAAGATTTATTGAAGATTTGGGTCTCAAACCCAAAGCTTCAAAAAAAAAAAAGAAAAAGAAAAATCATCAACAACATCATTCTTTATCAACACTAAAATCAACAGCAACAATAACAATCATCACAAAATCAACAACAACAATAACAATCACGACAAAATCAACAACAATAACAAAACAAACAAACACCACAAAATCATCAACAACATCATCAACCATTTGAAACAAAAAATTGAAAAAAAAAATAGAAGTTGAGAAGTTTGGTGTCCTTTATCAAAAACCGAAGGGGTCTTCGATGAAGGAGACTTGACAATCTCTATCATATGGAGATCAAAACTGGATTTCACTGCATGGAGACCAATTAATGGAAATCAATTTTGATATCTATCGCTCTGGTCTCCTTGGCGATGGAACCGGTGGTGGAGTTTGAATCTATAACGAAAAAGAGAGTAAAAAGAAGAGGAGAGAGATGAAGAGGGAGAAAGGGAAGAGGGGGAAGGAAAGAGAGAGGAAAGAGAAAGGCTATGTGAGATGGAGTCAATGATGAAGGTTGAGTCCATATGAAAATATTTTTCAATCAATTTGTTATTTTTGTTAATTTTATTACTTAATTTTAATGGAGACCATCTCCTTATCTGGGATGAAGACCAATAGTTTTTTATTTTTTATTATTTTTCAATTATTTTGATTTTTTCATTATTTTATCTTTTAAAAATGAAAAACGGTGGAGATCCATCTGTTTTTTACTTTTTAAAAATTTTTAAATTTTATTTTTTTGAAAAAATAGAAAAAATATTTTAATGTTTTATTATTATGTTTTTGTCTCATTTATAGGTAATTCGTTCATTTACAATGTTGAGGGAATTTTAGACATTTATCTTAAAATCCTAGTCAATTGTTAAAATTGAGGAAAGTCAACTGATGGAGTGAGGTGTTGTGTCATAAAATGGTCAATTTGTATCCGCTTATTTTTGGGCATACCTAGAGGGGGGGGAGGGGGGGGGGGGGATGTTGGTGCAATTCATTCATTATTATATAAATTCCTTGTTTTACTATTTTAATTCTCAACAGTCACAAGAAATTAACATGGCATCCATTCAATTGTAATATAATGGTTTCAAAAATAACATTTACCATGTAAAAATAAAAATAAAAATAAAAAGTGGAATTATTTCTTTGGGGTGGGGGGTTGGGGTTGTGTTGTTGGTTCGTGCAATTCATTCATTATATAAATTCCTTGTTTTACTATTTTAATTCTCAACGGTCACAAGAAATTAACATGGCTTCCATTCAATTATAATACAATGGTTTCAAAAATAACATTTACCATTAAAAAAAAAAAAAGGCGGAATTATTTCTTTTTCTTTTTTTTCCTTTCTTTTGCACGGTCTCAGGGTGGGGGGGGGGGGGGGGGGGGGGGGGGGGGGGGGGGGGGGGTTGTTGGTGCAGTTCATTCATTATATAAATTCCTTGTTTTACTATTTTACTTCTCAACAGTCACAAGAAATTAACATGACATCCATTCAATTATAATATAATGGTTTCAAAAATAGCATTTACCATGTTAAAAAAAAAGTTGGAATTATTTCTTGAACATTTTTTTTATATATATAATTCTAAGTCGGAATTCTATTTCAAGATTTAACATTAAGTACAGTCACTAAATTTACTCTCATAACATCAATAGATATCTATTTCCACAGGAGAAAACTCCATATAAAAGTCCTAATAAATGTATAAGATGGAACTTTGGTGTATGATGGGACTCCAATGCCTATTATGGAATTGAATTTGAAGAAAACTGTTCACATATGCTTGTAAATGTATAGTGAGTCTCTTATGTATGTTGAGACTAGAATTTCTATTATGAAAGTGAATGATAGAAAACCATGAACTCTTATCATGAAATAAAGTGGAAGGGAGAAAATCTTGAACCTTAAATCCTTAATCATGAAAATAAAGGAGCGAAATTTTCAATTCCTATCATAAAAGCAAAAGAGAAAAAACTTCCACATATATTTATAAATGCATATGGTGTTACTTGTATGCTTAATAAGACTTGAACATGATTTATTTTTAAAATATCACTTACAGTATAATAACTCAAAACTTATTACGTTAGCAATTATATGAGACTTGTATAGTGAGACACTTTATCACTAAGTGGGACTCATACTTCTAGTTGTGTATACTTGTGACATTTTCAATTATGAGAGACTCTAACTGTGAATGTGTATGGTGCATGTTTGGTCACATCCAAGCTCGAATTTTTGCATTTGTTTTAAAGTTTCACTTAAGATGTAGTAATTTAAATCGGTAACATTTTCAAATTAAATGAATGTTTTTAACTAAATTAGAGAGGATAACAGAGGTGCACCAGAGACTATAGAAGATACAACATGTCATCCAATTCTATTGAAATTATATATATTTAGTGAAATTATATATATGTTAAAATAACTTAAAATCTTGATTTGTAAAATGTGATTCAACATCTATTTATCCACTTTCACTTAATCCAAAATTGTTATAAATTTTGAATTCATTCACTTTTCTATCATATCAATTTTAAATTTATTCATTTTTTATCATTAATTAAGTGAAAATGGTGAATGAATAATAAAACCACCTTTTTAAATCAATTTTTTAAATAAATTGTTTCTCCATTTCAAAGAAAAAATCAAAATTTTAAATTATTATATATATATATCTAGAAAGGTGGAAATTTTCAATTTTATTAAAAATTTTGTTTTAATCTCTTAAACAAACTATTTTCATTTTATACCTAAATTTATCAAACTACCCTCAACATATAAAACACACTTACTAATCGAGTTTTAATGAGATTGGTTTTTAAATGAATTTAAAAACTAATTTTAACCAATCATCATCTTGACATTGTATTTCACTAGAAATGTCTGTTTTTAAACCAAGCAAATTTAACTCAAAACATCAATATCCAATATTTAAAACACAAAAAATAAAAAAATCACAAAAAAAAAACTCAGTTATCATTTTAAGTCTATTTAAAAACGGATATCGATTTTTAAGTTGACTTAAAAATCAATATAAACCAATTATCGTATTCATCACCTAAAACCTCAATTTTCAAGTCAAATTCAATTAAATCTAACTAAATCGAACATTAAATATCAATATTTAACATTTAAAATACAAAAGAAAACTAGAATAATCACAATAAAACTTAAAAAATCTTAACAAAACTCAAACAATCAACAAATAAAGTAAAAAATCTCATATTATGAGTAATAAATGATAAAAACAAGATATGCAAAGTAATTTGGATAATTTAGATATAGATTATAATTAATTTGTTTAAGGGGTTAGAAATAATTGTTTAAAAAAATGGGTCAAAACGAAATTTTTCTAGAATGGTATGTTTTTGTAATTTCTAGAAAGAAAAAGGGAGGATTCTCCCTATCGAAGGCCTTACTTCACGTCTCGTCATTATTTAGCTTATTAATTACTCAAACCAAGAAGGCCCCACATAACCACAACATCCACGTTACAAACGCACGCAGCTTTTCCTCATTGTTATTTCCATTTCTCGTTCTCTCTCTATGTCTACAGCGCCGTTTTTCCATTAAAAAAAAAATGGCTTCTCTCTCCAAACCCTAACCCCTCCCTCTCTGTGTCTCTCCACTTGTCTCTCACTCCTCCGCTCCCCACGATGGAGAACTACTCCTACTCCTCCTACGCGGACTCGGGCGACTCCTCCCCTCGCTCTCGCGAAATCGACAGCGAGAACCAGTCCTGGGACGAGCCTCTCGCCAACTACAAGGTCAAGTTCATGTGCAGCTACGGCGGCAAAATCCAGCCCCGTCAACACGATAACCAGCTTGCTTACGTCGGCGGCGATACCAAAATCCTCGCCGTTGATCGCAACATTAAGTTCCCCGCCATCATGAGCAAACTCTCCGCTCTCTACGGAGACGACAACGTCTGCTTCAAGTACCAGCTCCCTGGCGAAGACCTCGACGCCTTGATTTCGGTGACCAATGACGAGGATCTCGAGCACATGATGTTGGAGTACGATCGCCTCCACCGTGCCTCAGCTAAGCCGGCAAGGTTGAGGCTCTTTTTGTTCCCCTTGAATCCCAAAGTCTCCGCGGTTTTTGGCGCCGGTGAGCCCAAGTCCGAGCGGCAGTGGTTCGTAGACGCCTTGAATTCGTTCCAGATCCAGACTCTGGATGGCTCCTCGCCTCCGGCCGCGGCGGCTTCGGCTGCCAATCCTGACTTTTTGTTTGGCTTGGATAAGCCGAAACTGGCGGAAGTGGTGACATCGTCGACGACGGTGCCGGAGGTAGTCGGGAAGGACGTGACGGCTGGGTCGGATTGCGGATCGGAGGATCGGCACGTGATTGGAGAGCATATGGTGGAGATCCAAAGGCAGGAATTCCAGAGATTGAACATTAGTGGCGTTGGTGGGCTCGAACAAGTGAACCAAAACCCTAGGGCTAGTTACGTCGGACAGAAGATTGTTACGGAGAAGATTGCGCCTCCACCTGGACAGCTGCCGATGCCAATGCAAATGACGATTCCGGCAACTTATTTAACGGAGCGTCATTTGACGCCGGCCAGTTACCAAACGGAGCAGCCCGTTTATATCATTTCAGCTGCCCCAGCACCTGGAATGTATTCGGCTCCCACACTGCGGCCCGGCGGCCAGGCCTATTATGGAATGCAGAGGGTGGTGACGGAGCAGCCAGTGTACAATGTGGTGTCGGCGCCGCCTAAAGTTGGGGGTTATGGTGAAGGGATTGGAGTAATGCAGCAGCAGAAAGGTGGGATGATGGCCGAGTCCGGGTATGTCCAGATGGGATATGATGGTACAGGGAGGCAAGTGTACTACACCACGGCAGCAGCGGCCGGACCAACTCAGGGAGGGATGGTGGCGCAGTACCAGGCCGTGGCCATGGATGGGAGACAACCCGGTGGAGCTCTGAATCAGGAGGGTAAGGTTGTGGTTAATAGCATGGCCCCGCAAACTAGCTCTGTTTGATTTTTTAGTTATTATTATTATTATTATTATTTTGTTCTATATAAGGTATTGTTAAATAAAAATGTGAAAGATTTATATAGGTTTTGGTAGGTGCTCATTTTGTTATGTTTTCTTTTAGTTCTGCTGGTATTGAATTGACATTGTTTGTTGTGTAAATGATTGTTTACAATTGTAAATTGGATAATTATTTGATTAGTTTATTCCTCAATGCGAGCAAACACATGCTGTTCTCATAGCTACTATGGAGAGAGACGTGATAGATGTATTATTGTCTACTTATTTCATTGTTAATTTTCTATAGACAAGTAGAAAGTGGGTGCTGTAGGATTCGGATGCATAGCGATTTCATTTGCATATTTGATGTTTCCCACTAACTTGAATAACTTAGACTTGCTCATGCTTTAGGCTGTTAGGCATGCCCTTGCAAAAACTTTTCTGGGGTTATTTTGAAGCTTCTGATTCTAGTCTATGGAAAACATCAATGCTGCTCTATATAATATCGCCTTGTGCTTTAGGGATTTTTTTTTTTTTTTTTTTTTAAATGTTTACAGCAATTGCTGACTTGTTTTTATGTTGTTTACACCTCTCTCTGATATTCCATTTTGGTGGTAATTGTGAAAGTGGGGCAGATTGTTTTATTATAATAAGTGATTAATCTTATTGAAGCAACTGCACCATGGTGCAATAGTTTATTTAGTTATGCTGCCTTATAATAATACAAAGAGATGAGGTTATTGTAGTATAGTAATCAACTGCCTCATTTGCTGGTATGTTATTTGGGAATTTGAGGATGCTGGCGGACTAATTCATTACCATTTGCTGCTTCACCCCCACATTCACCAACCACCACAGTTGCTGCAGCTACTACAATCAGCACTGCCACAGCCACCACAAGAACCACCGCAACCACTACTCTTCACCAATTTTTCATGGTCATGGTTTTCAAGAAAGCCTCCATATCCATCTCCTCCACCTACTCCCTTGTTTGTGTCGGTAGTTGTGTCATTTGGGGATGTAGATGTTGCCGTACTTGCTTTAATTCAGCATGCGGTTCCACAGGATGGGGCATCGCAAGTGCCCTTGGCATGAAGTCTATGTGTGTTGGTTGATGTCTTATTTTGTACTGATTGAAAGTCACTCCCGACCACACAACTACCACCCCCTATCGAACTAACATTCTTCATCATATTTATATGTTCATTTTGTCCAAAATCTCCTTTATTTTGATCCTCTGTCACCTCATCTACTCCATGTATAATATTACCAATCAATTGGGTCTCACTCTCACAAGCAATGTAGCCCTTCTTATGCGACGAACCATCAGAGGAAAGTAGAAAAGCCAATAAAATTCCAGGAAGCAGTGGCCATTTTTCATTAACCTTGTTATCAGTTTATTAAAATGAAGTCAGTATCATAATATTCTAAATACTTTTTGCTTAAGTAATGGTATACCTTGAGAGATCCCGACTTAAAGTTCAGCAATGCCACAGCTTTTCCGCCAGGATTCTCCACAGAGAATTCAACGACTGTCATGAAGCTCAGTTCAGCATTCTGATTGTCACAGTTTAATTCAAACGCCAGTTTTCGACCTGGAAAAATAATCACCTGGAGCAAGATAAGAAGATGTAAAAATTGGCAAACTATAGAAAAAACATATGAAATGAAAAATCCACGGAACATCTGGTAAAACTTCCAGGAATTGCAAACATGTAAAACTAAACCAGGGTTAGCATGTTCTTACCTTTCGGCTGCCTGTTAGCTCATAGATGTCCTTAGTTTCAGTAAATTGCTTCTGAAGCTGAAAGAACCAGTTAGAGTTCATCAATGACCATCCTGCTCCAGAAGACTCTGCCAGCACACACGTTTCACCAGATGGGGTCATGCCAATCACTTCCTTTCTGGCAAGGCAAATGTTTCTAGCCTTTGCATATGTTAAATCCCTGCGTTAAAGATCAAAGAATCAGAAAAGTGAGTGCAAAACTACTGCAATTGTAGTGATATGGAAAGTTAAGGAAATTAGCTGGAGTCATGGTGCAAGTATATGTGTGATACGACAATGTGAAGTAAAATCTTTGAATTTTGTCGGATATTGAGTCTCTGTTTTTGAGTTTTCATCACCTCATCTGCATCTTGATGACCTCGTTGCCAGCTTCATCCACTACGTATGTCCAACCCTTAGCTTGCTGGACCCTTTCAGCTGGTACCAGTTGTAGCCCATATGGTGCTGGAATTGGAGAAGTGAAAGAGAGGGCGATACGCAAATCGATAGGCTTCGAAGCAGCAACTCCAGAATTTGGCACCAACTGGAACCACTTCTCTGTCCAGAGTTCAGAAACTGTGTTCATGAAGTCTTGTAGTGAGATCGAGACAGTCCCCAACAATTCAACTACCTTTACTTTGGGCAACTCTGATTCTGAAGGTGAATATGACATAAGTTCAAAGACAAGCTCTCCTGTAGGTTCACATGGGAAAAGAGCAACCTCTTTTTCCCTTGTCTCAGATGAAATGCTTAATTTTCTTTCGGTGTAGAAAAGGTTATCTATCTGTTTCTTGCTACAGGTGACAAAGAGGCCTCCCTTATGTCCGTCTGGTAAATTTCTCACTGCCACAATCTCCACCATTACCTAAATGAGTCAGGAGCCAAAAAGTGATGACAGACGCCTTTCACAAGTCCAATGTCTGAATTAGACTGTTTAGATTATAGAAAAAGGATTTGAGATGCCTACCTCCACAAACATTTTCTCTGGAAGCTTGATCATATTGTCATAGTCATTGGATGGAACTACTTTTTTGCTCAGGGCACCCAGTTGGCTCAGATTGATTGTGAGAGGAGATGGAACATTGCCTCTATACATTGCTCCTGCCCTCCAGTACCTAAAGCCAAATGTCTCTTCCCACTGCTTGGTGGTTTCACAGTACCCAGTATCAAGCTTCTTACCTTTGGCTCTATCAGAATCTGTATCATCGTGCGTCAACACTTTGCCTAGTAGTGTCACTAGATCCTTACTGTAAGAAACAGGCATCAGCTGGTGAGAGTGCCAGATTAGGTCAATGTCATACGTTGGAACACAAAATCGCCTAATGCCCCTCTCCATGTTCCTCCTGATTAAATGTAGAAAACCCTTGTATCTGGCCAGAGCTCCTTCAAGAAAGATGTCATCTTTCATGTGGTGTCTGGACACCTGTCCCAGATATTGGTCAGCTCGATACTCATAAGATATGTTTTCTTTTCAAGTTCTTTAGATATATCCTCCAAGTTATTTTAAAGTTCTTTCCCTTTGCGAAGGGAAAAAAAGTGACCATGAATGCTAAGTAGCCATGAAAGATCAAGTGGTGTGATTTCATTTACTCATGTTAAAGGTAAGTCTTTTAGTTCACTTGTCAAGAACAATGGAAAAAAGATTAAGACTACTCGTACTTGTGATCCAATTATATGCAAATCTTTGAAAGAGAAACATTTACCAATTTAGCCTAGAAATTTCTTCTTTACCTGGTAATAGAATGACCTCTGCCTTTTGACAGCTGAATGTAGATCATACTTGGTAGTTTCCAGAGGAACTCTCGAAGCATTTTCTGCAACACTTTCTGAGAAGTGGGTGCTCATATCGAGTTCATATGGTTCATCAGGAAACATTCGGCTCCAAATTTCTTCAGTTTGCTTCTTGGAGACACCCTGAACAGCGGATACAACAGGGTGACTGCCAAGGATTTTCCCATAAAATTGCTCACAGTCAGTCTTGTAGCGCACCTAAGAGCAAGAACTCCCATTAATTAGGCAGTCATACAGTAAGTTTGAAAAATCCACACATGCACACAACAAATATGCATATGCTTGTGTTGTGTGTGAATATTCTAAACTAGAAGCATACCGGATTCAGCCTATGACAATGCCAAACCCATTCACAATCAAGAGGCACAACCAAAGGCCCTTCTGTAACCTTAGACATGGTATACTTTGCTAGCAATGGAAGCCAACAGGTTTTGTACCTGAATTTATCAAGATCAGAAGAAATCACACCTCAACTTTTCTGTTAGACTTTAAAAATGAATTAACATAGCTCTTACCCTTAAATCAATTTTTTTATGAGTTATTCATCCACTATAGATTCTACGGTACATTTGATTATCCGTAGATTGCTCACCTGTAAATGGCACGGTCTAAAATAGGACCATCATAGAGGTAGTGGTTCTTATCAACCTCTGCAAGAAACCTTAACTGTTGTTTGGCTGCAGCCACCAGGTCTTCACTTATCACAATCTCCTGTGCCTTGCCCCATTCTATTTCCTGCTTCCTCTCCATCCTAAACAATTAAATTTGAAAACCAGCAACAAAAAATGTATATTAAAACTTCATACTTAGATAAATGTATAAGAATACAAATGTAGTCATATATTCATACTTTTCTGTTCAAATATTACACAAGTTAACGAAAACTTCCTTAGATAGATAAAATGTCAACCTTGGCTTAATTTTTTCACTTGTTTTGCTTTATCTTAATCATGAAATTAGTATAAACGTAGGTTGTATATTTATACAGCCAAGAGATGGAACTTCAAGTCCAAACGTTTGCCCTTCTAAAGCTTTGGAAAATCATAATAACGGCTCCTGTCACTTGTTTATGTGTCACTCACGCCTTAAGCACCTGGAGAGATGGAAAGTGTTTTGCCGCAATGAATTACATCAGCAAGAGCATGCATCCAGCATTTATCAGTGTTTCTATTTTGCTTGTATCGTTCTCCTTGGTTTTGGTATTTCATGAAATGCTTGTGAGCCCCCATTGCCCCATATCATTCAATGCCTTTGGACCGTTCGACCCACCCCACATTCTTCAAAACCATTTAGACAATCTTTGCACACAAAAAAAAAAACAAGTTATGGTTTCGATCTCCTCTCATAACGTAGATTTTTCAATGTAGTTACTTGTATACATTCAACTATCAAATTTACGCAAAGTGATATTGTTGAATATGTTAGGTGTTTTGAGCAAAAACAGGTTGCCTTAGTGATTAGGCGCCTCACCTAATATTCTGGAGTGCCAAGTTTGGTCTCGGTTATACCCGAGTTGGACCTAGAGAGAAAAAAAATGATTGGTGCGTTGTGGATTTGTTGCATAGGTGACCCAAGGCTAAACAGTATATTGTGGATTTGTTACATAGATGACCTAAGGCTAAAAAGTAATTAACAATTAATGTGTAGGCCTGTCATATTTTCAAATATGACAAGCGAGGTTGGGTGGAGAATGTCTGCAATTCCTATGACAATGCCAGCCTCCCTTCATGCTATAAGACTAAATCGATAATGTTGACTTCTTGACAGTTAAACACCCAACATATCAAGATTAGAAGTGATCAGTGGCCATGATTCAGTTACAAACCATGATTTTCTTTTTAATAAGGCATATGTACCCCTAATTAGGAATTAAAAGATGAAACCTAGGCTGGCTATAATTTTGGTCCAAGTAAAAGGTCAAGTGGGCCTGCTGCTCCAACTCCACTATGAGACAGTAATTATTGGATTATAGATTGACACTAGGAAACATTCAATTCTTTTATTATTATTATTTTTTCGTTATCTTTATGATATGCCTTAAATAAAATATCTGTTTGACACCTTAACTAATAATTAATTCCAAGTTCGGATAATGCTTATCTTCATTTTCTTGAATTACAAGAAAAATATTTACAATCCCCACATGACCCATCTTTACAGTTTTTCCAAAAATCATATTATCCACTAATCCACAGCTAATTGATGGCTTTGAAAATTGAAAAACTGGTTAAATATATAAAATAATGAGCATGAAGCACACTTTTTCTTTTTTATTGGACTGTGCTTGCATATGATAAGCAAGGATTAGAATGCCAACTGTGAGTCGAAGTGTCAAACAATATATTCAATTTGGGTTCCGCAACATGCCCTGTTCGCTTTTATATCTGTATAACATGTGCATTATAAGACTGCTTAAACTATTGTTAGAAGCCAATTTCCGAATTCGGATTTGATGTGAATTGAATAATTGATCACTATAAACAATTTTATATTATTCTATTCTATGGTATAGATTCATTGCAATTTTCATTTGAGAGAATTTGGAAGACTTAAGAGTCATTTATTTTTTTGTTTGAAGACTGAACAATACTGCTGAAAATTGAAGACTGAATAGTGATTGAAACTTAAAATCTGAATGATATATATATATATATATATATTTTTTTTTCCTTTATCTTTAAAGGTATAGTAATCTTGTTTATTTTTAAAATTAAAATTATCTGAAAACTAGTAATTTAACAATTATGTCCTTCTACAATTAATTGTCATATAACTTCATTTAATATAATACAAATGATTATAATAAATTATTTAACAAATACAAAAACACTTTTATGTATATATTAATAATATTTTTATTTATAATTAAAATATGATTAATTATTATAGTAAAGTATTTTTTTATTTAAATGTAAAGTAATATATATTTTAGTTATTATAATATTTCACTAATTACATTTAAAAGGAATTTGTATAATATAAAATTATAACGAATTTGGAAATATGCTATTTTGGAATAATATATTTGGAATAATATATGTAAAAAATTATTAAATGATTTGACATTCAATGAAAAATAAAAAATTATAATTTTTTATTTTCAGTGATTTTTAGATGGTTTTAAATTGTTTGACCACTTAAAAAAAAAAAAAACAAAAATCACTTAATATATATAATTCAAATCTATTAAATGAAAAATGATAAAAATAAACGACTCCTTACTTTAGATTTGATTAAAATCCTAGTGTACCAAAAATTTATTGTGTACAAAATAAGTATTAAAATTTTCAAAATCAGAAAGTTTGAGGGGTTATAGTTTTAAATTCACGTTCTCTCTCTCTCTCGCCCTTTTCCTTCCTAATCATGAATCAAATAATTCTATAAACAGGAGACAGCTGCTCTAAAACAGGGAAAAAAAAAAAAGTTATTCAAAATTAATTTTAAAATGGAGATGTATCTAACATCTTTACTACAAATTGATCACAGTTGGTGCCCAAAATAGAAAAAAAAAATAAATAATGACAATTTCTGGATGACAACATTGACAAGCCACCCATGAAAAAAAAAATTTTTTTTTATATTACATCTCTTACAATAAATCAAATATCTATCAAGATCTACTAATAGAATCTGTTTAGTGAACGATTTAAAAATCTACTCCTATAATCAGAAAAGGACATTCATAAATAAATAAAAAAATTATCACATATTATGGTCTACTCCTAGTATCAAGAGAGGACACTCACAAATAAATGAGAAAATTATCACGTACTGCAGTCCTAAGTAAGGTTTGAACGCTGCCTACAACGACTGATGAGCGTACCTTTTCTACCGAGACATCCCACTATAAAATTATCTTATTCAACTGTTTACATTTGACCAACTTGTTCATGATTAACCATAATTTTTTTTTATGAAATTATGATTGACCATAATCTTATCTAACCAAAATTGTGTCATGTACAGTTCCAAACTGCATGAATCCAAAATTTAATAAGTATAGTTTTACACAATAAAACCCAAAAAATAAACACCTACAAACTTATATAGGAGAAAGGAAAGTTGAAATTTTTTTTTTTTTAAAAAGTCGGCCTTTTCGCTTTCCGAACTGTCTCAAATTAAGACCGAAGCCAGTTGTCTGCCAAAAAAAAAAAGAAAGAAAAAGAAGCAGAGACCAACCAATAGTCTCCATCGTGGTTTAAAGCAAAACCCACCGCTTGGAATATATATAATCTTGTTTATACTTCTTGTATTATTCTCTTCAGTAATCAAATCTCGACCATTATAAACCCAAAAAGGGTTCAGTTGTTGATATGGTGAGATTGAGTTTCCAGGAAGAAAGTGACTAGAGGAGAAAATGGTGGTGAGAAAAGTTGGTAAGTATGAGATTGGGAGGACGATTGGGGAAGGAACCTTTGCCAAGGTTAAATTCGCCCAAAACACGGAGACTGGCGAGAGCGTTGCCATGAAAGTTCTTGACCGAAGCACCATCATCAAACACAAGATGGCCGATCAGGTCTCTCTTCCTCTTCTACTTGTAAATTTCTAGGTGGATTGGAGTTGGACATAGCTTCATAGTTAAGTATTCAATAAAGGGTATCATTAGTTTTTCTTTATTTGGGTTTGTAGTGGGATAATAGTGGTTGCTTGTTATACAAAGTTTCAAGATTTTTAGCTTCCTTAGGTTGTAGAGTATGTTTGCTAGTTGTATTAGTCACTTAGGACAGTGTTTGTGTAGGGGATTCAATTCATTCAATACACAGTACATTGTGTAACTGCTGTTTTTGAAATTCTTTTCAATCATGTTGTTTTTATTATGAGATTGGGTGCCAGACAGTTTTCTGGTTCAGTTCAGGGTCTGTGAGCAAAAGCCAACTACAGACTTTGAGTAGTTAGATCCTTGTGGATTTGGAACTTAACTGCAAGAATTGTCCAGAAGTTATAGTGGTTACTTTTGATTGGTCATTATCATGTATAAGTTTGAAGGCTGTGTAAATGGAGACTTTTCCGTCAACATGCTGGTACGAGTAAGCTTAGGCTTACAATTTGATGGACACTTTTTTGATAACATAACTTAGATAACACGTGCATAATCTTAAATTGAAGTGATAGGGGTTTGTTATAATCTGATTTTTCATTGTTTATGCAGCTTTCTTTTTGAGCATCACTTAAAATGAATAATTTTTTGTTTCCAGATCAAGATGGAGATTTCTATAATGAAGCTTGTTAGACATCCTTATGTTGTTCGTCTACATGAGGTATGGATTGATATTTGTGTTTTAGAGTATAATTTCTGCGGCGGAGTCACTCTACTATTTATGGGGCTGAGATTGCTTTTTCATCTGCCAGTTGTGCTTCTTTCTGATTTTAAATTGTCTCACAGGTTATCGCTAGTCGTACTAAGATTTATATAATCTTAGAGTTCATCACGGGTGGTGAATTGTTTGATAAAATTGTGAGTAGTCTAATTTTAGATTCAGCAGCTCAAGATGTTACCGTAGCAACATTATTGCTTTTGTCTATAATTTATTAACAGTTGATGTAAACTATGGTTATGTAGGTTCATCACAGACGTCTTAGTGAGGCTGAATCTAGGACATACTTCCAACAGCTTATCGATGGTGTAGATTATTGCCACAGTAAAGGTGTTTACCACAGAGATTTGAAGGTGTTCATCTGGTGGCATATGGAAAGCTGTTGTACTTCTTTGTTTCACTTAATTCTCACACTTCTTTCCTTTTGTGTGCAGCCTGAAAATCTTTTACTTGATTCCCTAGGAAATTTAAAGATATCAGATTTTGGTCTAAGTGCATTGCCAGAACAAGTAAGATAATTACAAGAATTATACATTTACGTCTATCATAGTTGACAGAAATAATTACTTATGGGTTGTTATTTGGTGATATTGTGTGCTTAGGGGGTTAGCTTGCTTCGGACAACATGTGGTACGCCTAACTATGTAGCACCCGAGGTAATTGTGTACATATTAGTTATTGTGTAAAAATCAACTTAAAGTAAATTGCAGACTTATGGATCGAAGGACTGTTCTTTTTTAATATTTTCATCCTTGGCTCTAGGTTCTTAATCACAAGGGTTATAATGGTGCTGTGGCAGATGTATGGTCCTGTGGGGTCATCCTTTATGTTCTGATGGCAGGATATCTTCCATTTGATGAGCTTGATCTCACCACACTGTACAGTAAGGCATGAATTCCAATATTATCTACTTAATTATGATTATGAGAAGATAAATAAATTATCTTAGTTGCATTCTCTAACTTCTTCAATAAATGTAGATTTCATTTAGCTAATTTTTTCTTAAATGGTGCAATGACTAGTCTTCTAGTCGTATATTTATCCACTGCTTAATTCAAATACTGGAAGCAGTTATCTGGCTGTCAAGTGGTCTTCTATATTTGACTAAGAAGGAATCTGAGAACTTTTCATATGCTAGTATCCTCAACGGACATTTTCAATAGACACACTTCTTTGATGTAGTATTTATCATCATTTCAGCCTCAGTTGTGAGTCTGGGAATTAGATAGTCAGTCACTGCTAGATTACTTTAATTGTTCTGATGTTTGCATTTGATCAAATATAAAGTGGTCATCAAGATCAGTCTTAAAAAAAATTGATTGTGACTAAATTATTTCAATTATTTTCTGCAGGTTGAGAAAGCTGAGTTCTCTTGCCCATCCTGGTTTCCGGTCGGAGCAAAAGCATTGATTCACAGAATTTTAGACCCAAACCCTCAAACAGTAAGTATCAGGTTTGTGACAGGACATTGTATATGTCATGTGATGGTGCTTTAGTTTTTGTAATTCTGATTCTGTATACAAACATAAGCTCATAATTTTTGCATGGAGACTTATTATATGGTTCACAGAGTTGGTCATAGTTGTTAAAGAAGTAACTTCTGCATGATTCAGAAATTTGAACATTTTGTTTGATTGTATTTGGTGGTTATATGATTTGTTGAGTTTGTGTCTTACCACTTCTCCTGGATCTTGATCTTAATTTGCCACTTTGGACTAGTTAGATTTTAGACAGTATGATTGAGCATCATAAGTAATAACATTGTAGGACAACATCACCCTAATTGTTTCAATGGCTTAAGTGAACCATTCTTTCTAACACACATTGTTTTAACTTTCCTGAATTTTTTCTTTATTTTCCTTTTTGTAATACAAATTTAAATCAAAGAATCGACAGAAGCTCTTTTAATGACTAGAGATAGCCACTATTGACGCTTGCAATGCTTAGTAGACTTACTAGCTAATGTATTTTTCTGGTTTACTTCCTTTCTTTGTTGTCTTATCATTCTGATTCCTGTCCTAGTAGAAAATGATCATGTTTTACAAGTGAAATTGGTGCATGGTTTCCTTCTACTTGGTATAGCATCATGTATGATGAGATATCTTCGCATCTTAATATTTATGGGAATTTTAACAGCAGTAGTCTAGTTTCTTCACTTCGATTATTGCTAAGAAGTTCTCTCTCCATTTCTCTGTATGCGTTCACAGCGCATTACCATTGAACAGATTAGAGATGATGAGTGGTTTAAGAAGGGTTACGTTCCTGTCAGATTTCCTGAATATGAAGATGTGAACCTGGATGATGTGAATGCCATTTTTGATGATCCCGAGGTTGGTGAGGCTTTCACACGGTACAATTTTGTATATAATTGTTTCTGAAAATTCAGTCATTGAGAATGATTATGGTTTAATTATTATGACTGTTGGGATTCTCCTAACTCCACATGTCGCAGCCACCCTTGATCTTAATCCAAAAAGTGGTATCCTTGAGCCTATTTTCCAAATCTCACACATCAATGTCAGTTCAGTATCTTCTAAAATTTCTTGAACCATAACGGGCTACCATCTCTCTGTTTGGTTATCTTAAACTCATTACTACGTAGGTTAACCGTCAAAACACGGCCAATTCATCCTTCGTAATAGAGAAAATAACTTATCCCCTTTAGGGCGTATTTTTTGAACATGTAGCGGTGATGACCTGATCTGTTCCTTTTGTTCAAATGCATTGATCAGGTGCTTTCTATTCCAATTTCTTAACAGACTTGATAATAGATAATTATTGTAGGAAGTGCAGGCTAACAAGCAATGTGGGGTGGAGGACATGGGACCTTTGAATCTCAATGCCTTTGACTTAATAGTTTTATCTCAAGGCTTGAATCTTGCATCGCTGTTTGACCGTGGAGAGGTATGAATTCCTCGATGTACTACTTAACTGGATTCCTTAATATACTAGTTGGATTCCTTCAGTTTTTCTGATACTTGCTTGAGGTGTCCTATCTATGAGACTCCAAATAAGATGTATTTTAATCTTCTTTACATAAGAAATTTGCTGTCATCTGTCATAGATTAGTCTGCTAGACTTCTTGCGTCTTCCTAATTCTTAATATTATAAGGCTGTTGAAATTTGTATTAATGAGTCATACTGAAGTTTCTAAAATCAGAGTTATTTACCATCATACCTTAAGTTTATAATTTTTACAAACAACTCAACATTCAGTGATCTACTTCTGTTATGATGTACAAGGTTCTTACCCTTTTTGACAGGACTCTTTGAAGCATCAGACACGTTTTGTTTCACAGAAGCCAGCAAAGGTTGTTTTATCAAGCATGGAAGTTGTTGCACAATCAATGGGTTTTAAGACACATATTCGCAATTATAAGGTAGAGTGTTGGATCACATGGGATATGCATACCACATATTTCTACAGTAATATAAGAGTAACGTTTTGTACCTGGCTTCATTATAACTTATTATTCCATTTATATTTGTTTATATGGTACTTTTAACTGAGAATGATCCTCAGTAGTCTTTCCAGAGTCATTGTAACTGAAATTGTTTAAAATGTCAGATGAGAGTAGAAGGTCTTTCTGCAAACAAGACTGCACATTTCTCAGTCATCCTGGAAGTAGGTTTCTGACCACTAACATTGGACTAGATTTTCAGTTTCCCCTATATTTTAGTCCACTGATTCATTTGATTTTTAATTTGTTTTCTCTGAAGGTTTTTGAAGTGGCTCCCACTTTTTTTATGGTAGACATTCAGAAAGCTGCTGGAGATGCCGCTGAATACCTCAAGGTCAGTTATATGGCATGAAGCTAAAACTCTATATATTAGATTGATCATTCTTTGGTATGGATGTCCACTATTTTTTCCTTTCCGAACGAGAACTCAATGTTAATTTTCTTTGTAATTCATGTTTTTTAAGAAAGGCAAAGGAACTCAGTGTTGAGTTTCTATTGACTTGTGTCACAAGGGCAGTCACATGAAAAATTTACAAATGTCAGGTTGCCAAAGACGATCCTCCTCAGAATTGGAGGAAATTCTTTTTCTCTCTCGGATTCTCCTCGTATTAATATATCTGGGTTTTATTGCTTATAATTAAAAAAGACGAACTTCTTTGTATTTGCAGTTTTACCAGAACTTTTGTTGCAATCTTGAAGATATTATCTGGAAACCGCCTAATGAATCAAGCAAAACAAGGGTCACCAAGTCAAAGAGTAAAAAGCGTTGATTTGTTTTCCTGTAAAAGATAAACCTGAAATCGGATACACTGTCACACGAAGGTCATTCCCGAAAGAGAAATAGGTAAAGGTATTTATAGTATTGTTGTTGTTTTTTTTTTTTTTTTTTTTTATGGTTATTATATGTAATGAACTGACAGTATCTGAAGAATTAAAGGAATAGAACTTTGAAGCTGATGGTTGCTTTAATTAAGAATTAGTCATGATTATATGTAATCGCACCAACCAATGAGCATATATGCAAGCACACATTTGATGTTTGTATGAGTAACAGCAATGGGATTTCTCTATCTTTATAGCATTGTCAAACATAAGCTATCAAAAGATTTCTGGGAGTATAATGTACTAAGATTTGAAGAATATCAAGGTTCAAAGGAGAATACCAAAATCCCCACAAGAACAATCTCCATTTACAAATTTATGTAGCCGTTTACTGTCTCTAACGATGATTTTCCTACCTGTTACTGATGAAATAGCCTTAACAAAATTGTGGCAATCTCTGCACATAGTGGTATTCTTGATAACAACTATTGGTGCAAGATTAAGCGTGTACAACATCCCAAACGCCACTGCCAGTTTTTCGCTGTGATAGACAATGGAAGAGAATGCTCTTTTCCCATCGTCTTCATCAATTAGCTCAAAGCACTTTTGCGACTTGTACCCAAAACTCTCTGCTTTGCCTAGCAGTTCTTCCAATAATTTATAAATCTCTGCACTCTGAGGATGCAACCCATCATTGGGTTGGAATGAATAAACCTTGTCTTTGATGCTAATCCAGCTCCAATCTTGTATTTGACTGAGTTTCTCCTCTTTCATTAAACTTTTCACCCTGGAAACATCTTCCCATCTCTCTGAAGAGAGGAACATTTCGAACAACATGAAATACATCTCAGGATCTTTTGGCTTGAGTTTGAGTAACTGTTCAGCAGCAGAAAATCCTAATTCCATATTTCCATGATGCCTGCATCCTGCAACCAATAGTGACCATATAACTTCGTTGGGTTCCATATCCATTTTCTTGATGAAATCAAGGGCTTCCTCTAAGTGACCTAACCTCACGAACATCTCGATCAAACATACGAAATGATCCAGCACAGGTCTAAGTTTGTAGTCCTTCTGCATCATCTCAAAGTAATTGAGTGCTTCATGTACCATTCCAGCATTGCTACAAGCTGACAAAACACCCACAAATGTGATCTGATTTGGTCTAACTCCAGCAAGTAACATGTCCTTGAAGAGATGCAGTGCTTGCTGACTGTGGCCTTGATTTGCAAAACCAGTGATCATAGAAGTCCATAATATCAATGTTCTTGTAGACATCTCCACGAAAGCTTTGCTTGCTCTTTCAATGCTGCCACATTTGTTATACATGTTAACTAGTGCAGTTCCCACAATTACATCTGACAAGACCCCGCTTTTAAGGATCTGGGCATGAATTTGTTCCCCTTGCTCTAAGGCTACCAACCTGCTACATACAGTTAAGACACTTGAAAATGTGTATTTATCAGGTTTCATGCCTGATCGATTCAATTTCAAAAAGATGTTTAGAGCTTCTGTTCCTTTATGGTGAGCCGCAAGATCATCCTTAGCAATTCCTATCATTTGGGCATGGCCTGCAATCATTGCATTCCATGTAACCAAGCTGACGCGCTCTATGACATCAAACAGTTTCATTGCCTCATCGATTGATCCACATCTGAGGTACAAATACATGACAGAGTTTTTTATGCGCAGGTTCGATTCATAGCCTAGTCTAATGATCAATGAGTGAACCTGCACCCCCACACCCAGAGACAGCATTGTAGAACACGTACTCAAGATGCTAGTTAATGTGAATTCATTAGGTTCAGTACCATCAGAAAGCATCCTAACAAAAAATTTCAAACCCTTAAAAGCTTCACCATTTTCACCACAAGCACATATAACCGTAGTCCATGAAATCACATCCTTATCTCTAATCCTTCTAAATGCTTTAATAGCAGAACCCAAACTGCCACATTTCGAATACAAGCTACAAAGCGAATTTCCAACACTTGTGTCATCTTCAGTCTGGTACTTAACAATGTAAGCATGAATTTGGCTCCCTAATTTAGTAGATTCCATTGAAGCACAAGCATTTAAGGCAGTTCCTAGAGTGATATTTGTAGGATAAACCCCAGCTTCCAACATATCTACAAAAACATGAATTGCAAGCTCTGGCTGTGAATTCTGAACATACCCTGTCATCAAAGTAGTCCATGACACTACATTTATTCTAGGCAGATTATCGAAAACTCTCGTAGCTTCTTCCATAGTTCCACATTTCCCGTAAACATTCACAAGGAATGTCATTACATAAAAGTCCTGATGCATTCCAGTCTTTACGATGTGAGCGTGGACAATTCGCACTTGTGAAATAGAATTCCTGTCTATGCATTCTTGTAATAAAGGAATATAACAAGATGTTTCAATCTCTGTACCTTGTTTTAACATAGAAAGAGCTTCTCCAAAATCCAGGGGCTCAACTGGTCTTGAATTTCCACGCAACTGGGTGATTGTATGACTTCTCTTATACGAAATGCTAGTAATCTGAAAGAGATTGCTCTTGATGACTTATGCTCAAAATGACAAAATTCAAAAAGCAAAAATCAATCAAATCATGAAGTATCAAACCAAGTGCTAAGTCGGGTACAATTAAGAATATGCTGTGTTTAGCAAAAAAGCTGAAAACAATAAAATGTTTGTTCATGTTTGAATCTTGTAAAGGTTTCTAGACAGTTCATAATCCAGTTGTAACATACAAAAATGGAATAAAAAAGGGAGAAAGAGGTACCTTTTGGCTGGTGGGGAGAGAGCAGCTGGGCTGTTTTCTGGAGTGTTGATGGAGTTTGTGGGTGCAGCGGACAGAAAACGTAGGCAAAGAAGCCATAGGAGGATTCGAACAAGCAAAAGAGGAGGTGATTATAAAGTTACATTGTGGGCTCCATTTTGGGGGGAGGGAGCCGATTATCGTCCGTTTTCTGTTTGGATAATATGTAACTGGAGAGAGATAAAGGAGTGGACCAAAGTCTGTTATCAGTTGACAGTTAACACACCTCTAACTGCTATACCGATTAGCATACCGTATTATTATTATTATTTTTTTTTTAATTTTTCCATACTGATGTCCGTTCAAGTTTGCAAATATTGTACTTGGATTGGGACCTGACTACCCAAATCAAAATTTTTTTTTCGTACTTTATGAGTCAGAATTAACTAATTTAATTAATTCAATTAAAAAAATTTGATTATCTTATCCAACCACTAATCTCATTCATAAATTGTAATTCTTAGATTAACTTCAATAACTATTATTATAACTAATTCAAAGACTTCACTTTATAAGTTAGTGCTTGAATAAGGTAGCTAAACCCTTAAATATAGATTTAAAAAAAAAACAAAAAAAGATAGGTTATGCTCGATCTAAGAATCTACTTTGTATTTTAAGACAAACCAAATGAATTCTTAAAATACAAACCAAATGAATTTAAAAATTTTATATGTGTATCTATATATATATCATCCGCCATAACATCTAACTTTTAAATTGTCAGGACCAACTATTTTGACCATTTATTACATTCTCTCCTAAAAAAATTCTCACCATTTCAATGGAGATATAATAAATGACTGAGATTATTGATCATAACAATTTAAAAGTTAGAATACATTGATCATAAATAAATTTTTCTATATATATATATATATATTATTTCAAAGATAAATTTATATTTGTTATTCTTTTTTAGCAATTCAACTGGTGTCTAACCGCCTATTTGAAAAGGCCCAGTAAATAAATGGAGATCCAATGCGTCTGCAGTAATTCGCCAGAAGATTTATGAAAATGATCCTTGATCAAGTGCGGGGAATTCAACTAGAACACTCCCATCAATTATGTAATGTTCAAATAATTAAATATGAACTTCAATATAGCAACGTTTATACATTGCAAGGATCAGTTAACAAAATAAAAATTTACAATTGGAACGAAGATTCTTAAATGATCAGGACCTCCTAGATGGAAGTCCAACATGCTCACAGGTCGACGATTTTCAATCCTATAATTTCTACTTTCATTTAACCACAATTTGACTGTCAAGGTATTCGAGGCAGTCTCTGCTAGCTCTTGTGGTCACAGATGCACCTGCAGATAGTGTTCAATGAAGAAAAAAGATTAATAGTCCCAAATATGAATGCCCTAATCTGCTTTATGAGAGGTAAATTGGGGAATCAAGCATTTTTCCTGGCAAAACTCTACAAGAGTTTTATAAGTTTTAAGACTGATACTACATCCAAATGCAAAAAGAGCATGCCACTGTCAATGACATTGATGTATCATGTATATCTAAATGACAATGGTATTGAAAAATAATGGTTGAATGTCGATAGCACCTACAACATTGTAAACACTATCCATGTGTGTAGATATATCAGCCTACTCCACATCTTTAGAATTACCGACTGCTGCTCAACTCTAAGAGACCAATACCAATTTGCATAAACTGACAGTTTGATATATTATCATAACCACCTAGCAAGGCAGTGATTATTTGTAGTTCCATCCAACAATTACATGACAAGCTCAGTGATATATAACTTAAACAGAACATTAGATCAGAATATGACATACCTTGCACCATAAAGAGTATTCTTCAGGCCTTGTATTTCATTGTCTCTTTCTCAAATCCAATTGTAGGAAACTGTTTTGCATACTCCTCAACCTCATGACGAAGCTTTGAAATCTCAGACTGAATGTTGGCATTTGACTGCATTGTTGCTACAAAATCCTTCAATTTTGTTCCTGGATTAATTATAATACAAGATGTCTTCTATGAGAACTACGGATATATATTATTTTAGACAAAAGAGACACTGGCAAAGTAAAGAACCTTTACTATCAGCCTTGATCTTTAATGCCAACTTCACAGCTGCATCAAAGCATTCAGCTACCTTCTCAAAATCTTCCTCTACAAAACCTCTTGATGTGAGAGCTGGGGTACCTGAAGCACCAGAGGACAATAAATTGTAAACTCAGAATAGCTGGACAACTATCAACAGGTACAGGATTATAAGAGGAGAAAGAGCATACCCATACGGATGCCACCAGGAACCATGGCAGACACATCCCCAGGAACAGTGTTCTTGTTGGCTGCAATATGAACTGATTCCAAAACCTTCTCAACTCTTGATCCATCAATACCCTGTCAAATAAAATTTCAGTGCTAGGTACTGATTCCATTTCTCATGTCATAAGTTATTTGCAGCTGAGCTCACGTAAATAGAGTCAAAAACAATATGTATAATTCTTTAATATTTTAGAAGATAATTTGTTCAAAAGCATTTAAAATTGTTTAAAGTTAATTTGGTCTGATAGTAAACCACTTTCAACAATAGGCTTGAGAACTTTTTCTGTCCCATTTAGTCCCAAGCACAAGGCCCTAATTTCAACCAGTTAAAATCAAAATCTTGTGGAATGATTATTGATGGTTGTTACGGACATTTAGCACAATTAACCACAAAAGAAAGGCAAACTTATTGAGTAAAGCAGTAAATAGGAGGATAGAACATTTTCCTTTACCTTGTTTCTTAAGTTGACCAAAACTAAATGGTTCTCAGTTCCACCAGATACCAGGTCATAACCCTTCTGTAGCAAACTCTGCAAATATAGGGGACTTAAAAATTAATGTAATAAAACAAACTTACTAAAATATATATGATAATGGAACAAAACAACTACTCGTTCAAATTAGAAAAGACTTAAAACAACCAATGTAGCTGATATTATTAATAGCCTAACATAATGGACATCATTATACCTCAGCAAACTTTGAACAATTGCTAAGAACTTGTTCTTGGTAGGCTTTGTACTCAGGAGTCTTCACCTGTTATCATGTAACAGCAAATACTCAATCAACAGGGACCAGGCTAGAGAGAATTAAGAAATTGCTTGATCTGGCATCCATTAAAGCATAAAAACAAGCATGAATGTAAACCAGGCTTCCAATTTTTTGGCTAAATACATACAACTTGAATAAGTGAATAGGCAAACCTGCTTTAATGCAACAGCTAAACCGGCTATGGTATGATTGTGTGGACCACCTTGAAGTCCTGGGAACACTGCCTGATTAATTTTGTCTTCATAGTCGTACATCACCTGCAAGATGCAACTTAACAATTATGCACTTATTCTTATTGCAGATGCTTTAAACCACAATTTCAATTTTCTGTATTAATAGAAGCTAGAGTTGTAACAAGACCACAAGTTACTTTTTACTTATTTCACTCTATCAGCTTTTGCTTGTTTTTCCTATCCTTTCTTCTTTTGGGTTTAAAATTTGGACTTACTTCTTTTCCTTGTTTATTAATTTCTTTAACCCCCTTTCTATAGAAGATCATGGCCCCACGTGGACCACGAAGCGATTTGTGTGTTGTGGTCGTCACAATATCTGCATATTCAAATGGAGAAGGAATAACACCTGCAGCAACCAAGCCACTAATATGTGCCATATCTGCCAACATAACTGCTTTCTGTTTGTCACAGACCTACCAAATTCATCATAATTGAACTCCATTACAATGAAATATTTAGTATCATAAAATTCCACAAAACAAATGAGCATGTTCATCACAATTGTGTCATTTAAACAAAAAAGTTTACCTTGCGGATACGTGCATAATCATAAAGGCGTGCATAGGCACTTGCACCAGCAACTATAAGTTTAGGTCTGAATAAAGTGGCACTTTTCTCCAACTGTGAATACAAGCAACAGTACAGGACAATATAACTAGTCATCCGCAAATATTACCCACTAAATATATAACAAACGACAAACCAACTGGTAGAACCTATTTCCAGGAATGAACAACCTTAGAACAGAAAGTATTGATAAATGTTCAGACCTTAACTTACAACAGTAGATACACAAGTATCACCCAAGAATCATATAATAAACAAAATTTTTACTAACATATCCAATTTCTATGGATGAGAACACCTTAGAGAAAAATATGGGTAAATATTCAGACCTTAACTAAAACTAGTTCAGTAAATTTGTTCCAACTGAAGAGAAAATTTCATAAGAACTGAAATAAAAGGCTACCTGATCATAGTCAATATATCCTGTACTCTCATTTAATCTGTATGGCATAGTCTCAAAGAATATGGAGACAGCAGATATTTTCTTGGTGTCAGTCTACACAAGAGCAAAAACAGGATTAAAACTTTTCAGTTATTCATCACAAGAACAAAGTTTATGGCCCTTGAAAATAACATTGGCTATTGTTCTTTTTATCATAGACAATAAAAGCACTTCATGCAACAAGAACAAACGCAAATCAAACATTTGCAACAGCTACAATGTTTCTAGACCACTCCTTATACTTATTGTAAGTTCCATTAAAAGATAGCGGTCTACATATAGAAATGAATAACCTTGTACAATGCAATTGGATTGTTAAGTATTTTCAGAACAATTAAAGCAATCGACATAAATGAAAAAAGGTTGTTTATAGGAGGTACAAATTTAAGAAGATAACTATTGGAAATAATAAGTAGTAACTTAAAAGAAAATCAATTCCAGTACAAAAATTTTACAAATAGAATTCATAAGCACCTGATAACCATGTGAAAGATGCCCACCATGAGGTAGATCAAGGGCCATAATTCGCTCATGAGGTTTCAACAATGCCGTGTAAACTTGAAAGTTAGCAGGGGAACCAGATAATGACTGCACGTTGACTGCAACAAAATAATGTAGAAGACACCTTTACCAAATCTGAAATATTTATTGTATTAATCATTCCTAAATATGCCAAGTCTTGAATTGAAACTTACGCTAAGGTTCAAGTAATATCTACATCAAAAAGGTAAGCAAAAAATGTAGCACCTACAAATATATAATTACATATTAGTAGATCATATAAAAAAATTCATTTACCTCCCCATTTTGCAGGATCCAACTGAAAGCCTTCTAATGCACGCTTCTGACATAACGTCTCAGCCATATCAATGTACCTAATGAGATAAAAGCTCAAATTTAACAATACCATAATTTTGAAACAAAAACTACATAGAATCTGCTTTACAAACTAAGAAAACATAGTAACATTTGATGCTAAAACATTTTTCTTTTTCAATACTTCTATCTCATCAATCCATTCTATAATCTGGATTACACTAACAAAAAGAAAACTAAAAAAGGGGAAAAAAAGTGCTTTACATACTCGTTTCCTCCATAATATCTAGCGCCGGGATATCCTTCACTGTACTTGTTGGTCATGACAGACCCAACAGCTTGCATTACAGACAATGATGTGAAATTCTCTGATGGTATTAGTTCAAATCCCTACACCATTCCAATCATAATTAATATATATATATATATATATATGAAGGCTATCATGAAGTCTGACTCGAATCACATTAAAAACTAACAGGTTTTCAAATCGATGGAACATGTACCTTCCATTGCCTAGCTTTCTCTAATTCAATGATGTCAGCGATCTCCGGATCGATTTCCTCAAGTGAAGCATTCAATTGCTTGATCCACTGAAATTAACATTTTTAAAGTAAGACAACAACTAATATTCAAAAAACCAAACAAATATATTCAAAAACCAAAAATATATGTTTACCGTGGCACGAGCTTTATCTTTATCATGTAGAGCTCGGTTAGGCAAAGAAGACTGCAAAAAGGATCAAACGAGATTTATAAATGAACAAATATTAGCGAAATGATAGGAAAAAAAAAAAAAGTGAATGATGATGAGAAGGACCATGTAATAGAGGGAACTGCCATTAGCTTGACGTTTGATTGGGTTGTTGAGGGAGGAGGAGAGTCTGCGAAGAGCCATTGCAGTTGCCATCTCTCTATCTCTCTCTGTCTTGCAAGTGTTGTTTTTTTTTCCTTCGTTTGAGTTATGGTTGGCGAAATGGTGACCAGTGACCTGTGACTGCGTAAGCAGTGAGTGGGGTTGGTGGCCGAGGTTGGTCTATAAAATTGCGGGAATTGCAATTCCAGGAAAAAGTTTGTTTGTTTATGGTGACGTGTCACATCGGTGTGCGCTTAAACGGTGTCGTTTTATGTTGTGGTAGCCTTGTGGTAGGTGGAGTTAGATAATTGGGCCTATGGGCTGCATGAATGAAGTCTCCCATCATTTGTGCTTAAATAGCCCACAAGCTGTTATCGATTTTCCAAAAATATTTTGAGAGGAAGATTTGCATAAACTTCCTGAGCTTGGACCTTGTTTCAAAAACAATTATCTTCGTTTTAATTTAGATGAAAATCCTCTATAGGTTGTTTTCGATGCACAATTAAGAGAATATTTAACTAGCTTTTAAAAGTATCATGTGGTTTTGGTATCATGTGACTTAGCCCAATAGTAGATCTAAGTCCACCCACCATCACTTAAAAAAAAAAAAAAATCTGTGAGTTCTACTCATTATAAATTCCACTTAAAAATGGATAATTTTTCTATTTTGTGTGAACAGTCTCCTCTCATTTGTTTCAGAGTAGAAGATCTGAATTATGTTATAAAGTTTTATTTGGAGATGTGGACAATTGTAAATGTACTTGTAATGTCAAAATAATAATAATAATAATAATCCAAAAGGAAAATAAAGGCTTTTTGCAAAAATTATCATATCTAATGAGGGCTTTTGCAAGTCTCTCATATTTTAGAGGTGAAAAAGTTTCAATTGAAAAAGAAATTAAAATCTCCCATGCATTTTGCGGACCCAATTAAGGACCAGGAGAAGAGCGTGCCTCTCCTTGGATTTTTTTTTTTTTTTTTAATTTTTATAGTTATGATAAATTTGTAGTTTTATTTAAAATGGTAAAAGCTTAAAACAGCCTATTTATTATTATTATCCGTTCTATTTTAAATTTTATTAGCTTCCAATTTTATTTTCTTTTTCCTTTATACACTCATACTATTATTTTCATTTTTTAATAAAAATAAATAAAGCTTTATTAAGCACAAACTGACAAAATATAATCTTCGGTGATGTTTTGCCGCCTACAAATCTCATTAGAGGACAAGATAAAAGAGGCAAGGTTATATACCAAATGATTTCCTAAACTATAAATGACTTGACACATGAGAGCACCCACCTCAACACACAATATCTTGATATCACAAACAATAAAGCCACTGTTGCCCTAATGTCCGCTGTTAGAGTTCACCTCCACAACTGCATTAATTGTATCGACCTCGACAGTATGGATCAGCAACCTCATACTATTCTTTTCTACTCATTGCATTATGTTAATAGTTTACTTTTAATTTATTTATATTAAATTACTACAAGTCACTTCAATTTTTTATTTAATTTTTTTTGAGATTGGGTTTTTAATTTTAATATTTGTTAGGTTATATTAAAAGTATCAATCTATAATCATATCTTTTTTTTTAATTATATTTATCTTTTATTTTCTGAGTCTTAATCCATTTCAAACTACAACATTGAGATCGTGGATCAAATCATTTTCACTTTCCAAACTATAAATTAGTCATATAGCATTACAAACTAATGATGTGAAAATTAATAAATATTATTTAATAAGAAAATGTAACTTCAAGTTACACAATTCTCATGGGCATTCAACAATAGTTACTGAATTATCATGGACAGTCAACAATACTTAAATAGATTTGTTACATAATTCTAATAAATTATTATCCTTCGTTTTCATTCTTTATTTAATTAGGCGTTCAATTGTAATAGTTAGGAAGATTTAAGACTGCATATAACCCTCCCATAGTTGTACTGTATGTTTTAATTTTTAATAAACTCTGTCATGAATTGTAGAAATTAATCAAAGAAAACTATGTGTAAAGACATAACATGATAGTAGCCACATATCTCCAATATGGATGTCTTCACTACTACAAAATTGCTTAAAGACATCACTACCAATAAATCGGTTTAACTAAAACCGATTTAGAAAAAAAATTAAAAACATCGGTTAGTTTAAAACTCATATCTAAAACCATGGATGTCAAAACCACATCATTTTGCCTATTAACCGATGACCACTATTAAAGGATGTCTATGTCATTTAGCTGCAAGTACATATAGTGAGAAATGAAAATCCTAACCTGTTTACACATTTTCAGCAGCCGTTCACACTTGACACCACACTTCATCTCCTTCTCCAGGTGAGCGTCGTAGCTTCATCAATCGACCACCACTCTTGTTCCTCTGATGACCACCAGAAATACCCGGCCAGCTCGTGTGCCTTCTCTCATTTTTGCGGCTGCTGTGTTTGTATATTCAACCTAGTCTTTTTCACTTTTGCAGTTCTCGATTCAGGTAAGTTTTGTTAGTTTTTCGTTGACTTTGTCCTTTCAATTTGCCTTGTTCGACTTTGCCAAGCCTGGATTTCGTAGATCCGTTTCTATCATTAATCAACGATATTATCATCGACTTTGAGTGGCCATTAATCAACGACATCCTCAACTAAATCATAACATAAAACTGAGGTGATGCTTACTCAATTGGTGCAATCACTGTCATGAAGGCTTATTATAAGCAAAGCTTGAGTTTTCTTTGTGGACTCCTCATTGTCTTGACAACTCAGGTGTTTCGTCAGTTTTGTTAATTTGTTTTGTTTATTTTGTATGAATTATAAAAATTTGATTTTTGTTTAATTTATGGGGTTGGATTTTGTAGGTGTTGGGGTATGGATGGGTTGAGATGCTGAGGAGGTACTTGGTTGATCTTGGTGAGATGCGGTGACCTGCAAACCTAGCTCAGGTTTTCTCTATTCAGGTCTGTTTACTTTTCTTTTTAGTTTTTTGTAATGTTGTCTATGTGTTTGGTTGATGAGAAAGTGGTTGAAAAGAAAAATGAAAAGAGCCTGAACTATAGAATCTTGGAATTTTTTTTTTTCTTTTGGAGAAGTGGGACCCATTACAACAATATTCACTTCTTTGCATCATTTGAGGTTGTTGAGTTTTCAATTTTGTTGATTGGTTTCAATCAATGTGTATAAGATAAAGCTTGCAATTATTATTATTCTGGTTTACTGCTGTTAATTTCCATAACAGAAACTAGATTGATGATAATTGGTTGTATTTGGTTTATCGTTTTAAGTTGTTTTTTCCCCTAAATTGAGCTTCAAAAGTAGTTCTAATTTGCATAATTAAGTTTAAGGAACAATTCTATATAGCTTTTTGTGAAGAAAGTTTGTCCCCAGTTTTGTGTAATGGTTCAAAAGCATGTTGACAAGTGAGAATTTGTTCCATGGGTTGTTGTTTGTAGTGGCTATTGTATTCTCTCCTAGGGGTGTGATGTATGACACTTGAGAGCGACAAATGTGTTGTCAAATTGTTGATAAGCTAGTTTGTTAATTAGTTTGTGGTTGTGATGAAGAACTTTCACATTATTGTATTCCTTAAGATCATGGTTAAAGTTAAAATTAAAGTTAAAGTATTCTATGCTAACAGAACAAAATAATTGAAAAAATGTGCTTGCCCTTTTGTTTTATTCCACTAAGATTATTTTAATCATGTCCATGGCTTTGTTGTTACAGAGCACTTCATGAAAAGGAGCATAAGAACAAAGACTAAGTCGGATGTAAATTTCCACGTGATTATATTCCCAAAGATCATTGGGCTGACATTTCGGCTTTCCATGGTAGTCCATTGGTGACACCTTGGTCTTCCATTCTCAATGTTAGGGTTGGTTTTATCATGTTTATCTACATAATCATGCCACTATGGTATTGGAAGTTCAACACTTTTGATGTTTGAAAATTCCCTGTATTCTCTAATTAGCTATTCACCACAAGAGGTGCTAAATATGATACCATCAAGATCTTGACCCCACAGCTTACTCTAGACCAGGTTGTTTATAATAGTTATGGGAAGCTCTTAGTTCTCTCTTTGTCTTTTCACTTGGGTTAGCGTTCGTAAACAGTGAGCCTCACTCATGTGGCACTATTTCATGGAAGGTGGGCTACTTTGATATGTAATTTTATGCCTATAAATGCTTTGTCAAACAAAGTCCTGATCAATGAAATTGATTTTTGTTGTGTAGTGATATATTGAAGTAGAGCAGATCCGTGATCAAGAATGCAAAGCTAGACATCCTTGCAAAATTGATGAAAAGTTACAAACAAGTGTCTGAGTGGTGGTTTTGGCTCCTTATTTTAATATTTTAAAGGTAACCATATAATTAAATTATCTAATTTATTATTGTTATGCATATCAAATTTTATTTGAAGATTTACAAATTGCCTTATTAATGTCATTATACATTTTATTTATAGTGTCCTCAACAATTTAGGAATTCTGAAGGTGGCTACTACATTATGAAATATATGAGAGATATCAACATTGATACTTACAAATCTATTCCAATGAAGGTGCGAATATTGAAACTTAATTTTTTATGTGTTCATATAGTTTTCTATTATGATATTAATTATTCTTATAAATGCTTTCCATGTAGATGGCAGAGAAGATGGAATACAATCAAGAGGACATTGATTTTGTGCGGAGTAAATGGGTTCGGTCCATTGTTGAACTTTTATAAATGTATGTACTTAGTTAATTATATGTAATTTTGATCAGAAGTATACTTTGAAGTACTTGTGTTAGAAATAGCTAATTTTCAGAAGTAGACTTTTGGGTACTTGTTTGGCATACAACTTTGGAATGTACTAGAACATATAGATATATGTGTACTTGCTTGAAATTATGTATTACTAGTTTTGTTGTTGGATACTTATTATTGATCTGTTGAAAAAAATTTATATGTATATATATATACATATATATATATTGTTGTTAAATTATTTTAAACTTTGGAATGTTTGTGCTTGTTGTGTAATGTAATTTAGGTACCGTCAAGAACTAGGTTGTAACATAAAAAAATTTAAAAACAAAAAAAATTACAAAAAAAAAAAAAAACAAATCGGTTTTTGTAAGAAACCGATTTCTTTCACTTTTTTAAAATACATTGGTTATTTTATTAAAACTGATGTTTGTTAACTTATAAAAGGTATTTATTAATTTATAAAAGACATGTTTTACGGTGGTATGTTTTGTCTATACATCGGTTAATAACCGATGTTGTATTAAATTTTTTACAACATTGCTCAAATAGACAATGGTTATGAAATTGACGAAAACGATGTTAAGCATATAAAATAACTGATGTCTTTCAACTGTTTTGTAGTAGTGCTTGAATTTAAATTACGTAACCCTAATATATATATATATATAAAGAATTGTTATATTTTTTAATTTGTTCAAATTTATTTATAAAATGTTCCATTTACCTTAAATTTTTGAATCTATCACTACTTTCATATTATATTGTAAAAGATACATCAATGTATCACAACTACCGTGATATTTATTACATAATATAATATATATACACCATAATTCATATGATAATTATAAATTATTTCACGTATCATTTGATAAATATAAATCACTTTGAAATATATATTTTTTAATACAACATTTGAAATTAAATTTAGAATAAAAGTCCACAAATTTCCGTTCCCTCCGATACTTAAATGGCCATTGTTTTGTCAAGTGGTAACGGAATTGAACGTAAAAACAATAGTTGACGGATTCCCCTGGTATGTAATCAAATTCAATGTCGGCAAACATAATAATGGTACTAAATTCCAATTCAATATTCACCAACATAAGAATCTTCTTTTACTTAAATGATTGACTGCAAATACTACTTGCATATATTATCATTCAAAATAAATTAATAAAATATTTATATATATTAATCTTTTTTAATACGTTTAAACCCTAATTTAAGATTTAAATAATTGAATCAAATATTTTTTGTACTCATCAATTTATCATAATATATTAAATCCCAATTTAAACTCTTATTACAGTAGAAGTATATTATCACAATTTTTTTCTGAAAAAAAGTTAAAAAGTAAAAACAAATTGAAGATTAAAATTACAAGAATGTGCTTTTTTCTTGTTCAATTGATCCCAAAAGCGCTAATCATGATAGTGAAGATCAAAAAAATAATTTAGAATGTCAAAAAAATTAGTAAATTGATAAATACTCTAGTTCTAAAAAATATTTAGTTTTTTCCTTGTAATTTAATTTAGGATTGATGTTTTAAATAATTAAAAAATTATTATGTTTGCATTTACATTGATTAATCAATTTTAACTAATGAGTATACTATATACAAGTATTAAGAACTAAAATAATTGTAAAATTAGTAATATAAAACTTACAGATTGATCTTGAGAAATATGATTAATTAGGATTAAAGTTCTTATAAAATAGAGAAAAATATATGAGAAGAGGGTTTTTTTTTTTTTTGTTGTTGTTGTTGTTGAAGTACAGAAAGTTGTCTACATTTAAATTTAAATGTATTAATAGTTTAATTGAGTATTTCTGGTAATAAATTTACTTTCACAAGGTTAATTTTGGTATTAGATATGGGTGCCTATATTCTATAAATCATGTTTGGTTGTGACAACATACGCACCCACAGTCAAAGGCTTCAAAGCCGCCCCCTTCTTCAAGCTTAAAACACTCCACCCAAAACCACCTCTCAGTCAGTCTCTCAATGGGAACCGCAGAGATAGAGACACCACTACCAAGAAGCCAAAAACAGACAGACGATCCCACAATAGACGAAGACGAGCTCTCTCCGATAGAACAAGTACGTTTAACCGTAGTCAACACGGACGACGAGTCGCTGCCAGTCTGGACCTTCCGTATGTGGTGTCTCGGTCTTTTATCATGCGTTCTCCTTTCTTTCCTCAACCAGTTCTTCTCTTACCAGCAAGAGCCTCTGGTGATCACCCAGATCACCGTCCAGGTGGCAACTCTCCCCATCGGACGGTTCATGGCGTCTGCTCTTCCCAGGACCAAGTTTCGCATCCCTGGACTGGGATCCAGAGAGTTTTCCCTCAATCCTGGACCCTTTAACATGAAGGAGCATGTGCTGATTACAATATTCGCAAATGCTGGAAGCGCTTTTGGGAACGGCTCAGCTTATGCGGTTGGGATTGTGAACATAATAAAGGCTTTTTATTTCAGGAATATCTCTTTCTTTTCCGCTTGGATTCTCATCATCACTACACAGGTCTTCTTCTTAATTTAGTGTAACATATTATTCATTTTTTTTTTTTAATCATGTACATATGCATGGTGGTGTGGTGACTTAGTGAGCGGTGGATGTGATGACCGTACAGGTTTTGGGGTATGGTTGGGCGGGGCTGCTAAGGAAGTACGTGGTGGAGCCGGCGCATATGTGGTGGCCGAGTACTCTTGTCCAAATCTCCCTATTCCGGTAACCTTCTATATTTGGACATCTTATATGAGAAAAAACAAAAAGGGTATCAGCACAAAATCGCTGTCATCCATATATATGACTTTTACACCTGTTTTATGAATACACCCAACTCTAAAAATTTGAACATCAAACTATTACTAGAAGCACACCAATAGTATCCTTACTAATATAATTTACTTATTTTATACATTTTATTTTTTAAACCCTCTTAATTTATTAGTACAACATTATTCTTCCCAAAGAAAGAAATTAGTACAGCATTGTTAATGCCAATAATAGGTAAGTAATAAAAGCAAATTAAATTAGACAATCTTTGTGAATCATAATAGGCAATAAAAGCAAATTAAAGAAAATAATTGAATTTACAAAGGGAATCAAAATAGAGTCAGCACACTTAACATTCTCATAGAAATATTAAAAGCAGTGTTTGTATGGAAATTGAGAAATAAGCACCATGGTGTATGGTTTTTTAAAGTGGATCAAAAGCAATTGGGGGTCCATGACAGCTAAGTAATCACAAAGCCAAACCAAATCTAGTAACAAAATCACATACAACTGTCCTGTTTTTTAAAAAAAAATTAAAATTAGAAAGCTCTTTTTGTTGTAATAGAGTTGATCTTCAAATATAATGAAGGCACAAAGAATTTACTTATATTTCATAATCTTTTTGAAATTTTTTCCCACTATTTTCTCATATAATGGTCATGTATATGGAAAATTTTTATACACGGAAAAGAACTAGAGTTGATTAT
This sequence comes from Litchi chinensis, assembly GCA_019925255.1. Lineage (NCBI taxonomy): Eukaryota > Viridiplantae > Streptophyta > Magnoliopsida > Sapindales > Sapindaceae > Litchi > Litchi chinensis. Next base: position 7,897,578 of record CM034468.1, on the reverse strand, counting down.
ATAATGTATGAAATTAATGGGAAAAAAAAAAAACTTTCCTTTATTTGGTTTAAAGAGTAGAATACATATGCAGACTATGCAGTGGGTGAAATTAATGGGTGCACATAGTATTCGATTTATTTTAAATGAAATAATTTGTTCTTATTATTCATTTTATACATGATTTTTTTATTAAATTTTTAATTTAAAATGAGTGTAAAAACTATATTTATAGATGGCAACACCCAATCACTTTTACCCAACATAAAAAAGAAAAACAAGCTTTTGACCAAAATAAATATTATTTAGTTTTAACTTCGGATTGAATTTCATTTGTTTCCAGCTTTTTTTCCATTTCTGAATTCTTGGTATGAAATGTTATATCTACATGAAATACTTTCAAGGCTTTGTGAGATATTTTTATTTGAATATCTTTTATGTAGGTAAAAACATTTGTGAATTATTCACCGACGTAAAATAAATAAAACGGCTGAAGTTTTATATAGGATTAAAAATATATAACTTTATTTTCAGTTAAAAATGAAATTTTATTTTTTTTATGAGCCGCTTTTAATAATATTATCATCAAAATTTTGATTTCTTTACTTAATTTCTCCTTTTTATAGAAAAAAGAAAAAAGTTAATCGAAATTACCCTTAAAATGTACTAATTAAACTATCAACTCTGTCCAAGACATATCTGAGTCTACCAATGTTAATTATCTAACTAAATTGAATTTGTTTTCTAACAGTAATTACGTAAAATAAATATTTTTGTTTCATTATGAAATATATCGAATATTACAACAAACAAGAATTTGCTCATATATCTTTCGTAATTAAGCGTTGGTATATTAAGGCCCTATTTGGATGAGTCAGGAAGAGTTTATTTTAGTTTCTTGAAACGAGAAGTTATTTTTACAGCTATTTGGATGAATTCAATAAAAAAGCTTTTTGTCTTTGGAAGCTATTTTATCCAAAGTTACTCCACCTAATTTTTTTTGGAAGCTCTTCCTAAAAATTATAAGAAGCTAAAATTTAATTTAATGAAGTAATTTAAAAATTTTAGTTTTTATTTATCTGCTATTACTATAAATAATCAAAAGTAAAAACTATCCTGAATGAGTCATGAATCTATAGGTGCATACGCAGGCACGAGTACCTTTTTAATTATTCTCCTCTGATGGATCGTTAATTGTAGGTTGTATAAAGGGTGGTGGGATTGTCATTTCCATGCAATTGGACTCTGACCTCTTTTTTTTTTTTTGAAATAAATTGGACTCTGACCTCTGAGACCCTATACTGAAATCTTTTTAATCACCAATGAATTTCTCATCTCTCATAGGGATGAGGGTCGTGGTGATGTTCCCTAGGACCTTTTGTCTTTTACAATACATCTGGTTTAGAAATCCAAATTGTAAACAAACTATTATTAAATAAGATAAATTTTAAGTTGTCACTTCACTGTTATCGTTGATTATCCCTTGACTTAATTAGTAATCTGAGCTAGCAGAAAATGACTCGAGAAAGAGAAAGCGACTCAATCCTACATCTTACGCACATGCTTTCACAGGTTTGAGAAAGCAACTCAAACCTGTGATATAAAAATCATACTATGAAATATATAATCTTTCATGACATTATTTTTACTTTTTCTGAGGTCTTTATATCATGCGTTTAGACTAATTGCAAAAGCCAATATGTATAAAATAAATGAATAGAAGTGGACAATTTTTTTTAAAAAAAAATTATTCATGGTGCAATAACTTAAATTTAGAATATTATGAAATTAAATGAGTACTTCGATCTATCAAATCAATGAGGCTGTGTAGTAATATTATTTTGGGTGAATTACTTGAAGTACGTACTTTAAGAGTTTATTTAATTCATAGCTTTAAACATATTTTTTTTCAAGTCAGGGTGTGTTCACGTCAACTTAACAAACACATGATGTGTATCTTCTTCTGACTTGGTTGCTTGAAAATTCAGGACATTGCACGAAAAAGAAGAGAAAGATGGAAAGTATCGTCTTTCAAGAGTGAAATTCTTTGTGATAGTATTAATTTGTAGCTTCAGCTGGAAAGTGTTCCCATATTATATCTTCCAAACCTTGCAGAGTATAGCATGGGTATGCTGGGCTTTTCCCAAGTCAGTCACGGCCCACCAACTTGGGTCGGGCATGAGTGGGCTGGGCCTCGGGGCCATAAGTCTGGACTGGACAGCAATTGCTTCTTTTTTGTTCAGCCCCCTCATAAGTCCCTTCTTTGCCATTGCTAATGTCTTCGTTGGATATGCACTCGTTATGTACGTAGTCACTCCAACGGTTTATTGGGGGCTGAATTTATACAATGCTAAAACATTTCCCATATTTTCATCTCATTTGTTTACAACGCAAGGGCCGGAATACAATATCAGTTCGATTGTAAATAACGATTTTGAGTTGGATTTGGAGTCGTATGAGAAGCATGGGAGAATCAACATGAGCACATTCTTTGCTGTCACGTACGGGATTGGCTTCGCTACTATTGCATCAACGCTTTCTCATGTGGCCTTGTTTCATGGAAGGTAAAGTTTTCTTCACTTATTTATTTGTCACATTTATATGCAGTGAATCATCAATATGTATTCAGTACCTATACGCAAAATTTTATATGCTCCTAGGCATTTCATACACTCCATTAATTACTTCATTTTTCCATGCTGTAAAGTTGTGATTGACATGCAACTATAATGTTGCAGGGAGATTTTAGACCGATACAAGGCTTCCTCCGAGGGAAAGCCAGACATTCATACAAGATTGATGAAAAAGTACAAGGATATACCTTCATGGTGGTTTTACGTGCTTCTTGCTGGGACCATTGCAATCTCTCTTTTACTCTGCATTTTCTTTAAAAAAGATGTGCAGTTGCCATGGTGGGGACTAATATTCGCGGCTGCCCTCGCCTTCATTTTCACCCTTCCTGTCAGCATCATCACTGCCACAACTAATCAAGTAATATAATTACCTAGCTGATTAAGTATCTATGCTCAAACTACTTTTTCAGTAGTTGTTAATTTCTATACGGTACGCTTATATAATCATGATAATGCAGACACCAGGACTGAATATCATCACGGAGTACATAATGGGAATGATATATCCAGGAAAACCCATTGCAAATGTCTGCTTCAAAACCTATGGCTACATGAGCATGACTCAGGCAATTTCTTTCCTTAGTGATTTCAAGTTGGGCCACTACATGAAGATCCCTCCAAGATCAATGTTCCTAGTTCAGGTATTGTTTATTGCACTATTAATTTGAAAATAATTCCCTTATACACTATATGTGCATCAAATTCAATCTCAAGTTTTTAGTGAAGTGTTACATTCTGCGGCGTAAACTTTGAACTACATATTTCTTTTTAAATATAACTTGTGGTGGAAGTGAGTGAAACCTGATCATTGTTAGACTAAATAAACACTCCTTGTCACTAAACTTTAATTAATAGTTCTTTATGTGTACCTATACTGACTGGGTTTAGCTACTATCCTGTGTGGTATTGATACGGAAACTGTATACTACATTGTATTGATTTGTTTGCATTTTAGTTTCTGGGAACCATCATAGCAGGAACAGTCAACCTGGGTGTAGCATGGTGGCTTCTATCTTCTATTGACAACATATGCCAAACAAATCTCCTCCCACAAAACAGCCCCTGGACATGCCCCAGTGACCGTGTCTTCTTCGACGCTTCTGTCATCTGGGGATTGGTTTCACCCAAGAGAATCTTCGGCTCTGAAGGCAACTACTCGGCTCTCAACTGGTTCTTCCTAGGAGGACTGTTGGGACCAGTCGTAGTGTGGCTCTTACACAAAGCATACCCCAACCAATCCTGGATTCCTCTCATCAATCTACCCGTGCTCCTCGGTGCAACTGCTGCGATGCCGCCCGCATCATCCCTGAACTACAACTCCTGGATTTTGGTTGGAACCATTTTCAACTTTTTCGTGTACAGGTATCGTAAGAATTGGTGGCAGAAGTATAACTACATCCTGTCAGCAGCACTGGATGCTGGCACGGCCGTCATGACTGTTCTGGTATATATTTCTCTGGGCATGGAAGGTGTAAATATGCACTGGTGGGGTTCCAACCCTGACATTGACCCCGAGCACTGTGAGCTCGCTAGTTGCCCCACTGCCAAGGGTGTTGCAGTGGATGGATGCCCCGTATTTTAAGTACTCTCACATTTGTTACATATGTAAAGATTCGACCGTTTGTCGTGATTTCTCATGTTTATCTTTGAATTCTCATGTGAATTAAATGGATCAGAATGTTTTGTCTCTTGTTGTTCAAGTTCCGAAAATAGGCTAAATTTATTTGGTTATTATGTAAGTGTATAGGGAAAAGAAATTATGTATTAATGACTGTGAATGCATAAAATATAGGGAAAATCTCAAAAACCCATGACTTTTAATAGATTATTTATTTGTTCTCATTTATTTGTTCTCATGTAGTTTTATGTTTATCTAAAATATCATCTAATTTTTGAATAAACATTCAAAATACCCTCTAAAGACATATAAAATGATGATTATGCCATTGACGATTACATATTCTATTACGTTGATATAGTTGACTGTTTGACTTCAGGGATAAAAATAGAAATTCAATGAAAGTATTAATTAAAATATAAAAATAAATAATATTAAATATAAAATAAAAAATGAATTTTAATTTAAAAATTAAAAATTAATATATAAAAATTAAAAAAAAATTCCTTTCAACTCCTCTATCGCGTGCTCTCTTCACTTTCTCTCTCTCAACTTTTCCCCATCTCTTTCTTCATCTCCGACAGGATTTACAACTGGATTGACAATAACGACATGGTGAATTCAATGGCGACGAAATAGTTGGAGACCCGAATTGGGTCTTTGGCGATGGAGACTGAGTTTGAATCTACACCATGGGAGACCAACTGGCCTTTTATGGTGGAGACCCATCTAGAAGAGATCTCAATTGGTTCTCTATTGCCGAAGACCCAGTTTAGGTCTCCATGGTGGAGACCTGGATGGGCTCCACATTTGAAGACCTAGTCTCCAATGATGGAGATCGAGTTCTGCTCTATCGTTGTTGTTGTTGTTGTTCGTTGTCTTTGTGGTGTATTTTTTTGTGTTTGATTTTTTTTTTTTTTTGGTTTATTAATTGTTGTGGGTTTTTTTTTTTTTTGGCTGTTTGATTGTTATTTCTTGGATTATTGATTGTCGTTGATTGGGGTTTTTTATTTTGATAGTGTGTGTTGATGATTGATGGTTGTGAGAGATTGATGATGAGAAATCTAGATTGATAGATGTTGAAAGTTGTTGATGATAATGATGATACTGGAGTAATGGTTGATGGAAATCCAATCTGGATCTCCACTTCATTTTTTTTTTCTTAAATTTTTATTAATTTTTTATTTTTTAAATTTGATGGGGTGATCTCCACTGTCCACAATGTTTAATTAGTATATAATTTTTTAATTTTAAAATATTATTTAATTTTTTCTATTTTTATTAATTTTTTATTGTTTAATTTAGTTTATTAATCTCCATCGTCCACCTCATAAATGGACGGTAGGGATCGGTTTTTATTAATTTATAATTTTTTATTTTAAAATATGATTTAACAATTATTTTATTTTTTAAATAAAAATCTGAGGGGTAAAAATATCTTTTTATTTATTTTTAAATTTTTCTGTTAAATTTGTAACATTGAGAGATTTTGAATAAAAAAAAACTATAATAATTAACATGGAAGAAAATAGATAATCCATCAAAAGTCAGTGGATTTTTCCTTAAATATAAGATATTAATTTAAATGCATGATTTTAATATTTGTATATTCGTTTTCTCGATTTGTAAGAGTGAAGAAGAGTAAACAAATTCAAGATATATAATAACTTTAAATTGTAAGAAAATTGATAAATAAATATTAACGTTATAAATTAACTAAAAAATATATATATACACAACTTGTTTACACTAATTTTAATAATAATGTAGCTAATCATAATTAATTTAAAAATAAATTTACAAGAATATCAATTAATTTAATTATTTTTTAAAGAACTAATCTAATTATATTTACAGTTAATTATTATATCAATAAAATTAACAATAATTATTTTAAAAGTTAGTGCAGTTTTATACATCAAGGTATGTGGTCTAGACATTGATTCTCACAAACAATTTAATGAGCTAACTTGAGCAAAAATATTAGTGCTTAGTTTGATATAACAATTTAAATTATAGTAAACGATATCAAATAGCACCAAATAACTGGTGTCATGTTTAACTAGTCCCAAATAACTTAATGAGTTTTTCTAGCACCTCTTTAAATAAAAAGATCTTAATACCATTTTTCCTTTTTTCTTTTTTTTTTTTAAAAAAAAAAATCACAAGTCTTAGTTGTTTTCTCTCTCGTTCCCATTTCTACTTCTCTCTCTCTCTACCATTTCTCTCCCTCTCTTTTTCTATTGGTTCTCTCTCTTGCACTCCTCCATCTCTCTTGTTATCTCCTCGTCGATTTTCCCTCCATTGCCATTAACCAGTAGTAGTAAAGCCTCATCCTCCATTACCTGCGACGAACCAACACCTTCATTTTTTTATTTTATTTTATTTTATTTTTATCTGGTTCTGGATTCAAACCCAAAAAAATCTAGAACCAAACAGTTCTAGGTTCGATTCGACTTAGAACCAAATGGTTCAATTTTTTTTTCTTGGTTTTATTTCATCCCCTCTTTTGATTTTGATTTTTTATTTTATTTTATTTTATTTTTGTGGATGTTGTTGATGGTTATTGTTGTTGATGATATTATGGAAGAATGGATGAAATGGATGAGTGATGATGTTGTTAAAGACATTAATGATGGATGAGTTTTGACAAACACAGAAGTATATAACATATTTTTTTAATTTGAGAAACATAGAACATGGATGAAAATGGTGAATTTTCGGCCTTTTTTTGTTTGCATGGAATTGGTTCGTGCTTTTTTATTTTGGTTTGCATGGATATGGTTCTCGTGAGTCTTTTTTTTTTTTGGCTTGCGCTTATTTTTTTGGTTTATATGGACACAATTTGTCCACGTCTTTTTTTTGCTTTGCGTGGATGTGATCCATGTTGACTAGGACCACGTCCTTTATTTTAGTCCTGCTAGTTAATGGAGCGGGTCAAAGGGTGATCTACACCTTATTGGCAGGTCTCGTGCTCTATGGAGCGAATTAGAGCATGACTCACGCGCTATTTTTTTTTTTTTTTGAAATGAGAAACTTTTATAAACCAAAACCCAAAGGGAACAAAGAACAAGCGTTGGTATCAAACCAACACAACTCCTCCGAAGAGGACAAGGCTAAGGACGAGAGATTATGAGTCAAGCGATTCCCATTCCGGGAAATGGCTTGACACTTACAGCCACCCACGACCTCACAAAGAGCCTTAATATCACAAATAAGAGGACTAGCTTCCCCTCTACTAAAACTATCTGAATTGACAGCAACTACAATATTGGCGACATCCACCTCCGCTACAGCAACCCTTAAATTAAGCGAGGAAGCAACACGAAGACCTTCGCGAAGTGCCAGCAGCTCCCCACACTCAGCACTGAAGGAGCCCGGCCACTGCTTTGCCTTGGCCACTACAATCGAACCCAGGTGGTCCCTCACAGCGAAGCCCAGCCCTGCCACAGCTTTACCAGGTCTGATGGCCACGTCTGAGTTGAGCTTGAGGCATCCAGCGGGGGGAGGACTCCAACCTGCAACAGGACAGCATCTAGGCACTTGGGCTGTGACCGAAGCAACAGCCCTGGTGTCCTGGAACTCAGCAGCAGATCCAAGGCCCTCTCAGTTACAGCTTTAGGCCTTTTGACAACCAACTGCTGCAGCTTGGCATTTCTATTCAACCATAAGCTCCACATGATCATACACACTTCAACCACCGCCCAGACCCCCTGGTCCTGCTAGACTCCAACCAAGATATCCACCACCTTATTAGACCTAAACTTCTCCAAAAGACTGCCCCATCTAGAAGCATTCCAAGCCTCTCGCGCCACCTGACACTAAACAATGCATGGGCCTCCCCCTCCGGCTCCTCATTACAACTGCCACACAGATCCTCATTTAAGACTTTACGTCTTACCAAATTGGATTTAGAAGGAAGCGCTTCAATACACGCCCTCCACACAAAAATTCTCACTTTCGGAGGGATATTAAGATTCCAAAGAACTGTCCACCATTTCTGCCATCTACTCCCATTCGAAGATGTCCCTACCTCCGCCTTTCTCTCATTCACAGCCACTCTATAAGCACTCTTAACAGAAAACGCGCCCTTCTTATCAAAAAACCATCTCCACTGATCTTTAACCCTCCTACAGCTAAGGGAAATTGACAGAATGACCTCTTTATCCACTAGCAACATCAAGCCCTCAATTTTTTGAGTGTTCCATTGATGACGCACAGGGTCGATGAGATCCTTCACCTTTAGAGGCGCACCTTGGTTATACGAGACCACCTTAAAAGATGATGGATGTGGCATCCATGGATCGTTGAACACATCGATACTCTCACCATCCCCACCTGCCAACGCAGTCCTTTCACTAACAGCTCCCTCCCCCACAGAATACTCCTTCAAACATGAGAACCACCCTGCTTGTGTTTGGCCTACAAAAACACACCGTTAGGAATATATTTAGCTTGCAGAACTCTTGCAACCAGCGACTCGTGGTTAATCAGCAGCCTCCACGCTTGCTTAGCTAGTAAAGCTTGATTGAATATCTGAAGGTCTTTAAAACCCATTCCCTCCTCAGCTTTCGGACGACACATATGCTCCCAACTAACCCAGCTAATCTTGCGATTACTGATCTTCGATCCCCACCAGAACCTAGCAGCACAAGCCCCCAACTCTTTACACAATCCAGTCGGTAACTGGAAGATACTCATGACATACGTTGGAATTGCTTGCATGACTGCTTTGATAAGCACTTCTTTCCCCCCTTGAGAGAAGAGGTGACTCTTCCAACTCTTCAACCGGTTCCACACCTTGCTACGGATCTCACTAAACGTCTTTGTCTTATTCTGTCCTATAACCGAAGGCAGTCCTAGATAATTGTTGTGGGTGGCACCATTACTAATACCTAAAGAGGAGATGATGCCTTTTCTAAGGGAATGAGTCAGATTTGGGCTAAAACACAAAGTAGACTTCTCAAGATTAATACATTGACCAGACCCTTTCCCATAAACCTCCAGGACATTCTTAATTAACTCACAGTTGGCAGTGGTTACTGCACCAAACTGCATGCTGTCGACTGCAAATAAAAGATGACTCACAATCGGACCCATTCTCCCAATTCTTAAGCCTAAACCCCTCCCACCACGTTCAGCTTTCCTTAACCCACTCGATAGAGCCTCCGCACACAGTAAAAACAGGTAAGGTGATAAGGGACACCCCTGACGAATCCCCCTGCATGGTCTAACAGAATCAATCCGACCACGATTGACAATAAAAGAAAGCTGGGGCGTTGACACACACTCCATAATCAGCTTGATCCAGCTAGGGGGAAAATCCATCTTTTTCATCACTGCCTCCAAAAAGGGTCATTCCACCCGATCGTACGCTTTACTCATATCTAGCTTTAAAGCCATCCACCATTTTTTTCATTTTTTTCGACGGTTTATGAAGTGAAGTAACTCAAAAGCAATCAACACATTATCTGAAATCTGTCTTCCAGGGACAAAGGCTGACTGGTTAGCCGAAATAATAGATGGAAGGACCATCTTCATTCTTCGAGCCAACACCTTGGTTATAATCTTGTACATAACTGAGCTCAGACTAATTGGTCTGAAGTCCTTCAGCACTTGAGGGTTTTTCTTCTTAGGCAACAACACAACATCAGAATTATTGAAAGCTTTAATGGACTCCTCACCTTTGAGCACTTTCAGGCAAACATCCGTCACATCCCTCCCCACAACGTCCCACATTTTCTGAAAAAAGATCGCATGGAAACCATCAGGACCAGGTGCTTTGGTAGGGCCTAACTTGAACACTGCTCTCTTTATCTCTTCTCCTGTGAACGATGACTCCATCTCTATTTTGGCACTTTCACTCAGGGAAGACATAATTGGAGCACACACCCTTTCTACCTCCTGCACAGTTGGTAAAGACGATTGGAATAAGTCAGCAAAATACTTACACGTTATTCTTCCAATATGCTTAGGCGTTTCTGCCACCTTTCCACTGTCATCTGTCAACTTGCAGATTCTGTTCTTCATCTTGCGGGCCATAGCCTGTGCATGGAAAAATCTGGTATTACGATCACCTGCACGCAACCAGTCAGCCCACGACCTCTGACGCCAGTATAACTCCTCTTTCTCCCACAACACCTCAAACTCTTTCTCCAATCTGTTTATTTCTTCCATAACTCCATTCAGATGCACCTTGTTATATAACTTCTCCACCTATTGTTGTTTCGAACTGATCCTGCGTTTTAAAGATCCCACACATTCACGACTCCACTCTAATAACGACCCTACACATCTAGACAGCTTCGCCATCAGCTCATCTGCTGACCCTGAAGACCTAGAGCCTTCCCAACTAGTTTTAACCACCCTAGAGCAGTCGTCCTCTTTCAACCAGAAGGGTTCAAATTTGAAACCTTTGTTTTTAAAAGCTTCACCGTTGAAACCTTCTCTTATTTTCAGGAGTATGGGCCTGTGATTAGATCCGTTAAACTCCAAATGTTGTACACAAAAATCACAAAAACTATCCCTCCATTTTACATCCCCCAGAACGCGGTCAAGCCTTTCTTGAATATTTACTTTTCCATCCCTCCTATTATTCCAGGTAAACCGAGGACCTATAAACCTTATGTCTGCTAAACCACAGTCCTCTACCACCCTCCTGAACTCCAACATTCCATAAACAGACTTTTCAGACCCCTCCTGTTTCTCATTAATACTCAAGATTTCATTAAAGTCCCCAGCTATCAGCCAAGGTAGATCATCCACTTTCCTAATCCTCCTCATTAGTTCCCACGAATACACCCTCTTCGAAGGATTTGGATTTCCGTAAAAACCAGTGAATCTCCACACTAAACCATCTTCTAACACTACTCTAGCATCAATATGTCCAACCGAATAAGATAGTATCGAAATCCTTACACTATCTTTCCACATTAGACCTAAGCCTTCGCTTTTACCTGAACTACTAACAAAAAAACCTTCATCAAACCTCAATCGCTCTTTTAAATTACATCCTGCTCTATCCTTTAATTTTGTTTCACTAAAGAAGACTAGCATGGGGGATTTATTTCTTATTACCCTCTTCAGGGCAGAGAATGTACGGGGATTCCCCAACCCCCGCACATTCCAACATAACACTCTCATAGCATCCGGCGGGCCTGCACCACAGGCACCACCGCTCCACTGTTACGGGTTACATTGCCCTCCACTTCCCCCTTACTCTTCTTATTTCCCTCCTCCTTTCCTTCAGTAAACATCAATTGTTTACGTTTCCTACCCGCATTATACTCGCTCTTTGCTTTCCCTTTCTTATTCGGGGACTCTTTCACTATCATTGTTCCTTTCCCTTTACTTACTGGCCCTAGTGACAAACTCACACTCCTTCCCCTGTTTTTGAACATTTGATTTACTACCATTAACCTCCTACTGGGACTACCCATTTTTCCAATTAAGGGTACTTCCCTCGCTGCCCGTTTCCACCTCCTTCCTCTCTTCTTAACTATAGACGACCCCCTTTCTCCCATCCCTAACTTGTCCTGAATTACCAATGTAGTTTCTTGTTCCGAGCTACAAGTCATCATATCCATATCAATATCAGTACTAACCCCTGAGTTAAAGGCTCCGTCTGGTTGGATACTCATCTTGGGATTCTCCAACATTGTCTCTTTTGGTTGTTGAGATGAATAACTTATGTTTTTACTCCCCTCCAACTTCTCTTGTGGGGCCCATCTAGCATTATCCTGTACCTTCACTGTCTTCTCCTTAAGTAGCATAATTGTCCCCGAATGCCCATTGGGACCACTGGTGTTGTCTCCACCTCCACCCTGGTCCATATCCCTTTTACTATTTAAATTCTTCTTAAGATTCCCACTAGTTGCACCTGTCAGCTCCCCATTGCTTTTAGTCATTCGACTTTTCCCCCCATTGCCTTCCCATCTCCTATATCTTGGCACATTACCCATTCCACTGCTTCCCTCTTTAAAACTATTCTCCTCGGGTGCAACTACTTTCAACCAGGACCCATATTTCAACTCTCCTCCCTCTCGTGCTTCCTTTTTCACTATATCATCTACACAATATTTACTCACGTGTCTTATCCGCCCACAAGTATAACAGAAATCAGGAAGGCGTTCGTACCTAAGGCTTGCCACCATAATCTCTTTTGTACTCTTCGAGGTCACCAACAAGTTTCGTCTCAAGGGTTTAGAAAAATCGAACCTGACCCTGACTCTCAGAAAGCCCCCTCTGCAATCTTTAGACTCTTCAGGTAAGCCAACCATTTACGTAATTGGTTTGCTAAAAGGTTAGCTGCCTTCCGGTTCATACACATAATGGGCAAGTCATGGATCTGGACCCACATTTCCACCATTTTAAACTCCAGTTTTGAGATGTCCCCCACCCCTTTGGGTTTTTCCAGAGCAATCAGTCCATGTTTGAAATGCCATAGCCCCCTAGTCCACACATGATTCCTATCCTCCTTATTATTGAAATAGAACATAAATAAGTTATGTCTCACTTCCTCTATCTCCACCTTCCCTATCATGCTCCATAGTTGTTCGATCACTGTTTTGAAAGCTTCTCGGTTCACTCTCTTTCCTATCAACACCTTCCCCACTAAACAATGTTCCACATCTTCCAAACCCACCTCTTCCTCCAACCTTTCAATCTAGCATACCTGTTTTTCTTCCTCCGTCAACGACAATCCTTGACATAGCCGAGCGATCTCCTCTTCTTCCATATCGCGGACCTAGCAAGCACCAGATCTCAGATATCAACTATCTCTCCTTTCACTTTGAGAGACCCTAAACCCTAACGAGACATCTACCTCTACTCTAATCTTCTAGAAAGAGAAACTAGAGAGAGGACCACTTGATGACTCACATGCTATTTTTGGTGTCAAGAATTCAAAAATTTGCGAACAAAGGTAGTTTTATCATTACAAAATTGAACAATAAAAAGTTACTAGAAAACATAAGTTCAATTCTTTGATGCTAGTAAAACATACAACTAGTACTGAAGGCATCTTTTACTAGTATCAAAGAATAGAACTAATGCTTTCTAACACTTTTTACTATTTAATTTTTTAATGACAAAAATACCCTCACTTTAAAATGTTAAAAACGCCATAAAATAAAAAAAAAAAAAAGAATGCAGATCTCTTTCACATGATTAAAGGGAAAAAAAAAAAAAAAAAAGACACAACCTGCATCCTAATATAAGTAGTGGATTGCGTCCATGCAAACCAAAAAAAAAAAGATGTTGTTCGTGTCCACATGGACCAATAAGAAGCAATGATGCAATATAAAAAGAAAGGATGTGGGCTGCGTCCACATCCTATGGGACGCGATTTTCATTCGTGTTATGAGTTTCTCAAAAAAATATACATATATGTTTTGTGTTTGTCACAATTCGTCCATTATCAATTGTCTTTAACAACATCATTAGTCATCCAATTCATCTATTCTCTCATAACAATATCATCAACAACATCAACAATAACAACAACTACTACATCTATCAACAACATCCACAAAATCAAATCAAAAGAAGGGGAATGAAATAAAATAAAAAAATAAAGTCAAAAAAGAAAAATTAGAACCATTTGGTTCTAACAAACTTCAAACCCAAAACAAAATGGTTATGAGTTTTTTTGGGTTCAACGAACCCAGAACCAAGTGATTCTTTCAGCAACAACATCCAAAAAAAAAAAAAAAAAAGAGAAAAAAGCCATATGGTTCTGGATTCTGGCGGTTTTGGGTTTGAAACTCAAAACTAGTTAAAAAAAAAAAAAAAAAAAAACTATAATAGGCAGATTTTCATATAGACCCTTGATTGCTTAAATAGAATAATACACACCCTTGATTTTATAACATTTTTTATCCTTCATTTATTTACATATCACCTAATTAATAATTTAAATTTTAATAACATCAAAATACGTGTACTCCTATATCACTATATGAGAGCAGTTTCTTAGACTACGTTATTAGTATTTCATCCGATTGGTCCTAATAGTCCCTAAGTCAGTCCTAAATAATAATAATAAATACGTGTATGACTAAAAATACTTTTATATCAAAGTTAATTTTCACGCGATATGTTTCTTGGGAAAGTCACCTAGACTATCTTCCTACTTGTTCAATAAAAAGTTTAAAAAAAAAAAAAAAAAAACCATTTGGTTCCAGGTTTAATTCGAACCTAGAATCGTTTAGTTTTGGATTCGAAATCCAGAATCAGATTAAAAATAAAATAAAAAAGATATGGAGGAGAAGGGTGTTGGTTGGTCACCGACAATCAATCGAGGAGGACACGAGAACGAGAGAAAGAGAGAGATGGAGGAGTGAGAGAGAGAAGAAAATGGTAGAGAGAACCACAAAAAGAGAGAGATGGAGTGAGAAAGAGAATGGTCGAGAGAGTTGAAAATTTTTTTATAATTTTTTTATTTTTTGGAAAAAAGAAGAGCTTTAGTGACTTTTCATTCATGTAGATGTTAATAAAACTCATTTAAGGTCTTTGTTACTAGTTAAACATAACACCAATTCGTTGGTTTCATTTCACATCATTTACTCTTCTAAAAAGGGTAGGATCTAGTAGACTTGACTCTAACATATACTTTAGAAAATTGCTATAAATATCAATGCATTATCAATCACGTAATTATTTTCACACACACGTAGTCATGATTTCAGAGCAAAGTAGATTGCACAAATACAAACACCCAACTAAAACAGAATCCCCCTCATTTTACTCTTCACTTATATTCTTCCTCGTCACTCCCATTGATCCATTACTGCTCCGACTCAAAACTCCTCCACCATTTCCACCTCTCTCTCTCTCACTCTCAACAATGACCTCTCTCGAAATAGAAATCACCCCCCCAAACACATCAAAATCCACCTCAGAAGGAAACCTCGAAAACGACGACGTCTCTCCCATCGAACAGGTCCGTCTGACGGTGTCGAACTACGACGACCCGACCCTGCCTGTCTACACCTTCCGCATGTGGTTCCTAGGCATCGTGTCGTGCGGCGTCCTCTCGTTCCTCAACACCTTCTTCGCCTACCGGACGGAGCCGCTCGTCATCTCCATGATCTCCGTCCAGGTGGCCACTCTCCCGGTCGGACGCTTCTTGGCGCAGGTCCTCCCGAGGACCAAGTTCAGGCTTCCTGGAATGGGAGAGCGAGAGCTGTCGCTGAATCCAGGACCGTTCAACATGAAGGAGCACGTGCTGATCTCGATCTTCGCCAATGCAGGCGCAGGGTTCGGGAGTGGCTCGGCCTACGCCATCAGCATCGTGGACATTATAAAGGCGTTTTATCGTCGGAAAATCAGCTTCTTGGCCAGCTGGATTCTTGTGACCACTACACAGGTCGGTGTTGTAACTGTTTTTCTATTGACTCTCTTTTTGGATTTTGTCTTTTTGTTTGTTGTGGTGGTGGCTGATGCGTGCGTGACGGTAGGTTTTGGGGTATGGTTGGGCAGGAATACTGAGGAAGTTCGTGGTGGACCCAGCGGAAATGTGGTGGCCCAGTAGTTTGGTTCAGGTCTCTCTCTTCAGGTACTATGCTGCTGCTTTTGCTTTGTTCATTAAACACGTTGTCGTGTTGCGTGAACTGAATTGCATTTTAAACTGTCACGGACTCACGGGTGATATTTTCCTATTTCTTCGCTATGATATTGGTTATTAACAAGGGCAAAATGGGGAAATTACTTCTGTGAAAATATTTAAAGAGGAGACATGCAGCTGTGTTGATCTTTAATAGATATCGTTTGGTTAAATTATTTTTAATGTATTTTTAAATTATTAATTTATTAAAAAAGATAGTAGAGAAAAGAATAGTATATTCATTTTAATAATGTAATTGCTTCAACCTTAACCATAAAAAATTAATCAACAAACCAATTACAGTACATATATATCAATGAATTAATAACAAAACCAATTGTAGTGCATATATATGTCAACAAACCAATGACAAAGCCAATTAAAATTAATCACAATATGTTTATATATATATCAGTGAACCACAATAACAAAACCTATTAAAACCAATTACAATATATATACATATATACATATATATCAAAGAACTACAATAATAAAACTAATTGCAGTGCATATATATATCAATGAATCAATAATAAAACCAATTGTGTTTTATATATAACAAATATGTATATATATATATCAATAAATCAATAACAAAACCAATTGCATTATATATATATAACAAATATAACATATAATATTCATAACAATAAAGGTAAAAAAAAATGCAATAAAAAAACATAAAATATAGAAAACTTACTGATTAAATATGAGTTCTCAAAAGTTTTTATAAAATAAAAAGTGAATGAAAGTGAAAGCTATGTGTTTATATTTATAAGGAAAATGTAATAGGGTTATAAATGTATAAAGATATTAATAAAATAAAATAAGGACATGATAGATATTTAATCTTTAAAAAAAAAACTCAAAAATATCTACTTGAAGAAACTTAAATTTTGAGTTTATCCAAGTAGACATTTTTCAACTTTTTTAATTCCTTAAAAGCTATACTAGAATGTCAATCAAATGATGCAAAAATAATTAAGTAGATCTTTTGACATTAAAAAAGTATTTTTGGTCAGTAGATAAACTGTACCAAACGTATACTAAGACACTTTCTTTTTTCGTACAAATCTTTACTTGTAAATAAAATTTTTACAACTTCAACTAATAGGTCTTTTGAAATTATTGAAGCTTTAGGTCTCTACAGGGTATTTGAAGCGGTTTTAGTTATAGGAACTCACGAATTTAGTTTGGGCAGGTTAATGGTTTGAATAAAGTTATCCAAATAAATTTTCAGCAACACCCTTAAAGTGATTATAAGATTCTTTAATAATCACTTTTATAATTAATCTAAGAATTTTTATTGAAGAAATTAATCTAAGTAATTTTATCCAATCCGTAAATTAACAAAAACTGTTTTATTATGAAAGTTTATTTAAGTTCGTTTCAACCTTTATTTATTTATTTTTAGAATACTAACCGCTTGACATCGGTTAGAATCTATCTGCTTGAATATTTACTCAAGGGAGGCAAAGAAAGCTACTCATAAAATGCAACCATAAAGTACACAATCAGTAATTCAATATTAGAAAGTGATAGTGCATAAATTTTAAAATTAAATATCATTATTGCTTTGAAAAAAAATTAAATATTATTATAATTTACTTGTTTTTATTCAATTTTTTTTATTATTATTATTAAAGACATGGTTTAAAGCATATATATTGTAACTTGTGTTTGTATTTCCAAGAAAAAAAAAACAAAAGTTGTGCGATAAATTAAACAACAAAATCAGTAAAATCCCAGTAATTCAATCAACTTATTTTTGACTTATTAGAAAAAGAGAAACAAATAAAATTACGTGCTTTTAATTGTGTTTTGGGTTAAAATTAAAAAGGAAAACTTTTCGTGTTCTTTCTCACTCAATGTGTAATATTCAATCAACTTATTTTTGACTTATTAGAAAAAGAGAAACA
Organism: Litchi chinensis; assembly: GCA_019925255.1. Classification (NCBI taxonomy): domain Eukaryota; kingdom Viridiplantae; phylum Streptophyta; class Magnoliopsida; order Sapindales; family Sapindaceae; genus Litchi; species Litchi chinensis. Next base: position 7,879,821 of record CM034468.1, on the reverse strand, counting down.
AATAAAATTACGTGCTTTTAATTGTGTTCTGGGTTAAAATTAGAAAGGAAAACTTTTCGTGTTCTTTCTCACTCAATGTGTTATATCGCATACCGACATATCTGATATACCAGAGGCTTTCTACATCTTGTAGCATCGAAAATTACAAAGCAAACCGCAGTTAAAATAACTGATAAGGCAGAGATATATATGACTAGAGAATAGTTTGATATAAGGTGCATAAAACTATCAATCTGCTATTTACATTCAGATATTTTTTTGAGAGATACATTCAGATATTTTTTGGTAGTAGAAGTAAGAAGTTGATGAAAAGGCCCATGTTGCTTGAATTTACATTTTAACAGGGCTCTGCACGAGAAGGATAGCAACCACATGTCAAGAGGGAAGTTTTTCTTGATGGCACTTATCTGCAGTTTCTCCTGGTATGTTTTCCCAGGCTACCTTTTCCCCACTTTGTCTACCGTCTCTTGGGTCTGCTGGGCATTCCCAAACTCAGTAACAGCCCAGCAGATAGGGTCAGGCATGCGTGGACTCGGTCTTGGTTCATTTGGTCTTGACTGGTCAGTCGTGGCCTCGTACCTTGGCAGCCCTCTCATCACCCCCTTCTTTGCCATTGTCAATGTCTCTGTTGGCTATTTCTTATTGATGTACGTTTTGATGCCAATTGCCTACTGGGGATATGATGTCTATGATGCCAGAAAGTTCCCGATCTTCTCCTCACATTTGTTCAATTCACAAAGGCACGTTTATAATGTATCCGCCATTGTTAATGACAAGTTTGAATTAGACATCCCAGCGTATGAGCAACAGGGTCGCATATACCTTAGCATGTTCTTTGCTCTTTCGTATGGCATTGGTTTCGCTGCCATTATATCTACCCTCACGCATGTGGCCTTGTTTAATGGAAGGTAAATTCATTAGAAACTTTGGTTTCAATACTTTCATTTACATTGCTCAGTTCTCGGTTGTCAAGTGTACAAATGGGTGTTTTTGATAGGGAGATATATCAACAAATTCGAGCTTCTACAAAGGGAAAGCAAGATATCCACACTAGGTTAATGCAAAATTACAGGGCCATACCAGACTGGTGGTTTCATGGGATGCTAGTTGGATCTCTGATACTCTCTCTTGTGTTATGCATTTTCATGAAAGATCAGGTTCAAATGCCATGGTGGGGACTTCTCTTTGCAGCAGTACTTGCATTGATTTTCACCCTTCCAATCAGCATCATAACTGCCACAACCAATGTGGTAAAATTATTGAACTCAAAACTCAGTACTTCTTCACCTGCTTTCAATTATTTGTTTACTATTTATAGAAATCTTAGTATATTCCATTAATACACTCTTCGACTTTGTTTACGTTTTCATGTTGCCAGTCACCCGGATTGAACATTATCACAGAGTACATCATGGGTATGATATATCCAGGTAGACCAATAGCCAATGTCTGCTTCAAGACGTATGGATATATAAGCATGAGCCAAGCGGTTTCCTTTCTCAGTGATTTCAAGCTAGGCCATTACACGAAGATCCCAACAAGGGCCATGTTTATTGTACAGGTATATATCTTACCAAGACATTTCTCTTCAAGGACATATTTCAAAAAAAAAAATGTAAAGCAGTAAAACCATATGACACGGAGAATGACTGACCCTTATAATGCTCAGTTGGAACTTTCAATGACTTAATTCCTTATATATACTTATTTTTTCTGCTCAAAAAGTTCATAGGAACTATATTAGCTGGAACAGTCAATATTGGAGTGGCATGGTGGCTGCTGACAACCATAGAGAACATATGCCAGGATCAACTCCTCCCTCCTAATAGCCCTTGGACATGTCCCGGAGACCGTGTGTTCTTTGATGCATCTGTGATCTGGGGTTTGGTTGGACCAAAACGTATCTTTGGCACTGCAGGAAACTACCCAGCTCTCAACTGGTTCTTCATTGGAGGAGCATTGGGACCTGTCTTGGTATGGTCGCTGCACAAAGCATTCCCTAACCAGAAATGGATTCCATTGATCAACCTTCCAGTGCTTTTGGGAGCAACAGCTGCAATGCCACCAGCTACAACTGTGAACTTTAATTGCTGGATTGTGGTTGGAACAATATTCAATTACTTCATTTTCAAGTATCGGAAGAATTGGTGGCAGAGATATAATTACGTTCTTTCAGCATCCTTAGATGCAGGGTTGGCCTTCATGGGTGTTGTTCTCTACTTCACACTAACCATGGAGGAAAAAAGCTTAAACTGGTGGGGTGCAGCCGGTGAGCACTGCAACTTAGCTTCTTGCCCAACTGCTCCAGGTATAGCTGTTGACGGATGTCCTACGTACTAGATTGAGCTATTTTTAATTGGTTCACACCTCACATCATTAGAGAAAAAAAAACGAAAGGAAAAAAGGATCTATCGAGTTTTAGGGGTTCTGCAGTACGTTTAAGGTTTATAATTGTGTGGATATAAGTGATTGATCAGGATCACTAGATGAATCATCTATGGTTATTACTTTTGTTTCTGTTTGTGTGTTGTACATATTTGGGAACTGCTAGACTAATTGGATTTAGATGAAACTGCAGCTGTTAATTTACTAAACGGTACATCAGTACTAAAAATTGAGAATGGAAGGAGATTCATTTTCTGATTTCAGTGGCAACTCTGCATTTCAAAATTGAATATATTCAAATTCAGATTGCAGAATTCAAACCATACATCGATTGATAGAAGATAATTCAAAATACTCAAAACAATTGTAACTTGAATAAGGAAGACATATCAACTGTGTATGTATAATATGTTTTCTAATATGATTCAAGATATATACAGCAAGGAGCAGACCATGTGATAACAATCATAATTGTGTATAATGCTCATTTCTTTTCCCAGAAAAAGAGAATTGTCCAGTGAGAAAGTTCTTTGAGCCGGTAAGATATGCAACAATCCCCTCACCATCAAATTTCAATGGAAAAAAATAAAGACGAAAGTTTAGTTATTTTTCTCCAAGCGATTTGAATGAATTTGGAGCAGCATATCGAGAAGAGAAGCCGCGAGACAAAGTATACTCATCATCATCATCCCAACAGCCTTCATCAAAGTTTCGAGCATAACTTAAAGGATCATACCTATATCCACCAATTGGTTTTGGCCGCTTGGCCCTGAAAACTACTGCTTTATTACAACCCACACTTTCCTGTCTTGTTCTATTTGTATCACTCCAAACTCTTCTCTTTGTCCATCGCAGCTTCAACTTGAGCCGACCCCAGCACGAAAGCAAGCCTGCTTCATCTGTGTTGTTTGAAGATGAAGTTCTATCCATGATTTGAGGGCTTTTTCAAAAGAAAACTTTCAGGCTTCAAAATGGAAAGAATTGTAGCTGATTTAGGGAAGTTGTGGGGTCCAACTCCTCTGCTTCACTCCCTCTTATTGTTGAGGATTTTGAGTGTGTGGTAGAGAAAATGGCAAAATCCAATATGTAAACACTACAACAAATTGTATTTAAAAAAATTTAATGAGTGAATACGAAAAAACTTATAAGGAAAGAAGAGAAGGGAAAGGAAGGAACAAAGGAATGATTTGTCATTTGGTTTTGCCATACAGAATCCATGGGCGCACTGCATGACAACACAGAAACATTTGCAAATTGGGCAGCCTATATTCACACATCTCTTATAGCAACCTGGGTACTGGACAAAATGTATGTGTAACTGTAGCATTCAATAGGATAAGAAGATAATTACATTTAGTGAATATACATTTCAAGTTGAATTTGTTTTGCAACATTTGTAAAAGAACAGGAAAATCAAAAGTAAATCATCCAAGATCAAATATGCAATAATCATGTTTGTCATTAATTCTCTCCACTGTCGACCAACTGGATATGTATAATTGCTGCCAGAGCACAGTGAAAAGAGTGGAGTGTTTCGGCAAGCCACATATCTCTTGAGTTTTACGTTATATGTTGGAAATTTTCCAGATAGAGACGGACTTGTTTGTTCTTGCACAACTATTAAAAACGAATATCCAGGCGCAGACCATTGATACCGTTCAAAAAGTTTAGGTATACAAATAATTCCAACACTTCATTTGATATTTTATTGCTTTAACGTAAGGTGGTGATAAGTTTCGGTTTATGTGGCTTAGCAGGCTACAGTTGCATGGTGTACTGCTTAACTCATCATTTTGCTAAGCACTTGTCGGTTCATCCGAGTTGTCTGCTAGCGTTTTTTCCCCTCAGGTCCCTCCACTTTGTTAAATTACGTTATGTTATTATTATTATTTTTTCAATGAAATTTTTAACGAATTTTCAGAAATGCAGTGTGTGTGTATACGTGTCTTTTATAATCAAATATACCTAATTTTTAAAAATAAAAATTAATTAATCAAATTCATCCATTACATTATCTCTTCTAAAACAAATTCTCTATCATATTTAATTCAAATGCAATTGATACATTTGATTGGTTGATTCTTACTTTTTAAAATCACGCATATTTGATTATAAAAACATTATATATATATATATATACACACAAAGAGAGAGAAAGACATTTTAGAGTAAAGACATCCTGTTTTTATTTCAGACCACTAATTAAAACCACCTATTTCCAAGAAACCTCATTATCATGGTGGAATCCATTGGAAAGAAATGGTTGTAATTTGTGGCCCTAAAATAAAAATTTCAGGACGTATTATAGAGATCATTATAATATATATATAAACTACATATTTTCAATGGATCTTATCATTATGATAAAATCTATTGGAAATAAATGGTTATAATTTGTAGTTTAAAAATAAAAATTTCAAGACACATTAAAGAGATTTTATAGTAAGTGAATCTTGAAATTTTTATTTCAAAACTACTAATTAGAATTACATATTTTCAATAGGTCTCATCACTATGGTAGAGTTCATTGACAATGAGTAGTTATAACTTATAGTCTTGAAATAAACATTTAAAGACATCTTGATTAGAAAATTAATATTTAAAATGGAAGTCAAGAACCATATAATTTGGGAAATAAATATGAGTTGATGGATAAATTTATCCACAAACCTATATATTGGTTAATATTACTTTAATTCAGCAACTTTATCAAAGAAGAATATGCCAGTTACACCTGAAATTTAAGATGTAGTGAGAAGGTATAACATGTCAGTAAATTGTCATAGTAATCTCTGCAGCTAATATAGGGAAGAACTGGAAACTTTAGACATGATTTGGCCACAAAGTAAAGGCTAACCATCAGAAATAAGGTGGCAGGAGATTTCCCACAAATTTGATAGCGCATCGGGTATCATCAACATGACAGAGTTCAAGAAACGTGATTAGGATGTTTCAAAACAAACAAGTCAACACGAACTCTGGTCTCTTCTTTAATCATGTACAGTTATAATTGGCAGCACAGGTATAGCACAAGTTTGAGGGTTACTAAGGTCCCCCAATAGATCTATGTTGGTGACTGAAATATATAGCATTGTTGACTAGGCATACCATCCTACTAAAATATAATTTAACATAAAATTAGTTTGACTTGAGACAAAGCATAGATCCATGTATCCAGTCATCCAAGATCAGTTGGAATGATCGACAAGCAGCATCTGGAAGCGAACCAATCAAATGCCTGCCCATGAACAAAGGGATAGTGATGCATGAACAAAAATCCTTCTATCAACAATAAACACAATAGCAGTGAGAAGCAACAAAGTGTTCCACTGACTATTATCTAACATAAACCAACCACACCACAGTAAGCTAATAGAACAATGGAAACTTTTTAATTATGTTTGCTTCAAAAATGATAAACAGGCAAGGATATGAATTTTGTGAGAAGCACAAAGTACAATAGAAGACAAAATAGTACCAGGATAAGACTACATGAACTATCTACCAAAATTGAACTCTACTTCCACTTTTAGCAAAAGAGGAAACTAATAGAGGGCACAAATTACCAGTTATGAGTCCTCTGAGAACAAAAGATGGCATATAACACAAGCTACATCTTGACTGCCACCTGTTCTGCTGAGCTTTTCTTCACAACTCCTTTGGCACACAACTGATTTAATAGCTCCAAAGCCTCCTTAGCTAGACCTTCATAAGCGATGCCTTCTATTAGAATGGTGTACGTAGCTTCAGTGGGTTTACAGCCCCTCATTACCATGTCTGCCAGGAAGTCAATCGCACGATCTGTCTGCCAAGCCTTACAAAGTCCTAACATGATAGAATTGTAGGATATAACATTAGGCCGGACACCCAATCTTTCAAAGTCACGAAAGAGCTTAATTGCTTCATCAACCTTGCCTTCTCTACAAAGCCCACCAACAAGTGAAGCGTAGGTAATTGTGTCAGGCCTGAGACCCTTCCCACGCATCTCATTCAAAAGTTTCATAGCGTGTTCTGTTTTCCCCACCTTTGACAGACCATCAATGACAGTATTGTAAGTAATCAAAACAGGTGAGCAAGACTTGCTACTTAGCTGGTTAAGCAGCTCGACCGCAACATCAACTTTCCCATCTTTGCATAATGCAGTGAGCAGAGTGTTGTAGGTCACAATATCAGGGTAACACCCCCTAGATACCATAATTTCCAAATATTCAATTGCTCTGTCCATCTTCTTTTCTTTGCAAAACCCATGAAGCAATGGGTTGTAACTTAGAGAATTTGGAGTACATCCATGCTTGGGCATCTTCTCTAATATGTCAATTGCACGACCCAACAAACCCTTTCGGCACAAGAAATTAATCAAAATATTGAAAGTAACAACACTAGGAGAGCATCCTTTGCGTACCATTTCAGCTAATAGTCTCTCAGCATCCATCCACCTCCCAGTGCTACACATGCTACGCAAAATAATATTATGAGTAATCACATTAGGTTGGCATCCATACGATGGCAAGTCATTCAAGAACTTGATTGCTTCATCTAACCTTCCTTCCTTACAAATTCCGTTAACAAGAACATTATAGGTAACCACATCAGGTTTACATCCCCTGCTCCTCATTTCATCTAAGAGCTTCATCGCCTGATCAACACCACATTCTTTGCAGGTTGCTTCAATCAATATGGTATACGTAATTACATCCGGGTAACACTCCTTCTCCAACTGCCGATTAAGGACTTTCATAGCTAGATTCAACTTCCCACTATCACACAAAGTACGTAAAATAGTATTATACGTAACAACATCCGGTGCAACATTCATTCGTTCCAAAAGATGTAAAGCATTATCAATCTCCCCTGCCTTGCAATACCCACTAATCAGAACATTGTAAGTTATAACATCAGGAACTGCTCCAGAATCTTCTATGATCTCCATAACCCTAGTCGCCTTCCTAGTCTTGCCGACCTTGCAGAATCCACGAATCAAACTCGTGCAAGGGATTATATCAGGTATATCACCATGATAAACCATGTTCTCAAGAAACTTAAACCCTTCTTCTAATTCCCCATTTCTAACCAAATGACGAAGATGATAATTACTCTCAAAATCCTCCAAGTGTGGTGAAGAATTCATGGAGCTCGAAGAAACATGACCATTGCCTAAATGCACATTAACCAACTTCTGATTATCTTTCACTTTACCATTAAAACTAAGTAATTCAGCTTTTGAACCAGCAAAAACCCGGTGTCGCTTCCTCTTTGGAAACGAAGACCGTATAAGAAAGCGAGCTTTGCAGCCCAGATGAAGCCTTGTAGGACCTAAGTTGAAACCAATTTTATCAGACCTAAGTCTGTGGAACTGTTGAAAGGAACAAAACCCTTCATGGACATGGTTCGTTGGTACTATCAAATCCATATTTTCAACTACTTGAACGTTAAAAGAGACGATAATGCTCAGAAAATCGTGCTTTAAAAGGAACAAAAAAAGTGTTACAGATAATGGTGGTTTATGGAGGGTTTTGTAACCGACTAAAAAGAGAGAGTCCACAAATGGGAAAAGAGAGTATGATAAGAGAATTTGAAGAGAGGAAGCTTACAAAGTATTGCCGCCCTTGTTTTGCTTATCCAGTTCGTGCATTCAACGGGTGAGGGGTCACTCAGTTCTACTTCTAGCGAACAAGAAGACGACGCAAGACAAGTAAGCCGATTGGACTCGTGTATGGGCTGGGCCTGGGTTGCATTGATATCTAACTATATCTGTTCGTCATGGGTAATGGCCTGTTGATATAAGTCACTCACAGATACTGAATTCGATTCTGGACAGTGTGTTGTAAATCCAAAGACATTTTTTGGCTTGGGTTCGGGTGGATTCGGTGCACGTTGCACCCTGTCTAACGGGGGCATTTAATTTGGAGTTAACTGCAATCAATTACCCTAGGTTAGCCTCTTGGGCTGTATGTTGGATTGTTGTAGGTTATGAAATAATCACTTGTAGCTTAATTTATGAAAATAATCTACTTAAAAGATGGATACGTTGGTGTTTAGGATAAATACATTGGTGTTTGGTAACTTACGGTTAAAATTGCTTTACTTCTAAAAAGTAAAGGAAATAATATTCTGTAAAATGATCATGAAGGTGAAAGATGCTTACCTCCTCCGTTGTCGAAGGAGAACCAATTTATGTTGATAACAACAATTTTGTGGAAGGAGGCCGATTCTCTTTATTGATCGTCACTACTAGCACTAATTTTGATAAAAATTTTGAAAAAAGTTCAAACATTAAATATTAGAGGCATTATTGTCGCTTTGTTAAATTAATGAGAGTAGTGTAAATATTTCATAAGTAATAAGTTAACTTTATAATAATTAGCTTTCAAAAGCAACCCTAACTAATTTCTCAAAAGCTGATTATTAGAGAAGTAGATTATGAATTAAGTTGATTATGAAAAATTTATAGAATATCTTTTCTAGTAAAAACTTATGAAATATCAATACTACTCTTACTAGTTTAATAATTATTTCATAAGCAGAAGAAATTTCAAACGCACTCTTAGATCTATGAGATTACGATCCAAATAGTTTAAAAAATGGGAAGTTTCAAGAATAAATGCCAAAAAAAAAAAAAAAAAAGATGAGATAGCATTACCCTTACAATCACCTCTCTACTTAAAAATATTGAACATGTGTACTAGTTAAATCCATAAACCTTGCGTCTAGCATAAAGGGTGCATTTTATTATTATTATTATTTTGGGATAAAAATTATTTTAATCCCTAAGTTTTGGAAACTGATCAAATTTTTAACTATATTTCTAAAAATGATTAAATCAATCTTAATATTTCAAAAAAGTGTCAAATTAACCTCTTTCGTCAATTAATTAATGGTCAAATCTAACTGTTAACATGGTGAGAAGGGTTAATTTTGTCATTTTCAATCACAATTCAGTATCTTAACACATGTTAAACCAAATAATTTGAAAAAAAAAGAAAGAAAGAAAACTTAGAAAATAAACAATTAAAAATAATTAAAATAAAAGAATAAACAATTAATAAACATAAAAAACAAAAAACCAAAATCGATGATGATGGTTCATCACCGATTCTAGTTATAAACTTCATCACCTAGTGATGAACTAGATCATGATCTGGTTCATCACTAGATTTTAGTGATAAAGTAGATCATCTTTCTAGTTCTGAACGATTTGGTTACCAAATTTTGGTAATGAACTAGATCGTTTGCTGGTGATGAACCATCTTTCTAGTGATGAACGAATTGTTCATCACTCTGGTGATGAACTACTAGAATCATTTGGTTTATCACTAGATTCCAGTGATGAACATTCATCACTAGAAACTTGGTAATGAATGGCTCATCAGTAGTTAATGATGAACTAGATTGATTTTTCTTATTTTTTTTTATATTTATATTTATATTTTATAATTGATTATAATTAACCAAAATTTATGTCTTTGGTTTTTTAGTTTTTTAAATATTATTTTAATTTTATTTTTTTAAATATTTTGATTTTTTTTTAATTTGTGATTTTTTTCTTGATATCATTTTGGTTTGAATTGGATTGAAGATGAAGACAAAGATGTGGGGTTGAACTGTTGAAATATATATTTTTTAATTTTTAAATTCATTTTGTCTTAGGGTTTAGTTTTAATTTTTATTTATTAATTTTAATTAATTGTAAGTTTTAGTTTTATTATGGGTAAAATAGTCATTATATGCATTGTAACCAAAGTAAGGGATGAAAGAGTCATTTCATACTTTTTGTTTGATTTAGCCGTTAGTTGACTGACAATTAACACCTTTTTGAAACGTTAAGGTTGGTTTAATCCTTTTCCAAAGCATGATTAAAAATTTGATCATTTCTCAACCAAAATGATTTTACCTTTTTTTGTTTTTTTGTAGACAAACAAATTCCTACTCCAGGATATCCATCTGTATGAAAAAACAACAAATGTTAGTATCCTTCGATGGTTTTGCAGATTCTCAACACTATAAAATTCATTTTTTTCCACCCTTTATATATACCAATTCTAACACCTAGAAACCATGATAAGATTGCAACTTATCTTGGTTTCCGGGCGAAAACCAAAACTGGGATAAGATGCCATCTTATCCCAATTTTCAACCTTAAAAAGGGGATAAGATGGCATTTATCACGGATACATTAGTGATCAAATGTCATCTTATTACAGTTTTGGCTTCGCCTAAAAACCAAGATGACATACAATCTTATCCTTGTTTTTACGTGAAAACAAGGATAAGATTCTCTGTCGTCTACAATTTTCAAACATGCTCAATAAAACACCATTTTTAAATCATTTTTATAGCATTGTCAACCACACATAAGCACCAAAATCTAAAATATGCCAAACCCTAAAATAAATAAATAAATAAACAAAGACTTAGCAAAAACTCAAAATCTTAAGAAAATAACTCAAAAATGGGAGATGGGAAACTATACTGTTCGAATGGTGATGGTGGTCAACGGTTGTAGCTTAACAGCAGTGGGTCCCACATACAGTGAAAGCAAAAGGGTTGAATGTGTGAAAATGAGGCCTCATCTATGACAGGTAAGGTATTTAAGGTGAGGGCATATTGGTAATTTCAGACTTAGAGTTTTTTAAATGATAAGGATAAATGGGTAATTTAATGATAAGGGCAATTTGGTCCAAAAATGATATAGGATGTAAATAGTTTGTTTGAGAGATTAAAAATAAATTTTTCCTTTTGAGTGGGCTAAAAATGAAATTTACTTGAAATATGGTTAATTTTTGAAATTCCCATTTATTTTTATGTGTAAAGGACAATTTTGTCTTTTGGGTATTGAGAACAATATTAGAGCATTTTCAACCATGCTAGATATCCATTATCCTTAGTTAAAATAGACAATAATGTGACTTTTATGGATTCCCACCCACTCTCTATTAAATTAGCTATTTTATAAAAGTTGGATCACATAGCAAGAAGATCCTAACCAAATTTTCTCTTATATTATTTTAATATTTAATTTAAAATAAAGTAATTTGAAAACTCTAGTCAAACTTTCTCTCCTATTGTTTTAATGTTAATGCTTAACTAAAATAGTGATAAGCTCTCTCTCATATTATTTTAATATTAATGTTTAGTTAAAATAGAAAGAATTGTTAAGTCAAAAGTTACTAGCTAAAATAAGGTGGTTGTTATTTAGCTGAAAAATAGGAAGTATGATTAGAGATTCTTTTAATCATTTACTGGGTCCAAGGTGTTAATGTGTAACTCCTCTTGAAAGTCGCTTCAAGCTACAACTGCAAGATGTCAATGGTAAAAGACTTTTACTCGTTATTTCCAAAATTATATGACTATACTTTCTTTGGAAAATACAAATAATCTATTTATTTTTATCTGTAAATAATTTCTTATTGTCATCAATGATTGTGATTATAAAAGCTAATTACAATGCTGATTCTCTTAACATGATCTCTCAAGTATATTTGCAGGAGAAAAAAAAAATGCAACTAACCTGGATGTTGGACATTAATGGATAAAAATCCACAATCTCTGTATATCATAATCATATGGTTGTAACTCGTAAACCATGTTTGTAATGAGTTGATTTCTATAGTTGCTAACATAGTGACTTGCCTCTACTATTAGTTTCCTAGACCTAGCGACCTGTAAGAAAGTTAAATTAAATGGATGGATTACCTCGATACTGGATTGATGTCGGTTAGGGTTGGTAATTTGGAACCTGACACGATGAATCGACACGATTAGTACAAGTTAGAGTTGAGTATAAACGGATTGGGTAAATAAACGGATCAACTTGTCCAACCCATTTACTAATCATGTCGGGTTCGTGTTTTCTTAAATGGGTCACGGGTTGACCCGTTTAACTGGGTAAAAAAATAATTTGATATTGAATGAGTATTCATATAATTTTAGTGGTAGGTATATATATTTTTATGTTTTGGATTGTATCTGTACATTTAAGAGGTCTTATGTATCTTTATTTTATTTTATTTTTATTAGATATGTCTTAAAATTTAAATGTATTAAATATGGTTAAATGTGTCATAAACGGGTCATTAAATGTGTCAGCTAAACGGATTATTAAACGTATCAGTTAAACGAGTTATTAAATGTATCGACTAAATGGGTCACTAAACGCATCGACTAAACAGGTTAATAATATCATTTCTATGTCGACCCGTTAATAATCGTATTGTGTTTGTATTGAAGGAGTTCGATAAGTTTATTAATCGTGTCGTATTTGTATCGTGTTCAATTCGACCCGCCACCCCTAATGTTGGTCAAAGGCATTTCGATGCGCAAATTAGAAATGTAATTGACGATAGATTAAATAAGAATATAAAGTGAAAAACGTATAACAAGTATCGATGATGTGTGGTTAAGAGTGGGAAATTAGCGACAAAGAATGCTAGAGTTTTTACTGAGTATTAGTAGAGATTTTGGCAAAGTAACAGTAAAGAGCCAGATGTCCCCTCTTTACATTGGCTGCTTCCCTTTTATAAAAGAGAAGTTAATTGTTATCGAGCTGTAACAACTCCTGAGATTTAGGAATCAATTCCCTTGATTATCACCCTCATATATTAATTAATTGGTCAGCTCCCATATTTGATTGGTTAGGTTTGACCGCACGTTACATGTTGTGGGCGTTTTCATGACCTGGAGAAATAGGTTGCTAACGGCCCAATGGATGAGCCCAATGGTAAGCCTAGGAAGCTTAATGCTCAGGTCGCAATATTGAGCTCGCTTATTGTTTGTTCAGCTCGTGTTTTAAACCAAAGTTATCTTGATTCATCTTCAGTTCGTGAGAATGATGTGTTAGCTCGTTAAACTCGCGTCAGATAATCTTTTAGAAGCTTATAGTAATCAAATTCGAGAGGGATTCAAACTTCCTGATTTTGTGCAGATCAAATCTCTACAATCCCGGATTCAATTTTAGGAATCTTTCCTGATTCAAAGGAGATTATTATGGAATGTAGTTAATGAAAAATTTACTTCTTAATTTGTGTTGCACTCAAATTGTAAATCCCCACATTATAAATAGGGGTGAAATTCTTTGTATTACGAATGATTCTAATTAATGATACTGTTACTCTGTCGAATTATTTAGAGTGATACCTGTGGACGTAAGCATACTTGCTGAATCACCTAAAAAATTATTTTCTTTGCATTGTTCTTCCTCTTTCTATTTTACTCTTAGTTGTATTTATCGCTTCTTATTATCAGAATTGTAGTCTGGACCTAGAATCTCTGGGTCGGTTAAATTTCAACATCAACACTACATATACTAGTTTTTGTGCTTCAATTGGGTTGGACTTGGTAGTGACCCATCACTTGGATTATTATTTTAGACTCTAGCTTCAACTCTACTATTGAGTCTCTACTGGGTGATTTTGGCTTTTACAATGTCCTGGAATCAATGAGCTATTGAAGTAACCGAATCGGACAAAATCAGGGTAATATCAACGAAAATGTCACTGAAGGTTGCCACGTCAAAAGATGACAGAAGAACAACGACGTAACAAAATTTATGTTAAAATAGGTAGGTAATTGTTAGGTTAAGATGGAGAATGTGACAAGACTACCGTGATGGATTTGATTTGTGCCAACCAGGCTACAATTATGTAACTCTCTTCGATTTGTGTTGAGTCACATAAAAGTAGGCTTGTGTTTGAGATATGACAGTGGCCAATGGCGACAGGACAAGAACCTGAAACCTGTCACCAATCAGATGCTGCCAGCCCGCTACCAAGCCGTCAACAAAGGGATAAGACTGCCTCATTCATCGAAGCACTTTACACGTTATTGATTCTGGGACTGCTTTGTTAATATTTAGTCTTTGATTTGTGCTTAGGGGAGACTTGGGGTTTGACGACTGGAAGAATTTAGTGGATTATTAGTTCATTACTGTGCCGCTAGGTGTTCTGTTGTCGTATTAGGGACAGTCATACAGGTTTTCTATATTTTAACGTTTGAAAATATTCCAAGATATTCTCGTGTCGTGTTGTGTAATTCAATCATGCAAAATCTTGCTAAGGAGCGATTAGATCACTATGTTCATTGACTAACTACATTGATTTTTTCTCAACTAATTGACTCTTATCTTAATGAATGACTACAATTGACCAAGTCTATAACACGAAAAGACAAAATCTATCATGTTATTGGTATATTGACAGCGGCGTTAAACATTTTAACACGTATTTTAAATTGTATTTTTACTAGTAATGTGTCCGTTTAATTTGTAATATATGTAATACGTGAGTTAAATAATTGTTAACGTGTCTAGAGATGAAGTCAGATCCATTTTATTAGAGGTTAGTTTGAGTTTTGTTTTATTGAAGAGAGAAAATGTAAATAAAAAATTTGTTGGGATTAAATTTAAATGACTTTTACTTACATTAATTTGAAAAACAATTGGGCCTGGAGGGACAATGGATATAGCTTTATCAACGTGTTTCCTTTTATAAATTAATACAACCACAAATTGAAAAATAAAGATGAGATATAAATTTTGATGGTTAGCTTCACCTGATTGACAATGGTTGAAGGCAAAAAATTATGATGTTTTTTGAGATGTTGGGTAAGTAGTTGAAAATAACTTTCTTAAATACATTATAAAAATGTTTTTTAAGTAATCTATAAATTAACCATTGCATTGTGGTTGTAAGCATGATATGGGTACTACCACACACCTCAACAAAATTGAGGTCTTAAATTTAAATATTTCACTTCTAACCAAAAAGCCAAAAAGTTGTTACATTAAAATATGTTATGAATCAAGCTAATTTGTGACTAATACAAGTCTAAGATTTTCGTTCTTTTCAATGTTGGACTATTCTTTGAACATTTAAAAAGATATTCACAATGTTAAAGACTTTTCAATTTTGTTCTTGTTTAGTTTTGTGTCTTCATGTTGCTCCTTATTTGTATTTACTGTATTTTTTTATTATTAATAAAATATCACTCAACTCAACTGTCCTTTTTTCAAGAGATGCTAATAAAAAATTTGAGTTAAAAAAAAAAAACACCCTTCTATAACAATACTTTAAAATACAATAAATATAAATAGTAAAAATGTTGTGTATAATATATGTTAACCGTGTTATCATAGTGACAACTGTATATCCCTACTATCTCTATCATCCCGATAATAATAACACGCCCTCTTATCATATATTTGATGCCCTCCATCTATCTTATTGGCTGATTACTTTCCCATTAATCTCTTAGCTAATTGTTTGATTATGACATTCTGCAATTTTAATCTTCTTTTCACGTGACTTTAATAATCTGTAGCGTTTTCCTTTAAAAAAAAAAAAAAAATCTATGGCGTTTCTTAATTTTTCATGTAAAATAAAATAAACAGCATAATATTAGTGTGTCTACTCTTAAAAAGAGAGTGTCGCTTTACAATGTGCATCCTACAAAAATATCTAAGCCACTGCTGCCACGTGGCTCATCAGCACAAAATATCTTCGTCCTTGCACAATAATTAAATGTGCGAATTATAACATAAAAACTGACCAAGCTCGAAAAGCCGACACGTGTCCGTAACAGGCAGGTAGCGGACCTTTATTTATTTATTTATTCATTTCGAGAGATGGCGTACCTTTATTTTGTACTCTTATTTTTATCGCTTTACATTATTAAATTTCTGTGTATAGAACTTTCTTTCCGTGATACCTCCAAAGGGTAATTAGAAAATTGGGCCTATGATATGGTTGAGATTTTGAGATTTTAAAAAGAACAAACGCGAGGGAAGGACATTGGATACGTGTTAGATTTATATTCGTTTAATAAAAAAAAGTTACGGGACCTAACCTTGAGTGGTCGCAGGTGATTCTGCGTTGTCAAATGATAGCTCGAAACGTGTCACATTAGGTTCGTACCAGGAAAATTTTTTCCGCTAGGCGCCGTTGTTTGGCAAACGACGAAGCGGAGCTTCATGTTCATTCAAACGCCGAGGGAGTAGCTGCGGCTTCGCTTCAGCTGATTGCTTGCGCGGCTCTTCTAGAAGCAGACCGGCACGTGAATTAAATTGATGTGGGGAAACTTTCCACAATAATAAACAATAATAATAATAATAGTAATAATAATAATAATAATAATAATAATAGCAAACCTTCATTTTAATCTCGAAGATTTTAAAAAATATCAAATTTTAAAAACTTGTTTGAAAACAGTACTTGATATCATTAACTTTTCTAAACCTTTTCAGAAAAGTTTTAACTATTAATCACATTAACGGAATTTATAAAAAAATATTTTTACCATTGATAATTGTTAATGGTATGTAAATTACCGGATCATCATCATAAAATAATAAATTTATAAGTTAAATTTTCTATAATACCTCTAAATTTATATTGTTAAATTATAATTTAAATTACTTAAAATCATCGTTAACCGTCAATTAACTAACGATTTGAATATTTTTAAAAAGTTTTGAAAAAGTTAGAGATGAAAAAAACTATTTCTAAAAAAATTGTTTTAAAGAGAGTTTTAAAAATTTAATATTCTTAGAAATTTTGGGGACTAAAATAATGTTTCTCCTAAATTAATCATTTCTCACCAAAGTTCCAGTAAAATTGCAATTAAGATAGATTATGATTTATTTCATAACTTTGGAGGTTAATTGTTTGGTAATTTTCTTAATTTTACTTATTTACAATTTATTTATTTTATAATTAAATTTCAAGGAGTTGATTGAGACTCGAAATTCACTTTTAAACATTAATTATTGGAGAATTTAATTTATTGCTTAGGAAATATTCATAATATCCTTATTGCTTTATCAAAAAACAATATTACCCTTAATTTAATTATAATAATTTTAAAATCTCAAAAATAAAGATATAATTATTTTTAGTTAAATTGATTTTTAAATGCATATATGATCAAATGTTTAATTGGCATGATAATATTGCGGTGATGGCCACTCCCAGAGGAGAATTGACATTTTCTAGTGTCATCATCACTAGAACATGTCTGTTTTTACTCCAGCACCCTCTGTTTTCTTGTCATTCAAGAGGTGTCATCGACTTTTCCGATGACTTCAATACTAATTCCATTATCGTCATCGAAGGTTAAAACTTTTCACTCATGAAGGAGGCAAGACACCATCTTGCAATAAATCCTATCCTCAAACGACAGAGGTAGACAAATCCATCTCCAATGATTCAGTATTCCTTTCTTACAAACAAATCAATTTTTTGTTAAAATGTAATATGATTTTATATTTATTTGCTTAATTAATCTTTTAAGTTTTTATGTATAATTGTGATACCATTCATTTTCTTTTTATTTTAATGTCTATTTTAGTTATTTCACTAAACACAAATTTCTTTATTTTCAAGTGCAAAGCATATTATCTTTTATAAAAATTTGGATGGGAATTTGTATGAGTCGTAAGCTGTATTAAGTAATATTCTCACACATATTAACTTAACAAGAAAAATAGGTCACGGGGACTGC